>CP054674.1:31971527-33171527 GCA_013348765.1 Carpinus viminea | reverse complement strand
AAGAGAGGGATAGGCTTGATGCAGTGCTGGTTTTCCCCTCAATGCCTGAGGTAATGAGGCTAAACAAGCTGGGTTCTTTCAGCATGTCGCAGCTCGGGCAGTCGAAGAGCCCCTTCTTCCAGCTCTTCAAGAGGAAGAAGCAGTCTGCTGGGTTTGCAGAGAGCATGTTAAAGCTTGTGAGAACTTTGCCAAAGGTTTTGAAGTATTTGCCTAGTGATAAGGCCCAGGATGCTCGGCTGTATATACTTAGTTTGCAGTTTTGGCTCGGTGGGTCGCCGGATAATTTGCAGAATTTCTTGAAAATGATATCCGGGTCTTATGTGCCGGCCCTGAAAGGAACGAAGATTCAGTATTCCGACCCGGTTTTGTTTTTGGATAGCGGGATTTGGCACCCGTTGGCTCCTTGTATGTATGAGGATGTCAAGGAGTATTTGAATTGGTATGGAACGAGGAGGGATGCTAATGAAAAACTAAAGGACCCAAATGCACCAATAATTGGTCTGGTTTTGCAGAGGAGTCACATTGTTACTGGTGATGAAAGTCATTATGTGGCTGTGATTATGGAATTGGAGGCAAAGGGAGCTAAAGTGATACCGATTTTCGCTGGCGGCCTCGACTTTTCGGGACCGGTTGAGAGGTATTTGATCGATCCGATCACGAAGAAACCGTTTGTGCATTCGGTGATATCGCTGACAGGTTTTGCGCTTGTTGGGGGGCCGGCGAGGCAGGACCACCCGAGGGCTATTGAGGCGCTGATGAAGCTTGATGTGCCTTACATTGTTGCGTTGCCTCTGGTATTCCAGACTACCGAGGAGTGGCTCAACAGTACTTTGGGGCTGCACCCAATTCAGGTAGCTTTGCAAGTTGCTCTGCCGGAGCTTGACGGAGGCATGGAGCCCATTGTCTTTGCTGGCCGAGATCCTAGAACAGGCAAGTATTAAATATAGCTTCCTTGTGTTGTGCATTATGTCTGTTTTTTTGGTCTTTATTATTATCGGGTTTTATAGTCTACTTACAGTTAGCTTATCACTTTGGGAATACTAAGAGAAAAACCAAAACAATTTTTGCTTTTGAAAGCTGAGAGAGCAATTTTTCCTTTCAAGAACAAGTCGAATATTTTAAAGCATGTTTGGAATATCGTTTGAAAATGGAGTTTTCGTTTATAAATAAAAGCCTGAAAGAAAATAAAACTTCATTTTTAAACTTTTCCAAAACTCAGTTTTGGACTTTTTTATAGCAATTTTATTTTATTTTTTTTAAAAAAGAAAGTATTTTTTAAGTTTTTTACCAAGCGGGCTATCACAACTTTTTATGTATTAGAAACACTTTTTAAATTCTTTAATACAATCTCAAACGGACTCTTAGAATAGCTCTAACCAAACAATGCATTTAACTTTAAATGTTTTTTTTACACGAGCTGAAGTAGTTTTATTGCCACCATTTCTTGTTTCACTGACTACTTATTTTCTATCTCAGACAACCTAACAGATACATTTTTTTAAAGGGTTAATGAATGATGTGATGTGATTGCAGGAAAATCACATGCTCTTCACAAGAGGGTGGAACAACTATGCACCAGAGCAATCAGGTGGGCTGAACTGAAGAAGAAATCGAAGGTATATTTGCATTTGTGCTGCATACTTACTGACCTGATAGGACATTTTATTCCTAGATGACTTATTATGTATATTTGCAAGAAAAAACAAAACTTAAGTCCGTTGTAAGAGTTGTAGTCCAGAAATGCTGCTATTGTTAAAACAGAGAATTTTGTTGTTCATGTTTCACTATTTGAACTCATAATTACAAATAACTCTGGGGAATGAATTTAATATCAAACTATTAATACTGTGGCTTTATTGATGTTGCTTTAAAACTATATATCCCGGTAGCTTATTTTCCTAATCTATATTTGCTAATAACTGAGGGGAAAAGGGCAAATAACTCTTTCCTTGTTACCATCTTATTCATGAAACTATACACACCAATTAATTATCTTTATTATTACATAGAATCAGAATAGTACCAAATGACTTTTGAAGATTCCTCTTTTATTTATCATCCGTTTCACATCGTAGAAAATCCTCTACCTGTCATGTTTGCTTAGTAACTGTAATTTGTAATCTACATTTGCTTTGTAATTAGAAACTTCATTCCTTAAGTAATGTTCCGTGTTCTCTTTTCTGTGGAGAATCTACTTGAACACAAATGGACTTTGTTTCACTGAGCTTGTTCTGACAAATACATGGACCAATGCAGGCAGAGAAAAAGTTAGCAATAACTGTCTTCAGTTTCCCTCCAGACAAAGGAAATGTTGGAACAGCTGCCTACCTTAATGTCTTTTCTTCCATCTTCTCTGTTCTAAAAGAACTCCAAAGAGATGGCTACAATGTTGAGGGCCTACCAGAGAATTCTGAAGCCTTAATCGAAGAAGTAATTCATGACAAAGAGGCTCAATTCAGCAGCCCAAATCTGAACGTTGCTTACAAAATGGGTGTCCGTGAATACAAAAGCCTAACTCCCTATGCCACTGCATTGGAGGAAAACTGGGGAAAACCTCCTGGGAACCTGAACTCCGATGGAGAGAATCTCTTGGTATATGGTAAACAGTATGGTAATATCTTTATTGGGGTTCAGCCCACTTTTGGCTATGAGGGTGATCCCATGCGGCTATTGTTCTCCAAATCAGCTAGCCCACATCATGGCTTTGCAGCATATTACTCTTTCGTTGAGAAAATTTTCAAAGCTGATGCTGTTCTTCATTTTGGCACTCATGGGTCACTTGAATTCATGCCTGGAAAACAGGTGGGAATGAGTGATGTCTGCTACCCTGACAGTCTAATTGGGAATATTCCAAATGTTTATTACTATGCAGCTAATAACCCATCTGAAGCAACAATAGCCAAGCGCAGGAGCTATGCCAATACCATTAGTTATCTGACTCCTCCAGCAGAAAATGCTGGGCTTTACAAGGGCCTTAAGCAGTTAAGTGAGCTCATCTCCTCATATCAATCCCTTAAAGACACTGGGCGTGGGCCACAGATTGTGAGCTCAATCATCAGCACGGCTAAACAATGTAATCTTGACAAGGATGTGGAACTACCTGATGAGGGAGAGGAAATCTCAGCAAAGGAACGAGATCTTGTGGTTGGAAAGGTATATTCCAAGATCATGGAGATTGAATCCCGCCTTTTGCCTTGTGGGCTCCATGTCATTGGTGAACCTCCATCGGCCATGGAAGCAGTTGCAACTCTGGTTAACATTGCTGCGCTAGACCGTCCTGAAGATGGAATTTCATCACTCCCAGGTATACTAGCTGAGACTGTAGGAAGAAATATAGAGGAAATTTATAGAGGGAGTGACAAGGGAATTTTGAAGGATGTAGAGCTTCTTCGGCAAATAACGGAGGCATCACGCGGAGCTGTTTCTGCCTTTGTGGAGCGAACAACTAATAAGAAGGGCCAAGTTGTCGATGTAGCTGATAAACTGAGCTCAATCCTTGGGTTTGGTATAAATGAACCATGGATTCAGTACTTGTCGAGCACCAAGTTTTACCGGGCTGATAGGGAAAAGCTTAGAATATTGTTCGAGTTCTTAGCAGAGTGTTTGAGGCTGATTGTGGCTGATAATGAGTTGGGGAGTTTGAAACAAGCATTAGAGGGAAAGTATGTGGAGCCGGGGCCTGGTGGCGACCCAATTAGAAACCCAAAAGTATTGCCAACAGGAAAGAACATTCATGCACTCGATCCACAATCAATTCCCACAACGGCAGCATTGCAGAGTGCAAAAATCGTGGTGGATAGGTTGATTGAAAGGCAGAAGGCTGACAATGGGGGAAAGTATCCTGAGACAGTTGCACTTGTATTGTGGGGAACAGATAATATAAAGACTTATGGTGAGTCCTTGGCTCAGGTTATGTGGATGATTGGTGTGAGGCCAATTGCGGATACATTTGGTCGAGTGAACCGGGTGGAAGCAGTAAGTCTTGAAGAGCTTGGAAGGCCTAGGATCGATGTCGTTGTTAATTGCTCTGGAGTGTTTAGAGATCTCTTTATTAATCAGGTATAAATCCTACTCATGATTCCCATTTCTTTTGGATATTTGATATTGAATGATAATACATTGGTACACGAGATCTCTTGAATCAAAGCAAACTACCTATTTCCTATCAAGACATTACAGTTCTTTTCATGCTCTCCTACTTTTTGAAACTGCGTTTTGTCAGATCCTTCTGCTAATGATATTTTCATCAAAATTTTCAATTTGCTCAGATGAATCTCCTTGACCGGGCAGTGAAGATGGTAGCAGAACTAGACGAGCCGGAAGACCAAAACTATGTCAGGAAGCACGCAATAGAACAAGCCAAAACTCTTGGGATTGAGGTTCGCGAAGCTGCAACTCGGGTTTTCTCCAATGCCTCAGGATCCTACTCCTCGAACATAAATCTTGCTGTGGAGAATTCTTCGTGGAATGATGAGAAGCAGCTCCAAGACATGTACTTGAGCCGAAAATCTTTTGCTTTCGATTGCGATGCCCCTGGAACTGGCATGACTGAGAAAAAGAAAGTTTTTGAGATGGCTCTGAGCACAGCTGATGCTACATTCCAAAACCTTGATTCCTCTGAAATCTCACTCACTGATGTGAGTCACTACTTTGACTCGGACCCAACCAATCTAGTACAGAACTTGAGGAAGGATGGGAAGAAGCCTAGTGCGTATATTGCTGACACCACCACAGCTAATGCCCAGGTGAGAAATTTTTGCACTATTTTCCTTTTTTGTATTTTACAGCTCATAACAACACTACAATTAACCTTTTCAAATTCGAACTGGAGACTTTTGACTTTGATATAATGTTAAATCACAATTTATTTCAAAAGCTTAAACTTATAAGAAAGAGTAAATTAAATTATTTAATTAGCTCTATCACTCCTCTTCACGTGTGAACTTTAACTTACTACGCAGGTACGAACCCTTTCGGAGACTGTGCGTCTAGATGCCCGAACCAAGCTGTTGAACCCAAAGTGGTATGAAGGGATGATGTCTAGTGGATATGAGGGTGTTCGTGAAATTGAGAAGAGGCTTACAAATACAGTTGGGTGGAGTGCAACTTCTGGCCAAGTCGACAATTGGGTGTATGAAGAGGCCAATTCCACTTTCATTCAAGATGAGGAGATGTTGAACAGGCTCATGAAGACAAATCCAAACTCCTTCAGGAAGTTGGTGCAGACTTTCCTGGAAGCCAATGGACGTGGGTACTGGGATACTTCCGAACAGAATATTGAGAGACTAAAGCAGTTGTACTCAGAAGTTGAAGACAAGATTGAAGGGATTGATCGGTGAACTTCAAATCTAACTGTCAAGAACATTGTAAAATGCAAATATAAAAAACACTTGTGATTTCCTTGAGTTCCTTCTCTTTCTCACTGTAGGGTAAATAGATGTGATTTCGAGAAATGCAAATGCACCGATTGTGCTTCTTTTTTCTGATCATTCATAACTGACACCCTTTGTTGCTCTTGCCTTTCCATGATAAGTTGATGATAAATCCAGTAGAGAAATTATTGTATTTTCTGCAACAAGAGGAATAGGTCATGATCTAAGTACTGGTACCTGAATTCCAAGTCAACAGGTTGCATCGTCTCTTCACCAAGATAATTTGAGAGCATTCATGAAAGAACACAAGCACAGGTGGCCTGGGAAATTGTGCACCTGGAAAAAAACACAAGCATTCAAATTGGCGGACTTGCAGGATGTTTCTGTCTCCTAAATGGAAGCTGAGATTTAAAGGACACATCTAATTCCCTTGGTCATTACAACGAAAAAGCCTTCATAATTAGAAGATGAGGTCGACTAGAAGATTTATTGTTACCAACTTTCACCTCTGCTTTCTATTGCACAAGTTATGGATGACAGGAAAATAAAAATAAAAAATCAAACATAATCAAACTATATCATTTACAAGAATCTGAACCATTCAATCAAAAAACTTTGATTGTCAATGTTAAATACATTTTTCTTTTCATATATTCACGAGCAAAAAGAACAGATTACATTTTTTTCTGTGGAGTGAATCTCCAATCAGTAATGAATCAGACAAGGTAAATCTACAAATATGAAGGAAAAAAAAAAGGATAGAAATTCCCTCCCCCTCAATAAAAAATACAAGACAAAAAAAAAAATACAGATACAGTTTGGTGTAACAGTTAACAAAAGTGGTACATGTTCCTTGCTTCCTCTCTCTTGCCGTTGTATCAGGTATCAGATTACCTTCAGACTAACTCAAGTAGGAGAGGGTCACCTTCTGCCATTATTCTGATCAGCTTTATAAAATCTTGTTCGCTTGACACATTCAATGGGTGAACAGCAGGTACTTGAGCTGAATAAAGGGTTGAATTATTTGTAGGTGGTTTTTGCTCATAGATCATTGTACTAAGCACTGGATCAAAATTCTGCGGTGAATCCATTGATATGAAGAACATGGGTATTGCAACCTTTTGATGCATTTCTAGAGGGCCCACTAGATTAACAAGTTCGACAAAGTCAACAACAAAGCGCCGGGGAACATAGAATACCTCAGAACTGCAGACTGTGATGCTCTGTTCATTTGTTACACTTTCCTTATAACTGACCTGGAAGTGAGCTGGCATCGTGTTAACCACCTTCTGTACCATCTCTGCTTGTTTTGAAAACCAATCTGACTTCTCGCTGGTTGACACAGTAGTCCAAGAGTTTGGAGACCTGGATGCCATTGAATATGTTAGAGAGAGAGAGAGAGTTTGTAATGGTTTTCGAAGGAAAACCTAATCAGCTTTCAACATTGATGTGTCAATGTGTTATAACAACAATATCGTATTCTTCTTTGGGTAAACCAAAGCATTGAGTTTTAGAGGCCTCAAGCAATTAAATTGTAATGGGCAAAAACACTGTCTAACCTTACGAGAGACTATAATATTCATATTAGGGGAAACCGATCGCAATTGGAGTATTTCAAGTTATATTACCTTATCCGTGATCCACAGTTTATTACTATCTGCTTGTAGCAGATTCCAGTAATTGAGAATGGTATCATCCTGAAGGAATAAAAATCCTTCTGCACTAGTATATCTATCAAAAATCTTAGGCAAGTTCCTGCAAAGAGAACAAGACAACATTATTATGAAATTTTTGAGAGACGGCCATCTCAGCTAACTATAGTATAAAAAATAATTACGTGGGATAGCCATAATGCAGATAGAACAGTAAGAACTTCAAATTACACCAACTCCTTTCCATCATAATTAAGGCAGCTTCTGAGAGAACTTTGATTTAATAACAAGAAAAATCCAAATCAACATTATAAAACCAAACTAGGAAAGAGGGAAAGGCAAGGGAGAGAAAGGGGGGGTTGATAGTAAAATCTTTCTCAAATATAAGGAAACCAATCAGAAGATGAAACTAAAAAAGAAAAGGAATTTTGAATTTCAGGGAGTCAGTTTCTAAAGCTCTCCACATTTCATTCACCTTGTGTTAGCATACATTTCGATGGCACAACATGCAGATGTCATACTTGTAATGGCACAAGTCTTGCCCACGTGCATCACCCAGGGCATAAGAAGCATGATGACATGACCTCAACCTCACCTTCCTCCGGCTTATCACCGGTAGTATGCTAAGGGTTATAAACTCGACAGGAGAGTTGCACTCATTGCAAATTAGCATTAACACTCTCCTTTCCTAAGTCTCAATTCTTTTATTAACCATTTGGAGCCTAGATAATCAAAGTTACTATAAACAACTTCAAGGTTCAGCAATGACACAATTCCAAAACAAGATTTTGGACCAAATTCTTTAATTATAAAATTAACCAATATGTTTAAGGACCACTTAACAGGGTGCCCAATCCTTCTTTTCTTTTTTCCTTTTCTAAATGAGGACCAATACCCGAAGCTGACAAGAATAGCACAGGCCAAGTCCATAGACACAGAGCTTGGAACTGGTGAAATATACATTTTTCAATGCCCAAACCACACACAGATGGTGCAGTGTGGCTACCAAGTTAACTCAGGCAAGCATTAGTGAAATTGCAGGTCTGGGGCAAGGGTCTCCCTTCCAGCACGTGATTAGTGTCATAGAGATTCTAACAATCTACTCATTCAGAAACTTTTATGCATCCACCAAGTACCATTTTCATCAAAGAGGTCAACTTCAATTTCTATTAATTTGCAAACTTCAATGAATGGTGCAATTTGCATCAAAAAGTAAGCTCCCAAGTTTGCTTACCATAAGAACCGACGCTCATAAGATCCTATATACCACCAGAGTTTCAATACAATAATATTCACATGTAAAGACAGAGAACCAAAAGGAGACCCGTATCAAATGAATACTATCACCCTCCTCAGTACTTTTTATAGTCATATATTGTAAGTTAGCATGTCTGAGCCAATAATCATCTTGTGACAATGTCAAAAGTTTCATGTTATTTCTCATGGTCAATGAAAAGCTATTGTCTTGAAATTATGATTAACCATATATGTCCAAAAAACATTCAAACATAATATTTTACTGCAGCAACCCTCCATCGTTTTAAGCTCTCCTACTCAGCATCCCAAAAGGGCATAGTATAAAGTAATATTCAATAGTCTAATAATATGCACAGCTAAGACAGTAATGGTAATAAATCTAAATAATAGGTAATACAAGTGCATGGTATTAACAACTTACTTGTATACTTGCTCCAATTGGCCCTCCTCAACAGCAAGATCTGGGTTCTTCTGCCCTGACAAAATAACCACCGTCTTGAATATTCGCCCATAGAGCAATCTCCATTCAAGAGCAGTACGTTCCACAGGCCCACTGCAAAACATAATAAGCACAATATTCCCAAAATTCTTCCTCCAATGAATCAAATTTGCAATCTCATAATTCACTGTCCCTGTTTCCTCAACCCCAAGATGAACAGATGGCAACTTTTGTGGGATAAAATCTTTCCTATCCCCATGACCAATACTTGCCCGTGGCCTATCCAATTCCAATGACATCAGCCTTGGCTGCTGGTAACCAACTGCAATCAAGTCCTGAAGCCAAGCAGCAGTAAACTTCACATCCTTATCAGTCCAAAACCCCTCCTCTGCCATTACAAAACTTAATTCCAAAATCTTTTCAAACAATCTATGCTTACTAGATTTCCATGAAACCAAGAACTTGACTAAACGACCTACATTCACGTGAAGATCCTTCTCTTCTGAAAATGGGTATGCCTCAATCCTATCATATCGATGAACCGTAGGGGGGTAAACTGCAACATAACCACCAACTTCCCACAAAATCCTTTGTCCCCAATATCCTCTCAATACATCAGAAGCCATTGTACTAATGGAAACAGGAAGCATCAAACCCCAAAATGCCGGAGAATGGTAAATTGTATTGAAAGAATTAACTGGCACCATTACTCCTTGCGGCAGCACCACCTTCGGGGCGCGCTCATCGAACCTAATATCAAACGCTTCCAAACCCGATTTCCTCGTAAAATAAAACACAGAGTCAACGTCAGGCAGGCCGTTCGAAATCCCCTGTTGAATAAACTGCCTTCCACCAAACACTTCAGTGTAATACTCCTCATGCCCAACTTCGCCCACATTCTCCAGTGGCAACCCCCTAGGCCAAACCGATCGCTGCCCGAAATGGATATACGGGTTCACGACAGTCCTATTGGGGTTCTCATGAGTATACTGCAATATAGTCTCTTGCCTAGCACCCTCCCCAAACAAGTCTACATCAAAATGCTTACCCAAATCCCCACTAATCACATCCCCGCGATCATCAGCGTCGAAGATCTTCTTCGCGCCGTGTTGGATCGCGAACAAATACCCAACAGTCTTCCTAACATAAGAATCATAAGGAAGAAAATCCACAACACGAAAGCCTAAACTAGCTTGCTGTTCCAAAGACAAGAAAATCGCACCTTTTAGGCTCCAATCCGACGGCGTTCTGGAGTTCCCGACAGCGAGGACTTGCCAGCCCCTGATCTTGACCAGGTTGCGGAGCGAATCGGTGGGATAATCAGACACCGAGACAACGATCCACCGCTCTAGTTCTGAAATTGGCGTAGGGAGAGGACTTATCGGTGATGGTCGCGATCGAGTTCCAGTTGAACTTGTGGTAATTCGATCTTCTCGAGGTTCTTGGACTGGGTTTCGAAGCAGAGGAGGGCTGCCGTATCGCCGACATTGCGGAGGAAGAAGAGGGCGGCGACGGTGGCTACGAGGAGCAGGATAGTGATGATCTTGTAAAGATTCTCGGAGACCCATGTGGAGAAATCGAGGCTCTTGGCCTCCGAGAAGCGGTTGTGGTGGAGTGTGGGTAGGGTTCTGTTCTGGCCCTTCTGGGCTTTTGGAGATTTCGGCGTTGAACGTTCTTGGACCAACATTGAACTCCCAAATCTGATACTGCTACTACTTCTACTACTAAGCTTGACTCCCAACAGAGCTTAATTCTCTCTCGCTCTCTCCTGTTACTCTGAAGTCTCTCTCTCTAGCACAGTTACTACTCTGTACGACATTTATTTTCTGGTTCTTCTCTCTCTCTTTCTTCCCTTTGTTTCTTCGTTTGTGTCAGATGATGGTTACCTTGCCGACAGGTTTGGTTTATTTGTTGAGTTTTTTTAAAAAAAAAAAATTCATGAAGGCAAGTAAGAAATTAACGGTAGCTATTTTACCTTATCCTTATTGCGATTATATTATCCCTTAGAAGCCATACCCGAGGGATTTAGTCGATGAAAATTGCAGATGCGGTAGAGTCATAGTGATTCAGTCTTATTAAAATAAACTCAAAAATCTATTAAAGTATGTCAAAAAAATAATTTAATTAAATTTCATTCATAAACTTAATAAATTTTAATAGAGTGAAATGTTAAAGTCAATAAAATTGTGATATTTGTCTTATTTAAGTTAATATTATATTAATAAAATCTGTTAAATTAGTCGATAAAATTATTTTTTAAATACCTCATGAACTTTTGTGTTCAGTTTAATACCATATAAAACTAATTATAAATCAACTAAACTATAATGAATAATTTTACATTTTTTCGTTAACAAAATTTAATTCAAAAATTGAACTCTCATTCTATTACATATTTGAAAATTTTCTTGAAGTCGTCTAAAAAAAAGTAACTCGCTCGATGGATTGGAAATCACGTCTTATTACTAGTTTGATTTTTTTTTTTGTCCCTTTAATTACCTCTCTTTCTCTCCCTTTATAAGGACACGTAAAAAAAATGTTTTTTCGCTTGAGGTCAGTAAAACTGTAAAAGCACTGCTTTGGAATGATGGTGGTTGATTGGTTGCCTTCAAAGTAACTGCCTTCTTGTTGTAGCTGTAGTTGCGTGGTTTGGTGGGCCGGTGGTCCCTGTCTTGTTCAGACATATATTTTTCGTTTTCTTTATATTATGGTTGGATTGATTAGGAAACACTTAATATAATGTGATAGTCATGATATTATTATTTGGGAAAATGGTAGGTGGATTTTTGGGACGTTGTGGTGTCATGTCATTTCCTTTGTTGGACGTGAGCCTGAATCCAATGGTTGAGAGACAGAGTTCGCTAATATGTCACCTTTTCTGAATCTGGGCCGTTGGATTTAACTGATTTAATTGTAATTGAGATGTGATGTTTAAACCTTGATTTTGTTCTTCAAGGTGAAATCCAATTTTTTTATTCTTTGGGATTGGAATTTTGAAATATTTTTATTGATTTCAATTTCTTTTTATTTGAGTAATGCTATGGTTTTTAAAATCATAATGAGATTATTTAATTAGTGATTAATTTAATGACTTCTCATTCGTTGTGATTTCTCAAAGCCCTATCATTTATAACTTCTTTTTTTTTTTTATATGTCCGCACAAGAGGAAAGAAAAAAACTCGAACTAATGATATTCGTTTTATTAGACATAATCTTAGTTGATTGAACTACCTTTTGAGAAAATTTATAACATCATTGAATTAACAGAAAAACATTTCCCCCTCAACTAAAGTCCCTGACCTTAACAAAGCAAATCAATAAATCAAAAGCAAATTAATCATCACCTCCTTTTCAATAACAAAAAGGTCCAAACAAAAGAAAAACATTTTAAATATTTTATTATTATTTATTTAATGCTTGCTTGATGATCTTCTATAGTTTAAATCAACTAGAAAATATTCAGTTAGTGATAATAAAAGAATATTTGTGTCTCTCAAAAAGTAAAAAATAAAATGCCTTTTAACTATAACAAATTTAATATTTTTAACTCAAATTAACTGAAGATAATCATGTTCCATCAAGTACTATATAGGAACCTAAGATTTCTAATCTTCCATCTTCTAGAAAGTGATGAGCCAATCATGGGAAAATAATAATAATTTATAATGCACTAGAGTTTCCTCCAGTGAGTCTACTGAATGTTAAGAGTTTCCTCATGAGATGAACAAATTAAGGTACGTTTTGAAGTATAGTCCATTAGCCTGTGCTTCTCTACTTCTGTTATTGATACAAAGGACTGAGAGTCAACGGTGGTCCAATCGCCAAACATGTTGTCGGCGTTCTAGTTTGGAGAGGACAAAGGAGCTGGCGAGTGAGGCACAGAGGCATGTTGTCCCGCATCCTCAAATTATGGAGCTGTATTGGGCTACAAACAGGATGGGTCCTAAATGGGTCGAGCTGAAACTGTCATTTTGATTAGTAAAACAAGGCCCAAAGGGCCGAGACAAAACTAAATCCCCATCCAAATCCATAATCTTGAGTCCTTGATGTGGTTTAGGGTCAGGGTTAGGCTTCAGTGCCATTTTTTTTTCTTCAATTTGTGAAGTTTGTTTGGGCTTACCACCATCCATAAATTTCGGGGTTGTTTGGCATTGGGTAATTACTATTTATTGAGTTGGAATTGTAGCAAAGATTTGATTAATGTGAAAAAAAAAAAAAAATGTTTGATATGAAAAAAAATTTAAAAATTTATAGTAATTTTTTTATTTGAATAATAAAAAATGTTTGATGTAATATAAAAATAAAAATATTTAGAATTGAATTTGAGATTAATAATATAAAGAATTTTTGTGGCCATCGGCAAACATTGCCCCTTTTCTACTTTCTACACATCTTCTCTACCAAACAGCAAAATAAAATTAAGATTTTAATTAAAAATATATTTTACATCAAAACAAATAAAATCAAAATTTTGTTAATTTGCTATAATATTTTTGAATTGCTTGAAAAATGATCTCCCTTCTCCAAAGCTGAACCCGTTGCTCGGTTAGCGTTGGTGAGTCCATTCACACGACGACCAGTTGCCACTTGGCACAGATCCTAAACTGTGCCCGTCACGCTAAACTCTCTCCTCTAAACGTAACAGACTGAAAACTTTCAAAAATGTAAGAGTAACCCGCCACTTTTGAGAAACAGAAAGAAAGAGAAAGGCTCTCAGAGAGACAATGGCACCGTCCCCATCTCCCATCGAACTCACAGTAGCTTCGGCTCTGCTTCTCCTCTCAGCCACACCTCCCTCTCCCTCTCTGATCTCTGCTCCGCAGTAAAATTTATACAGCCGATTTGGAAATTCTATTCTCAATTGCATTTGCATTTTAATTTCTTTGTTTTCACTCTCTGTTTTTGCAATTTCGTTGAGTAGGTTGGCTTCTGAGGACCAGTCCCTCAAGGATGGAAGGGAAAGACAGAGTTGCAGAGAAAGCTTGGTGCTGAGCGATCCCAACGCCGTGCCGCTTATGGAAGAGTCAGGCTCTGTTTCTACGCCATGCATTTCATCGCTCGCCAGCGAGGGATCGTCTGAGGAGATTAGAGCTCGTCCGAAGAGCATCATGGCCGTTCTGGCTCGCTACCATGAGATGAAGCTAAAGGTTGATCTGATTTCTCAGTCTGTGGCAGTTTTTTGCTTTCTGATTGTCCTTCTTCTAGTTTACCACTGTTTAATCTGTTTGGATTCATTGTCACTGCGTATTGGTTGGGTATGCGCAAGGATATGCTTGAATCTGATTTTTTGAACTACGGCGTTTTCAATTACTGTTTGGTTGTTTTTTACATGAACCGATGCTATTATCTTTGAAATTTTGGTGTCTGATTTTCAGAGCTGAATTGCTTTCCTTTCCTTTTTTTTTAACGTCCATTCTGAGTTTTGAGTTTTCTGTGTTCGGAGTTTTCTATTTTTCGCTCATATTTCACTTGAATTTGCTTGCTCTTACTCGAATTCTTTCGTATACGAACTTCGAAATTTGTTGCAAATTGGATCGTGCCAAAATGATCTCCTAAGCCTTGCTTTACCAGTTCACAATCCAACCTGCTATCCTTGTTCAAATACGATTCACATTGTTTTCAATTTTCACGCCGACTCCGTTCTATTTTAATTTCTCTGTGTTCGAGTACCGTCGAAGTTTCTCCATTCTATCAAATTCGAATTCACAAAGTTCTGTGAAATAGATACGCAAATTGTTTGAATTGCTCGAATGTTAATTATTCCTTTCTTTTTCCCTTCTTTGCTTGAATTGATAGTTTGTTAACGAATTCATTTGCAGTCTCAGTCTGTGAACAAACAAAATCCGAAGATCTTCCAATTTTCTCAGGTCGTACGGAAGAGCCGGTCGAAGATTCTCTATAGCTCCGGCAAGGCGACGACAAAATCCTCAGGATCCGAGTCCACAGAGGCATCGTGCTTGTCGAGCAGTTCGACCGCAGGCTCGCGCGAAGCCGAATAAGCTGCTACGTTAGCCGAGGTGAGAAAAGGCTCGCAATGGTCCACGAGGACGAGGAGATAATGAGGAAGCATGTCAGCTCAACTCACATGCGCCGCCGAGCCGATTCCATTTTGAAACTGCTCTCTGGCGGTTGTTCCTCTGAAATGAAGATACGTCAACTTCTCGGTGACAGCCCTGACACAAGCAAGGCTCTCAGAATGTGATCTCTCTCTCTCTCTCTAAGCTTGCCACATGGCGTTTTTGAGTGTGTGATGCACGTGGCATGTGCTAGCTCTCCAGTTTGCTCGTTAGGTTTTTGTCTGTTAACTAATTGGAGTGTATGAACATGGTTGATCATCTCAACCGTTAAATTGCATCATCTAATCGGACGGTTGAAAAATGCATTCACTCATACTGGGTGTAATGAATGATCCGATCCACTCAGTGGACTCCACGGGATGTATTCCCCTCATTACACGCTCTAATTGTGAATTGTGATGGGTGCAGTTGGCATGATTGATCAAGACTAATAACTATATGATCTAAATCAACGGCACTTGCTGTTTTTTGTGTGAAAAGAGTTCATGATAATTGGCTTTGGTTCCAATGCAGGTTGTTGAAGCTGGATGAGGTGCAAAGGTCCGGCACAGGAGGACGTCATGACCCCTATATTTACAAGGTATTTCTGCTCCTCACAATCTGGTACTTAAAATTTTGCACCCATTAAAAAGTCCAACATATAAAATTTAAGAAAATGTTGTAATGTAAAATGTATGTCCCACATGAATTATTTAGTGTTGATATATATTTAGATTGTTCTAGCGTGTTTTAAAAAGCTTCCTTTATATAATTTTAATTTGGGTGTACATGTTTTTTTATTTGAGTGCAGGTAGCAAGAGAAAATAGAGATTAGTAAGACTTGGATAGATGAGTTCATTTATAAATTTTGAGTCATTCGACTCATCCCTCTAATAGGGAAGTTTTGGTCCGGATAGCTAAAGGTAAAAATATCGATATGGTAAATGTTTAATATTGAGAATATTGCTTTAAACATCCAATATTATGTCCTAAGTGTAAATGGAAGGATCCCTATACCAAACTTTCATAGATAATACTCGCCATAGTTGATGGAATTTAATTTCTTATATCACAATGTTGTTGGATCTTGTTTTGTTTCTCCAAGAAATGGTTCGAAACAAAGAAAAATTGTTGTGATTATACTATCGCTAATATTGTACACATTGCAATCGATGTTCTGTCTCCTAGTTAGGAAGGGGATTCAATAATTATAGAAAATTCTTTCTATTCAAAAACTTAACCGAAAGAAAACAAAATTGAATTTACGTTTGGATGTGGCTATTGAGCTGAAAACTTTCTTTCAGCAACTTGGACGAGAAGGATGATAAGTTCAAGCAAATAGTTAAGGTGGAAAAATAAAGGAATAGGGTGACCATTTGTTTTGTGATGAGTACACTTAGACATGTGTTTTGGGGTTGATGAGTAGTTTTTGAGTAATTCTAAATGCTCATACTTCATCTTATTTCATGAGTAATGTTATACATCATCTGATCCTCCCTAAAGTCCATATGTTGTGATTTTTTCAATCATTTGGTGTATTTTAATTTAAAATATCATGCGCATAAGTGTTGGGGGTGATAGGAGATAAAGGGGTGATAATAGAATTACTCTACTATCATATGGGTCAGTCTTTAATTAATTACTTTATTTTTAATTTTTTAAAATGGTGGATAGATATTGCCACATAAACCCAGTGGTATGGTAGATAGACATTGCCACTCTACTTCTTATATATCACTAATCTTGAAAATGAGTATATATGTAACTGTTACTATTAACTTTGTATTTTTTAAAAGAAAATAATTATTTAGTAAACTGTTATACAATTATTATAATGAAAGTAAAAATAACTTTTGAATTAACAAATACTTTGTAAAATGATAAATTAATGATTGACTTTGAAAATCACGTCATCCAAGTTAGAGCACTCTTTGCTGAACTCTAGATTTTATTTTTAGAATCCAATTTTGAAAAGTGAATTGTGAATGTTCTTATGTGAATAAATCTCTTTAAAATTACAAAACAGAAGACAAAAACAAAGTGGAACTGAAGCAAACTTTGGACAAAGCCAATTGCTTCGAGTAAAATCTGAATTAAGATTTGGAGTACTACAAGTTAAACCTTTTTTCTTTATATATATACATATATATATATATATATTATAAATATGAGATGCAATCAATTGTTGAATCTTGTTACTCCCTACTCCCAGAACCTATCAGATAAATTATGGTAGTTCCTCAAAATTGATTTAATTATATTATCTATGTTGTTATAATAAATTGATTATTATACATAGAAAGTATGAGTTTCATTTGTTAATATATTTTGTAGTTTTAAAAAAAAAAAAATTGTTCGTGAAAGTTTTCTAATGTGACATGGTGAAAAACATTTTGAGTATTTTTGTGAATATTTTATGTTTAATTTTTTAAAATATTTGATTTATATATGTATATTTATAAACTTTAATAATCTATTGGGATGAAAAAAGCGAATTATTTTAGGACCAAGTCTTAAGTAAGACAAGTCTTAAGTAAAGGTCTCAAATAAGTCAAAGCCAATTCTAGAAAGCTGGCACGCGTACGCGTACCACCGAAATCCTCACCGAAGTCTTAGGACCTCGAGACGCCAGCTTGGAAAGAGTCCAATACAGACAGACAGTCAAAAAAAAAATGCTAGCTTTTTGGCATATTCCAATTACAGTTCTTCAGTTTTATACTTTGTCCCAGAATATTTCAATCTATTCGATTATACCCAAAAACTTCTAGACTTTTGTACTTGTCTTCCCATTTTTTTGGAATAATTCTTACAGTTCGGAAAAAAAAAAAAAAAATACACGCACATATTTCAGTTTGACAAAATATAAACATGAAAAATTAATAGAAAATATTTGTCAACTATATTCTCCTATTTTTAAATTGAATGTGAAAAATACATCATATTGTATATAATAAATGTGATTAGTAGGATACTTATAAGGATTTGGATTGAACTATGAGCGTGGTTTGGAGTATCACAAATTTTATTACAAAATTTCTTACAAATTTATTTGACAATTTATAATTAGTTAAAAGAAAATGTTATATGCTCTTCTAGTGTTTTTTTTGTGACTTCTTAGTCCAATTAAATGATTAAGTAAGTTGATGACTCAACCATATACTTATAAGAAATTTTGCAATAAAAGTTATAGGACTCCTAGCATTTTTCTTAAGAAGGGATATGTTACGCTTCTTGTTAAAAATCATTTCCTTATTTAAATTAAAATTTAAAAGCATCCAAAATAGTTAGGTTCTTATGAGTGAAATGTATCCTACGTAGTTAAGATTTTATTATAACATAAGATCTTATGTAACAAATTATTTATTTAAGTCAATGAGAACGAACCCATGGATAACTACAATTTCATAAAATTGTGTCATATTTTTTTAATATAATAGATTATATAGAATTGTGAAACATTATTTTAAGAGTAAATTTTGGAGATAATTATTTAGAGGTGTAGTATTTCTCTTTATGTGGCTACGGATCTTATTTTAACATGGGTGATATACATGGTGCATAGCCTAATTTTATGAACAACATTACTATTGCAAATTACCGAAATAGAAAAACCAGTATAGGTTATTAATTTGTTTAATAATATTTTTCGAAGTACGTAAATAAATAAATAAAAATTAAAGCATACAAATGGGGTCAACCGAAGTAAGCTGGAAAGATGGACCGATATGCAAAAGGGACTTTCCAAGAAAGAGGAAGGAAGACCAAGAAAAGGCAACTGAGAAACAGGCTATTTAAGCCTACTTTCCCGTTCTTCCAAAGCACCTCTCTCTTCTTGTCTTCTCTCTCTCCTGAGAACAAAGAAGAGAAAGAGAGACCAGTACAGATCGCCTAGAGCCAATTAGTAGCAGAGGATTATGGGGAAGTTTGTGGAGATATTGGATTTAGGGGTGAGAATAGCAGCGAGATTTCACTCTCATTGTCCCCAAACTGCGCGCGTGTACTACCACCCTCCCTCGGCGGCCCATGAAGATCACCGCCACCATTTCCACGACCACCACAGTGACAGCCACGCGCCGCTTGACGACCCAACCCATTCGCCCACTTATAGTTCCAAGGCAGCCGCTACCTGGTCCGATGCCTCCGAGTTGATTTTTCATACTGTTGTGTAAAAAGGGAAAAGAAATTACGAACAACAATTTTGTCAAAGAATTAGGTGTACGAAATTCTTTATAATCTTTGCGATTATGTACTCTCATTGATTTATAATTTATTTGTTTCTCAAATATATTTTTTTAAATCCTTTTCTTGCCCAACTATTGTTGATTGATTTGTTTGGATTGAACTGGATCTGCAATTGGAAAGTATGGTGGCCTTGGGTGACCCATTCGTATTTAGGGTTCTTTTTTGCCTGATTCTTCTTTTAGTCCAAGTTGCTCAAATTTGGTTGCCGTCGATTGATAATTTCTTTAATTGGGTTCTACTTGACTAGACAACGGGTGGGTTAGGTGAGTCGGTTCGAGTCTGGATCGGGAAACAACTGAATTAACTTAATTAAGAAAGAAAGAACGGTGTCAGCCAAATAAAGCTTACAGAGAGAGGACAGCTACGATATCGTTTCTTAAGGCTAATGCGATGCCACATGGCAACAACTCACATGTCATCAAACCAAAGAGAAAGGAAAAGCTAAAGAGAAGTAGCGAGGGATGGGATCCCCACGTATTAGAGAGAAATATTAAATTCTCATGTTGCTCTGATTTTGGCCTTTATTTAATCTAACACTTCACATTATGCCACTATCTTATTCATAATTAAATATTAAAATATTAATTAATTTTTTAAAAAAAATAATAAAAAATTTAAAATCAAAAGAAAAAAACCTTGAGCCTAGGAGTGACTGAGCCTTAAAAATACAAAAACAATCAAGGCTTTTAAATTACAGAAAATATGTTTTTTTTTTTTTTGAAACTAACATATTCAAAAGTTAAAAACGTTTAACTGAGTTTTTAAAAATATTGTTTTCAAATTACATTTTAAAATTATTATATTTAAATTGCACTTTTTAAAATAAAAAACTCAAAGGGACATTTAACCACAGCTCAAAAACAATTCTTAATAAAAATACTTAATGTGATTAACAAATTCACAATACTATTCTTTTTTTTAAAGAACATTGGCATTACAACCAGACGGAGAACAGAACAGGAAAAGAAAACAGGAAACTATGGGGTGGATCATGTCCATTTACAGATTGGAAAACAAGATTTTTATATTTTTGGAAACTTCAATTTGTCCCTTCGAACTTCTAACCAATTGTATAAACTCCTCTTAAACTTTCAAAACTCTTACTTAAGCTCCCTAAACTTTGATTTGCTCTCATTTTGGATCTGTCTGTTAGTTTTAATATCCAAAACGATATCATTTTGGGTTAGGTGAGTGCTGAAATTTGAGACCCAAAACAATATAATTTTAACATGTGAGATTCTAAGCGAAAGCAAATCAAAGTTCAAGGAGCCTAAGTAAGAGTTTTGAAAATTTAGTGGGAGTTTGTACAATCGGCTGGAAGTTTAAGGAGGCAAACTAAAGTTCCTTTAAAAAAAAGAAAATCCGAAAAATGTATAAATAAATTTCTAATAAAAATCCCTCTAATTTGAACAAAAGAATTTAGACTTTCAATGTCTAAACTCATTCAAGTTTCAAAACAATCCCTCTAGGGACAATGGCATAAACAATCGAACTGATTGAAATTATAACAAACGAGGAATAGGTAAAGATAGCCAATATCGTCGTGTATCCTCTGCCATGAGGACAAATATCTGCGCACATCCCAGCTTGGCCAGGATTTCACACGCTCTCACATACGCCTCCATAGAAATACCAAGCTCTCGGGAAAGACGGTTTAGAATCCTCATGCACTCATCTTCAGATCGGAGAAAGTGTGGTGGCTGGATGCACCCTCCTCAATAGTTCGATTGGATCCCCTTTGATCCTGACCTGTGTGTCTTGGATGTGTATGTTACCCTGGTTTTTGGGTCGAGAAGGAAAAATGGTCCAGACTTCTGTGTCGTAGATGAATGTGTATCCTGGCTTAACTATCGAGGAGGATGAGTAGCAGCATAAAAGGGTTTACCTCTTAACGTCGTGGAATAAACGCTTCCTGTGCAGTTAATGGTATCTGCTTGGTTCAGTAATCTTTGAACCTGCCAAGCAAATTTGAATGTTTATCCTGTTGTTTTAGTCATGGGGTAGCAGATGTGTTTTCGAATTTTGTTGATTTGTATGAGATTCGAAATGTAACTTTGTAGCTTAGGTTACGGTTATTTCAGGGCTTGCCCTGTGATTGTAAGAGCTTTCGCTCTTTGAGTTTTATGAAATGAGAATGAGTTATTTAAAAAAAATAAATAAAAAAAAAAAAACGACATGTGGTGTGAACCTTTTATTGTAAGGGTTAAATGCATTTTAGTAATCAGTTTGAGCCAAAATCAAATAACCACCGGTTTTCAAAAATATCACAAATGGTAATATGGTTATCAAATAAACCCATTAATACTTCGTCAGATTCATTAGTTTTTTAACTGACGTCCCCTTTACATATGGCGTGGTACTGGTTTCAAGGCACCGGTACTGAGTTTTTGGATGCCACATCAAATTAAATAATATTAAAATTATGTAAAAAAATTAAAAGAAAGCTGTGTACTTCCTAAAAAAAAAATCTATCGTCCTCTCCATTTTCCTCTCCCCCTAACCACTTAGGTTTTTGCAAACCCAAATACCATCTTTGTCATCCCTCCCTCAATGATGATTCAGAGGAACTCTAACAATGTACTATTAACATAATGATAGATGCACAATAAAAAAGCAGACACTAAATTAAATAAAAATTCAAGCCCAAGGGTCCCAATTATAAACTTTGTTACAAACCCTAACGATTCTGAGGAAGATCTTCCTAAACAAAGTTCCATTGGCAATGCTTATCTAATTACCAGATTGTCTCGACGGACAAAAGCCTCTTCTCCAAATGCCAGTAGGAGTTCTTATTTGAAGGCTAAGGGTACGTTCGAGGCATCATCGACTCCGAACTATGGAGTAGAAAGGAAATTATCTTCAACCAAAGCTCTATGAAAGCCCTCGTCTCAGACTCAACTACCACGTCACCCTTCCTCAGAGAAAATGTTTTTCCCCATTACCTTTCATCTGAGGTAAGTTTGTTTCCCACTGTTTTTACAATTTGTTTTGATAAGGTTCATTTGCAAAAATAGATTTGGGTATGCAAAAACCTAAGTTGTTAGGGAGAGGAAAATGGAGAGGACGATGAATTTTTTTTTTTTTTTTTAGGAAATACACAGGTTCTTTTATTTTTTATTTTTTTACATAATTTTAATATTATTTAATCTGACGAGGTATTTAAAAACTCAGGTACCACGCCATGTGTAAGGGTGATGTGGCACTCCGTTAAAAAAACTAACGGAATCTTGACAGAAGTACCAAATGAGTTTATTTGATAACCACAGATACCATTTGTGATATTTTTGAAAACCAAGGTGACTATTTGATTTTGGCTCAAAGCACAGGTACTGGAAAGGCATTTAACCCTTATTATAATGCTAAACCAATTTTTTAAGGCACAATTTATGAACCAATTTTTTATGGCACAGTTTATGAACAGGTTTTTTAAGAAAAAAGCAGTTATTAATTGCATTAATTATATTTCAAGAGTTTTCCATATATAAACTATTCAATAAATTAAGTATTATTAATGTTCAAATCAAATAAGAAAAAAAAATATAAATCAAATTATAATGTATTAGTACATTTAGTCAATTTAATGTATATTAATACAGTTAGGATTTTTTTTATTTATTTTTTAAAAAAAAGCAGTTATATATGTAACCGATTTTTTCTCTGCAGATGGGGATGGAGGATTTTTAAAAAAAGCAGTTATATATATAACCGATTCTGGGTTCTTATTTTTTGACTTTCAAGTTCATGGGTCTTGTAGGGGATCAGCTGTGAAACGGGTCATAGGTTCTTCATTTTTGTTCATGGGTTCTTATTTTCTATATGGGTTCTTCATTTTTTGGACGTTTGTAATTTATAGGTCATTCTAAATTCTCTTCATTTCAATCAAAATCATTATGAGTTTTGTTTGGTATCACGGTAAAACCAATATGGGATTCCAAATTCCATTGATATAAGATACAGAGAGCCAAGAGAAAAATACAAATTTGAGACACCCAAAATCTAAAACAAAACAAAGGACAATGAAACTCAAATACCCAATTTAAATTCATAAACACACATATGAATGATTCATTTGACACAAAAATATCCGAAAAAGGAAGAGAAAAAAACCCCAATTATTTTTTCCTCTATATGGTAGTAGTGAAACTTTCTAGGTTCTTCTATTTTCTTGAGGATAATAGAATGAAACCCAAATACAAATCTTTTGTTTCATATTTTTCTTTGTTTGTCTTTTCCAATTCTCAACTTTTCCGTTACTAAATGTGTCTTCATTTTTGAGTAGTTAACATTTGCAGAGTTAACGTTAACGTTTTGTTATTTTAATTATATTTTTATTAAGAGAGTGTCATGTCCTATTTTTAGCCAAAGGATTTTTGTAGAGAAATCTAAGCCCTTAACTAGATATTCTCCAGTTCTTTTGGACTGGAGAGGATCATTTTCCCTTCAAATTGTGACATGTTTCGTAAACCCTTAAAAAAAAAAAAAAACTAAAAACTAAACCAACTTTTTAACTCATTATTTTAAAAACTAAACATTTAAAAATTAACCGATTCATATTTTTGTTCTCTCTCTATCTCTCATATTTATCCTCTCTCTCAACGTCTTTTTTTTTTTTTTTTTCTAAGTCATTCATTCTCATAACTCACACTATGTGCATGATTCTTCATTCACTATATTTATATGATTTACCCGAATTCATATGTTGAATAATATATTGGTGTATAACCTTTAATATGTCTTTTTTATTTAAAAAGGCGTGATTGTTATTTTTATTTTATTTTTACAACCTATAAAGAAAAGTTCGATAAAAATGTGCTTAAAATTTGAAATTAAACTATAACAAAGAATCTTGCGCGTACTTTTTTCTACAACCAAAGTATTTTTTTGAATGTTCATAATTTTGAGTTTTATTTATATTGAAATCTAATAAGTATTACACCAACAATATTAGAAATTCTTTCTAATTTTATATTAATGTTTTGATTAAGCAAAATTCAAATTTTCTTCTTACAATTATGAAAAATAAATTTCATAATACTTATAAAAAGTACGATTATAATATAACACTAAAAATTCCGCGCATTACGTGGGTTATAAGCTTGTTTTTATAACAGACCTAACAGTCTTTTTTTGTTTTTGTTTTTCAAATGTTCGTTTTTCTAATGGTCCGTGGTCATTTTTTCAAATGCTCTTCTTATTTTTAAGGCTAATGCGATGCCTTAAAGAAGAACGGAGTCAGCCAAATAAGCGTTACAAAGAGAGTACAACTACGATATCGTTTTGAAGGCTAATGCGATGCCACATGGCAACAACTCACATGTCATCAAAAGAGAAAGGAAAATGAGTAATTTTAGAAAGTTTATTTGTATCTTATTAAGAATGATTATTAAAATTACCATTGAATTTATGATTGATCATTATTGAATTTTAATCAAATAGTAATTTTTATACCCACATCATTCTAGTATGACACAAATAGACATTCTATAATTACTCAGAAATAGCTAAAGAGAAGTAGTACGGAGGGTTGAGGGATTGTCCGTATTTTGCATCTTAATCCAACAAAGGGATTGAAATAATTATTTTGTGTTCTTGATTGTGCGATATAAGATCATAAACTCGATTAATAATTTAGAGCAATTTAAAATAAAAACTCTTAATAAATTAGGTGCATTTCACATTGTGATTTTCATAAATTAAAAGTGTGATTTTAAACTAAATTGTAAAAAATTAATTGTTTGAAATTACATTTTTAAAAAATTATGACTTAAAAATACAAAAAAAAAAAAAAATCTAGGCTTATAATATATATATATATATATATGGAAACTAACATATTTAAAAGTTAAACTGCGATTTTAAAAGTTATATTTAAAATCATGCATGGTTATCATCACAACTTTCTTCTAAGTTGGTGGTTCTCCTAACTCCTTAAAAAACCCTCAATGGAGAATCGTGCATGGTTATCGTCACAACTTTCTTCTAAGTTGGTGGTTCTAGTGGTGATACCGGTCGACTTTTTGGCCATGGTGCCAGTACTAGTGTTTCCCGTTGAACTTCTACACCTTTATTCTATGCTTAGTTAAGCTCATTCCTTGTAACGGATGACTTAACTTCATTTTAGCTATAAAACTTGTTGTTTTAAAACATGTTTAGAACAAATTTTACCCATATTTTTCTAAGAAATAGGTCTTAAAACATGTTAAGAACATTGTTGATCCATATTTTACTAAGTAATAAATCATAAGCATGCTTTTTGCTAGTTTTTGCATACTTTTGAAGTTTTTTTTTTTTTTGAAAGCCCTACTACCGAAGTTGAAGCCATGAAGTAGTAAACTTAAACAGTAGAAAGTTCAAATCGACTATTTTGACATATTTCCCTTTATAACAATAGTAATAATATTGAATTCTCTGAATTTTTTTTTTAAAAGGAAAATGTCTTAAATGTCAAGTCTAGTCAAGGGTGACTTCTAATTAGAGTTTATGTGTTTAACTTATGCTTAGTTTAGTAAGGGGAATGAATTGTTATGTTAGGGAAATGAATAGTTATTTTTGGGAATGAAAGTGAAGTGAAATGATGGTTCTAATGGTGATACCGGTCAACGTTTTGGCCGTGGTGCTAGTACTAGTTGTTCCCCTTGAACTTCTACACCTTTATTCTATGCTTCTTTAAGCTCATTCCTTGTAACAAATGACTAACTTCATTTTAGCTATGAAACTTGTTGTTTTAAAACATGTTAAGAACAAATTTGATCCATATTTTTCTAAGTAATAGGTCTTAAAACATGTTAAGAACACCGTTGATCCTTATTTTGCTAAGTAATAAATCGTAAGCATGCTTTTTGCTAGTTTAGGCATACTTTTGAAGGTTTTTTTTTTTTTTTTTTTGAAAGGCCTACTACCGAAGTTGAGGCCATGAAGTAGTAAACTTAAACTTAAGTACCCAACCCCATAACTTGCATCATCATCTTCACGGATTAAGAAGAATGAGATCGCAAGTTTTACATTTCTAGAATGTTGGGAATAAATTCACACTACGAGCCCATCTAATTATGGGCCCAAGAGAGAGAGAATTGCTATAAAATATTAATTAAATAGCAAGGCTATTTAATTAATTAATATAAAATATATTCCAATTAGGATCGCATTGGAATATCGGAGTCTACTCTAAGTCGACAAGTCAATAGAAGCTTAATTCTATCTCAAACTCCAAGAGAACCAGTTTAATTCAAACTCGGACCTTAGCCTACAAATAGGCCCCTACAAGGTACAATTTACACTCTCTCGAATCGGAAATTATTTGGCATATTGATTTGTTATGCATTGATACAATATTTCTCTTAGGTTTTAACTTTGGCATCGAGTGCTAGAGACACCGTTGGGCCCTTTGACGCTTTATTGTTCTTTGTAGCAAAGCGAGTACGTGACAACCTATAGCAGATCTTGAAGGCTCTGAAGATTTCGCATCCACTGTGAGGAAAACTGTTCTAACATAGAACATAAGGAAAGAGCACAAAAAATCCTAAACCGAGAAGGAATTGAACTGAGTACGCCAAAATTGAAGAGGGTTTCTAAAATTGGTTCTTGCCTTGAGTGTACAGAGAGAGAGAGGTTGAAGTGGGTGTTATAACAAAGCTTCATGTCCCCTTCCTTGATCAGATTTTGCTTAAAAAGAAATACTGTAGTTCTTATTATGTGTTGATAATGCTGTGTTTTCCCCTCCACATACCTTTTGAGTGGCACAATAAGAGAAATGCTAAATTCAATTTCATCATGTACACCAAAACCCAACCTTTTTACATCATAATATTTTGATAATAACCAAAAAAACCCAAGCACTTGAAAAGAGCTCCCCAGCCCAAGTGGGCCTCCTGATTGGGTGGGCCTATTTAGGAGATCCGGCTGCTTGCCATATATCTAAAATTCTTAGAAGCGTCCTCATGTCCGCCACTTCCAGCGTTGCCAGCATTAACCTTACCCTCCCAAAATCCTCTTTTGACAATCTAGAAAAGTTGGCGAATGGCATGAGTCGATACACCCTCTGAAAACAAGCCCTCTCAAACTCCGACGCCGTTGAATTACTTGCGCAACTTGAGTTGGGTGGTTCTTGAGCTCTCTTTGCAGATGGCTTATGAAATAGAAGTGCTAGGAGCTTGTAATTGGCCACACCTTTTTTGCGAAACTTTTTGGCATCTTTATCCTTCTATCAAATATCAATACAACAACACAAACAACCATGTTATAATTTACCTTTTTTACTATGAAAACAAACATACAATAACGATTTACCAGCAAGTAATTCTGTCAGGTTTCCTCTTCAGCAATGACAGTATTGGTCTTAGCGTCCCAAATGAAACCCTTTTGGCTTATAAGCCTGGGGAAATGATTGAAGGAGCGTCATATCCTCTGGTATTTCTCTCTACATTGCTTGCTCATGAAGTTACGGTTCCTCCTCTCGTTTAATTTAGCTCTGATTTCCGACCAAGCCCTTCTTCCAAAGGACAAGATTTTTCCCTTGTTTATTTGGTCTATCATAATATGAACAAACATTTATTCTATGTCGGGGTGCCACATTTTACCATCAAGGTCGGCCATCTATTAATTTACAACATGTATGCATGCATACATAGGGAGGAAGTAAGAAGCCAAAATATTATGCAAAATATATATTTGAATTCAAACATATGTATATAATATATTGTCGGCCCAGGTGGAGCATACCTTACGGTGGGTTGATGGTTTTGGCAACTGCTTTGTGGGTGTGTTTGGAAGATGTGGGTCTGAAAACACACTCTTCGTCAGAGTGCACAGAGCCAGCTGTAAATGGCTGATTTAAATTTGATTTTAATATTTTTATCACTACAACTAATTGTTAATACTATTTTAAGATCAAAGAAAATGGGGCATTTGATCAGAGATTCACAAGATCATGAATTATTGGTTTGATAAAATTTTGATAAGCATTTTAGTTTCAAAAAGAGTTCTATAACATGCAGAAGAATTGATGAACTGAGGCAAATTTGGAATAAATTATGCACTATGGGGTGTGCTGCCACCGTGGTCATTGTCGGAATCGACTGACAGCCATTATTAGAGAGAATGTAAAACAAAAAGAGAGTTTATGTAACATTTCTCTTAGAGCAGTTAATAGGGCTCTTGTGAGGACCAACGTTATAATGTTTCTTGGACAACAAAGAAAGATATAGAAAAATTATATAGAAATCATTTGAACATGCAACTTGGATAAAATGCAACTAAGAAACAGGCTATTTAAGCTTTTACTTTTCTCCATTCACCAAACCAGTTGGTTAAAATTTTCTTCATCTGCTTTTTGTTTTCTGCTTCCACAAACATGCTCAAAATATAAATTATCCACAACTTTGAATAAGTGCAATTCATTTAGTTAAAACGAAATGGCAAATATTCTATGATTTTATTTTTCTCCTTGTTTTGCAATTGATTTTCAAAATAATTGTTCCAACATTCTTCTACTACTTCGGCCTACTGAGATGGCAGAAGTTTTGTTTCTTTGCTATATGTGGTGAAAGCTCAACTCTCTATAATTTCACATGACTAGCGACACCTCTGAATGAACCATAAAGAGGATGTGACCTTCTGAAACTGAATATGTCATCTATTTTCATGGAGTAGCATTGCGATTCACTTTTATCTGCCGTGTACTCCAAACCATGTCGGTTTCCATACACTCCTATACTTAATGTCCTCTTCTGGGCTGCCCCAACTTTTATATATTCATTGAAAAAGTCGACCAATTCTTGTTTTTCTATCTGTCTTAATGCTGCAACCTGTTTCAAAATCATCCAAAACAGTCAACTACTTAATTTTGTAATTTTGTAAGTCTTTGGAATAAAAATATATATGTTTTAATCAGCTCATGTTGCTTCAGTATCTTTCTGCTACCATGACTGAGATCAGGAATTGCAAATCACAATTCAAATTCACACTCTTCACCGAAATTGATGTTATTGTTAAATTATTACTAAACTTTATTGTTGTTGTGGTTGTTATTATTACCTTTTCTAAAAGAAAAGGCCTCCAAAAATACTTTGGGAGAATTATTTTAAGCATGTGCAAAAAAGATCACAGATAAAAGATGTTCATACCTCAGATTCTCTCCTTTCAAACTTGAGGGTCCCATCATAAATCTCTCGCCAGAAAAAGCTAGATTCTTCCCTTAAGTTCTTGTGCTTCTCAAGCTTCATATGGATTAATGCATTCACATTGCTCTGCATGACACGCAGTTTAGCGAATAAATTACCAAGAAATTAAATCAACACTTGAAAATGTAAGGACACATCAAAGTTGAATCGCTAAAGGTCCATTTAATTAGGGGTGAAATTTAAAACCGCCTAACCGCATCCACTAACCGCTAATCACACTAAACGCTAATCGCTATCCACACTAACCGCTTTGAAAGCGGTTAGTAAAACCGCTAACCGCCAGCTGGCGGTTAGTGGGTTTTGAAAAACCGCCTAACCGTTAACCGCTAACCGCTAACCACCTTTTTTTAAAATATAATATATATATATTTATAATATATAAATATTTCATATAATAAGTAACAATGAGTTATTGTAGCCTAGTGGTTATTGTGCACCTCTTTTACTTAGGAGTCCCGATTTTGATTCCCCCCACCTTCGACTTTTGTTTGGGTTTTATATTTTTATTATATATATAATATAGAAGTGCAAAATGACGTAGTTTTGCATTTCTATATATTCATTTCTTCCTAACACAAAACGATAATTTTGTTGTAATTTTATCCGTATGTTATATGTTGTAGACAGTGAACAACAAGATTTTGGTATAATGGTCCAACATATAATGCTCATTTTAAACCAACAATTTTTTTTGATAAGTAATAAGGAGTTTTATTGAAACTTTAAACCAACAATTTTTAATGCTAAAATAGTCATGAAAGGGGAAAAAATGTTTAAAGTGAGCCCAAAACCGGCCAAAAAAAAAAGTCCAATAAAAAGCCTAATAAAAAGCGGTTAGTAAAAAAGCGGTTAACCGCATCTGATTAATTGCTAACCGAGCGGTTAGGCGGTTAACCGCTAGCGGTTAATGGAGGCGGTTAGTAGATTTTACTAACCACCTAGGCGGTTAACGGTTAGCGGTTTTAGCCATTAACCGCTAACCGCTATTTCACCCATACATTTAATCATCAAGGCTCTAGAAAATTTTACCTTTTGCTACACAAACATCAAGGTTTGAACCTAAAAGACCAATCCCATGTCTCCAACCCCCCATCCATAATATTCCACCCAAAGCCAAATTTGATGGGCAAGCCTTGAAATTGATGCTAATTAAAAGATAAATTTATCTAATTACACAAACACAAAAGAAAGATGATATTTTACATGATTGCTCATGACCTAATAACCCAAACTCTAGTAACCAAGCAGGCAACCGTAATACTCATCAGACTAACCATCTGACTTGATGATTATTTTGAAACATGGATCAGAAAAGAATTGCTGAACTACCTGGCAGTGAGTAAATTCCAACTGTTTTTAGCATATGGTATAAAATATTGTGATTTACTGAATGGGATATAAAACATGGACATTAAAACTAGAGGTGTCTAATACAAGAAAAAGGACTCTTGACGTTTGTGGATGTGCATGTCAAAAGTACTTTTTCTATATATTCTTCTTCTTTGATACCTTATTATGGGTGCACAAACTATTATCCTAAAAATGATGCATGTAATCCCACACATTGTTTTACATTCCATTTTGAAGGCATTGAAGGTTGACATCCAAAGAAAAGCTATTACATGTCTACCAACTATACAGGAAACACTGGCTTCCCTTCTGAGTAAAGAAACGATATGTTAGTGAATACCTTAGACAATGCAGGTCATGATAAAAGCTCATATACAGACAAAAATTACTTGTGGTAAAACTTTTTCTCACCTTGAATTCATCATTGGTCATCTCATAAAGTTTACCCTCAAATGTCTTGAGAAGTGCCTCAACTCTTGAATCAATATTTCCTGGACCCTATTATCAGGATAAAGTACTCGAGGTTAGGCAACAAGTCAACAGCGTATAGAGAAAAAATGTCATGGTGTATACCTTCACTGTGGATTGGATGATAAACTGCACTCCACGGACACCAGAATCATTCCTATATTATAAAAAACTTGTAAATTATAAAAGAGAAGGGCAGATATTACATGCAAGGTGTGATAATAAGGGCGAACATGTCTTACACACCTCTGCCAGAGCACAGTAATGTACCCAAGCTGCTCAACTGATCTAAGCTGGTGGAAGGTTGGTTGCTCCGCAATGAGGGCAAAAAGCTGAAGCTTCACATTCAGCACAAAATCATCACGGTGAACCTAGACAAATTTTCAACAGGAGCATAACAGCATTAGGACCACCACTGAGATATTTCATCCAGATCCCAGTATCTGGACAGGTCATAAAAACATAAATTATAGAAATCAAGCACAAATGGAAGTGAGAATTTTGTATTTCTTTCCTAAAAGAATACTTTATCGGTTCAGGTGGTGCAATGCTTGTGCTTGTGGTGGTTAGCTTAAAAAATTCTATGGAATTGTAACTACTAATTTTTACTAGAAGTTTTCTCTAGGAATCATATAGCGTACAAAACCTTAAAATTTAGTAGAGAAAATTGCAGCTTAAAAGATTATGCCCAATTATCTAATAGACGCATTATGAAGAATTTTTCACCTTGCCACAGTAAATAAAGAGAGAATAATCTGATATGAAAAAGTTAACTGCTAACTTTCTGCAGTAGTTATAAAGTTTGTGAGAAACTCAAACAGAACGAAAATGAATTGACCAAATATTCAAGCATTTAACTGGACCATACCATCTTTTAGAATAATGTAAAATTACCTGAATATAGTGGACAAGGGCAGAATTCTCATCATTTGGATTAAGGCCTTCCGCAGGGTAGAAGTAACTCATGCCCCTTTCCAGTTTAACAACTCTATTTGTCACATGTTGAGATGAGAACAAAGGTTGGCATACAGGTTTTGAACCACTAAAGAAAACATCTTCAATATGCTGGATCATCGATTCTGCTTCACTGGTTTCAACATTTCCTGGAAAAAAAGAGAGAGTAGTCATGAAATGAAATTAAAACCCAAACAAGATTGGCTGGTATTCACCAAAAATCTGCACAAAAAGTTAAAAGACTTAAAAGAACCTGCTATGTAACACTCAAGGAACGCCCTTGAGAGCATCACAGGAGCAAATTTTGCAAGATCTTCAGCTTCAAGATGAGGAAGAACCTCAAGTTTTTCCATCCAAGGCCATGTGTGGTCTTGCAGTATTAAAGAGCAATAGTACATAGCCTGCTGATAGGGTTGTTGGAACTTGAAATTTTGGTACTCCTTCATTACCATTTCCTGATTTAAAAAAAAAAAAACACCAGATATGATACCAATATGCTTTTGACATATGCACTGCGTGAGATATTTGATGGAATCCTCAAATTATATCTTCTGTGCATGAACTCTTTTAAATAAGAGAAACTACGGAAGGAAAATGTTTAGAGCTAACAAGATAAAGAATACAAAAAATAAAGAAAAAGGACCAATGACGGCCTTCAAGTGGGAAGAAATGCCACTTGATGAACATTGATTCATGAATAAGCCAATAAAATATATCTAGGGAACCAGGCATGGAATAATTTTTGTATGAAGGCCACGGAGAAATACGTATGGAACTATGAGTGAGTGCATAGTAGATACGCAAACAAACTTCGCATATCAGTACTATTAATATAGTTATGTTGTTCTTCAAAAGTCTGTCATCAGAACTTTGACATAACTGGCGTGATATGTGTATTAAACTACAATCCTTGTCTGTTAATATCTCATGCAGTGTGAACAGTGAAAACAGTTACACATAAAGGTTACACCCAAGAATGAAAGCTACAATGAGGTACAGGTAGAGGAAATTAAATGAACAGTGAAAATATGGAAAACATCTAAAGTAGAAAAAACAAAGACATAAACATACAAAAATAAAGATTAATGCTGAAACCAGGTATATTGCTTGGAGAATAAATTTCCATTCATACATCAATATCCTGCAACAAATCCAAATGATTGATTCTTAAGCTGATCCCCAGCAAAATTTACTGCTATGTTTTGACTGTAAATGTGATAAGTTTTATGCATGTGCAACAATGTGACAAACTAATCAAGTAATGGAGGGAAAAAGAAGAAAAAAAAATCCATGGGCCAAGCCTCTTTATCAAGGTAAACCATGTGACCAATTAACAGTTCAACATAACAAAGCCCATATCTTACGGGAAAACAACATATGATCAATTACAGCACAAGCTAGGAATAACACAACCAATTATAGAAATATTACTCAGAAAGGTGATTCATTTGTATACTCGGCATGCTTGCAGAAGCAAATCCATAGCAATATTTGAACAATGTAAAAAGTTGAGATCTTTCAGGCAAAATGAGAATTACCTTTATCACGGAAAACCTGTCAGGTTTTACTTTGAAACTTGCAATTTTTTCCACTACAGCTTCCAATAAATTCCTCAGTTTGTGATTGTAACCAACCAGAGTCACCTTAAGAAAACCAAACAATTAGAACAAACAGGGATTAATGCTATCATAAGATTTTAGAGGAAGTGGACTGAGAGCAAGAGCGAGAGCGAAGGGGAGGTAATGAGAAAGAAGAGTAACTACAACTAAAAATGGTTTGCATAAACATTTTCAGTTTGACATACTTTAGCTCCCAATCATGAACATAAGGCAATTTCAGCTTGTCTAACACAACAAAGTTAGGCTCAGATAAAATAAAAATGAAAAAAAAAAAAAATTGAAGTTCAATCTGAAAAGATTGAAAATGAGGAAATTTCTCTCAAGCTCATAAGTCCAGTTCATTAATTTACCTCTGTCAGACATACTTCACCAGACCAATCTAATAGTATCATTTATATTACTAAAAAACGCACACACACACATATGAATTGACATCAAGGTGATTTATAATGATGAAGAAATTTTACACAATCTGAAGATCCAAGCAATTCAAAATAGCTTAACAAATTTAGCATAAAAGTTCTCGTCATTGAATAACACAGTTTAAATCTCTATGACCTATGGCAGTTGGTACCACCAGATGCCCACCCTTTCTGGACCCTTTTTCCAGATTGTGCTTCACTCTAGTTCGTCCCTGACCATAATGATCCCCTTCCTTTACTGCATTAAACTTCAAATTTTATTCTAAGTAGATGACCAAACTTCCAGAAGTCTGAAAGTTTACCAGTTAAAATTCCCCACTTTTATCCGATGACTTGTCAAGTTATTCAATCATATACTCAATTTTACTTGAACATATATTTACTACCTCCATGCTAAGATTTTGCTAAATATGCCATTAGCATTAGACAACACTTTTAAAGCTTTCTTAGATCGATATGAGATAATTCTGTTTCAAAATAACTTAAGTCGAGTGTCAATTCAAATTAGAAGAATTTGAAACCTTAAATTTAGACAATTTGATTTTACTATCAGTGGAATATAAAACCCAAACCCAGCCGCAAGGTCAATTCAATGAGAAATTGAGAGCATATATTGTTGTCTATGAATATCCAATGCAAACTATAAGTAACTTAACCTCTGGGAAATTAACAGTGTTATTCAGATACCTGAAAACCACAATCTGTATGGTTTATGCCATAATATAGACCAGCAACCTGTGCGTAATAAGCTGAAATAGAAGGGTTAAAGTCAGGACTTCTTGCACGGATGGGGGACAAAAGATAGCTCAAAATAAATCATCAAATTTTATTGTACAGGCCAAAGTGTTATAATTAGGTCGCACTGCCCCTTTTTTCAAATAAAAACCATTTAGGTAAAAAAAAAGCACGAAAACAAACAAACAAGAATCAGAACTCCCTTTTGGTTCAAGTTACATTATAAACATCAACTTCTTACCATATTCGTTCAAGTAATCCATTAATAACCGTGTAAAAATATCACTCAGAACTTCTGCTTCAGGGGTGTTGCCAGCATGGGGACAATTGAAATCTATCTTAACAAATGCTTTAGGAGTACAAAACATTGTATCAGGCTTGTACCATAATCTTGAATATAATGACTTTCTTAACATAACTGGAAATTTGACCTGTTTCAAAGGTCAACAAATCAGAAAAATTAACAAAAAATAACGGTCACATGGACTTACAACTCATCATACCTTCTCTTGGGCGTTCTTAAGTGAAAGATCAGTGCAAATGAACACATTGGGTGCTGGTAAATGCAGATTTTCATTAGGTGCATGCAGTATCCATTCCTGCAATTAAATATATAAGTTTAGAAGCACAGTCAAGTTACCCTCAGGACAAATTTATGCTCCTAAACCAACCTAATGAACTCAATTGATCAAGCAACTTCTCATTTAAGTCAACTTGTCTACAAACCTGAATCATGGAGCCAGTAATTTTTTCAACGATATATGCAGTTCCATACCATGGCTCAACTTTGTCGGTATGACCTTCAAATTTTTTTGATTCCCAAAAGATTCTGAAGAAACAGCTCATTAGGAAAACTATCATGACTCAACCAAGTCAGTACATCAGTTTGCAAATTGAAAACAGCCAACACGACAACAATGAGAAACAACCAAATCCCTCAGTATTACTCCATCCATCCCAAATTGCTGGTCCTCTAGATCATTTGGGATATGTCCCTTGGTTATTTACTTAACCATTATTTTGAAACTCCTCCTTACATGTGGACCCAAACTCTCCTTCAATGTATGAGATATGTTAAAATAATGATTAAGTGACTAAATTCATCTCTTCCTACCAACTTAAACTTTTGGGATAACTGGTAATTTAACATTATATCGGAACCAAAGGCTCTAAATTCAAATCTTGACTCCATTAGATGACCCCCATTTAAATTATAAATATTCCACGTGTTAGGTCTTACCTATTAAAAAGGAAGTTTGAGCCCATACGTAAGGGAAAATGTTAAAGTAATGATTAAATAATTAAATTTATCTTTTTCTATTAGCTTCAGCTTTTGGGATAACTGATAATTTAATAGGATCCAACATGATTTTTTTTTTTTTTTTTTATCACATGTAAAGTGAAGTCAGGGTTCAAACTTACAACCATCAGCTTTGATACCATTTAAATTAGCATTTATCCTAAAAGTTTAAGTTAATAGAAAATGGTAAATTTATTTGCTTAACCAAAAACCACAATTCTAACAAAAACCAAAAACAAATATTGAGAAGCAAATGTAAATCAGATAATTTAAAAGCCATTTTTGTTACCAAGGCTAAACAAACATAATGATAGATTGTATCTTACCTTTGAAAATGATGTTAGGAACAAAGGAATGAAATACCATAATGGAACATAGAAATGTCTCATTCAAATGCATTACTATAAACTACACAGCTTCCCTGAGCAATAAACTCACCGGACATTGTCCAAAGAGAGCTCCTCTAGTACCATCTGAATAGTGCCTGGACTGAATATAGAAGGCAAGGATGACCCCACCAGCCAATCTTTTAAGGGATATATCTGTAAAATAATTTTAAATCATCAATTAAAGGGAAAATTTGTTGACATAGCATTCCCATTTGTTAGAGTTGTTAAATTTTATATTTTTATATTAGCTTGTTATTCTTATAGCTTAAGAGTGTTCTTGTAATCATATTATATTTACCCTAATATAAATATATGCTATGGTGAAGGGACTTGAACATACAGTCCTAAACCTTTTCTAAACACTCTTTGCCTTCTTTTCTTCTTCATCCCTCTTTCCTAATCCTAATTTCTTACACTTTACAATCCCACTTGGTATAAAAGCAACCGATCCAATCATAAAAGGTGTCACGATCTAAAGGTCATCATGCCTAACAGAGATTTTTTTTTTTTTTGATAAGTCAGTAAAAATTTATATCGAAAAAGCACAAATTTAAAGGGGGCGCCACCCAATTATACAGGGAGTATAACTATGAGCGCCTAAGTACACCTAAAGAAGAACCAAGCTCACTAAGAGCACCCACAAAAACCAAGAGGAACACCCTAACAAAGCATCACCCTACCCAAATGCAAACCCACAAAACCCCAACCAACCCCATAGAATCAACCCACCCTACAACCCAAAAGAAAATCCCAACCACGACCTAACACAACAAGCCTTACAACCCACAACCCAAACAAGGCAATCCCTATTGGGGACACGGCTTACAACCCAAAAGAGCCAAACTTTGAACCAGTCTCCCTATTAACATCCCGTGTCCTTGCCTCAAGCGCTGCCTTCAACTTCGGGAGCTCCATAAAACAAACCAGAGGAGGAGCAACCTCGTTCTTTCTCCGCGTTTGCACCTCAAAACAATCAATGGCAGCGAGCATCTCATGGCTCCGAGTACCATCCCTCAACCACCCAAGATACCAAGCCTGAGCTTCAATCAAACCATTGACCAAAAGCTGAGCCTCGGGAACGGGCAAATCAAGAGCAAAAATAGACTCGAACCCTTCGCTGAAATTGACGAGACTAGAAGGCTCTGGCAAAATCGACGACCCCACCAGAACTGTCTGGGCGAGCTCCGGCGACGGTAGATTGATTGTAGCAGCCTCCGTCGATATCAGGATCATCTCCGGCACGATCTTAGTGGAACCCATCGGGACCGGACTCTCTTCAACCCCCTCCGTCGAAGTCAAGCTTGTCTCCGGCACTATCTGAGTGCAACCCATCAAGACAAAGCCCATGTCGATCATCACCGGCAAACTCTAGGCGACCTCTAGCGCCACCAGATTCATAGAAGGCACGACCGGAGATGCCCAGGCGATCGTCTCTGTCGAAGTCAAGCTCATCTCCGGCGACGCCAAGGCGAACTCCGGCGACAACCTGTTCATCAGCAACGCCAAGGCGATCATCTCTGGCGACGTCCTGTTTATCTCCGGCCTGGACTTGAGCCTCCCCTCAACTTAAACTCAAAATGAAGCTTGGGCTTCAGGCCCAACCATGAGAAAACCCAACCTATCCTTTCCTTTAAATCCCTAGATGCCTTAACCTTAAAGCCCAGACCAAAGCAAATAACCCGATCCACCTCTACCCTGAGCTTCCCCAAAAACTCCATCGCCAACCTCCTCAGTGCCGCCATTGAGTCGATGCCACCACCATCCCGAGGAAGATGACTCACCAAACCAGAGACTAGCGCTTCCACTACGTGCAGCTTCAACCCTCCCAGGGGTGCAGCAAGAACATTTGCGAAGGACAGCGCATTACCACAGAAACCTCCGGCATTACCAACAGAAACCCCCAACTTCTCCTTCACACCGAGTTGCGTAAGCAGACTTCATAACTCATCCACGAATCGTTGCTAACCCCACCCTCCGCAACCCTTAGGAAGCCTAATAACTCCTTTCCGGTCACCCTTGATGAAGACAGCCGCCTCAAGGAAGTAGCCAGCCTTGTTGCTTCTTGTACGAACCTTCAGGACCCTCAACTCATCTCGGAAGGATCTAGAAAACTCCTCCTTCCTCTGCAACTCCAGTGCCTCTTCCACCGTATCAGCTAGCCAGTCCGAACACTTGAACCCCAGAGAAAGAAACCCACCGAATCCCTATCTCTTTTCCTCTAGACAAAGGATCGACTTGCTCAGATTCGCCGTAAAGGAGAAGGATTTCGCCTCCACTGAGAAACGACGCTCCATCTCACACTAGACGTAACTGATCTCTAGCGGGATGCATCTGCACGCGCCACTGCTAGAGCAAAGAAGGCCTAAAAGTTTCCTGAAGAACAGTGAGATCAGGAAATTTTTGAAAAAAATTGAAAAGAGCTGATGAGAAAGAACGTAGCTTTTTTCACTGTAGCTGACGAGAGAGACTCATGTGAACAGATGTGTACTAACGTCAACATCTGTACGCTGACATCAGTATTGATGTCATCACTGACGTCAGCAAGTTTGGCTTAGTTGTGTTTGGAATGGCTGGAAAAAATGTATTGTTACTGCTGGGGGAAAACCACCACTTCTCGATGATGATGATATCCCTCAAACAATTATTACCTTGAAAAAGTCCAAATTATCTAGCTTGGGCACATGCTGTGAAAATCTTCTTTCATGGGAAACAAAAACTGTAATATTTAATAGATCATCCATTTGATAAAGGAGATCCAATTTATGAGGATTCTGTTGTTATGGGATGGCTGTGGCATAAGATGGAACCCCACATTGCTACCACTTTTGAATTTTGTGATTCTTCTAAAAAGATTTGGGAGCTTATTGAAGAATCCTTTTCACATAAAAAAGGCGTTTCATGGACAAACTGGGCTCTTAATGACCTGACCCAAAAGAACCTCATCTCTCAGCGCAGCAAGTGGTGTGGGCTGCAGATCATTGGGATCCCAGACCCCATTCTTACATACTCGAAATACTGCTAGTTAGTTTGGTCCAGCATCGGGGTCAACCATGTCCTCAGGCCATACCGACTTGCAACCAGGGAGCCTCAGCAACTCTACTCGGTCAACATACTCTCCTTCCACCTCTTTGTCTAGGAACGGCACATGCATGGTCAAAGCAAGGAACCATGCGTTCTTAGGGAAGTAAACATACTTGAGCATATCAAGTTCGTCAGCTATGGGAAAAGATTTGGTTCCAAATAGGTCGACGATAAGCATGATAGGCCGGGGATTCTGGGCAGAGATTGCAGAACAGATGGCTGGCCGGGCTTCACACATGATTATCGAGAGTCGTGTAATAATCAAAGAGTTTGCATCCACTAGGCCGGAGATGTCAACCGGTGGGAGTTGCACAATGTCAAAGAGTTTTGGGCTCATGCAGGACTGGATAACATAGACTCTGCCGGCCACATGGGAGAAGTCACAGCGAAGATTGTGACGGTGAAGTTTTGGTGGGTCACGAGGCATTTGCTGAGCTCCATGGCAGGGATGAGGGTTGCCCATCCCGGGGCTAGACAGCAGCACTGCTTGTGGCTTTGAGAAATCCACGATTGATATGATGTAATCAAAAGACAAAAATTGCAATGGATTTCAGCTTAGAAAAAGTAAATATGGCTGAAAATGGAGGAATGGTTGTTTTCTCTACTCAAGAGTTTGTGTGCATTTGTCAAATTTGAAATATTTATTTTTGCTTTTGATGTTCTGGGTAGTTGATTTTAATAGTGTAGAAGCTAAACTTTGGTTGGAAGTTTGGTTTTAGGTTTGGGTGTGAATTTTGGAGCAGGATTTGGGGAATTTGATCGTATGAAATTTAAGGTTTCAGCAGGGAAGTGGGGAGATATCTAGAAAACGTTTTATAATCAAATTACATTGGGCTAAAGAGAGTCATTGGGCCAATATGGATAGGTAGTGCTGCTGGTAACATTTATGAAAACTTCACAAGAACCAGGATACATCCACGCCTGATTCTCTTGCTCTCTCTCCCATTACTCTACTTCTTAGTCTCCCACCCCAGCTACCCTCCTTCCTCAACTTCCTCTTCTCCTTGGCCTTCTCCACCGCTCTATTGTTCTCACTCAACCTCATGCTCCCTCAACTCCCATTGATATGCCCCCTGCTGCCTTTTCAATCCATCCAATCTGACCCAATCCGACCACCCAAAAGAGCTCAATGGGCAGGCTTTAACAGGCTCTCGTTTCAACATCAATTTCAGCTTTTCTCAACCCAACATGATTTGGGGTCAGTTGAGTATTTCCTTGTAACCCAACAAAAACATGACTTGTGTACCCAACTTCTCATGTCATCAAGCATATGATAAAAAGTAATTCACTAACCCCTGATTTTCATGTTATTTCTGACCAAGAAACAAATGTATGGAGATTACAGTTGTTATCTTTTCCTACATTCCTCCCAAATTAATATTAAGCCCAATTACATGAACATTGACTAAGCTATGATTAAAACTGTAAAAAAACTACATATATGAAGGAAAAAAAAAAGAAAAAAAAAAAAAATATAAATAAAAGCTGCCTAAATTACCTGCATATTTAATGCAACATTGACCAATAATCTATAGGAGGAATTTTGTCTTGATAGTGGAACTTCATCTCACAAACAGCTGAAAGCTTCATTAACATATTAAGTAGACTCAGTCCTATGAAGAAAAATCAGTGTTTGGCAAAGAGTTTTGGGAGGAGAAATGAGGAATTGATTGATGTAATATAAAGTAGAAAGGAGTTTTGAATTTTTGAAGAAAGTTGTTTGTTAATGTGAAAAAATAAGAAAAAAATGTTACCAAACATGCCCTATAGACACTGCAACAAAAATCTTGTGTGTGAGTGAGCACCTATATACCTCATCAAATATCCATTTGCAAATGCCGGACTGCTGTAGAAGGTGAATATATTTGAATAGCAATCCAATAATATCTTGCATGTGCTCTGCAATTCGATCAATATTAGTCAATAAATAAATGATCCAGGTTATTAGACACCAGGCACACAGTAAAAGAAGTAATATGTAAGAAAAATAACCTTGAGGGTTGGCCCAAGTGGTGAAGACCTTGGTCTTGAGGGTTTGCTCCCTTCAAGGTCCAAAGTTCAACACCTCATGGGTGCAAACAATCCTTTGGGGCCACATCCCCTGGTGAAAAGTCAGTGACTTAACCAGTTTGAGAAACTTCCAGATGGACTTTTCAAATAAGTAAGCCATACAATGATAAACAAGCATGTACGTACTCCTATAAATTCATCTTTCAACACAAATAACAGGAAGAATATCCTCCAAAGCAGGTATGTTAAATGTACCACATCCCTTCCGTGAAGTTTAGCAAAAGACTCAAAATATTGCCCATTTATCATTCCAATATCAAAAAAAAAAAAATTCTACTTTACGTGCTAGACTTTGAATCTATACTTACAAACTTTATTAATATTTTTTTGATAAGTAATCAAAATATCATAGAAAAGTGTTTTTTGCGCAACCAAAGTGCACATATAGCATACAAAAGAAACTCCTAGCTAGAAATAGAAAACAAGTCGAGAAATCATGAAAACTTAGCAAATAAAGGTCTAAGGCAGCAGTCCAACCGTAAAGAGTTTTGAAAAAGATAGAATCTAGTTCCACCACCGTCCTCTCAAGGTCTTCAAAACTTCCATCATTTATTTTCCCCCAAAAACACCATAAAAGGTAGGATGGAACCATCTTCCATAAAGTTGCACACTAAGGACTATGTCCCAACCCTCTCCAACAAACGAAAAGGTCTGCTACTCTTCTAAGCATTACCTAAGCTAACCCAAGACAACTGACGATGGCACTCCACAAAGTCTTGACAATCTCACACAATAGAGAAGAAGATGATCCACAGCTTCTTCACTCCTCTTCCACATACAACACCAGTCAACTACAATAACACACCATTTCCTTAAGTTCTCCATGGTGAGGACCAAATTAGTGCCTTAACTTGCATAAATTATCTGGCTGTCCCTTGTCCACTCTGAACATGTTTGCAGCATTTTAAGTGACATATTCCACTTTTACAGCAAGCAGGGACTACTCTTTAGGCTGTTATTATATTGATCAGACATAATCTTACTTTTACTAATTCCTCCTAACTTAGGCCATAAAAAATCCAAGCTATAATAAATCTGTGATAAATCTTTTCTTAGTTTCTCATCATTTAACTCAACTTTTTGGTTCATTGGAGGTCACTTAGGCATATGGAAACAAATGATAAGTAGCCCCTCCTCAGTGAAGGTGGGATCTATACTAAGGTCTCTATGATGCCTTTATGCTCATCTTTAAACCTTTGTTTTCTCACTTTAAATATTTATTCTCCTTTTACATACCATTTTTAGCATAAAAATTGTTGGTTTAAAAGTAGCGAAAGGAACCTAATCTTCACCAGTCAAGTCATAAAAAGACCATTCAACAGCACTGGATCTCGGTATGCTTTAGATCCATATTCAACAACAAGCTGGTAAGCCCCTTGCATCATTTTTTTTTATTGGTAAATATCAATTTACTAAGGCCCCTTGCATCATAAGATGCTCCTTTACAAATTTCAGAGGAGAATCGGTCCTTCATTGGCATATATTAACTATTGACAATGTAGGTTGTTTCCCACTAAAGAATACTTGAGAGAGTTTGAGAGAGAGAGAGAGATAGAGAGAGAAGGGAGTGGGCATGAAGACAAACCTTTTAAATTCTAAAAGTGTATCTTAAGTGTAGCAACAAAAATCATTATCATATAAATACGTTCTAGCTACAGAAAAATCTAAACTTATGAGCATGTAGAAATGAAGAAATCTCTTGGAAAATTGATAGTCTGAAAAATGGATGAGCAAAACCCACCCAATGCTTTCAAGATGTAAAACAAAGATCCTTCTCCTTCATGGCCAATAAGATGACCAAGGTACATGGCCCTTCCTTGTAATGGTGAATCTCCGGAGTTATTGGCCATATAATTCTCAATTTATGACCTTCTTTTATTGGGACAGTTCTGACAAGAATCTGAAACAAAAACACAAATGGCAACTAAAAATAGTTCCTTCAAAATCTAAAACAATTTTTAAATAGTAAGCATACCTGTAAATGTTCCAATGCACAAGGCTGACCAGGACAATGTAAAGAACTTTGATCAGTATTTTGAATGTCCTGGAACTTGTCCTCCACCAGGTTTTGTATTTTATCAAGGTTTTCTGGAAACATCCATGATAAAGGAATTACGATTGCTGATACTTTGATGCAACTACAGCATCCTTGATCCCGAACTATTACAGGCAAAATATACTAACCTTTAGCATATACAACCAGATGCATAAGGTTGGCAGAATAATTTTCATTGTAGAATTTGATAAGCTCGTGTCTTGTATCAATTCCTCGTGCTTTTGGTCTAACCTCCAAGGTATCCCAATTCCCTACACATAAGAAAAGTATTTAGCAGATTGTAAGAAATGGTAGATACAGTGAACAACTGAAAACGTATAGACATCATGTCTCTTTTGATAAGTAATGTGTTATATATCAAAAACCCAAATGGGGGCACAACCGATTACACAGAAGCGCACCTAACAAGGTGCACAACACAGAATAAAAGAAAGCGACAAGAAGCCCCAAAATACAAGAACCCCCAAGGCTCACAAGGAGCAACCAAAATAAACTCCCATAATAGCCCCATCCCTACAAGAAAATAATCTTGCCCCCCGGCCCAGGCCACTCGGTCGATAACCTAAGCTTCTCTTTGTTCTTGTTCATCCAAGCAACAGACACCATGTTTCTAACAGAGTAGTCTGTACTTTTTTTTCTGTTAAGTTACACATACACTTGGTTGGTCTTGAACCCAAGACCTCACCCTCTACTTCATTCTTACAGATCAATTTATAGAAAGCATATGCAAGCATGGGTAGCTCTCCAGGCGTCTTAATAACTAAAAATTGATCCAAATCTGGGTGGACACTTTGGGTACGTGAATTCTAAAGAAGACTTGTTACTTGTCAGATACGTCTAGTCTTGTGAGTGTAAATTCAACCTTGCCAACAAAAAGTTAATTATTAACCTTCAGAATAGGTCGAAGTTAAAAGCTATTCAGTTTTTTTTTTTTTTTTTTAGCAAATATTACTATTTGAAATATCAAATGATAGGATTTGAACCCTTGGTATCCACTCCACAATAGAAGTCACTTATCACTAATAGTTGTTGCTTATCACTAGTTTTTTTCCTCTCTATAATCACTAGACTAGGTGGCATGAACAATTTGATAGAAATTTTGTGGAAAGTCAAATAAGAGGAGGGAAAATACATAACTCTGACAGGCTGAAAGCATAGCAAGAACATATAGACACGTTCATTGACTTACAACAAACACACTAAACCAGTACGAGTATACTCAAACAGTACAAATATGAGTATAATGGTAAAGACGAGGGAAAATGCCATGGTCAAAAGCTTAGCCTATTTCCAAATGATTGATGTCTGTACATTGAAGATTTTGACTAGAGGAAAGGACTTCATCATTTGAGTAGCTACACTTCATGCTTGTTAGCAAGTTTAGTAACCAGTTGCAAAATAAAAATAATAAAAAAGGTTCTGTCAAATTAAGAAAGCTGAAATTGCTTGGGCGAGAGTAGGTACTAGGATGGATGCCCTCCTGGGGGGAAGTCCTTGTGTTAATTGGGGAAAAGTCCACATACCCTATTTCTTTTTTCTTTTTTCTTGCCATTTGGGGTTGGTCAAACCACTCCTAACTGGCTAGGGGTTAGTTTGGCCACCACCATTTGGCCACGGGGTCACTCAGCTACCCCATGGAACCTCCTTTTTTTTGTAGTTTGTTTTTCTTTTAGATTTAAAAATAATAATAATAAATAAATAAATAAGGGAAAACTTCACTTAACCGTCCCAAACTTTCATCACTTTTGCAATTTCCACCAAATTCAAAACCTCTCAATTTAGTATATCAAACTTCTAATTTTTGATATAGGGGGACCACTGGGCTGGTTCAGAGGTCGCCGGCGATGGAAGCTTTGAGCCGGCTCGCTTGTCTCCGTGGATCATGACAGCTACCATGTTCCCACGATCCGGTCGTCCTCCGGTGGCTATCGGGTTTATCAGAAGCCGTGGGAGTAAGCCACCCAATCTCGTTGACTCATGCTGGGCAAACTTAGGTCATCGGCTGTCTCTCCGGTCGTCTCTCTTTTGATGGGGTGGGTACGGTATTGGGTGACTACGAGGTTGAATCCTCGGTAGGAGATTCTAGGTGCAGCTACGGGCAGTGCAGATTTTGTTCTGGAGCAGTGGCTGGAAGGACTTATGCGAACAAGGTGAAGCTTGAGGCGTGTAGATCTTGTTCTGGCTGGGTGGTGAGGACTTATCTAATTCCAGTCAGTTAGTGGCAAGGTCTGGGGAGGCTGTGGATCTGAACTTTCGTTACATGTTGGCGGAATTATGGGTATGACTTCTGATGGAAAGGTCAAACAATTAAAAGAGGTTGTGGGGAACCTTATGGCCGAGAAACATGGGAGAGGTGTGGCAGGTGAGAGGGGCAGCCAGGATTCTTATGAATTGTAAAATTTTAATTTGGAATGTGAGGGGGCTGAATGAGGGAAGAAAAAGGTTGAAGATCAGGAATTTATTGAGCAAATGGAAAGTTGAGATAGTTTGTTTTCAAGAGACTAAGTTGAAGGTGATTTCTAATCAGCTTGTGCATAGTTTGTGGAGATGCCCATACAAGGAGTGGTGTCATGTGGCCTCTAATGGGGCTTGAGGATCCTTTGATGTGGGATCGAGGTGGTGACAAGGATCGATGAATGCTTGGGTAGTTATGTGGCTGCTTGTTCATTTAAAAATGTTGAGGATGGATTGGTATGGGCTTTTGCGGGGGTGTATGGCCCTAATTGCAGCACCCTTAGAAGATCGTTGTGGGACGAGTTGGCTGGTGTGATGAGCCTCTGGGATTTTCCTTGGTGCATTGGGGGAGACTTCAATGTCACTCTCTTCCGTAGTGAGAGATCGGGAGGTGCTAGTAGGAGCTATGCAGCCTCCGACTTTGCTGATTTCATTGCTGATCATGGACTTATGGATCTCCCTCTAGCTGGTGGGGTGTCTACATGGGCCAATTCCAGATCGTGGTCTAGATTGGACCGGTTTTTAGTAACACCGGATTGGGAGATGAGCTTCCCGGGCTTGGTGCAGAAGAAGCTCCTTCGTGTATGCTCTGATCATGCCCCTATTCTTTTGACTAAGGGGGACCTGCAGTACGGGAAGCGACCCTTCAAGTTTGAGAACATGTGGCTCAAGGAGGAGGGTTTTGTAGATAAGGTTAGAGATTGGTGGGGCTCCTTCTCCTTTGAGGGTACTCCTAGCTTTGTCTTGGCCAAGAAACTTCAAGCTCTCAAAGGGGAAATTAAGAAGTGGAATTGTGAGGTGTTTGGAGATGTGGGGGTTAGGAATAAGGCATGGGCTGAGGAGTTGGAGATGCTGGACAGTTATGAGGTAAGTAGAGGTCTTTCAGAAGAGGAGAGGGAGAGGAGGAGAGGGCTGGTTGCAGACCTGGAGGCTCTCTCCTTCAAGAGGAAATTTGTTGGAGGAAGTCTAGGATCCGTGGCTCAAGGAGGGATAAATGCACTAAGTTCTTTCATCAGTCGCCAATGCCAATCGTAGATCTAACTCCATTGAGTCTTTGTTAGTGGGCGGTTCGATGTCTTGGATCCAGAGGTCATTAGCTCTCACATTGGTAATTTCTATGAGTCCTTATTCTCGTAACCCTTGGGTTGGAGGCGAGGTGGACAATCTAGACTTGAAATGCTGAGTTTGGATGAGGCGGCCAGATTGGAAGATCCCTTTGAGGAAAGGGAGGTGAGGGAGGTGATTAATAGCATGGATAGGGATAAGGCACCGGGTCCGGATGGCTTCTCATTGGCTTTTCGAGGATTGTTGGGAGGTGGTTAAGGGGAGTTCATGGCAGTTTTGAGGATTTCCATGCACATGGAAAGTTTGTGAAGAGTATTAATTCTCGTTCATTTCGCTCATTCCCAAGTTTGAGGGCCAATGAGATCAAAGACTTCCGCCTATTAGCCTTGTTGGTGGTGTGTACAAGATTATAGCTAAGGTGTTGGCTAACAGGATGAGGAGTGTTATGGACAAGATAATTTCCAAGCATAAAATGCTTTTGTGAAAGGAAGCAGATTCTGGATTCGGTTCTTATTGACGAGTGTATTGATAGCGAGCTCAAGGCGGGAGATCACAGGGTGTTGTGTAAATTAGACATGGAAAAGGCGTATGATCATGTTAATTGGAATTTCCTTCTCTACTTATTGAGGAGGTGTGGGTTCGGGGAGAAGTGGTGTTTGTGGATCAAGCAATGCATTTCATCTACCCGGTTCTCGGTTTTGATTAATGGTACCCCTCATGGTTATTTTGGCAGCTCGCGAGGGGTGCGCCAAGGTGACCCTCTTTCTCCTTTCCTTTTTGACTTGGTTATGGAGGCTTTTAGCAGGATGATTGGCGCTATTACATCTAGGGGGCTGATTTCGGGGTTCTCGGTGGGCTCTAATGACCCGGACTCGGTGGTGATTTCTCATTTACTATTTGCTGATGATACTTTGGTTTTTTGTGGGGCTGATGCAAGCCAAATCAGACATATTGGGGCACTCCTTGTGTGCTTTGAGGCTATTTCAGGCCTTAAGGTCAATTTGTCTAAGTCTGCTTTGATTCCAGTTGGTCCCGTGAATGATATAAATCAGCTAGCCGAGTATTTGGGTTGTGGGATTAGTTTGTTGCCTTTGAAGTATCTGGGACTGCAGCTGGGGGCTTCTTTCAAGCTCAAATCAATGTGGGTGGAGTTGGAAGATTTGATGGCTAGACGGTTGGCTCCCTGGAAAAGGATGTATCTCTCCAAGGGTGGTAGGGTGGCGTTGATTAAAAGCACTCTTTCGAATTTGCCCACTTATATGATGTCTCTTTATCCCATTCCCGCTCATGTGGCTAAGCGCATTGAGAAGATTCAACGAGACTTCCTTTGGGGAGGTTTGAATGACGAGGCTAAACTGCATTTGATAGAGTGGGACACGGTGTGCTCTCCTATGGATGAGGGTGGGCTAGGCATCCGCAACATTAGGAGGTTTAATCAAGCTCTCTTGGGCAAGTGGCTCGCGGTTTGCTCATGAGGAGGGTGCTTGGTATGGCTCGGTTTTGGAAGTATGGGACGGAGAGGGAGGTTGGTGTTCAAAGGGCATTCTGTGCCCTCATGGGGTGGGTCTTTGGAAATATATTTGTCAAGGTTGGCAGGTTTTAGGAGCCTTATCGATTCGATCTGGTGAGGGTTCTAGGATCAGCTTTGGGAGGATATTTGGTGTGGGATAGAACCCTCAAGGAGGCCTTTCTGATTTGTTTAACTTGGCTAGCCTCAAAGGGCGTTTATAGCGCATAACTTGGAGCGATCCAATGGAGTTATCCAATGGAATGTCCAGTTTACTAGGTTGTTCCATGATTGGGAGGTTGAGGTGGTGGCCTCGTTTTACAAGAGCTTATATGATTGCAAGTTGAGAGGGATTGGGGATGATAAGTTGTGGTGGTTGCCCTCGCGCAAAGGAGTGTTTGAGGTCAAGTCCTTTTATCGTGCACTCTTGCCCACTAGGACTTCATCGTTCCCTTGGAAGAGCATTTGGAGATCTAAGGCTCCCCCTAGAGTGGCGTTTTTCGCTTGGACTGCTGCTCATGGAAAGATTCTTACTGTGGACAACCTTAGGAGAAAGGGTATGGTGGTGGTAAATAGATGTTGGCTTTGCAAAGCGGATGGGGAATCGGTTGACCATATTCTTCTGCATTGTGGGACAGCGAAAGCTTTGTGGACTGCCTTCTTCACTCGGTTTGATCTTTGTTGGGTAATGCCGAGATCGGTCAAGGAGTTATTGGCTAGCTGGTGGAGCGGTCGATCCGTATGTGTTGTTTGGAAGATGGTTCCTCTTTGTATTATGTGGTGTATTTGGAGTGAGCGAAACCTTAGATGTTTCGAGGACTCATCTAGATCCATAGAGGACCTCATCCACTTCTTTCTCTTTACTCTTTTCTCCTGGACTGTGGGATGGCTGGCCCCAGGGGTTTAGTTTTTCGATTTTCTTTCCTTTTCTCCCTCTCCCTTAATTCCCTTTGTATACCCCTGTACTAAGGGTTGCCTTTGCGCTTTTAATAAAATTCGATTTATCAAAAAAAAACTTCTAATTTTTTGCAATGTCACTCATTCGTTAGGTTTTTCTGTTAAATCATGTCAAAATTTCAAAAACACCCCTATTTTTATTATATGAAAACAAAATAAAAAAGGGAAAAGATTAAGGCGCAAGTATTTTTGCAAATTCTGTTAAATCCTTACCAATGCCTAAATATTTTCAATTTTTTTCTTTTTTTTTTTTAAATGGAATTTGCAAAAATACTTGCGCCTGAATCTTTTCCCTTTTTTATTTTATTTTTATATAATAAAAATAGGGGTGTTTTGTCATTTTGACACTCATCCATCAGGATTTAACCAAGTTTTTTTATTTTTTTATTTTAAATACCTTCTTTTTTATTTTCTTAAAAAAGGGTATTTTGATAATTTTGACACACATCCATCGGGATTTAACCGAAAAACCTAATAGAGTGATAACATTGCAAAAAATTAGAAGTTTGATATACTAAATTGAGAGTTTTAAACTTTGGGAGGGTAGTTGCAAAAATGATGGAAGTTCAAGGAGGTTAAGTAAAGTTTCTCCTAATTTTTATTAAGGGTATTTTTATTATTGGAGGACGCAATATTTAGTTTGGGAGAGGGGGGTCCATTGACAATCAGCCAGTGGTTTGAGAGGAGTGTGGATTTTTCCCAAACCTCATTCCAAACAAAATAAGGAAAAAAGAAAAAGAACATCAAAGAAGAATGAACAACTTAGTATGTCTCACAAATGGAATACCATAGCCAAAAACCCGACCACCCAAAAAGAATGCATGTAAAAAATCCAGATGATGGGTAAACTATGAATGCACAAATGTTCAAGGAAAAAGATAAACTCCAGACCTGTGCTGAATTTATGATATGGATGACCCTCCATACTTAAATGTTTCTGAAGCTGAAAAAAGTAACAAATTCAGGCGGAGAATGTGATTAGAAGTATGATACTCACACAAACATTACTACTATAAAAACCAATCAATATGATTGAATTCACATGGAAATGAAATAATAGAAAGATCCAAAATACATAATCTGTAAGGATACAGCCATTAACTTTTCCCCCCCTAATTGTGTGCAACTTAAGCACTAATTTATCTTGCTGACCAGGTGAAATAAAACACTCCACTTAAGCTTGAATTTACTACTATTTCCTAGGTAAATCTGATAAGCAAAGAAACACCAATTCTTTAAGAGAACCCAGAGGACTGATTACATATGGCCAATAATTAGAATACCACCTCGTACAGTAAAGTGTCAATGTTTTCAGTATGACATTTATTAAGTCAGGGAATTAGAGGCTTCCCTACCAAGGGAGATTCTAAATGCAGCCTAGTGTCATCAGAGTGACAATCATATCCAATTGGGACTACAAGTCTACTATAATACGTTTTGGTCTAGAAGGTTAGGGTACTCAACTCTCACCTGAAAGACCAATTTTCTTTTTACTCTAAAAAATAAAATAAAATAAAAACTCAATGGGTACAGAACTACAGATAGCCACAAAAAAATGAACAAACATGACTTTTCAGTAAGTAATAAATGTTTACAAAAAAAAGAGTAAGTAATAAATAATTTTTCGATAAAAGGATCAGCCTCAAGTTTACAACAAGTGAGAGGACCTCCAAAGGATTGCATTCTTAAAAATTAACAAATAAAAAAAAGAAGTTCCAAAAGAGAAGGATATTGAATGCTGCCCAAGACAGTCATCCATTAATATGATACTCTTAAGAATAAATTTTTTGACTTTCAGCATGCTTAAAGAAAGGTCCACTCCACTAAAAGTCCGGCAGTTTAAAGTTTTGTTCTCTCCAAAGAATCAAAGCAATGCGAAGCAGAATAGAGTTCCAACTTTCTCCACTCTAATATTAGATATACGCAAAGGTTTTGAACAGCTTTTGCAGCAAAACAAAATAGCAATCAAACTTCTCTCTTGAGAATATAGCTTTCTGGAGAAATAGGTCGAAGTAAACAAGTGGTTAAGTGCATAAGCAAAATTCTATCTCTAAAAATTCTTTGCTTTTTCATACTGAAATTATTTTTGCCTCTTTATAATCAATAAGAATGCATATCCACCTAAGGCATCAAGGTAGTTAGGACATCCTTTGATTAGATGTCACCCAATGCCTTTGACTATGTTTCGTCTAATTACCAAAACAAATGAGCTCACAAACGCATGCACCTTGATACCTCTTAACACATGAATCCCCTGAAAAACTTGGCATACGACAGAAGTTTTTATCCCTAAGGGTTAATATGCAAGAAGCATAGGACACATTACCGACACCTAGGCAGCATGAGCTACTTTCAAAAAGTGTTTCAGAACTTTCTGCAGTTCTAATTTGCTGCCATTGCTGTATCTGAACACATGTATGAGAATGAGAACCATGGCTAGCCCAAATTCCAAATGCAACTTGGAAAAGAGGAAGCTTCTATCTGAATATAAACAGGCCGTACAGCCCACATGTCTAATTTATGCATTAAGTTAACAGTAGAACTACCACAGATATATATATATATATTTTTATAAGAGTAGAACTACCATAGATATGAGAGTAGTTTCTAGAACCATTAAGAAAATATGCTTTTCCTAAAAGACTTGCAAAAGCCTTGAGCTTTGCTCAAATAGCATTTAAGATTAGCATATCAAGCATATTGCAGTTATTAGGAAGGGCAGAAACCAGTACCTGGTTCATTCTCCAACCATCAGACAACAAGTTTTTCTGATTCTCTGAGAGAGAGAGAGAGAGAGATGATCAACAATACTTTAAACAAATAAACAAATTATGGTCGTAGACAAGAGCCAGAAAAGAAAAACTAACCAGAATCAACAGCTTTAATTTCCCTCATGGTAGCATCAGCTGACATCAAAGGTTTAATAAAGAACTGAGCAAATCTGAACAGCAAACAACAGACATTCTAGGGTTACAATTCTGATAACAATGATGATAATAACAGCCAGCACAAAAACGAAGAGCATCATCTACCTGTCCAAAGCCTCTTCAAAACAATCAGTGTTAACATCAAAAAGATAGTTGGTGTGCTCTGGAGCTGTAAAAGCATTTCTTCTGCCACCGTGCTATGGTCGACAAGATAAGCCACATAGAGAATGTGAAATGCCACATCAGTTAACAATTTTAAGAGGATATCTAATCAACAAATAAAAGCTCCTCAAGGCAGAAAAATATATGCAGGGGATAAGGTGCACTAATGTCAAGTAAAAAAAAGTCCAAAAAGAAAACACTCAGGAAATCGTACCATAGAAAAAACTAAAAGAAAAATGTCATCCCAAGAATGATCTGCTTATTATACAATACATTAGTATATAGCAACATTCCCTTCATTCCTCATCTCACCCTCAAAATGCAAGAGACTTATCATACAACAAAACAGTTTCTTTCAAGTTCAACAGCTTGAAATAGCCAGGTTGGCATAAAAAACATTAAAACAAAATGAGCTTGGACTTTGTACTGCTACTACACCAAAAAAAGGCTGGACAAAAGAAGAGGAAATGAGCAGTAAATGTAGAAACATGGGGAATTTGGGGGTGGGGGGGTGGTGGGTGGTGTAGCCATCCTTGTGTAGTTTGAATTGTCAAACATTGAGAAATGATATGAAGATGCAAGTACCAGCCACAAGGGGTAACAGATTGAAAGTGTGTAATTGCACAATGACAGTTCTATAAATCAACTGTTTTACCAAAAAAAAACAGGTCTCCAAATTTCAATGTGGTCTACAAGCCTCTCAACATCCATGTAGTTTTCTCCAAGTCATGGAAGTCCTGAAAACTTAAATAGAATACAACAGACTCTTGAATCATACTGGTCATCTCAAATTACAATTAGCTTGTAATCTGGATTCTCAATGACCACAAACTCTTGTAAATAATTTATCATTACAGATCAAAATTCAACCAAGTAGCATTTTCAAACAGGAATTGAAGCACCACTGAGAACAAGGCTTATTGCCGGTGCTCCCTAATTTTCTTCCAAGTCTTTTTACAATAACAGTTTAAGAAGTTGCTCGAGAACCAAAAGACACCTGAATAAGTATTCTTCATACTGACACCAATCAATCACTGCATACAACTGAAAAGTCCATAGCTTACAATACATTTTTATGCCTAAAAATATCTTTATTAAAATCAGTAGCATCAGAAATTTGAATGTTGAAGTTAACTACACAAGAAAATATACCGGTAGTGCAAGTATTGGATTCATCTTTTACACATAAAAATAAAAGTTTTACTTCAACTCTGTCCATCTGAAGGCTGAACCACCAGAAATCAGTTCTAGTATGTGGAAGATAAACCAGCTTGTTATCTGATAAATTTGTCTTTGTGCTATCAAATTTGAATAAAAATTTCTTTTTGGCTTCACAATATTGTGATTGGACCACAGAAATTACAATAACTAATACCCCAATTGGATCAATCATATAAACCAAGAATGTTAGAAATTCGCTTCAAGCATATAATAGTTTCGCTCTCAAAATTCCAAAAATGCCTCATAAATTCACCAAACTCCTGTCAAGAAGAGGCAGTCCTAGACTGGGCCTTATGCTAGAAAGGATTTCCAGCCTCAAGTTCATGCTTCGTATTGTCTTAATTTCTATTGTTTTTATCAAATTTTGATATTAATGACAAACAAATGGAAAACGGAGAAAAAGATAGAAGAAAAACAAAATCTATTTATCATCTAATGAAAATCAGCCATGGCAGTAATATTCGAAAAGGCACAGGTGTTGCTTCAAAATATGAACAGTAACTACCTCTATAATGTACTTGGAGTAACTATCTTCCACTGGGTATTTCTCACTAGCATAAAACAGCATATGCTCTGCCAAAGAAAACAAAAATACAAAATGAAATCCATTAAACAGCTTATTTGCTTCTAACCCCACCTCAAAATCCTCATTCTTCACAAATGTAATCCATATTCAAATAAAATTCATCTATTGTTAGTAATATATATCAAAATCCAGTATTACACTCGTCTTTAAATAAATTATCGGCTCCTTTGTATCACATCAGAAGACAGAAGCCCCTTTCACTGATCATTCATGCAAAATTCTCCAATTCTCAAGAAAGACAAAATCAAATTATATCACTTGAGTGTATTTTCCTATAAGAAAAATGCAAACGCACGAACTTACAGAGGGGCATTGCTCTAAAACTAGAGTTTGAAACAAAAGAGCACCACCGGATATGTGCATGAAATTGTTCGCTAGACTATACTACTACTGCAAAATAATATCTCAAAACACAAAATTCACCGAGAAAATGGGCAAGCCCCTCGAGGCCTTTAGGGTCGCTGAAAGAGCCCACGCCCACATCCATGGAAGCAGCACACTGCAACAAAAGAACACCACCATCAGAACACAAAGATACAACCCGAAGATTGCTATCAAGGCGATCAAATTAGAAAGAAAGTTATATCTAAACTCGAACTTAAATAAATATTGGATTGCCTTGTCGGTGTCCGGATCGCTGATGAGGAGGACCTCTAGGGAGTTCTTGAGGACGATCCTCCTGTACTCCCTACTGTCCGTGCGCGCCTTCACTATCTCCGCCTCTTCCTTTCCAACCGCCATGACTGAATTCCTGTGGGATTGAGAATGACGACCCACATAGACTCGTACTTACTAAGGGGAGCTTTTGCATTTTAGAAAAATAATAATAATAAATTAAAAAAAAAAAATAAAGGAAAAACTTCATAAAACCTCTTAACTTTCACCTATTTTGAAATATCTCTAAATTTCAAAAACTCTTAATTTACCCTCCTTAATTTTTAATTGTTTTCAATTTGAACCCATTCATCAATTTTAGCCATTAAAATTTTTTTAAAAGACCAAAATATTCCTAATTTTCATTTTTTTAAAAAAATTTAAAAAAAAAACGTTTTGGAAGTTAAAATTTTATACAAAAGTCAGGGGTATAAACATTATTTAATGTTTAAAATCTGACATAATTGGTTTAAATTGAGAGCAATTGAAAGTTCAGGAGGGATAAATTGATAATTTTTTAAGTTTAATGAAATATTTCAAAAATGATCATCACAGCCCCCACGTGGAATTTAAGATTAACTTCCAAACCTTAAACTTTTATGGATTTATAGCAAATGTCACGTCTCATTTATTTTCTTGGATTTACTTTTTGGTTAGTTAAGAAATTGATGAGGATCCGTCATGGCCCTTACGCGGAGTAGAGATGAAGACTACTTGACATCTTTTGTGGGATTGTCTGGTTGCATAGGCAAATCATAAAAAGAAAAAAAATGTATTAAATTGACTAAACTCATTAATACATAATAATTTGATTTATATCATTTGTTTCCTTTGTTTAATTTAAAAATGAATAACACTTAATTTATTGAATAATTTATATATAGAAAAATCTTGAAATAAAATAAATGCATTTAATAACGTTAATTAATGACCGGTTTTTTTAAGACCATAATTTATTGAATAATTTATATATAGAAAACTCTTGAAATATAATTAACGCAATTAACAACATTAATTAATGACCGATTTTTTAAGAAAACCCGGTTAAAAATTTATGTTTTAAAAAACCGGTTTAGCTTTTTAAAAAAATGGCGAAAGCAAAATCGCTTGAGAACGGAAATGACGTTTATGACTTACAGTTCATTGTTCAATTTGTTTGTAACGGTAAAAAGTGGGCAAAAACTGAGATGAAAAAGTTAAAATTTAAACTCATCATTTTTCATTATAAGTTAAAAAGATGTATAAAAATATATCTGACCTCTTTAAATAAAAAAATAATAATAAATCTTTGTTACTGTAAGTATATATGATTTAAAATGAATAGTACAAAGAGAAAAAACTAGAAAGAAGAATACATGGATTTAGTCAATTTAATAATTTTTTTTCTTTTTATGATTAAAAATATTAAACTCTTTTTAATCTTAAATTCCAAGTGGGGGGCTGTGACAATTTCCAAGTGATAATCCTAAGTTTATTATGTGGCTAAGTTTTTCTTGAGGGACTAAGAATAAATCCAAAAAACATAGACCAACATAAATTATCTCGATGCCAAGTCTCCTCCCTTCAAGTCATCTTCATGCAAATTGCTTCTTAATTTCCGCACACACATATATATAGGACCCCATGACATGATGTCAATTTTTTTTTTTTTTTCTTTTGCAAGTCATATAATCAGTAAAGCGTGTGGAATTCTAGATATCCACATACTCACAATAAATCCAAAAGAAAAATTCACTTATTTGGGAAAGAAAGAAAATATACAATTGCCGTCCACTTTGGGATTGAATGTTTATAATTAATACATTTAGGATTCTTAAAACCAAAAAGGACGTCATATATGTAACCGGTGTTTTTCTTAAAAAATTGATCATTAATTAGCGCCATTAATTGCATTACTTATATTTCAATATAATCCACATGTCATTAATTTGCATTATTAACTTCGTTATTAATACATAATAATTTGATTTATATTATTTGTTTTCCGATTTAATTTAAAAATTAATAATACTTAATTTATTAAATAATTTATATATATAAAACTCTTAAAATACAATTAATGCAATTAATAACGTTAATTAATGACCGAATTTTTAAGGCCATAATTTATTGAATAATTTATATATTAAAAACTCTTGAAATATAATTAACACAATTAATAACGTTAATTAATGACCAGCTTTTTAAGAAAAACCAGTTAAAAAATCATGTCTTCAAAAACCAGTTTAGCTTTTTAATAAAATATTGTGAAGGCAAAATCGTTTAAGAACGGAAATGACGTTTATGATTTACAGTTCATTGTTCAATTTGTTTGAGACGGTAAAAAGAGAGAGAAAACAGAGATTAAAAAAAAATTAAAATTTAAACACATCATTTTTCATTATAAGTTAAAAAGATGTATAAAAATATACCTCACCTCTTTAAAAAAAAAAAAAAAAAATCTTTGTTCCTATAAGTATATATGATTTAAAATGAATAATATAAAGAGAAACAAAAAAAAAAGAAGCAAGAATAATACATGGATTATAATATAGTTAACGCAATTAATAACGTAAATTAATGACATGTGGATTATATTGAAATATAATTAACGCAATTAATATCGCTAATTAATGACCGAGTTTTTAAGAAAAATTTGGTTATATATAAATATATATATATATATATATATGACGTCTTTTTTGTTTCTTATAATCCTAAATGTATTAATATAAACTTTCAGTCTCAAAGTTGACGGAAATTATATATCTTTTTTATTTCCCAAATTAAGTGGATTTTTCTTTTGGATTTATTGTGAGTATGCGGATATCTAGAATTTCACACGCTTTATTGATTATATGACTTGCAAAAGAAAAAAATAAAATTGACATCATGTCGTGGGGTCCTATATATATGCGTGTGCAGAAATTAAGAAGCAATTTGCATGAAGAGGACTTGAAGGGAGGAGTCTTGGCATTGAGATAAGTTATGTTGGTCTATGTTTTTTGGATTTATACTTAGTCCCTCAAGAAAAACTTAGCCACATAATAAACTTAGGATTATTACTTGGAAATCGTCACGGCCCCCCACATGGAATTTAAGATTAACTTCAAAACCTTAAGCTTTCACAGATTTATAACAAATGCCACCTCTCCTTTATTTTATTGGATTTTTTTTTTTTTTGTCAGTTAAGAAATTGCAGAGGATTCGTCATGGCCCATACGGGGGAGTAGAGATAAAGACTACTTGACATCTTTTATGGAATTGTCCGGTTGCAGAGGCAAATCATAAAAAGAAAAAAAAAATTATTAAATTAACTAAATGTATTAAAACATAATAGTTTGATTTATATTATTTTTTCCTTATTTAATTTAAAAATTAATAATACTTAATTTATTGAATAATTTATATATAGCTCTTGAAATACAATTAACGCAATTAATAACTTTAATTAATGATTGATTTGTTAAGACCTTAATTTATTGAATAATTTATATATAAAAAATGAAATGGATAATATCCATTTAGTGTAAAATAGTATTGTTAACGTTAAAGTTGAAGAACTAATTTTACAATATTACCCATCATTTTGTCCATTTCATTTGAACAGATCCTATTCCAAAAAACTTTTGAAATACAATTAATAACGTTAATTAATGACCGGTTTTTTAAGAAAAACCGGTTAAAAATTTATGACTTAAAAAACCAGTTTAGCTTTTTAAAAAAAATTTGTGAAGGCAAAATCGCTTAAGAATGGGAATGACGTTTCTAATTTACAATTCATTGTTCAATTTGTTTGTGATGGTAAAAAGATGGCGAAAACATAGATGAAAAAATTAAAATTTAAACACATCATTTTTCATTATAAGTTTTTTTTTTTTTTTAAAAAGAAATCTGAATATTATTCAAGCAAAATAATCAACTGGGCAAGAGAAGTCTCTCGTCCCTTACAATACCACTTACACAAAATGGAATAGACATCCATCTCATATTAGTGACACGGGTCCTAGCTAATAAAGCTAGTTCATGGGCAGCCTTGTTTGCTGTTCTCCGCACATGTTGAAATCGAATGTCGCCCACACATCTACTACTTGCTCTAATATCTTCAACCAAGTGTCCATACCCACTATTGCAAGGTTTCTCCAAGTTGATCATATTTACCACCTGCATAACATCTCCCTTTAGGATGGCACATTGGTACCCTTGCTTCATACATAAGTTTAGAGCTTGTAGTGCTGCCAATGTTTTTGCCACAACCGGTTCTACGTGCAGCATCATATATTTTGTTTCAACTTCTATGAAATCGCCTCTTTCATCCCTGACAATGATCCCCAAACCAATGATTCCTTTTTTCGAATCCACAGCAGCATCCCAATTAATTTTCAAAGTGTTATCCGGGGGTGGCTTCCAGTTCTCCTCACCCCTGATTTCAGGTGCTTCATCTTGTGCCCCACCCCGCTGGTTGACCCGTTTAAAATCTTCCAACGAGGTTACTACTTCTCATACCACTTGTGTAGGGTGCATAAAATTTCCACCGTGCACAACTTCATTTCTGCGATGCCATATACGTCGAGCTATAATGGCAAAAAGCTCAACCTCTTCTTTTGCACACCGTGAAATTATTCCCGAGAAAATCTGAAAGAAATTTCCCCCCAAGCAGGTGCTTTTTTGCAGTTTGATCGAAGCTCCTCCCTATACATCATTTGCCGCTGGGCATTCCCAAATTATATGCTCCACTGTCTCGTTCTCAACAAGGCAAATCGAGCAAAAAGAATTTTCACAAACACCTTTTTTTCGCAAGTTTACCTTTGTTAGCAGCAAGTTATAGCATGCACGCCACAAAAACATCTTAGTTGCATTTGGCACTCTCAAGCTCCAACATATCTTCCACGCTTCCCCCTTTTTTTTGGCTTCTGAACACCCCGGTTGTTGCCTTGCTTGTCTCTCCATCCCGAGATGATATGCACTTCTCACAGTGAAGTCTCCATCTTTTGTACATCTCCATATAAGCCGATCTCTAGGGAGGGATAGACTTAGTGGGATATTAGTAATAGCCGTGGCTTCTTCATGCAAAAAAAATGGAGGCAATAAGAGTACTGTTCCACTGTTTCAGGTCTTTATCAATTAGACTGCTCACTCTCATATCCTCCACCCGGTTAAGTCTTGGTGATTAGACCGAATATGTTAGGAGTAGGTAGCCACTTGTCCCCCCACACCTTAACGTCATCCCCATTTCCAATCCTCCATATAGCCCATTCCTGGACCAAATATTTTGCAACTAAGATGCTCCTCTAGGCCTGTGATGGTCTATTTCCAATAGCTGCCTCCATTATAGATGTGCTAGGAAAATATTTTACTTGCATGATCCTGGCTATCAAGGATTCAGGATTTTTCAGTATACGCCATATCTGTTTTGCCAAAAGGGCCTTGTCAAACATAATCAAATCTCTAAAGCCCAAACCTCCTTGCTCTTTGGTAATGCCCATCCTTTCCCAGCTTATCCAATGGATCTTTGATGTATTTTCCTTATGCCCCCACCAAAATCGCTGTATAAGCCCATTTAATTCCTTACATAGAGTGTTTGGGAAAACAAATGTATAAAAAGATATCTCGCCTCTTTAAATAAAAATAAAAAAATTGAATATTTGTTCCTATAAGTATATATGATTTAAAATGAATAATATAAAGATAAAAAATTAACAAGAAGAATGCATGGATTATAATATAGTTAACGCAAATTAATAACACGTGGATTATATTGAAATATAATTAACATAATGAATGACACTACTTAATGACCAAGTTTTTAAGAAAAATCCGGTTATATATATAAATATATATATGACGTCTTTTTTATTTTTTATAATCCTAAATGTATTAATATAAGCTTTCAATCCCAAAGTTGACAGCAATTATATATCTTCTCTATTTCCCAAATTAAGTAGATTTATTGTGTGAGTACATGGATATCCATAATTCCACATGCTTTATATATTATATGACTTGCAAAAGAAAAAAAAAAAAAAAATTTGACATCATGTCATAGGGTCCTATATATATGTGTGTGCATAAATTAAGAAGCAATTTGCGTGAAGAGGATTTAAAGGGAGGAGTCTTGGCATTGAGATAAGTTATATTGGTCTATGTTTTTTGGATTTATTCTTAGTCCCTCAAGAAAAACTTAGCCACGTGATAAACTTATGATTATTACTTGGAAATCGTCATGGCCCCCCACGTGGAATTTAAGATTAACTTCCAAACCTTAAGCTTTCATGGATTTATAACAAATGTCACGTCTCCTTTATTTTCTTGAATTTATTTTTGGTCAATTAAGAAATTACAGAGGATCCGTCATGGCCTCTACGTGGAGTAGAGACGAAGACTACTTGACATATTTGGTGGGATTGTCCGGTTGCAGAGGCAAATCATAAAAAGAAAAAAGATTATTAAATTGACTAAACATATTAATACATAATAATTTGATTTATATTATTTGTTTTCTTATTTAATTTAAAAATTAATAATACTTAATTTATTGAATGATTTATGTATAGAAAACTCTTGAAATACAATTAACAGGGTTTCATCACTTAGAGCCCCCTTAGAGCGCTGCACTCTCAGGGGAGGAGGGACGGCCGTCGGTTACCTCCCTCCTCCCCTTTGCATTAGACACTAGCTATTTACTTGATGCCCTAGTCTCAGTGCCCCTCCCTCCCCCTTCCACTACCTCTCAGTTATGCAACGCTTCTCTCCACTCCAGGTGCTTGTTATTTACCTGATGTCCAAGCCCTGGCCGCCTCCCTCCTCCCTCTAGTTTTCCTCGATTTATACATTTTTTCCACAGCCCTTTCAGTTTTGCTCCTTCGGGTCGGATCTAGTGCATGATTGGTCGGCCTTTGGACCGGTTCTTCATTTTTCCTACCAATCTCCGTCTAGGTTTTGAGTTACAACCTTCATCGATTTCGTTCTATTTCGTTTCTTTTCTGGGAATTTTTGTCTTCCTTTGTTTGGGGTTTTTTGGCCTTTGTTTTTGTTTCTCCGAGGGAGTTGCTCTGCGTTGTGCTACCATCGCCACCTTCCTCGGCAGTTCCTGGCCGGCTCGCGTCTGGGCCTCCCTCTAGCTATTTATGTTTCTGTTTTGTTTCCATGTTTTAGATATATATATTTTCTGTTCATTAATCTCCTCTGTTTCACGCCCTCCATCCACTCTGGGGCCTTTTCGTGACCTTACCACGAGCCTACCCTATTTTGGTTTTGACTTACGCGATTAGCTTTCCTGTATTGTTGGTTTTTTCTGATTGTATTTTGTTACTTTTTCCTTGTATTTTTATTGTTTTTTTGCTTGTAATAAATCATATCTCGATCGGCCTGCTTTGTGTGTGATGCTTGGTCTAAATCTTTGGGTTGTGGATGTGAATATTATTTTGGCTTTCGGGTCGAGGAGGACAAGTGTTGGCTTTGGGTTCTCAGCCCTTAGTGTCAATGAATAATTGCTACCTATGCATTAGTTGGTTATGTTTGGTATATATTTGTATTTCATTTGTTGATTAGTCATAGGTTGACGGATCTGTTTTGAGAGTCTGAATTGTAATATGTCTTGTATGACGTTGATATCTTTTATAGTTTAATGTATGAATCTTGAGGTTTGCTGTATTGAAGAAACCTTTGCTCATGATGTTTTATGAATGAGACTAAGATGATTTTCAAAAAAAAAAAAAGAAAACAATTAACGCAATTAATAATTTATTAATGACGGTTTTAAGACCTTAATTTATTGAATAATTTATAGAATTTATATCAGATAGGCATGGGTTGAAGGTCCAAAATTATTAAATGTAGGTGTTTTTTTAATATGACATGTATATAAGCGCTATCATAAAATCCTTTCGTCAATTTTAATAGACTGCTTCGTTAATTTTTTTTTCAAATTTTACATAATAAAATATTATTTTAAAAATAAAATATATTAAAATTAAAAAAAAAAAAGAAAAAAAAAAGGGGCGAACCAAATGTGAATAGTGTGCCTTGAGCCATAATGGATTTACCCCCAGACCTCTATTTTTTTTTTTTGACTTAAGACTTAAATGGCTCAGACTACTGAACCACCCATGGGGTGGTGGTAGCCAACAGGCCATGGGGTGGCGAACCACCCCATGGCCTATGGTTTTAATTCTATGAAAAAAAAAAAATGAAAATTGCAGTTTTTATTGACCACCTGGTATTAAAATAAATTTATTAAAAAATATAATATTATTAGAGCGTGAAAAAAAAAACCATGCTGTATGTCAAAAACATTTAACATATTAATAATTTTGATTCACCATGCCTATCTAAATAAATTCTAATTTATATAAAACTATTGAAATATAATTAGCGCAATTAATAACTTTAATTAAAGACCGGTTTTTTAAGACCTTAATTTATTGAATAATTTATATATAAAAAACTCTTGAAATATAATTAACGCAATTAATAACTTTTTTTAAGAAAAACTGGTTAAAAATTTATGTCTTAAAAAACCAGTTTATCTTTTTATAAAAAAATTGTGAAGGCAAAATCACTTAAAAACAGGAATGACGTTTCTGATTTACAGTTCATTGTTCAATTTGTTTGTGGCGGTAAAAAAAGGGCGAAAACATAGATGAAAAAGATTAAAATTTAAACACATTATTTTTTATTATAAGTTAAAAAAGATGTATAAAAATATATCTCAACTCTTTAAATTAAAAAAAAATTAAATATTTGTTCCTATAAGTATATATGATTTGAAATGAATAGTATAAAGAGAAAAAATTAGCAAGAAGAATACATATATTATAATATAGTTAACGCAATTAATAACACAAATTAATGACATGTGGATTATATTGAAATATAATTAATGCAATTAATGGCGCTAATTAATGATCAAGTTTTTTTTAAAAAAATTGGTTATATATATATGACGTCTTTTTTGTTTTTTAGAATCCTAAATGTATTAATATAAACTTTCAATCCCAAAGTGGACGACAATTATATATCTTCTTTATTTCCCAAATTAAATGGATTTTTTTTTTGGATTTATTGTGAGTACGTGGATATCCAAAATTCCACATGCTTTATTGATTATATGACTTGCAAAAGAAAAAAAGAATAAAAATTGACATCATGTCATGGGGTCCTATATATAAGTGAGTGGAAATTAAGAAGCAATTTGCATGAAGAGGACTTGAAGGAAGAAGTCTTGGTATTGAGATAAGTTATGTTAGTCTATGTTTTTTGGACTTATTCTTAGTCCCTCAAGAAAAACTTAGCTACATGATAAACTTCAAATTATTACTTGGAAATCACCACGGCCTCCCATGTGGAATTTAAGATTAACTTCAAAATGTTAAGCTTTCATGGATTTATAGCAAATGTCACATCTCCTTTATTTTCTTTGATTTATTTTTGGTCAGTTAAGAAATTGCTGAGGATCCGTCATGGCACTTACGCAGAGTAGAGACAAAGACTACTTGACATCTTTTGTGGGATTGTCCGGTTGCAGAGGTAAATCATAAAAAGAAAAAAATTATTAAATTGACTAAACGTATTAATACATAATAATTTGATTTATATTAATTGTTTCCTTATTTAATTTAAAAATTAATAATATTTAATTTATTGTATAATTTATATATCGAAAACTCTTGAAATACAATTAACGCAATTAATAACATTAATTAATGACCGGTTTTTTAAGACCTTAATTTATTGATAATTTATATATAGAAAAATTTTGAAATATAATTAACGCAATTAATAACGTTAATTAATGACCGGTTTTTTAAGAAAAACCAGTTAAAAATTTATGTCTTAAAAAACCGGTTCAACTTTTTTAAAAAATAGATTCACGCCACATGTCACAATTCTATACTACATCTAAATAGTGATTCGGATTTTATATATATACGATCTATTAACCTACGCAATGCGCATGATTTTTAGGGTTATATTATAATCGTTATTTTTATAAGTATTATAAAATTTATTTTTCATAACTGTAAAAAGAAAACTTGAATTCTGCTTAATCAAAACATTAATATAAAATTAGAAAGAATTTTTAATATTGATAATGTAATACTTATTAAATTTCAATATAAATAAAACTCAAAATTATGAAGATTCGAAAAATTACTTTAACAGTGCTTAAGAAGGTTTGGGTGCCATGCGAAATGGAAGGTTGAAGTTACAGTAGTGCTCAGGAAGGTTGAAGGAAGTTTATGCGACGTTTTGGGCCTTGGCGTTGAGCAATAGATAAGGCCACAGTGAGGCTGAGTTGAAGCGTGCTTGCTTGGGAAGAGACTAAAATAAAAAATAAAAAATAAATGTGGCGCGCTCATCTTAAAATTTTAGAAAAAATATAAGAGAAATGCTTGATGGTATGTTGATGTGAAAACACACTCTTCGTCAGAGTGCACAGGGCCAGCTGTAAATGGCTGATTTAAATTTGATTTTAATATTTTTATCGCTACAACTAATTGTTAATACTATTTTAAGATCAAAGAAAATGGGACATTTGAACGGAGGTTTACAAAATCATGAATTATTGGTTTGATAAAATTTTGACAGGCATTTTAGTTTCAAAAAGAGTTCTATAAAATGTAGAAGAATTGACGTAGTGTAGGCAAATTTGAAATAAATTATGTACTATGGGGCGTGCTGCCACCGTGGTGATTGTCATAATCGACTGGCAGCCATTATTATAGAGGAGAGAATGCAAAACAAAAAGAGTTCATCTAACATTTCTCTTAGCGCAGTTAATAAGGCTCTTGTGAGGACCAACCTTTGTTTCTTGGACAACAAAGTGTATAGAAAAATTATATAAGAATCATTTGAACATGCAACTTGGATAAAATGCAACTAAGAAACAGGCTATTTTATTTAAGCTTTTACTTTTCTCCATTCACCAAACCAGTTGGTTAAAATTTTCTACATCTGCTTTCTGTTTTCTACTGCCGCAAACATGCCCAAAATATAAATTATCCAAAACTTTGAATAAGTGCAATTCATTTAGTTAAAACGAAATGGCAAATATTTTATGATTTCATTTCTCCTTCCTGTTTTGCGATTGATTTTCAAAATAATTGTCCCAACATTCTTCCACTACTTCGGCCTACTGAGATGGCAGAAGTTTTGTTTCTTTGCTAACCGTGGTGAAAGCTCAACTCTATAATTTCACATGACCAACGACGCCTCTGAATGAACCATAAAGAGCCTGTGACCTTCTGAAACTGAATATGTCATCTATTTTCATGGAGTAGTGTTGCGATTCACTTTTATCTGCCGTGTACTCCGAACCATGTCGGTTTCCATACACTCCTATACTTAATGTCCTCTTTTGGGCTGCCCCAACTTTTATATATTCATTGAAAAAGTCAACCAATTCTTGCTTTTCTATCTGTCTTAATGCTGCAACCTGTTTCAAAATCATCCAACACAGTCAACTACTTAATTTTGTAAGTCTTTGGAATAAAAATATATGTTCTAATCAGCTCATGTTGCTTCAGTATCTTTCTGCTACCATGACTGAGATCAGGAATTGTAAATCACAATTCAAATTCACATTTCTTCACCGAAATTGATGTTATTGTTAAATTATTACTAAACTTTATTGTTGTTGTGGTTGTTATTATTACTTTTTCTAAAAGAAAAGGTCTCCAAAAATACTTTGGGTGAATTATTTTAAGCATGTGCAAAAAAGATCACAGATAAAAGATGTTCATACCTCAGATTCTCTCCTTTCAAACTTGAGGGTCCCATCATAAATCTCTCGCCAGAAAAAGCCAGATTCTTCCCTTAAGTTCTTGTGCTTCTCAAGCTTCATATCGATTAATGCGTTCACATTGCTCTGCATGACACGCAGTTTAGCGAATAAATTACTGAGAAATTAAATCAACACTTCAAAATGTAAGGGCACATCTACCACAAAGTTGAATCGCTAAAGGTCCATTTAATCATCAAGGCTCTAGTAAATTTTACCTTTTGATACACAAACATCAAGGTTTGAACCTAAGACCAATCCCATGTCTCCAACCCCCCATCCACAATATTCCACCCAAAGCCAAATTTGACGGACAAGCCTTGAAATTGAAGCTAATTAAAAGATAAATTTATCTAATTACACAAAAGAAAGCTGATATTTTACATGATTGCTCATGACCTAATAACCCAAACTCTAGTAACCAAGCAGGCAACCGTAATACTCATCAGACTAACCATCTGATTTGATGATTATTTTGGAACATGGATCAGAAAAGAATTGCTGAACTACCTGGCAGTGAGTAAATTCCAACTGTTTTTAGCGTATGGTATAAAATATTGTCATTTACTGAATGGGATATAAAACATGGACATTAAAACTAGAGGTGTCTAATACAAGGACTCTTGACGTTTGTGGATGTGCATGTCGAAAGTACTTTTTCTATATATTCTTCTTCTTGGTCTTGGATTCCTTATTATGAGTGCACAAACTATTATCCTAAAAATGATGCATGTAATCCCACACATTGTTTTACATTCCATTTTGAAGGCATTGAAGGTTGACATCCAAAGAAAAGCTATTACATGTCTACCAACTGTACAGGAAACACTGGCTTCCCTTCTGAGTAAAGAAACAATATGTTGGTGAATACCTTAGGCAATGTAGGTCATGATAAAAGCTCATATACAGACAAAAATTACTTGTGGTAAAACTTTTTCTCACCTTGAATTCATCACTGGTCATCTCATAAAGTTTACTCTCAAATGTCTTGAGAAGTGCCTCAACTCTTGAATCAATATTTCCTGGACCCTATTATCAGGAGAGTACACGAGGTTAGGCAACAAGTCAACAGCGTATAGAGAAAAAAAAGTCATGATGTATACCTTCACTGTGGATTGGATGATAAACTGCACTCCACGGACACCAGAATCATTCCTATATTATGAAAAACTTGTAAATTATAAAAGAGAAGGGCAGATATTACATGCAAGGTGTGATAATTAGGGCGAACATGTTTTACACACCTCTGCAAGAGCACAGTAATGTACCCAAGCTGCTCAACTGATCTAAGCTGGTGGAAGGTTGGTTCCTTCGCAATGAGGGCAAAAAGCTGAAGCTTCACATTCAGCACAAAATCGTCACGGTGAACCTAGACAAATTTTCAACAGGAGCATAACAGCATTAGAACCACCACTGAGATATTTCATCCAGATCCCAGTATCTGGACAGGTCTTAAAAATATAAATTATAGAAATCAAGCACAAATGGAAGTGAGAATTTTGTGTTTCTTTCCTAAAAGAATACTATATTGGTTCAGGTGGTGCAATGCTTGTGCTTGTGGTGGTTAGCTTAAAAAATTCTATGGAATTGTAACTACTAATTTTCACTAGAAGTTTTCTCTAGGAATCATATAGTGTACAAAACCTTAAAATTTAGTAGAGAAAATAGCAGCTTAAAAGATTTTGCCCAATTATCTAATAGATGCATTATGAAGAATTTTTCACCTTGCCACAGTAAATAAAGAGAGAATAATCTGATACGAAAAAGTTAACTGCTAACTTTCCGCAGTAGTCATAAAGTTTGTGAGAAACTCAAACAGAACGAAATTAATTGACCAAATATTCAAGCATTTAACTGGACCATACCATCTTTTAGAATAATGTAAAATTACCTGAATATAGTGGACAAGGGCAGAATTCTCATCATTTGGATTAAGGCCTTCCGCAGGGTAGAAGTAACTCATGCCCCTTTCCAGTTTAACAACTCTATTTGTCACATGTTGAGATGAGAATAAAGGTTGGCATACAGGGTTTGAACCACTAAAGAAAACATTTTCAATATGCTGGATCATCGATTCTGCTTCACTGGTTTCAACGTTTCCTGGAAAAAAAGAAAGAGTAGTCATGAAATGAAATTAAAACCCAAACAAGAATGGCTGATATTCACCAAAAATCTGTACAAAAAGTTAAAAGACTTAAAAGAACCTGCTATGTAACACTCAAGGAACGCCCTTGAGAGCATCACAGGAGCAAATTTTGCAAGATCTTCAGCTTCAAGATGAGGAAGAACCTCAAGTTCTTCCATCCAAGGCCATGTGTGGTCTTGCAGTATTAAAGAGCAATAGTACATAGCCTGCTGATAGGGTTGTTGGAACTTGAAATTTTGGTACTCCTTTATTACCATTTCCTAATTTAAAAAAAATTAAAAAATTAAAAAAAAAAAAAAAAACACCAGATATGACACCAATATGCTTTTGACAAATGCACTGCATGAGATATTTGATGGAATCCCCAAATTATATCTTCTGCGCATGAACCCTTTTAAATAAGAGAAATTACGGAAGGAAAATGTTTAGAGCTAACGAGATAAAGAATAAGCCAATAAAATATATATAGGGAACCAGGCATGGAATATTTTTTTGTGGCCAAGGGGTGGGGGGGTCATGGAGAAATACATATGGAACTAACTATCAGAGTGCATAGTAGATAGATACGCAAACAAACTTCACATAGTACTATTAATATAGTTATGTTGTTTTTCAAAAGTCTGCCATCAGAACTTTAACATAACTGGTGTGCTATGTGTATTAAACTACAATCATTGTCTGTTAATATCTCATGCAGTGTGAAAAGTGAAAACATTTACACATAAAGGTTACACCCAAGAATGAAAGCTACAATGAGGTACAGGCAGAGGAAATTAAATGAACAGTGAAAATATGGAAAACATCTAAAGTAGAAAAAACAAAGACATTAAGATACAAAAATAAAGATTAATGCTGAAACCAGGTATATTGCTTGGGGAATAAATTTCCATTCATACATCAATATCCTGCAACAAATCCAAATGACTGTTTCTTAAGCTGATCCCCAGCAAAATTTACTGCTTTGTTTTGACTGTAAATGTGATAAGTTTTATGCATGAGTAACAATGTGACAAACTAATCAAGTAATGGAGGGAAAAAGAAGAAAAAAAGAATCCATGGGCCAAGCCTCTTTGTCACAGTAAACCTTGTGACCAATTAACAGTTCAACATAACAAAGCCCATATCTTACGGGAAAACAACATATGATCAATTACAGCACAAGCGAGGAATAACACAACCAATTATAGAAACTTTATTCAGAAAGGTGATTCATTTGTATACTCGGCGTGCTTGCAGAAGCAAATCCATAGCAATATTTGAAAAATGTAAAAAGTTGAGATCTTTCAGGCAAAATGAGAATTACCTTTATCACGGAAAACCTGTCAGGTTTTACTTTGAAACTTGCAATTTTTTCCACTACAGCTTCCAATAAATTCCTCAGTTTGTGATTGTAACCAACCAGAGTCACCTTAAGAAGAAAACCAAACAATTAGAACAAACAGGGATTAATGCTATCATAAGATTTTAGAGGGGAAAGTGGACTGAGAGCAAGAGTGAGAGCGAGAAGGAGGAGGTAATGAGAAAGAAGAGTAACTACAACTAAAAAATGGCTTGCATAAAAATTTTCAGTTTGACATTCTTTAGCTCCCAATCATGAACATAAGGCAATTTCCAGCTTGTCTAACACAACAAAGTTAGGCTCAGATAAAAAAAAAATAATAATAATAATAATAAATTAAAAAAAAAAATTGAAGTTCAATTTGAAAAGATTGAAAATGAGGAAATTTCTCTCAAGCTCATAAGTCCAGTTCAATAATTTACCTCCGTCAGACATACTTCACCAGACCAATCTAATCGTATCATTTATATTACTAAAAAACACATACACACATATGAATTGACATCAAGGTGATTTATAATGATGAAGAAATTTTACACAATCTGAAGATCCAAGCAATTCAAAATAGCTTAACAAATTTAGCATAACCAGTGTTGTACCGCAGCAATGGTTAAAAAGTTCTCGTCATTGAATAACACAGTTTAAATCTCTATGACCTATGGCAGTTGGTAACACCAGATGCCCACACTTTCCAGATTGTGCTTCACTCTAGTTCGTCCCTGAACGTAATGATCCCCTTCCTTTACTGCATTAAACTTCAAATTTTGTTCTAAGTAGATGACCAAACTTCCAGAAGTCTGAAAGTCTACCAGTTAAAATTCCCCACTTTTATTCAATGATTTGTCATGTTATTCAATCATATACTCAATTTTACTTGAACATATATTTACTACCTCCGTGGTAAGATTTTGCTAAATATGCTATTAGCATATAGACAACACTTTTAAAGCGTTCTTAGATCGATATGAGATAATTCTGTTTCAAAATAACTTAAGTTGAGTGTCAACTCAAATTAGAAGAATTTGAAACCTTAAAATTAGACAATTTGATTTTACTATCAGCAGAATATAAAACCCAAACCCAGCCACAAGGTCAATTCAATGAGAAATTGAGAGCATATATTGTTGTCTATGAATATCCAATGCATACTATAAGTAACTTAACCTCTGGGAAATTAACAGTGTTATTAAGATACCTGAAAACCACAATCTGTATGGTTTATGCCATAATATAGACCAGCAACCTGTGCGTAATAAGCTGAAATAGAAGGGTTAAAGTTAGGACTTCTTGCACGGATGGGGGACAAAAGATAGCTCAAAATGAATCATCAAATTTTATTGTACAGGCCAAAGTGTTATAATTAGGTCGCACTGCCCCTTTTTTCAAATAAAAACCATTTAGGAAAAAAAAAACACGCAAACAAACAAACAAGATCAGAACTCCATTTTGGTTCAAGTTACATTATAAACATCAACTTCTTACCATATTCATTCAAGTAATCCATTAATAACCGTGTAAAAATATCACTCAGAACTTCTGCTTCAGGGGTGTTGCCAGCATGGGGACAATTGAAATCTATCTTAACAAATGCTTTAGGAGTACAAAACATTGTGTCAGGTTTGTACCATAATCTTGAATATAATGACTTTCTTAACATAACTGGAAATTTGACCTGTTTCAAAGGTCAACAAATCAGAAAAATTAACAAAAAATAACGGTCACGTGGACTTATAACTCATCATACCTTCTCTTGGGCGTTCTTAAGTGAAAGATCAGTGCAAATGAACACATTGGGTGCTGGTAAATGCAGATTTTCATTAGGCACATGTAGTATCCATTCCTGCAATTAAATATATAAGTTTAGAAGCACAGTCAAGTTACCCTCAGGACAAATTTATGCTCCTAAACCAACCTAATGAACTCAATTGATCAAGCAACTTCTCATTTAAGTCAACTTGTCTACAAACCTGAATCATGGAGCCAGTAATTTTTTCAACGACATATGCAGTTCCATACCATGGCTCAACTTTGTCGGTTTGACCTTCAAATTTTTTTGATTCCCAAAAGATTCTGAAGAAACAGCTCATTAGGAAAACTATCATGACTCAACCATGTCAGTACATCAGTTTGCAAATTGAAAACGGCCAACACAACAGCAATGAGAAACAACCAAAACCCTCGGTATTACTCCATCCATCCCAAATTGCTGGTCCTCTAGATTATTTGGGATGTGTCCCAAAAGAGTAGTGATAAACGTAAGGCTGGCGTGAGTGAATAGTGCTCACGCCAGCCTTATTTTAATGATAAAATATTATTTAAAAAATGAATAGTAATTTATAATATTTTATCATTAAAATAAGGCTGGCGTGAGCACTGTTCACTCACGCCAGCCTTACGTTTATCACTACTCATCCCAAAATATTGTCTACTTTGAAAAGTCAAAGGAGAATTTTAATAAATAACTTTTATTTTACTTGGAAAGTCAATACTCCTTTGTTCATTTGCTTTATCTGAGTTTAAATTAAGGAGGGTAATTTTGAAAACTAGTATTTTTGTTATTTGGAAGACAATGCATTGAATCATATCCCCCTAAAAGTTGACTTTTCAAAACAGGACCAACGTACATAATGGAGGCAATAGTATAGATAGCAGCTAGGAGTAATATATCCAGAATGTAAAGGATTAAATCCAGTGGTCATATGGAAAATCTGATGCACTATTTATCTTATGTTTTCAAATGCAATTATAACGTTTAAAATTTAGACCTTTGGAAAAAATGCTGGCAGGTGCATCCACGTCATTTTAGCTTGATGATGAAGCATATTTCAAAACATCATGAAAAAATTGATGTACCTTTTATCTCCTATTTTAACATGCAATTATAAATTTTAAAATGTAGACTCTTGGCAAAAATGCTGAAGGGTGCATCAATTCTGTTTGAGTGGAATATGAAGCATAAGCACAATTATAAGACTACTGCTATACATGCAAATAAGTGATGAAATTCCTACACAAAATGATGTCGAAACCACTGGTTGCTTGTTCATGGCACCAATTACATTTGATAAAGCAGTGTAGTACATATGAATGGATAACAATTCAAACTTTTACAATATTAATTAAATTATTAAATTCACAAATTTCCATAAGTTTAAGCTTTTGTGGCAATTAGCGATTTCACATGGAATGAGAGCAGAGGTCATGGATTCAAATTCTAATTTCATAGTTTGTCCTTATTTCAATTTATTCCATGTATTAAGCCTCATTTTTTAAGGGAGGGTTTGAGCCTATACGTGAGGGAAACTGGGAAAGTGTGAAAATATTAATTAAATGATTAAATTCACAATTTCCTACCAGTTTAAACTTTTTGAATAACTAATGATTTAACACACACACACACACACACACACACACACAAAAAACCCAAGATTTTTATCCCCATGCTAAGGAAAATTCAACTTTCAATTTGAATACATTCTTACTACACAAACTTTCCAAGAAGTTTTCTGTTGGTCATTAAAAGAATGCACATTAAAAGATTGAAAGTATAAACTCTAATCAAATCAATAAAGTATAGGTTAAAAAAAAATTTAATTATAAAAATTGTTATATTACAACTTATTTCAAAACCCTAAATTAATGAAAAATTGTAAATTTATTTACTTAACCATTATTTTAAAACTCTCTTTACATGTGGACCCAAACTCTCCTTCAATGTATGAGATCTGTTAAAGTAATGATTAAGTGATTAGATTCATCTTTTCCTACCAACTTAAGCTTTTGGGATAACAGGTAATTTAATATTGTATTGGAGCCAAAGGCTCTGAGTTCAAACTTTGACTCCATCAAATGACCTCCCATTTAAATTATAAATATTCTACGTGTTGGGCCTTACCTATTAAAAAGGAAATTTGAGCCCACACGTGAAGAGAAGTGTTAAAGTAATGATTAAATAATTAAATTTATCTTTTTCTATCAGCTTTACCTTTTAGGATAACTAGTAATTTAATAGGATCCAACATGATTTTTTTTTTTTTATATATATATTTTTTACTTTAGATCAAATGTAAAGTAAAGTCAGGGTTCAAACTTACAACCATCAGCTTTGATATCATTTAAATTACCATTTATCCTAAAAGTTTAAGTTAATGAAAAATGTTAATTTATTTGCTTAACCAAAAACCACAATTCTAACAAAAACCAAAAACAAATATTGAGAAGCAAATGTAAATAAGATAATTTAAAAGCCATTTTTGTTACCAAGGCTAAACAAACATAATGATAGATTGTATCCTACCTCTGAAAATGATGTTAGGTACAAAGGAAGGAAATACCATAATGGAACATAGAAATGTCTCATTCAAATGTATTACTATAAACTACACAGCTTCCCTAAGCAATAATCTCACCGGACATTGTCCAAAGAGAGCTCCTCTAGTACCATCTGAATAGTGCTTGGACTGAATATAGAAGGCAAGGATGACCCCACCAGCCAATCTTTTGAGGGATATATCTGTAAAATAATTTAAAATCATCAATTAAAGATAAAATTTGTTGACATAGCATTCCCATTTGTCAGAGTTGTTATATTTTATATTTTTATATTAGCTTTGTTATTCTTATAGCTTAAGAGTATTCTTGTAATCACATTATATTTACCCTAATATAAATATATGCTATGGTGAAGGGACTTGAACATACAGTCCTAAACCTTTTCTAAACACTCTTTGCCTTCTTTTCTTCTTCTTCCCTCTTCCTAATCCTAATTTCTTACACTTTACAATTCCACTTGGTATCAAAGCAACCAATCCAATCATAAAAGGTGTCACGATCTGAAGGTCATCATGCCTAACAGATGCATACTAATGTCAACATCTGCACGCTGATATCAGTGTTGATGTCATCACTGACATCAGCAAGTTTGGCTTAGTTGTGTTTGGAATGGCTGGATAAAATGTACTGTTACTGCTGAGGGAAAACCGCCACTACTCGATGATGATGATATCCCTCAATCAATTACCTTGAAAAAGTCCAAATTATCTAGCTTGGGCACATGCTGTGAAAATCTTCTTTCATTGGAAACAAAAACTGTAATATTTAATAGATCATCCATCTCATAAAGGAGATCCAATTTATTAGGATTCTGTTGTTATGGGATGGCTGTGGCATAAGATGGAACCCCACATTGCTACCACTTTTGAATTTTGTGATTCTTCTAAAAAGATTTGGGAGCTTATTGAAGAATCCTTTTCGAATAAAAAAGGTGTTTCTTGGATAAACTGGGGTTCTTAATGACCTGACCCAAGAGACCCTCATCTCTCAGCGCAGCAAGTGGTGTGGGCTGCAGATCACTGGGATCCCAGACCCTATTCTTACATACTCGAAATACTGCTAGTTAGTTCGGTCCAGCATCAGGGACAACCATGTCCTCAGGCCATACCGACTTCCAACCGGGGAGCCTCAGCTACTCTACTCGGTCAACATACTCTCCTTCCACCTCTTTGTCTAGGAATGGCACATGAATGGTCAAAGCAAGGAACCATGAGTTCGTAGGGAAGTAAACATACTTGAGCATATCAAGTTCGTCAGCTATGGGAAAAGATTTGGTTCCAAATAGGTCGACGATAAGCATGGTAAGCTGGGGATTCTGGGCAGAGATTGCAGAACGGATGGTTGGCCAGGCTTCACACATGATTATCGAGAGTCGTGTAATAATCAATGAGTTTGCATCCACTAGGCCAGAGATGTCAACCGGTGGGAGTTGCACGATGTCAAAGTGTTTTGGGCTCATGCAGGACTGGATAACATAGACTCTGCCGGCCACATGGGAGAAGTCACAGCAAAGATTGTGACGGTGAAGTTTTGGTGGGTCACAAGGCGTTTGCTGAGCTCCATGGTGGGGAATGATGAGTGTTGCCCATCCTGGGGCTAGACAGCAGCACTGCTTGTGGCTTTGAGAAATCCACGATTGATATGATGTAATCGAAAGACAAAATTGCAATGGATTTCAGCTTAGAAAAATAAATATGGCTGAAAATGGAGGAATGATTGTTTTCTCTAATCAAGAGTTTGTATACATTTGTCAAATTTGAAATATTTATTTTTGCTTTTGATGTTCTGGGTAGTTGATTTTCATAGTGTAGAAGCTAAACTTTTTTTGGAAGTTTGGTTTTAGGTTTGGGTGTGAACCTAAACTTGTGTGAATTTTGGAGCAGGATTTGGGGAATTTGATTGTATGAAATTTAAGGTTTCAGCAGGGAAGTGGGGAGATATCTAGAAAACGTTTTATAATCAAATTACATTGGGCTAAAGAGAGGCATCGGGCCAATATGGATAGGTAGTGCTGCTGGTAACATTTATGGAAACTTCACAAGAACCAGGATACATCCACGCCTGATTCTCTTTCTCTCTCCCATTACTCTACTTCTTAGTCTCCCACCCCAGCCACCCCTCTTCCTCAACTTCCTCTTCTCCTTGGCCTTCTCCACCGCTCTATTGTTCTCACTCAACCTCATGCTCCCTCAACTCCAATTGATATGCCCCCTGCTGCCTTTTCAATCCATCCAATCTAACCGACCCAATCTGACCACCCAAAAGAGCTCAATGGGAAGGTTTTAACAGGCTATCATTTCACATCAATTTCAGCTTTTCTCAACCCAACATGATTGGGGGTCAGTTGAGTATTTCCTTGTAACCCAACAAAAACATGACTTGTGTGCACCCAACTTCTCATGTCATCAAGCATATGATAAAAAGTAATTCACTAACCCCTGATTTTCATGTTATTTCTGACCAAGAAACAAATGTATGGGAGATTACAGTTGTTCTCTTTTTCCTACAATCCTCCCAAATTAATATTCGCCCAATTACATGAACATTGACTAAGCTATGATTAAAACTGTAAAAGATAACTACATATATGAAGGAAAAAGAAAGAAAAAAAGTCATATAAATAAAAGCTGCCTAAATTACCTGCATATTTAATGCAACATTGACCGAATAATCTATAGGAGGAATTTTGTCTTGATAGTGGAACTTCGTCTCACAAACAGCTGAAAGCTTCATTAACATATTAAGTAGACTCAGTCCTATGAAGAAAAATCAGTGTTTGGCAAAGAGTTTTGGGAGGAGAAATGAGGAAGGAATTGATTGATGTAATATAAAGTAGAAAGGAGTTTTGAATTTTTGAAGAAAGTTGTTTTTTAATGTGAAAAAATAAGAAAAAAATGTTACCAAACATGCCCTATAGACACTGCAACAAAAATCTTGTGTGTGAGTGAGCGCCTATATACCTCATCAAATATCCATTTGCAAATGCCGGACTGCTGTAGAAGGTGAATATATTTGAATAGCAATCCAATAATATCTTGCATGTGCTCTGCAATTCGATCAATATTAGTCAATAAAATAAATGATCCAGGTTATTAGACACCAGGCACACAGTAGAAGAAGTAATATGTAAGAAAAATAATCTAACCACTGGCAGTATAAAATAAGTCAAATGCCTATTACCAAATCAAATAAAAGATATAGTGAGGGAAGATGTTAGAGGAGAGAGGGGGACTAACCATGACCAACATCAGTAAGATCAATTACTACTTTGAAAAATGAAAACTCCAAAGCCCAATCCGTTTCACCTGCAGATAATCCTGTGGCCCATCCTGCAATTTTTTTTTTATTTTTTTGGGTTGGGGGAAGCAACTGAATCAGATGGACTTTTCAAATAAGTAAGCCATACAATGATAAACAAGCATGTACGTACTCCTATAAATTCCATCTTTCAACACAAATAACAGGAAGAATATCCTCCAAAGCAGGTATGTTAAATGTACCACATCCCTTCCATGAAGGTTAGCAAAAGACTCAAATTATTGCCCAGTTCTCATTCCAATGTCAAAAAAAAATTTCTTCTTTACGTGCTAGACTTTGAATCTTAGATTTTGAATCTGTACTAACAAACTTTATTAATATATTTTTGATAAGTAATCGAAATATCGTTGAAAAGTGTTTTTTGCGCAACCAAAGTGCACATAAAGCATACAAAAGAAACTCCTAGCTAGAAATAGAAAACAAGTCGAGAAATCATGAAAACTTAGCAAATTAAATCTAAGGCAGCAGTCCAACCATAAAGAGTTTTGAAAAAGATAGAATCAAGTTCCACCACCGCCCTCTCATGGTCTTTAAAACTTCTATCATTTATTTTCCTCCAAAAACACCATAAAAGGTAGGATGGAACCTTCTTCCATACAGTTGCACACTAAGGACTATGTCCCAACCCTCTCCAACAGACGAAAAGGTCTGCTACTCTTCTAAGCATTACCTAAGCTAACCCAAGACAGCTGAAGATGGCACTCCACAAAGTCTTGACAATCTCACAATATAGAAGAAGATGATCCACAGCTTCTTCACTCCTCTTACACATACAACACCAGTCAACCACAATAACACACCATATCCTTAAGTTCTCCATGGTGAGGATCAAATTTATGCCTTAACTTGCATAAATTATTGGGCTGTCCCTTGCCCACTCTGAACATGTTTGCAGCATTTTAAGTGACATATTCCACTTTTACAGCAAGCAGGGACTACTCTTTAGGCTGTTATTATATTGATCAGACATAATCTTACTTTTGCTAATTCCTCCTAACTTAGGCTATAAAAAATCCAAGCTATAATAAATCTGTGATGAATCTTTTCTTAGTTTCTCATCATTTAACTCAACTTTTTGGGTTCATTGGAGGTCACTTAGGCATATGGAAACAAATGATAAGTAGCCCCCTCCTCAAGCCCAAATCTTTAGTGAAGGTGGGATCTATACTAAGGTCTCTGGTATGATGCCTTTAGGCTCTACAAGCTTACTGGCATGTTCTCATCTCTCATTATTACCGCAGTCATTAAACATTCACCTTTAACTTGATAATATTATTCTCACCACATACCACGACATAACAAGATAGCCACAAATAGAAAGATTCAGAAACTCTAAAGCAGTTTTTATTGTGAAAGGAACCTAATCTTCACCAGTCAAGTCATAAAAAGACCATTCAACAGCACTGGATCTCGGTATGCTTTAGATCCATATTCGACAACAAGCTGGTAAGCCCCTTTCATCATTTTTTTTTATCGGTAAATATCAATTTACTAAGGCCCCTTGCTTCATAAGGTGCTCCTTTACAAATTTCAGAGAATTGGTCCTTCATGGGCATATATTAATTATTGACAATGTAGGTTGTTTCCCACTAAAGAATACTTGAGAGAGTTTGAGAGAGAGATAGAGAGAGAAGGTAGTGGGCATGTAGACAAACCTTCTAAATTCTAAAAGTGTATCTTAAGTTTAGCAACAAAAATCATTATCATATAAATACGTTCTAGCTACAGAAAAATCTAAACTTATGAGCATGTAGAAATGAAGAAATCTCTTGGAAAATAGATGGTCTGAAAAATGGATGAGCAAAACCCACCCAATGCTTTCAAGATGTAAAACAAAGATCCTTCTCCTTCATGGCCAATAAGATGACCAAGGTACCTGCATGGCCCTTCCTTGTAATGGTGAATCTCCGGAGTTATTGGCCATATAATTCTCAATTTATGACCTTCTTTTATTGGGACAGTTCTGACAAGAATCTGAAACAAAAACACAAATGGCAACTAAAAATAGTTCCTTCAAAATCTAAAACACTTTGCTGCTTTTTTTTAAATTTTTTTAAATTTTTTATTTTTATAGAAGTTAACACATACAAGTACAACCCTTTGTCTCAGCCGGTGTTCACAACTAGTAAGCATACCTGTAAATGTTCCAATGCACAAGGCTGACCAGGACAATGTAAAGAACTTTGATCAGTATTTCGAATGTCCTGGAACTTGTCCTCCACCAGGTTTTGTATTTTATCAAGGTTTTCTGGAAACATCCATGATAAAGGAATTACGATTGTTGATACTTTGATGCAACTACAGCATCCTTGATCCCGAACTATTACAGGCAAAATATACTAACCTTTAGCATATACAACCAGATGCATAAGGTTGGCAGAATAATTTTCATTGTAGAATTTGATAAGCTCGTGTCTTGTATCAATTCCTCGTGCTTTTGGTCTAACCTCCAAGGTATCCCAATTCCCTACACATAAGAAAAGTATTTAGCAGATTGTAAGAAATGGTAGATATAGTGAACAACTGAAAACGTATAGACATCATGTTTCTTACAGAGTAGTCTGTACTTTTTTTCTGGTAAGTTACACATACACTTGGTTGGTCTTGAACCCAGGACCTCACCCTCTACTTCATTCTTACAGATCAAGTTATAGAAAGCATATGCAAGCATGGGTAGCTCTCCAGGCATCTTAATAACTAAAAATCGATCCAAATCTGGGTGGACACTTTGGGTACGTGAATTCTAAAAAAGACTTGTTACTTGTCAGGTACATCTAGTCTTGTGAGTGTAAATTCAACCTTGCCAACAAAAAGTTAATTATTAACCTTCAGAATAGGTCAAAGTTAAAAGCTATTCAGTTATTTTTTTTTTAGCAAATATTACTATTTGATATATAAAAGAAGGTACTTTCTTTTTCTCCATCAAATGATAGGATTTGAACCCTTGGTATCCACTCCACAATTGTTGTCACTTATCGCTAATTGTTGGTGCTTACCACTAGTTTTTTCCTCTCTATAATCACTAGACTAGGTGGCATGAACAATTTGATAGAAATTTTGTGGCTAAAGTCAAATAAGAGGAGGGAAAATACATAACTCTGACAGGCTGAAAGCATAGCAAGAATATATAGACATGTTCATTGACTTACAACAAACACATTGAAACAGCATGAGTATACTCAAACAGTACAAATATGAATATAATGGTAAAGTCAAGGGAAAATGCCATGGTCAAAAGCTTAGCCTATTTCCAAATGATTGATGTCTGTACATTGAAGATTTTGACTAGAGGAAAGGACTTCATCGTTTGAGTGGCTACACTTCATGCTTGTTAGCAAGTTTAGTAACCAAATGCAAAATAAAAAAAATAAAAAAGTTCTGTCAAATTAAGAAAGCTGAAATTGCTTGGGCGAGAGTATGTACTAGGATGGATGCCCTCTTGGGAAGTCCTTGTGTTAATTGGGGAAAAGTCCACATACCCTATTCATCAATTGTCAATGCCCCCACAAAAAAAATCCCCAAAACTAGAAAAAATTGTCAATGTCCATATAAGGCCAGCAAAAAAGACAAAAATACCCTTACAAATTCAGGGAAAAATAAAAGTTGCAAGGGGTGACTGAACCACCCCCTATGCCATGGGGGTTGCCAAAGCCACCTCAAAATGGCCAATATTTGTTTTTCGTTTTCTTTTTCTTGCCATTTGGGGTTGATCAAACCACTCCTAACTGGCCAGGGGTTAGTTTGGCCACCACCATTTGGCCAAGGGGTCACTCAGCCACCCCATGGAACCTACTTTTTTTTTTAGTTTGTTTTTCTTCTAGATTTAAAATATATTATATATATATATATTAAGGGAAAACTTCACTTAACCATCCTAAGCTTTCATCACCTTTTGCAATTTCTCCGAAATTCAAAAGCTCTCAATTTAGTATATCGAACTTCTAATTTTTTGCAATGTCACTCATTCGTTAGGTTTTTCTGTTAAATCATGTCAAAATTTCAAAAACACCCCTATTTTTATTATATAAAAATAAAATAAAAAAGGGAAAAGATTCATGCGCAAGTATTTTTGCAAACTCTGTTAAATCCTTACCAATGCCTATATATTTTCAATTTTTTTCTTTTTTCTTTTACTTAAAAAAAAAAAGAAAGAAAAGAAGAAGAAGGTATTTTGGTAATTTTGACACTCATCCATCAAGATTTAACCAAAAAACCTAATAGAGTGATAACATTGCAAAAAATTAAAAGTTCGATACACTAAATTGAGAGTTCTAAACTTTGGGAGGGTAATTACAAAGATGATGGAAGTTCAAGGAGGTTAAGTAAAGTTTCTCCTAATTTTTATTAAGGGTATTTTTATTATTGGAGGACACACTATTTAGTTTGGGAGAGGGGGGTCCATTGACAATCAGCCGGTGGTTTGAGAGGAGTGTGGATTTTTCCCAAACCCCATTCCAAACAAAATAAGGAAAAAAGAAAAAGAACATCAAAGAAGAATGAACAACTTAGTATGTCTCACAAATGGAATACCATAGCCAAAAACCCGACCACCCAAAAAGAATGCATGTAAAAAATCCAGATGATGGGTAAACTATGAATGCACGAATGTTCAAGGAAAAAGATAAACTCCAGACCTGTGCCGAACTTATGATATGGATGACCCTCCATACTTAAATGTTTCTGAAGCTGAAAAAAGTAACAAATTCAGGCGGAGAATGTGATTAGAAGTATGATACTCACACGAACATTACTACTATAAAAACCAATCAACATGATTGAATTCACATGGAAATGCAATAATAGAAAGATCTAAAATACATAATCTGTAAGAATACAGCCATTAACTTTTTCCCCCCTAATTACTTATCAAAAAAAAACTTTTTCCCCCCTAATTGTGTGCAACTTAAGCACTAATTTATCTTGCTGAGCAGGTGAAATAAAACACTCCACTTAAGCTAGAATTTACTACCATTTCCTAGGTAAATCCGATAAGCAAAGAAACACCAATTCTTTAAGAGAACCCAGAGGACTGATTACATATGGCCAATAATTAGAATACCTCCTCGTACAGTAAAGTGTCAATGTTTTCAGTAAGACATTTATTAAGTCACGGAATTAGAGGCTTCCCTACCAAGGAAGATTCTAAATGCAGCCTAGTGTCATCAGAGTGAAAATCATATCCAATTGGGACTACAGGTGTACTATACTTCGTTTTGGTCTAGAAGGTTAGGGTACTCAACTCTCACCCAAAAGACCAATTTTCTTTTTACTCTTTAAAAATAAAATAAAATAAAAAATAAAAAAACTCGATGGGCACAGAACTACAAATAGCCACAAAAAAAAAAAAAAAAAATCGAACAAACATGACTTTTTCGGTAAGTAATAAATGTTTACAAAAAAAAAAAGTAATTAATAAATAATTTTTCGATAAAAGGATCAGCCTCAAGTTTCCAACAAGTGCACCAGAGGACCTCCAAAAGATTGCATTATTAAAAATTAACAAATAAAAAAAAAGTTCCAAAAGTGAAGGATATTGAATGCTGCCCAAGACAGTCATCCATTAATATGATACTCTTTTAAGAATAAATTTTTTGACTTTCAGCATGCTTAAAGAAAGGTCCACTCCACTAAAAGTCTGGCAGTTTAAAGTTTTGTTCTCTCCAAAGAATAGAAGCAATGCGAAGCAGAATAGAGTTCCAACTTTCTCCACTCTAATATTAGATATACACAAAGGTTTTGAACAGCTTTTGCAGCAAAACAAAATAGCAATCAAACTTCTATCTTGAGAATATAGCTTTCTGGAGAAATAGGACGAAGTAATCAAGTGGTTAAGTGCATAAGCAAAATTCTATCTCTAAAAATTCTTTGCTTTTTCATACTGAAATTATTTTTGCCTCTTTATAATTAATAAGAATGCATATCCACCTAAGGCTTCAAGGTAGTTAGGACATCCTTTGATTAGATGTCACCCAATGCCTTTGACTATGTTTCGTCTAATTACCAAAAAAAATGAGCTCACAAACACATGCACCTTGATACCTCTTAACACATGAATCCCCTGAAAAACTTAACATACGACAGAAGTTTTTATACCTAAGGGTTAATATGCAAGAAGCATAGAACACATTACAGACACCTAGGCAGCATGAGCTACTTTCAAAAAGTGTTTCAGAACTTTCTGCAGTTCTAATTTGCTGCCATTGCTGTATCCGAACACATGTACGAGAATGAGAACCATGGCTAGCCCAAATTCCAAATGCAGCTTCTAAAGGAACACAACTTGGAAAAGAGGAAGCTTCTATCTGAATATAAACAGGCCATACAGCCCATATGTCTAATTTATGCATTAAGTTAACCGTAGAACTACCATAGATATGAGAGTAGTTTCTAGAACCATTTAGAAAATATGCTTTTCCTGAAAGACTTGCTAGCCTCGAGCTTCACTCATATAGCATTTAAGATTAGCAATCAAGCATATTGCAGTTATTAGGAAGGGCAGTAACCGGTACCTGGCTCATTCTCCAACCATCAGACAACAAGTTTTTCTGATTCTCTGAAAGAGAGAGAGAGAAAGATGATCAACAATACTTTAAACAAATAGACAAATTAAGGTCGTAGACAAGAGCCAGAAAAGAAAAACTAACCAGAATCAACAGCTTTAATTTCCCTCATGGTAGCATCAGCTGACATCAAAGGTTTAATAAAGAACTGAGCAAATCTGAACATCAAACAACAGACATTCTAGGGTCACAATTCTGATAACAATGATGATAATAACAGCCAGCACAAAAACGAAGAGCATCATCTACCTGTCCAAAGCCTCTTCAAAACAATCAGTGTTGACATCAAAATGATAGTTGGTGCGCTCTGAAGCTGTAAAAGCATTTGTTCTGCCACCGTGCTATGCGTCAACAAGATAAACCACATAGAGAATGTGAAATGCCCACATCAGTTAACAATTTTAAGAGGATACCTAATCAACAAATAAAAGCTTCTCAAGGCAGAAAAATATATGCAGGGATAGAGGTGCACTAATGTCAATTAAAAAAAAGTCCAAAAAGAAAACACTAAGGAAATTGTACCATAGAAAAAACTAAAAGAAAAATGTCATCCCAAGAATCATCTGCTTATCATACAATACATTAGTATATAGCAACATTCCCTTCATTCCTCATCTCACCCTCAAAATGCAAGAGACTTATCACACAACAAAACAGTTTCTTTCAAGTTCAACAGCTTGAAATGGCCAGGTTGGCATAAAAAGCATTAAAACAAAATGAGCTTGGACTTTGCCCTGCTACTACACAAAAAAATTTGGTTGGACAAAAGAAGAGGAAATGAGCAGTAAATGTAGAAACACGGGGAATTTGGGGGGAGAGGGGGGGGGGAGTTAGTAGTGCCATCCTTGTGTAGTTTGAATCGTCAAACATTGAGAAATGATATGAAGATGCAAGTACCAGCCACAAGGGATAACAGATTGAAAGTGGTAATTGCACAATGACAGTTCTATAAATCAACTGTTTTACCAAAAAACTAACGGGTCTACAAATTTCAATGTGGTCTACAAAGACCATCCGTAGAGCCTCTCAACATCCATGTAGTTTTCTCCAAGTCATGGAAGTCCTGAAAACTTAAATAGAATACAACAGACTCTTGAATCATACTGCTCATCTCAAATTACAATTAGCTTGTAATCTGGATTCTCAATGACCACAAACTCTTGTAAATCATTTATCATTACAGATCAAAATTCAACCAAGTAGTATTTTCAAACAGGAATTGAAGCACTGCTGAGAACAAGGCTTATTGCTCAGTGCTCCCTAATTTTCTTCCAATTCTTTTTACAATAACAGTTTAAGAAGTTGCTCAAAAACCAAAAGACACCTGAATAAGTATTCTTCATACTGACACCAATCAATCACTGCATACAACTGAAAAGTCCATAGCTTATGATACATTTTTATGCCTAAAAATATCTTTATTAAAATCAGTAGCATCAGAAATTTGAATGTTGAAGTTAACTACAAAAGAAAATATACCAGTAGTGCAAGTATTGGATTCATCTTTTACTCATCAAAATAAAAGTTTTACTTCAACTCTGTCCATCTGAAGGCGAACCACCAGAAATCAGTTCTAGTATGAGGAAGATAAACCAACTCGTTATCTGATAAATTTGTCTTTGTGGGATCAAATTTGAATAAAAAATTCTTTTTGGCTTCACAATATTGTGATTGGACCATAGAAATTACAATAACTACCATTATATGCATACCCCAATTGAATCAATCATATAAACCAAGAATGTTAGAAATTCGCTTCAAGCATATAATAGTTTCGCTCTCAAAATTCCAAAAATGCCTCATAAATTCACCAAACTCCTGTCAAGAAGAGGCAGTCCTAGACTGGGCCTTATGCTAGAAAGGATTTCCAGCCTCAAGTTCATGCTTCGTATCCTCTTAATTTCTATTGCTTTTATCAAATTTTGATATTAATGACGAACAAATGGAAAACGGAGAAAAGGACAGAAGAAGAAAAAATTCTATTTATCATCTAATGAAAATCAGCCATGGCAGTAATATTCGAAAAGGCACAGGTGTTGCTTCAAAATATGAACAGTAACTACCTCTGTAATGTACTTGGAGTAACTATTTTCCACTGGGTATTTCTCACTAGCAAAAAACAGCATATGCTCTGCCAAAGAAAACAAAAATTCAAAATGAAATCCATTAAACAGCTTATTTGCTTCTAACCCCACCTCAAAATCTTCATTCTTCACAAATGCAATCCATATTCAAATAAAATTCATCTATTGTTAGTAATATATATCAAAATCCAGTATTACACTCATGTTTAAATTAATTATCTGCTCCTTTGTATCACATCAGAAGACAGAAGCCCCTTTCACTGATCATTCATGCCTCCAATCTCAAGAAAGACAAAATAAAATTATATCACTTGAGTGTATTTTCCTATAAGAAAAATGCAAACACACGAACTTACAAAGCGGCATTGCTCTAAAACTAGAGTTTGAAACAAAAGAGCACCACCAGATATGTGCATGAAATTGTTTGCTAGACTCAATGGCGGAGCCAGACAATTCATGTTGGGGGTGCCGTCAAAATTTTGTTGGCATCCTAAAAATTTTCTCCACTCTAAAAATTTGATAATTCATATAATATATGCGTCACAAAAAAGCAGAAACAGCAAGCCCTTTTAGCAATTAAACAACATAAAAAGAAAGTAGGAAACTTGTATATGAACTTGATGATCACATTGCTTTACAGCACCTAGTGCCAAAAATGCCAACCAAATAATCACAATCCTGATAAAAATTGCACTCATAATAATCTATCGCATGAAATTCCAGAATTCTTAGATCAAATATTCCACTTTGGAACTTGAATTTCTCTTTATTTTGGGGCTAAAAAAAAAAAACCCCTCTACATGCCTACCAAATAATTTCTTTGTATTTCCTCAATTTTCTCAAAAACCAAACAAAGCATGTAAACATTTTTTTTCTTCTTATTTACTTGCTGACAGTTTTGAAACATAATCATATTTAACCACCATAACTAGGACACTAGAGAGAAAACAAAACAAAAAATAAAAGAAAAAGGTTAATTTTCTTATCATTTCTGGGAAAAAAAAAAAAAAAAAGGAAGTCAAATCCATAGGTAAATATATATATATATATATATATATATATATATATATATATAATTTTATTTTGGGGGTGCAGTGGGTAGGGGGAAAAAAATTAAATTAAATCTTTGGGGGTGCCACGAAGGTGAACGTGGCTCCGCCACTGGCTAGACTATACTACTACTGCAAAATAATATCTCAAAACACAAAATTCACCGAGAAAATGGGCAAGTCCCTCGAGGCCTTTGGGGTCGCTGAAAGAGCCCACGCCCACATCCATGGAAGCAGCACACTGCAACAAAAGAACACCACCATCAGAACACAAAGATACAACACGAAGATTGCTATCAAGGCGATCAAATTAGAAAGAAAGTTAAATCTAAACTCGAATTTAAATAAATATTGGATTGCCTTGTCGGTGTCGGGATCGCTGATGAGGAGGACCTCGAGGGAGTTCTTGAGGACGATCCTCCTGTACTCCCTACTGTCCGTGCGCGCCTTCACTATCTCTTCCTTTCCAACCGCCATGACTGAATTCCTGTGGGATTGAGGATGACGACCCACATAGACTCAGCTCGTACTTATGAAGGGAAGCTTTTTGCATTTTAGAAAAAAAATTAATTAATTAATTAAAATTAAAAAAATTAAATTAAATAACAAACTACTCTAACCATAAAATTTAGCAAAATACTTAAAATTATTTTTATTTTTACTCCACATCAAAAAATATTTTTTAAAACAAGTGATGGTAAATTTTGATGTTTACGATATTTTTTTATGAATAAGTTACAATATTTTCTTATATCACATCCAAAAATCAAAAAGATAAGTCCCGAGCAGGTTTAGTCGGGTCTCGAGCTGGTCTTGATCAAGTCTAGAGGTGGGTCATGTTCAAGTCCGATTGGGTCCCGAGCAGGTCCTAATAAGGTCCTGAGCAGGTCCTGAGTGAGCTCCGATCAAGTCTCGAGCAGGTCCTAGACAAGTCGGCAAAATCCGTCAATTTGAGAATGAAATGCTCAAACTCGAAAAATGATTTACGGTTTTGTAAATCATTTTTCAAAAATTAAAGAATAATTTTCAGTTTAAAAAATATATTTTTCGTTGATTACTATTTTATGTCACAATAAATATCGTAAAATGTGAAAATTATTTTACGTCAAAGTAAATAAAACCTAAATAAAATATATATTTTTTTTAAAAAGGACTCTGGAAATTACAAAAAAAAGGCCTCTGGAAAAATAAAAATTACCTAGGAAATTAATCCCACTTTTTCTTTTTTAAACTTTCTTTTGACGTTTTACATCACATCAATTATTTTCTTTTATTATTCTTACTTTTTTCACATTAATCAATTTTTGTTACAATATCGAACCGAAACGAAATCATTTACCAAATGAACTCATAATGACTCAAATTTTTTTTAAAAATGTCCTTATAATCCTTTTAAAATGAAAATTTCACCCTCCAAATTTTTTAGGTTTTTTAGTTTTATCTCTTCACACTTCAAATGATAGTTCCGCTCTTATATCTTTTAACCTTCCACATGGTGAACCAAAATCTTGGCTCCATGCCCCTCCACCCACTATTCAAGAATGAACTAATTACTCCATATAATGTGGTAGTGCAGTGCAACGTAACATTGTCTTATCAGTCCCTCAAAAAAAAAAATGTATTGATACAACAATGTGATGCAGCACTATCATGTCAACAAAATATATATATATTGATCAAGGGATCCCTCTCATGGTGGCTGACCATCATTTTGACAGTGGTCGGCCACCCTGACGGAACTTCAAAGGAGATCGTGACCATTCCAATGTTTGATCTAGTAGTTATAAGCTTGCAGCCGCTAAATCTCTCATGATTTAGTATATAGTCAAATGGAAGTGGTTGTAGTAATATTACTAGGTTTAAAATACTAAATTTTTCACTTATGACTACTCCACACAAATGGGAAGTGGGTTCTTAGTGAACTTTTTATATGAAAATTGGTAATACATTTTGTTGATGAATTTAAAAAAAAAAAAAAAACAGTTGGACCGTAATGGTTGTCGATAAAATCTCTATGAGTCTCACTTAATCTGCCCTTACATGGAAGAAAATCAAGCTATTAAAGAAAAATAATTCAGGATCTTCTAAAAACCCTAACTTATTTCATAAGTTAACTCCAAACGTTACGCTAATTACTAAAGCATCAAAGTCTCTCAGATCTCGATCTCCTAATTAAGTGGTTTTAGAAAATTGCATCAACCCATTTAATCAAGCAAAGTGAAGAGGGAAAAAGGAAAACAGATATGAGATAGGAAGAATACATTATTGAACTAAATTATAATTATCTTAAAAGCTCTTTATAGTATCCCAAGTACAGTTTTTAACATGTCGCGTCATATTTGAAGAAATGTTCACAAAAAACACTGAACTTTATACGACTCCCATGACCTTTCTATAAAGAATCAGTAGTGAGTAGTAGTGACGAACATTTCGCCGTTACTAAACCCCTGTTTTCATAGAGAAATATTTAATCTTGTAACTCAACATTATCAAGAACGGTGAACCCCACTGTCGTATTAGCCTATAAATTTTTTTTTTTTTGGTGAGGATATTAGCCTATAATTAATAGACAGGAAATACCCTAACATTATCCAAGACTGGACCGCACATATGGCCATAGTCGTGAAGCCTGGTGTGATAGTAGGCACTGAAAAACGTTATCCTCGTCCTGGCCGAGATTGCTTGGAACTTGAAACTTGCAGACACGAACCCTCCCTTTCCTCGAGACACGTAAGGAACTTTCAAAGTTTCCTTGGCAGCAAAGGCTTCGACCATCATGGAGCCATGGCAGGCGTTCTTTGCATCTCCGATGGTGAATGTGAGGTTGTAGAACTTGTTAGGGAACGTTCTGATGATTTGGGCGATGGCGCTTTCTCGGCCGGCGACCAATTCGACTGCGGCCAGTCCCGAGGGAACGAAGAAGTGCTTCTTGTCGATGAACTTCACCGGTTTCAGGGACTCGATGATCCACCCGGGGAGTGGTGAAATTTGGTCGAGTTGCTTGGGAGGGAGGAGGATTCCTGTTGAGAAGTTCTTGAACACGTGCGGGCCTATTTCGAAGCCACTGTTTTTCACGAGGTTCCCTGCATGGTGGAGAGGCACGAAATGAGAAATATAATTCTGGGCTTGTTTTGCCAAATTTCTATGAAATTCTTTACGTTTTTCAAAAGGCTGAAAAAACTTCATACTATGATATATGCTTGCCCGGTTGGGGGTGAGATTTTAAAAATTGTGTTTTAAAATCATTAATTTTTAAAATTGTACAAGTGTTTGGTAAAACATGTTAAGAAGTATTTTTTTTTATCAATCGAGTATTAGATAACATTAGTATATAATTACGGTTTCATCGCCAAAGAAGTAAATATTGCCCAAATTTTAAATTTGTATTTTTTTAAATAAATATCCTTTAGTCAACTTATAAAAATCACAAATTTTTTCACGATTTTAAAATCTTGCGTTTTTAAAATCGTAGTACCAAACACTATAAAATTGTGATTTTATTTAAAAACGCACTCGCAGTTAAAAACACACAAAATACTTTAAATAACTAAACTCATGCTTCTTCTTTTTTAATGCGGAACTTAAAAAAATACCACTCTAATATAACTAATCGAATATTATTTTTGAACTGGAGAAAATCCCAATTCATTTATTTGGCCTGGAGTCGCCTTAGGGTAGCTACTAGATCTTTTCGGTGGCTTGACGGATTGTTTGGCAGCCTATGCGATGCCCAGTTGCCCACCATCAAATATGTGTAGCAGCCAATGTGGTGGCTGCCGATCTGTTTAGCGGCCCACTAAAAAAAAGCCGAGTTTTAAAAGTGTTTCTTCTAAAACACATATAATGTCCAATTAAAGCAAAGGTAAAATATGTGTGTATGAGAGCAATATCATATACCAAGCCCACCTAAAAGTAGAAGATGTCTAGCCAAAAACTTAAAAGCAATCAAAGATGACAAGGCATGAAGGCAACACACCTTTAGTCAACGTGAGGGGCGGCAGCTCCTTGATTGCAATGGCATCCAAGAGTGGTCCACAGCTGGGATCCTCCTGAACCCCAGGGTTGTGGAAGGTCACCTTAACAACCTTAGAAGTTGCCTTGAAAGCCCAAGCATAAGTGTCACCCCCGTGACTATCATAAATGGTCTGAATCGAAAGTTCTGCCGATTGACCAGGAATTGAGACCCTCAACACCTCATCTTGGCGCAAGTCCTTGTGGCTCCAAAGGTGAGCGAGTAGATTGAGCCTACATTGACCGACACATTCTGAGAGATGGACGCCTCGTTGCCTAGTCTCGCCGCGTGAACCCCGCGGGGAATGGCGAAAAAGAAGCCGCCCGGCTGCGGCCCTCCCGAGACGTACTCCACCAAGCCATTGATTTCCCATTTCGGGAGAGAGTATTTCCCTACGATTACCGTCTTCTTGAGGTTTACTTTCGCTGGTGATTCTTCAAAGTCCCCATTTGGGAGCAGCCCTGAACGTACACACAACAAATAAACAATGTAACGAACAAAAAAATTAAAATGCCTTTTTTTATTAAGAGAACAAGTGCAATGAGTTTGCTGTTTACCATCAAGATGCAGAGTGGTAGCTGGAGAAGCAGAACCATTGCAAAGGGAGAAGAAAAACACAAGAAAAGAGAAAAAAACAAAGCCATGGTGGTTTGCAATTGCAGTGGAAGAAGCACCAAGAAAGTGCTCTAAAATAGACAAAGAGGCACCTAGAAATGAGAGATTTTAAAACCCAAACGATAGGTGGGAATATATTTATAATGCAATAAGTTTTTGAAAGAAAAGAAGGGGCAAAGCAGCTTAGAAAAAAGTAAAGAGGAAGAGGCAAAGTAGATGAGAGCCCATGTTAAAGGGCCACCGAATTAGCCGTGGGATATGGCCGACTGTCGGTGTTTTTTTCCACTTTCTTTGTTCTTAATGTGTATGCTCGACCCCCCATGGCACTCCATAGGTTGCCGTGATTTGCTCCATGAAATCCTCCATCCATTTCGATGATGTTCTATATCCTGTTCAAAATCAAGTGGCTAGGCCAATTGTCTTCATTATAAGATAAACACAAACTGGGATCCTTCCAATCGGAGAAAAATTGGAGGTTTTCCAATTATTAATAATGGTCATTTATTTTAAATTTGATGGTCTATAAAATGGGATTTGGATTTTCTCTAATCCATTATAGACCAAAGAGTATCTAGTTTATGGCTGAGATTCTTTAAAGAAATTCTAGAGCCATAAATGTACCACTTGTCCTCTTAATAAAAAAATAATTAATATTTAAAAAATAAATTAAAATTAAAATAATAAAAAACAAAAGGTAGTCAGCAACCCATAGGGGTGGCTAGACCACCCTTGCTAACTAAATTTTTTTTTCTCCAGCTTGGGCCGGCCAATGGCGGTGGTCCGGCCACCTCCTACGAGGTAGTTAGCCACCCCTTAATTTTTTAGAAATATTTTTTAATTATTTTAGTTTTTATTTATTTTTAAACATTAATTATTTTTTTATTAAAATGACATGTGAAATATTTATAACACTAGAATCTCTTTAAAAAGATCCTAGACATAAATTGGATATTCTCTAATCCATTATTGACGGAAAAGAATTCTTTTCTTATAAAATGTTAGCTGCTTTTATATAATCCAGCCATTAAATACTAATTTTTGTTTTACCGATGTTTAAATAATTTTATAAACCATTGAATTTAAAATAAAAAATTACTATTAATAATTAAATCATTTTTAATTTTTTTTCCGATGGGAGAGGATTCGGATCCGGATAACATTAAAAGAAAGTGTGATTGATATATGGTTACAGCTTATTGATGTACAATTTTCGTACAAACTTTGACTTCTAAGTACAAGGGCATGTGCTAAAAGAAAGTGTGATTGATATACAATTACAGCTTATTTGATGTACAATTTTGGTACAAACCTTGACTTCAAAGTACAAGGGCATGTGCTAAACTTTGGTTTCAGTAATTAAGTAAACGGTTGGAAAAACAGGGCATGTGAGAATCACTCGATTAAAGAAAAGAAGATTGCCGTCACTCCTTGGGAGGAGGGATGGCGAGTAGATTGCTGTCACTCCTTGGGAGGAGGGATCCGTCATCCTCCTCTCCACGTCCTTTTCGTATCAGGATCTAGTTATTTACTTGATGTCCTAGTCTCGATGCCTTCCCTTTCCTTTTCCTCTTTTCCGGCCTCCTCCATGTACGGCAGTCTCTCCACCCCTAGGGTCTAGCAATTTACCTAATGATCTAGCCTCGACCGGATTCCCCTTCGCCACTTTCTTTGGTTTTTTTTGTTTTCTTCGGCTTTCCTTTATTTTTCCGATTGTTTTTAGGGGTCTTTTTGCCTTGTTTGGGTCTTCCGGCTTTCGGCGTTTTGCAACCCTCCACCTGAGGTAGGTTCTCTACGTGCCCCCACTGCGTCATTCTCCCATCATCACCTTCCTCAGTGGTGTTTGAGATGCTGAGCCTTCTCAGTTGATCGTTTGCTTTTGTTTTATGTTTTATTTGGTTTCTGTATTTTGTTTCATTTTTGTTTTTTTTTCCTTTGTATTTTGTTTTTGTTGGATTTCCCTGTATTTGCTTTAGTATTTCCCTGTATTGCTTCTCTCTGTTTGTTTTGTGTGTTTTTTTAGTTTTTATAGGTCTGCCGATCTTCTCCGCGCTTGTTTCGCCACTCTCCGTCCACTGTTGGGCCTTTTTCCGTGCCCCCATCTTGTCGAGCTTCCAACGCGTCATTCAGTGTACGATATCTGCTTGCACGATCAGTGTCAAGGAATAAGTGTTGGCCTAAATTCTTTACCCTCAGTGTCAAGGAATAAAGTGTTGCCCTGGGGTTTTCAGCCCTCAGTGTCAAGAAATAAGTGTTGGCCTAGGGTTCTCAACCTCTAGTGTCAAGGAATAATTGCTACCTATGCATCAGTTGGTTCTATCTAGTACAGATCTGTATTTCATTAGTTAATTAGTCATAGTCAGCGGATCTATTTTAAAAGTCTGAATTATGTAATACGTCTCTTTTGATGTTAGTATCTTTGTAGTTTTACTACGGATACTTTAGGGCATGCTTGTATTATAAGAGCTTTGCTCTTGATTTATGAATGAGCCTAAGATGAATTTTTCAAAAACAAAAAGAAAAGAAAAGTATATGAGAATACTTAATGGTAATGACATCATTATCTCTCAAATAAATATTGTCTCTTACTTATATAATAGGATATAATAGAAGAAACTTCACTTACCTTTGAACTTTGGTCACTTTTGCAAATACCTCAAACATGCAAAACCTCTCACGTAGGTGTATCAAATTTTTGTTTTTTCTTACGTTGTCCATTCCGTACAAAAAATGTCAATTTTATTCTGAACTAATTCCAAAACTACAACATTCACTCAGTCCAAAACGACATCATTTTGGCCATTAATTTTTTTTTTTTAAAAAAAGATGAAAATCAAGAGCAACCCCTTTGGCCAAAATGGGGGTGGTCCGGCCACCCCATTTTTGGCCAAGGCAGCCACTCTCACAATTGGTCTAGACCACCCCTATGCCAAGGGGGTGGTCTGGCCACCCCCAAAAGGCCAAAAAAAAAATTGGTTAAAATGCACCCCCAAGGGCTTGGGGTGGCCAAACCCATTTTTCTTTTTTTTTTGGCCTTTTGGGAGTGGCCGGACCACCCCTAGACCGACTTTGGTAAAGCCACCCCTTGGCCAAAAATGGGGTGGCCGAACCACCCCATTTTGGCCAAGGGGGTGGCTAGAGCCACCGCCGATTTTCATCTTCTTTTTTTTTGTCATTTAAAAAAATTAATTAATTGTCAAAACGACATCGTTTTGGGTTGGGTGAGTGTTGTAGTTTTGAAATCTAAAATGATGTAATTTTGAAATCAGGAATAAAATTGGCATTTTTTTGTACATAAGGGGCAAATTGAGAGAAGACTAAATTTTGATACACTTAAGTGAGAGGCTTTGAAAGTTGAGAGGGTGAAACATGTTTAACTGCGGAGTTCTGATGGGATCATTACCATCACAGCTTTAAAACGCGTTGTTGTCATTAAGGGTATAAGTATACATATAAGCACATCCCCATCTCCATACCCAGGCGATGTGGGACGTCACAATCACCCCTCTTAGGGCACAGCGTCCTGTTGGCGGCCTCATGGGATTAGCCCACTCTTAGCATCCGTCCCAGCGAGCATCCACTAGCAACCTTCATGGGCTTGTGCACGCTCCCCCATCTCAAGCTGGGCAATGACTCTGATACCATTTGTAACATCCTACCCTAATGACACATAATATTGTCCGCTTTTGACTCCCCCGAATCAGACTTCCCAGGGGGTCACCCATTTTGGTACTACTTTCGCAGAAATACGCTTAACTACGGAGTTCTGATGGGATTATTACCATCACAGCTTTAAAATGTGTTGCTGTCATTAAAGGTGTAAGTATACATATAAGCACATCCCCATCTCTATACCCAGGCGATGTGAGACGTCACAGGGGGTAAGACTGGTAAATGAAGTTTTCCCTATATAATATAAGCCTATGGGTTGTGGTTGCCAATTGGACCGACCGGACACCACTGGTATATATCCTACCCAAAAATAGGAGGAAAAACTTATTTTTCACGAAATAATTCAATTGAGAGATAAATATTATTTGTTTTATCAAGTATATTGGAAATGATTTTGAGTTTTCTGTTGGGATTAGTGGTTCATATTCTTTCAAACATAAAGAGTTATATTTGAATACTAATGGTCCAAACCACGTACATCTGTGTTTTGACATTCTCTTTTCGATTTTATATTATTCATTATTGTTGTCAGTAACAACATTTTCTTTAAAGTTAATTACAATTAATGCTTGTGATTATGGTTTTCATTATTGGCCAATACAACACCCAAGTTCTCCTTACTGTTGAACTTGAAAAACTAGAGATCAATCATGTTTAACAATAGAAGAAAAGAAATGGATTCTCCTCCCATAGAGAAAGGAAAGGGGAGGGAGGAGGGATTAAGGATAGTCACTCCATAGATAGGGAACACATATTTTCATTTAAAGTAACATTCATCTTATTATTTACAAGCTTCTCTCTTATTCATGTAAAAGCATAAGCAGTAGTTTCTTTTAATTTTTATGAAACAAGGCCATAAACAAAACCCTAGTTTAATGGAGCTTGACTGAATTGCCTATACCATTGAATCGGCTGTGCATGAAGCCAAATTAAAGGGTAATTAAGCACTTGAAATTAGACAACTCATATAACTACACATTAGATCAAGATCTACAGTAATTATACGTCAAATTGAGATGAGTTCTATATGAGAAGTGTTAGAACATTCATCTCGGTCCTTCTTCTATTTTTAGCATTCATAATGGATGAGCTAATTTTTTATGTAAAATAGCTCATCAAAATTCAATTTATCTAGTTTAGCTAATAATTTTTTAAGGACCTTCTACATCCAATTAGTTATATTTTTATCTATATCATTTAATTTTAATTATTTTTTTATTTTTTATAATGATTGTATTTTTCTTAATATCTTATTTTTCAACTTTTGAGAAAAAAATGATGTGAAGAGAGAATAATAGAAGAAAATTTTGGAAAAAATGAGATGTGAAAGAGAAATAGTAGGAGAAAATTTTGAAAAAAGAGAAAACAGGTGAGAGAAATAATTAAAAAAACGTGAGAAAGAAAATTTTGTTAGAGATAGTGAGAGAAAAAAACATATGTGAGAGAAAATGTAGGAAAATAAGCTCTTTCAATATTGCCGCTGCATGTAATTTTTTTTTTTAACTCATTTAACAAAAAATTTATTCTACATTTTTTTTAGCTTATCTAATATAGATGGTATTTTATCAATTTAAAAAGTTATTTTAGATAAAAATAACATTTAACTCTTCTATTGTGAATGCTCTTATTTAGGTAAATTTTATAAATTTAATGGTTTATAATTTAAATATAGAGGGAAAAAAAAAATCGGGGTAGTTAGCATTCCTCTTCTACAGAAGCTCTCTGTCATACAACATAATGTACGGCACCCCAATTGATAGGATGCTAATTGCAGTGAATTCTATACCTAAACACTAAAACGTTAAAACCCAGTGCACCGCCTCTTTCAGCAAACGAAAACCCTAAAACCCAGTCATGGCGTGTACAATCGATTTCCGCTGCCTCGACGAGGGCTTCGGTGGCAAGACCTACAAGCGGAAGCGAGAGGAATCCCAGAATCTGATCAATGAAGCCACGGCCCCCATGGAGGTGGAAGAGGAGGCGGATACGTGTCCACCTGCGGCGAAGAGGTGGGCGGTTGCGTCGGTGGAGAACCCGGACAAGCCGAGCTATAACGGGGTGATATCCGGGAAAGTCTCCGGCCGGAAGTGGAAGCAGGCGAGGAAGCAGAGAGCGTCGGCATCGAAGGTGAGCCTGAAGGGCACGAACTTCGAGGAAAGGGACAAGCAGAAGGAGATAAAGAAGGCGTACAAGGAGAGAATAACGGAGCTGAAGGAGGCGATAAGGCAGAACAAGGTGGAGAAGAGGAAGAAGAGGGAGGAGAGGGAGAAGAAGAAGAAGGAGAACATTCTGAGGTCCGGGACCAAACTCCAGAAGATCACCAATCCCAAGACATTGAAGAAGATCGCCAAGTCCAAGCAGAGGAAGCTCCTCAAGGTTGTTCCCGACGATATTCCCAACAAGAGCAAGAGCAAGAACCAGTAGTCCCTTTTTTAAAGCTTAATTATGATTTTGTTTGAAAATCTTGCATTTGCTTCAAATATGATTCTATGTTGTTTCTACAACCGATATCTTTCTAGCTCTTCTCTTATGATCAACGAAGAACTCCACCAAATACTATCTATGCTAATACGGAGATGAAAGGCTCAATCTCTATATGCAAATCTGGGAAGGAATCAAAAACAAAATAAACATTGAGTATTCAATTCATAATTAGAAGCCAATATGGGAAAAATCACTGTAATAATTGAATTTTGGAAGGAAGAAGACGCACTGTCAAATGTCGGGGAGAAAATAGCTATTTATCTTCAATGCTCGTTGCTTTTCTTAGGTTGCGTTGTCTTATGTGCCTAGAAGTGTTTTTTCCTTGTAATGTTATTGACAATCCCAACCAGTGTGATTTGATCGTTTTTGCAATTTTACTTTTTAGGGCTGCTCTTTCGAAGTGGCTCTTGTTGAATCCCTTTTGCATATGTTCTCATCATCTTTATCTATTTAAGTTTTTAGTCGTGATGAAGAATGCTTTGTCAGCAATGCTTGAAATGCCCCTTTAACATCTTAGAGGTACCTTTGAAGCTTGAAATGCCTGGGGATTTGATGACCGATATACATACATTTTGGATGACAAATTACTTCGTTCAATCATTTCTTTTTGATGATGATCAATATGCTGGGATTTCTCTTCTAAAATGTCTTATTAGAGGTGTTTTACTTGGATTTTTCATTTTGTTAGCATGATGTTGTCATACTTCCTGTCTATAATTTTTTTGCTAGGAGTTGCATACACTAGGACCTTTTTTTACTGTCCTGTGTCGATGTTTCAATTATATCAATTGGATTTTATGCCAGGATTTTTGCACACACTAGGATTTTTGCAAGAAGTTGTCTGCCAATTGGGTTTTTACAACCCTTTTAGTAGTTATGTTTCAATTATATCATCAATGTATAGAGGCAGAGATGCACATAGGCAGTCTTTTATCTTTTCATTTTTGTTCAAACAAGGATAAAAATCACTTACTAATTTAAATAGATTGGGAATTAGTGAAAAATCATGTTCCTTGGTTTGTATGAAAAGCGGAAAGCTTGTTGAAAATATGAGATTGGAGGTGGAAACGTGAGTGTAGTGGTTCTCAATATTTCTATCAAGTTTTTAAGATTTTAGACATGTAGACTCATTTTATCATGATTTCGTTTGTTTACCATTCATATTATAGTTCCCTGAAAGATAGAATACTGCTTCATTACTCTTCACCCATTGTAGGAGCTACTAGTTCGATTTTCTAGTTCTACTTTGAGGTAGCAAGCTTTTCTGTCTGTAATATTTTTGTTTGTTTGCTTTAAGAATGTATATTTAAAGTTCTACAAGTCTTGATTTTTTAATTTTTTTTTTCATTTAAAATAGCGATCCATAACTTTCTTGGTTGAAGTTTTTAACCCTGGAAAATCGATCTAGTGAAAGGTGTTTTCAGCTATTGTGTCTCTAAATTGTGCTGGTGCTTTTTATTGTGTTATTAGACATTCAATATTCCTGTGTAACTTTATTTTTTGTTTTTTGTTTTATTCAATTGTTGGTTTTGATGAGGCGCGCTAGTGATCAATAAATTTGGTTAAAATGCTTTCTGGAATTTCTTAGGGTTTTTGCGAGTCCTAATAACTGGACCCATGGTTGAACCTTGCTCTTGTAGCTCAGATCAAATATGCCTTTAAATATCAAAGACTTGTAATAACATGGATTTGAAATATATTAACTGTGGTTGATTAGGATCCTCTCTGAGCTTCTTTAGTCTCTGGTTCCTAAACTGCTCCTGTCTATAAATGATATGTTGTTCTTGATGTTGTAAATAGAAAAGTCCTGCAGACATGGTAATTGCTTCTGTATTGTGATGCAATACCCAGTACTGTGGAAGCCGCTGCTTGGGTTTGAGACTTAAGGATCCTCTTTATTTCAAATGAAATTGATAGTATTAATTTCATAGCAAGTGCATCTAATAGTGTACTTGATTTTACATTATTTAATTTTTAAAAGACGTGTTAACATTGATGTGTTGTATACCGTTAGATGCATTAATTTTAAAATCTTGATAATCAAATCCATTTCATTTGAAATGGAGAGATACTATTTGGGGTTTATGGATTTGTGTGGACTTCTAACTTAATGCTGGAAGTTCAAGTAGAAAACATTCTAGTTTGCCTTAATTTTGTTTCCTGGACAGAAACTCTTAAGCTAAATTGAGAAGCTAGTCCCATTGGCTACTAGCTCAGAATTGATTGCACCCCAGAGCATATTGATTTATGGTGTGCCCTGCTTGCTCCAAGGTTCTTCCGAATATTTTGATTCTATTGGTTGCTAAATACAAAAGATCTGTATCCTTCAATACTGTGCTAGATTTGGTGTAGTTTAGCTATTGCGTTGCCCTTTCTTTTCTAATTTCAGTGATGGCGACCTAGAAGGGATTATATCTGTGGATGCTGAATCATCGTAGTCAATTTGCCTATCCACCGATTAATATATTCATCGATGGATATGGAAGATCTCCACTTTAAGGATTTGATTTAGATTATAGTTTTATAGATATAATAGTGTATATGTTGCTACATGGTATATAATATATATGAGTAATGTTATATCTCATGACTATCCTACTCTATTGATGTGGCATTGTTAATCCACTATTGATATTTAAAAAAAAAATGATTTATCAAAGGGTGGATTGACAATGTTGTGAGATAGTGGTATTGTATCTTTAGAATTTTAAATGATGTGAAATGTCATTATTAAATGCCATAGGCCCATAAACAAAATCTCGACCGTACAATGTAAATCAATGTCTTTATCAACTTTTCTTATATAATTTCTTTGTTTTGGTCTTTAACTGAAGTTGTGTAGTCTTGGAATTGATTTATTATATAAACAAAAATAAATCCAGTAACTTTCATCATCTATTTCTTCCAATGGGTCAAGACTCAAGAGCCATATCCTTTTTGAAAGTCGTTCCTTTAATTTGCTTCATTTTATTAGTTAATTTAGGAGACAATGAGAAAGTAATTTAGGATTTGATGAATAATTATTTTAGGGAAAAAGAAAGCATCACCTTTTGAAATCAATATCAAATGGCAAAATATTCTGCAATAAACTGCTCAAAAAAAAAAAAAAAAAGAGAGAGAAAGTTTAAATACTCCCACAAACTGACAAAGTTCACACATTCCCACAAATTACCAATTAGTTGTCAATATTCTCTCAAGCTTTAGGGTCCATTTGGAAGTATATTTTTTAAAAAATAATCTGCGTTTTTAAACCAAATCGTAATTTTGGAGTGTTTGAATTGCGATTTTGAAAACGTAAATTTTAAAATCGTTAAAAAATATGCGATTTCGATAAGTTATTAGGTGATCTTATTTGAAAAAGTCGAATTTAAACCAAAATCGCGATTTCACTTAAAAGGTAATATTTACCTATTTGGTACGAAATCATGATTATATCTTAATTTTACCCAAACACTCGATTGATAAAAAAAAATCTTTTCTTGTTTTACCAAACGCCTATGCGATTTTAAAAAGTGACGATTTCAAAAACATAATTTTTAAAAACGTAATTTTTAAAATCGCACTTATTGAAATCGCACTTCCAAACGGGCCCTTAATTTGCGTCAATATCTCTTACTACCAAATATTGTCACTGTCCCACAAGACAAGAAAAAAAAAATGAAAAACTAAAAAACTAGAAATAAGAAACTACTTGGGTTTGGTCATTTTTGTTTTCTTTCATATATATATTTTCCAATATGAAAAAACACTTCTATAAATTTGAAAAAAAACTACAATTTTATTTAAAAAATAAAAAACTATAAATAAGTAGAGGTGGTTGGTCTAACCAAACCCAAGTGTTTGGGGGTGGCTTGGCCATCCCCAACTCATACAAGGGTGGCTGAACCACCCCAAAAAACGCTTGGAGGTGGTTCAACCACCCTAATTCTTTTTCTTTTCTTTTTTTTTTTTAAAAAAAAATAGAAAGATTTTTTAAATATTTTTAATCATGGTATTTTTGTTACGAGTAATTTTTTTTTTTTTGACGTGTCGCACAGAGGGAGGATTGACTAGTAACTTGAACTTTTATGAGGCGTGGTCAAGTGATTGAATTCACCTCTTGAGGACTGTTATGAGTAATTTTAAATGGCCTACTTGTATCCTACTTATATTTTACTAATAATGATATAGCTATTAAAATCACTCTTCAATTAAAACTCAATAATGATCAATTACAAGTACAATGGTGATTTTAATAGTTATATCATTTTTAGTAGGATATAAGTAAGCCTTCTAAAATTACTCTTCTGTCATTGGGAGAACATTGAAATATTTTTTTATAGTTTGACAGAAGACAAACAATCGGGTGTGTTTTTTTACTAGGCATGTTGACTTTTCCCAAAAATAAATTATATGCTTCGAGTACTTCTAATAGACGGTTGATTACTGCTCAAATTTCTCCAATAATACATATATACGAACCAACCCAAGTTATAATGTTAAGCATAATATAAACGTCCTAATAAAAATATGATATTTTAAAGTTGTGTTGATCTACCATAAGTTGTACGTACGTTAGTACATGTGTATATATATATATGTTTATTAAAAATAAATTATAAAATTCGAAGCAACAATTATGTGGTTAATCATTCAGTTCATATTTTACAGACTTCGGAAATTTGAATGACTATCAATAAACACTATTTTTACATGACTTGTTGATATTAAATAGAACAACTTTAGTACTACAATTGTTGGGGGAATGATACAAATATTCATTATTCTTATATATTGGGGTTTTGAGTTTGATATTAGTGAGATATTGGAGTAAACCAAAGACAAGGTAGCATTTTTTCCCAAAAAATCATTTCCTTAAATTTTTTTATTTTTTATTTTTTTGTTCAGTATAATCGACTTAACCATTGCAAACTTTGGGTTGGCTCTCACACCGGCTATACCCACAATTCATTCTACCCGGGCAAAAATAAGCTTCATTAGTTACAAAGATATAAATAAAAACAAAGAATATAAAATTTGTAACGGGTTTTTGTTTTCTAATTCCTATGGTTCTGAGCTTCTTATAATTTATATACATTTGAGAAGTTTTGACAATCATCTAAAATGTATATGACATGATCTATAAAAACAATAGAAGTCTTGGCTTGGAAAAACATATTATTAAATGAAATTTTAAGTTTCCAAATTTAAATGTTTCATGGCAATAATATTAGTAGGAAGAAGAAGAAGAAGAGCTGCATAATACTAACACTTACAAACCCCATAAACCAAAAACAACAAAGTGAAGATCGAGTAGCAAACAAATCAAAGCTTCTACTCAGCTCCGCTTAACGGGATCGAAGTTCGCAACGCCAATTACAGCTCCAACAATCGCAAAGAGCACGACTCCGCCTGAAGCGATGCTAAGCAAGAAGTTCTTGAGAGATGGGGAGAAGCTTGCAGGCCCCGCTGCCTCCGCCACCTCCGGTATCACCATTGCCGCTGTCAAAGCGATAGCCGTTAGGCCTGTCACCGCTTTTTCCTTAAGAGATGCCTTCACTCCAAACTTGCCTTTGGAGGACTTCGACTTCACAAACATAGCCTTCTTTGATGGCATTATCGGTAATGGCTTAAAGAAGGACTCAGAGCTAGGCCGGTTTAGCTTGCTTCGGGCCGCAAAAGTTATCGGCAAAGCCATTGAAACGGAAGCAGCCATTTTTTTTTTTGTTTCGTTTTTCCTGTAGTGTTTTTGCTTGGTGTGTGATATAGGTTGTGCTAGTTTAGATAGACAAATGAAGGGACGAGGATGGAAGGTGGAAATTAGAGATTTGTTGCTTAGAGGTTGTCCTACATGGCAGATTCTCCACATGGGTTTGGAGGATAAGGTTATCCTCTTTTCTATCTGCACAACCAGACTTCTAGTCTATTCCCTTCCCCCACCCTCAATCTTCCTCTCTCACCACCACCACTCTTTCTCTTTGCGTATGTCATCTTCCATCAGGAATCTCTCATCTCATGAAACCTTACTTTTTTTTACCATTTCTCCTTCCAATCCTCATTATTACCAAACCCTTTCTTTTTCATGCTTTTCTCTCCTTTTTCCCTTCTGCCCCAAATCCCCATACACTACCCTCTTTTCCACAAACTTCAACTCAAAATTACCATTTAGCTACAAAAGAAAAAAAATAATAATAAAAAAATAAAGGGCTTCAAACAATAGAAGCCTTCGCTTAGAAAAACACTTATTATTTGAAGGAAGTCGATCCATAAATATTGAAAGCAAAAAAAAAAAATCATTTTAGTAGTACCTCAACCCCTAGGCTAAGTAAAATGTTTCATTCACTACCATATATATTGTACATTTTCAATTCCTTTATTTATTTATTATAATTTGGCAGTTGGATGCTTTGGTGCTATGTGGATTTTATAGTAGAAAGACAAAGAGCAAGAAATATGAGAATATGTTGTAAAGTAAGACGTAGTCATGTGGCAGAAGGAATCAAGAATACGAGGCTATATATCTTCTTATCATAATTTCTTATTTCTCCTTCCTTTGTTCTTATCAAACATTTTCATGTAACGCTTATTTAAGCAGAGGATTAATGAATAACATATATCATCAAATTTAATTTTTTTTGAGAGATTCAAGGTGCCTTGGACTATCCTACTATTACCAAGATATATATAGTTAAACGCAACCATCTCAAGAAATTTAATTATTTCAACTTCTGCCCTTGTAATTTAGGGCAAGGCATTACAATAACTAATTTTTTGATTATTTAAAAAAATTATTTTAGCAAATTACTAATAACTTTTGTCTTCACCTCCTTTACTTTTAATCATATTCAACCCCTTCTACGGTCACATGTGGATTCCTTTCTATTGACTTCAAATGCCTCTTCATGATTTTTAATTTTTTTTTTTTCTTTTATCCGTTGTCTTTTATAATCGATGTGGGTAGTTTGACATGTCACTTTCACTTGTAACGTTCACCATTTATATTCTCTTTGCATAAATGAACATTATGATTTTTTACACTATAAACTCCATCATTGCATGCTTACAACTTCCTTTTAACCAATAATTTTGTTACGATCTAATATGCTGTGAATATTTAATGATACCTCTTTGCTTGTTCTTTTAAATTACTTCTTCATTGTATTTGACTTTTGCAAAGAATCACGTACTAATTGCGTAATAAAATAAAATATCGTAAAGCCTTATAGTCCTAGCAAAAGACATTACTTGAACAAAAAGTTATTTAACTAGAATACCATTGTATTTCAAAACCTACAATTCTTAAATAACTATATAAGAGGATTTTCATACTTGACGTCCAAATAACAAAATTTCTAGAGTGTGATTTGAAATTTAATGGCTAGGAAATGTATCCGAAAACTTATGTTCGTTATAATGGAGTTGATTGTCCTTACCGCGGCTTTCTCTCCTGGTCCTCATGTCTTCCAACTTGATCAGCGTCACAATCATGTTTGCCTTGAAGAAACACTACGAATATGTGAAGATTTTATAGAATTATATGATATAGAGATGTGTATTATCCATTATCTTTCCAAAACCCGTTTCATCTCAAAGTTCATAAACACGAACATTCCCCTACAAAAATGCATTGCATACGTTATTGTTTTGGGGAATTGAATTATGAAGGCATCCGTAGTGCATCGTGTTTATTAGACTGCTTTGAAAGGGAGATCAACAAGTATTAAATTAATGTCTATATCTAGAATTGATGAGCTGTGAGAGGTTATTAAAAGGTTCTCATCAACAATTTCTCTAGCTCTCTCCTAACAACATTATCAATGGCAAACTTATGAAGAAGATATTGTTGTATAATATATGTGAATAAATGTTTTTTTTTACATGTATACAAGAGGGGGAGAGGATTTGAGAGAAGGAAAGGAGATTCCAACTAGTAATCTCCGCTTCATCATGAAGCGTAGCTCCTAACAGATTAGACTATTTCTTGAGAACTTGCATAAATGTTATCGTACATTGTAAAACAACACTTAAAACATTTTTATACATTTCGAGAAAGCAATTTCTTTAAGATATTGGGTTATACATAAATTTTTATTTCATGTGGGACTCTATTTTCTTGCGGTGGTCGCTAGTGTACTTGTCTGATTATTTGTCAATTGATAAGCTTGTAGATATGCAATAATTGTCTATAGGCAGGAGGAGGAGGCTTCTGAGCCTTTCTATTAAATGGGTCTTTGTGTTAATTGGGCCTAAGCTCAAGGCCCATGCTTATTTATTCGCATATCAAAATACTTGGATGTATTAATAACTCTCAAGTGAAGGGGTGATTGAGAATTTGGTTTCCAGGTAACCTCCAAATACACACCCAATGGGAAAGGTAGGCATGAATGACAGAATGAAAGTGAGCTGACCCTTGATGCCCCCAGCCGAGAGCAGAGAGCAGAGAGCAGAGAGGGGGGACAAATTGTGAAACAAGGCTCATGATGCATGTCTAGTAAAGAGAGAGCCCAATCTCAATCAATACAGATTCTACAGGGAAATCCCATTTGCTTTTTCAGACCCTTTTTTTGTGGTCATATGGATGACACTTACCTAAAGTGGCTTCCCCACACCCATCACCCTCCACATGCCATTGGTAGAAGGTGGGGGGTGGTGGGGAGTGGAGTCATGTCTTTAGAAAGTGAAAAAAGGCTGGATCTAGTTTAGTTCTTCCTTGGTACAAGGAAAAGAGGGTTTTGATGCATGTTATTTGAATGTTATTTATGGGCTAATTATGTGCTTTAGGGTTTTTAATTTTATTTTTCTAAAAAAAAATTGGCATCATTCTAATTGGTCCATTCAAGAACAGTTTTAAGAAAAAGTGTTGGTTTTAGTATTATTATTTGGAAATTTTTATTTATTGCGCAATAAAGGGAGTGATTCATATTTATAATAAGTGTTTAATGAATTCAAAGTTAACACCCATCCATCTTCACTTTGTGATAATGGTATTAGAGTTGGAGTCCAACATGAGATAATGGGTCGCCAGCGTGAGGACACTAGGTCTCAAAAGGGAGTGAATGTGGCATCCTATATTACTTGAGTGTCACAAATTAGATGTGCTTGTATAGGAGCATGCTATCACTAAATGGTATGAAGTATTTTGGAGTAAACCCACTATCAAAATTGTGTAGATTGAGACTCAAAATGGAAGATATTATACAACTTGAAATGGGCTATTACATAGAATCATTTTTATTTTTCATTTCTAAAGCGAAAGCAATATTTCCCTCGCCGTCTCTTATTTTTCTCATTTTCTTATTTTATAGAAATTGATAAATTTAATTATTTAATTAAATACTTTAACAATAAAAATTTCCGCATTTAAAAGGAAAATAAAGGTATAGAAGAAGAAAATTATGGAGACATGCATATGCTCCAAATGGTAAGTAATTACTTTTCCATTTGAAAATATACTCATTTCAAGCACAACTAGGAGCACATGGTATCTGCCTAAAGCAAGCATATGATGCTCCCATATTTCGGCGCTTTACCAAATCATATCATCGCAATTCGCACAGGCAGCCGAATTCCTCGAACAAATTATCTAGTTTTCTGGGTGGGATCGATCGGTTTTTGTTGCGGCAGAACGTGTCCATCATGTCTTGTTTTGTAACTGCAGGTTTAGAGAAGGGAGCAAAGCATGAATAACGAGAATATATATATATATATATATATATATATAACAATTAAAATATAAAAATACATTTTTCATAACTTAAAATATATAAATGCATATTTGCATTAATTTTTAAAAAAAATTGACTAAAACTCGTAAATTACAAAGATTTCCAAACTTCTGTACATGACTTTCTTTGGAAAAAATTTTGAGCATAAATTTCTGTTGGACTCTTTATCATTACTTAATGCTTGAACTTTATTACTGTTAAATATATTGGAGAACGAAAAACTATATTGTATTGAGTAATATCTCAATATATTATGTATGTTTACTCTTTATTTATAAAGACAGAAGAAGTAGTGGGCAAGAAACCTTAAACTACACCCTAAAACATATAAGACAACATAATGAACTCGAATAATATCAAATATTCTAACATTCTACTTCAAACTCAAGGTGTAAGCTTGAGTTTGAGAAAATAAAAAAAATTATGATTTTTTTTTTTTGTTTTGTCACCGGAGTGGTGGCTAGAGGCGGAGGACAACAATGGCGATAGTAGCGGAACAACCGAAGCTCTGGGCGACGTGTTAGAGATAATATGATGACATTCTTCACATATCTAGTCATTTGTATTCTTTTCACCTGCCATATTTCTTCGATAAATATGATGCATTTTGATTGTTAATCAACCAAATAAATAAGAGTATAATATAATCATTCAAACTCTTATTTAGTAATGAATGTAAATGTATAATTCCAAACAACCCTAAAATTCTACCTCTTTTCTTTCTCTCATTTTTGCAAACCACATAGATTAAACCCTTTTCTTTCTTTCTTTCTTTCTTTTCTTTTTTTTTACGAAATATCTAATTAAAAATATTTGAACATCTTTAGTGGTCTTCATGGGTACACAATCCTTCCTTAACGACAGCAATGTTTCAATGAAGCTGCACACACCTAACATGAGCAGAATTTGCTGTCTTCAAGAAGTAATACACCTAACATGATGGAAATGCACAGTGAACATTGCCACGTACTCTCAACTTTCATATTATTTAATATCGACAACAATGGCTTCGTACGAAAAGGGCAAACCCTGCGAGCCTTTTTATGTGGTCAATGCCGGGGTGCTGCTACTAATGATTTTCCTCTAAGCCGTAGGCGGCATCTTAACTCATCACCATTCATTCATGTTGGGAGGATTTCTACTAATTATTTGTTTGTTACAATTCTTATCCCCCCTTTTTTAAAAAAAATAAAAATTAATAGGAGATAGTTCATGTGAGTGAGGAGAATATGTTCAGATTTAAACAGTTTAAAATTTATTTGAACAGAAAAATTATATATACACACGTTTACATTCAAACACCTATTTGCAATAGATTCTTATCCGTTTGCATTCACAATGGTTTTAATGATTGCAGACTTGCAGTGGCGCGCAGCCACTTGAGGCTTTGGAAGTGCCTTTGTTTTTTATTTTTTATTTTTTGCTATTTTCCTACTTAAGTTCCACACGACACTCAAAAAAAAAAAAAGGAAAAAATTTCTTTTCTCCTACTTACACAAATTACTATTCAACACCTTTAAAAAAATTTTAGTGACACTCCTAATATAAATTGTTGAACTCCACCACTAAACGGCTACCATATGCTCAAATTGTTCAATAAAACCTATACTTAAACTTTTTTTTTTTTTCAAAAATTTGAATTGAACTTTGTGCTTTTGGATGGATACATCATAAAAAAACGTTTTATGTTATTATATATATTTTCATATAAAAATGTGTTATCAATAAATCTAAAATTCAATTCTTACACAAATTTTGTATAACTTAGAGTGCTCATAATATTAAATTTATGAATTTTTTTAATAAAGGTTGATCTAATAATTTATGAGTACTTCACATTAGCCCGATTGTACGTAAATTATATAAAAATTGAGTTTGTAATATTACTTCGATAAAAAAAAAAAAAAAGAAAGATTGGAAATGATTATTAGAAACACATCTTTTGTAAAGTGGTCCCAATGATGGCATTACAAATCCTTGATTCTTGCACAAATTCCCGCCTTGATCTACGCTTTTTTGTTGTTTGTTAAACTTGATTATAAAGCTGTGATTACTCAAAAAGTAACATAATTAATTAATAAAAGACCAATATTTTTTTTTTATAATTGAAGGTGTTGAAAAAACATTTAGGAATTAGGGTATAGTCATGAGGAAAAGGTGGTGTCGGGGGCATACATTTATGATGCTGTCTTGGGTTTTCTTTCTGTAAAGTTTAATGTAGCCGAAAGATTTTTGAAGCAGAGTCCACTGTCCACTGTCCACAGAGAGAGAGATGGTAGTCTTTTCTAATCTTTTCATTTAGGGAAATTTTACTTATCATTTCTTAAGTTTTATGATTTTTGTAGATACTTTTTCAATATTTAAAAATTATCACTTAGATATATCAAATTTTGGTTTTTTTATTTTGTCATTTCTATACAAAAAATCTTCACAATGTCAATTTTATCCTAACTCCAAATCTACATTGTTCTCAAAATAACTTAGTTTTAGTTTTGAAATTAGGGATAAAATTAATATTCTATTAAGATTTTCTATACGGAAGAGATAAAATAAGAGAAAATTAAATTTTGATACATCTAAATGAAAAATTTTAAATATTAAAAAGTATTTAAAAAAATGATCAAAGTTCTAAAGGATAAGTAAAGTTTTCCTTTCTATTATTATGTTAATTTTGGTCTTTATCGATTATCATAATGTGTAGTGATTAGTGTGATTGGTAGGGTGGGTCTCCCTACTGTTATCCAGACATCTCTCGTCCCTACTTGTCTCGGAGATGCCAGACCCCTAGGCCCTTGCCCCATTGCCAGGGTCCCACACCCCCATATCAAATAATTCCCTTCACGTTTGTTTTGTTTTGTTTCAGTTTGACTTCAGGGACGTGAGGTGAGTCCTCGATGATTCATAAGCTTACAAAATTCGTGGGTAAAGTATATATATTATTAACAAACAAGTTACACCACAAAATATTATTATTATTTTTTCAAAAGAAAACATAACACCAGTTTTGTATCAAATTGCAGATCAAGATCAAGTGAGTGTAGTTTGGACCCATATGCTTTGATAGATGGTTAGACAACTTGAACTCCACTTCCTCGGGTTGTCGGAGCACTTGTCTAAACAAATAACGCATCCCATTCGCTCACTTACTTCATCTTATTGTGGAGTAATAGGACAGATGTATTGCACCACAACTCTATTCATAAAAGTAAATTAATAAATATAACCAAAATATTTAGTATTTTTTTTTCTTTCTTTCTAAGAGAAAAAAGTAAGTCAATGAGATTAATTGTAACTATTTTACATGACTGTGATCATAGTAACACTTATCCGTAAAAATCATATAAAAAAAAATGTAAACGGTAAAAATCGAAGACCATATCCCAAGTTTTTCGAGATAATAAAGCTTTTGTATTCTGCCCTATACAATTGCCCTAATTGCACGTAATTGCAAGAGTCTTTGTTGCAATTGTTTTCTTTCGTTTTTTTTTTTTTGTTTTTTAATGTTATACATAAAAATAAAAATTTAAAAAAAAAAAAAAAAAAGAAAAGGGAAGAGATGGGACAGTTCGATCATGGTGGCACGATCTGTGCAGCGTTATTGGAACTCTTTTCAGTAAGTAGTCATTGGAATGGAACAGTTTACAATCTGTCTTTTCACTTCTTCCTATAAATATATTCCAAAATTTGTTGGAATTTTTCATTGGAACATGTACTTTTATTTTTACGATACCTGGTTGAAAAAAAAACACAGAAGTGAAATAGAGTGAGAAAAACAATAAAACAGGAGTATGCTACATATTGCTAGTGTACCTAATGGATTCATTTACGATTACCGTAAAGTATTAATGAAAATTAGCATCATCAAGGTGATAGTTGAGTTAGTAAAGCAATAAAGAAAAAGTCCTTCTTCTCTTCATCTTAGTAATCGTGTGTTTTAATTCACTTGCAGTAATAGTTGTATAAACCAGATGTTATTATGACGAGGTTTTATTGATTTACACTTTGGTGGGATTGTGGTGACGGATTCGTCTTTTCAAACAACAGCTATGACTCAAGTTGAACATTTCACAGTGGATAAGAACCCCAATAACAACGTCTTAGAGAGAAAATTATACTGATTGCCCCCTTTCCATCTTTTTCAATATATAAAAAAGAAAAGAAAATTAGCTTTTATATTAATACTTAAAAAAAAATCAAATTAAACGTCATTTAAATTATATGACTGTTATATAACAATATATTAAATAATTTGTTTAAATATTATTTAAAAACACATGTTTGACGTGATAAAACACGACCAAAACTTACATGAAATAATAATAATAATTTTTTTAATATGTTTATAGCCAATTCAACTAACCATAAAATAAATCCACTTGAAATTATTGAAAATTGAGAATAATTTGTTGTTAAAGAATCTCACCGTCCAAAATCTATCCCCTAACCTCGGCTAATAAAAGCAAATATAAAAACCCTCTTGGATACTTAAAGTGAAGATTAGGTTGAACCATCGTACTTTATCCTCAACTCCATAAAATGTTAAAGAATTGTTTGTGGTGAGTTAATAATAAGATTTAAATATTAAATTAAAAAGGGAGAATATATGATAACAAAGGAGGGACAATTAGAGGACAAAGTTTGCTTTTCCAAAGTGAACTTTGAAAACTAGGACAATAAATATATAAAATATTTGGCATTTCTAGGGTAATAGGATTGTATTAAGAAATTAAGACCACCAATTACAACAACCTAACTACAATACCTTCAACTTTTTATAATTTTTTTTTTCCGACATGTTTACGTAAGAGAGGGAAGAAAGATTCGAACTAGTAATTTTTACTTCGTTAGACGTGATCCAAACCAATTAATTTTTTATAATTATATTAGTTCCTGTGGTTTGTTCCAATTCATATAGACAGCCCTCTCATTCTCTCATTGTCTTTCATACATCCCATTCCCTCCATTCAATAGATGGTCCTACCCAATATTGTCTTCCACGTGGAATTTATTTTTAATTCAATATAGGAAAGATGGTTACATGGAAGCAGAAATTAAGGCCGTATAGTGATAGGTAATATATGGGACGAATAAATTAATTGAATAACTTTGAAACAAGGTTAAGTCCGTTCAAAAAATAAATGAATCAAATTTGAACAAATTATTTAACTCAACGGTAAGCTCAAACTCAAGTCGTATTAAAAAATAAGTAAACAAACAAAATTTGAACATGGAATACTTAGTTCATTTGCTTTATCATATACACATTTATTAATCTTATCATATCATATGATTGATAATTGTAAAAATAAAGGACGGTTAGGATGATTTGTGAAGTCAACATCCTTTCCCATTAAATATAAAAGATAATAAAACCTAATTGAAAAAAGAAGCACAACTTTACACCCTTCCTTCTAGTTCTATGTATCCTTTTTCATTTTTGTCCATGCACCTGTGACCTGTCTGTCTCTACGTATTCAAAAGTTCTCTTTGCACATTGTAGAGCAGCGTTCGCTGTACCGCAATGCCACTTTATTTGTTTGTGTCTTTTATTTTTTGTTTTTTATTCTTAAAGTAAACCATTATGTTTGATCAGAATTCAGAATATATATATATATATATATATATAGTTTTAACAAAAGCAAAAACATATTAATAAAAAGGGTTAAATATTTTTTTAGTATCTAGATTTGCACTTTTTATTTTTACATCATTTAATCGAATTCTTCCTAAATCTTGGCCACATCATTTAAATCAAATCGAGCTCAAGTTTGAAGAAGGAGGAAGAATCTGGTTAGATGATGTGGCTAGTTACATGTGTTAATGTGAAACTAGAGACAAATGTCATCCTTACAACTCATTTATGTGGCGATAATGTAAAATTTCGTTAATTGGAACTGATAAAAATGAATAAAGTATTAATTTTATATTTTTTTCATAAGTGAGATATTAAATTTGATTGTTTTAAAAATTTAGGAGAAAAAAAATAAAAAGTACAAACCGAGATACTAAAAAGATACTTAACAGACTAAATACCTTTTTGTTATCTTAATCTGCACTTTTTTATTTTTTCCTTCCTAAATTTTCAAAACAGTAGAATACCATCCTTTAATGCAGGGCATATATGCTCATGGTTTGGGAAAGTTGAATTGATAGGCCGAGGGAATCCCTAGGTTTGTGTATGGAATCTGCATGAGTAAAATGTTTGTTTTTTCTTCAAATCAACAAAAATCCACAGAGCCGTCTCTTGTCTTGGGTTTCAAATAATGATTTTTTTTTCAAGAGTAATTCTCGAGTAACTAAAGAAGAGAAAAACCTACCATTTTTCCTCTGCAATTTTCAATATTGGAAAGCAAACAACGTTTTTTTTGTTTTTCTTGAAAAGGTTTAGTTTTTACGTTTATTAATATAATAATATTTATAGATTAACTCTCCATTATGGTTCATAAAATATGTAGGATATCCTTAAATGCTTGAAAATGACATTGATAGTAAATATGGCATGATATACATAGATGCCTGCAGGCTGCAGTCAGTGGAAGTTTTTATGAAGCCTTCAATTCGTTCACTCATGACTGCCCATTTCTCGTGAAAGCCTACGTGAGAAAGAATTTCCTTCTTCGACTTGTTTCCAGACCCACAAATCTCTCTCTTTTCCTCTCTCTCTCTGTCCCGAGTGTAAGAACAAGAAAAACACCTGAACCGTGAAGCCTGTACAAAAACCTTGTACGCTGTACTCTTTTTCCTTCTCATCTCTCATTAATCTCGTTCATTCATTCCCAGCAGCCTTGCGTCTCTGGTATTTTCTTTGTTTGTCTCTAAAATCATCCTCTTTTTTGATAAAAGGATTGGCATTCCATGCTCAACCCATGTTCCATAATGGCATAATGCGGGCCCTTTTGTATCTCTTTTGTTTGTTTCCTCTTGTTTTGGTTCTTGAAGCTCTTCCTTTGATATGGGTCTGTGAGTTTTGGTCCTAAATCTTGATTGGTACACTTATTCCTTGACAGTAAGGGATTTGGTGTGCTCTGCAATGCCCGTGTTTCAAGGAATCTGAAATCCGGTTTCTTGAAACGGTCGAGGGGTGACACGGGGTTTTGGATTTCTGGGATTATTTTTTTTTTTTCTCTGGTGAGTGCCTTTTATGGTTCCCAGCAGGGTCTCTGAATCCCTTTGTTGAAGTGGGTGATACAAGCATCAAGAAAAAACAAAAAGAAAGGAAAAAGAAATTTTGAGAAGGAAAAAGTGATTGTAGAGAGAAGTGGGATTCTTACTATTCTGGCCTTCTGATCACTGTTTTGGAGTCTGGAGAATAGATTTTAGTTACTTTACCAGTGTTGCCCCAGCAAAAGAAGGCAGCCCAACAATGGCGATTTTGTTCTTTTTCTCTGTTTTGCTAGCTGGGTTTCTACAAAATCCCAGCTTGTGGGTGCTCAGCTCCATGACCAAACTACATTACTAGCCATAAACAAAGAGCTTGGAGTACCTGGTTGGGGAATCAACAACTCAGATTACTGCTCATGGCCCGGCATTGGCTGCGGTTCGAACCTTTCAATGGTGGAAAGGCTTGATCTTTCTCGCCGCAACCTCCAAGGTAATGCGACTCTAATTTCTGAACTCAAAGCTTTGAAATGGCTTGACCTTTCTAATAATGATTTCCACGGATCAATTCCTTCGGCTTTTGGAAATTTATCTGAGCTTGAATTTCTTGATTTGTCACTGAATAAGTTCGGAGGTTTGGTTCCTAGAGAATTGGGTAGTCTCAGAAACCTTAGAACATTAAACCTTTCCAATAACATGCTTGTGGGAGAAATACCAGATGAGCTCCAGAGTCTAGAAATGTTACAGGCTTTTCAAATTTCTAGTAATAAATTGAGTGGTTCTATCCCACTTTGGGTGGGAAATTTGACCAATCTGAGAATTTTCGCAGCCTATGAGAATGATTTAGGGGGTAGCATTCCAGATAATCTGGGTTCATTTTCTGAGCTTCAATCCCTGAATCTGCATTCAAACCAGCTTGAAGGTCCGATACCTAAGAGCATTTTTGTTTTTGGAAAGCTGGAAGTTCTGGTGCTGACCCAGAACAAATTATTTGGTTATCTTCCTGAAGAAATTGGGAACTGCAAAGGCCTTTCTAGTGTCCGAATAGGCAACAATAATCTTGTAGGCATGATTCCTAAATCAATTGGAAATATTAGCAGCCTTACATACTTTGAAGCCGATAGCAACAAGCTTTCTGGTGAGATTGTCCCGGAGTTTGCTCAATGCTCTAATCTCAGCCTCCTAAATTTGGCCTCTAATGGATTTAGTGGAACTATTCCTCCGGAACTTGGACAGCTCATGAGTCTGCAGGAGTTGATTCTCTCTGGCAACAGTTTGTTTGGTGATATTCCAAAATCGATTCTCGGGTGCAAGAGTCTTAACAAGCTTGATCTAAGCAATAACAGATTCAATGGCACTATACCAAATGAAATCTGCAACATGTCGCGATTGCAATACTTGCTCTTGAATCAGAATTCAATAAAAGGGGAGATACCTCATGAGATTGGAAACTGTTTGAAACTGCTCGAGTTGCAGATGGGTAGTAACTACTTAACTGGAACAATACCTCCGGAGATTGGTCATATAAAAAACTTACAGATAGCATTAAATTTGAGCTTCAATCATCTCCATGGGCCATTGCCCCTTGAGTTAGGGAAATTGGACAAGTTGGTTTCTTTGGACGCTGTAACAATCGGCTCTCTGGTAATATCCCATCTGCTCTTAAGGGCTTGTTGAGCTTGATAGAGGTTAATTTCTCAAATAATCTGCTCACTGGACCAATACCCAACTTTGTACCATTCCAAAAGAGTCCAAATTCAAGCTTTTTAGGAAACAAAGGGCTCTGTGGAGTGCCATTGACCTCTTCATGTGGAGGCTCTAGTGGTTCTGAGCATGAGAATGACCATCATAAGGTCTCTTACAAGATCATACTAGCTGTTATTGGTTCTGGTTTGGCAGTTTTTGTATCAGTAACTGTAGTTGTTCTGCTGTTTATGATAAGAGAGAGACAAGAAAAAGCAGCCAAGGCCACAGGGGTTGAAGATGACGTAGACAATAACCGACCAACAATAATTGCAGGCAATGTCTTTGTTGAAAATCTTAGACAAGCAATAGATCTTGACGCTGTTGTAAAAGCGACTTTGAAGGATTCGAATAAACTCATCATTGGCACTTTCAGCACAGTTTACAAGGCAGTTATGCCTTCTGGGCTGATTCTATCAGTGAAGAGACTTAAATCCATGGACCGGACTATAATTCATCACCAGAATAAGATGATTAGAGAGCTTGAAAGGCTGAGCAAACTCTGTCACGATAATCTAGTGCGACCCATTGGATTTGTTATCTATGAAGATGTTGCTCTTTTACTACATCATTACTTACCCAATGGGACATTAGCCCAGCTTCTTCATGAATCTACCAAGCAACCTGAATATGAACCTGATTGGCCCACACGACTTTCCATTGCGGTAGGAGTGGCAGAAGGGTTGGCTTTCCTTCATCATGTGGCAATTATCCACCTTGATATTTCTTCAGGTAATGTTCTTTTGGATGCTGACTTCAAGCCTTTGCTTGGGGAGATTGAGATTTCAAAGCTCTTAGATCCATCCAGAGGCACCGCAAGTATTAGTGCAGTTGCAGGCTCATTTGGCTATATTCCACCAGGTATTTTCTTATAGTACTGTGTGTTCTTCCTATAAACTTAAGATTTTGGGATAAGTAGTGATTTAACATTCAGCAATCAAACTTCAATCATTCTACGGTAAAGATTTCAGTGTCTGTATAACCGTTGCTTCTATGAAATTATCACACCCATGCTCCTTTCTCTCATATTTGACTCTTCCCATTTGTTTTTGCATTCAGAATATGCATATACAATGCAAGTTACTGCACCAGGAAATGTTTATAGCTACGGTGTAGTTTTGCTTGAGATCCTTACCACCCGACTACCAGTTGATGAGGAGTTCGGTGAAGGGGTAGATTTGGTGAAGTGGGTTCATAGTGCTCCAGCAAGAGGGGAAACTCCAGAGCAGATACTTGATGCAAGGCTTAGTACAGTTTCTTTTGCTTGGAGGAAGGAAATGCTTGCAGCCTTGAAGGTCGCATTACTCTGCACTGACAGCACACCAGCAAAACGGCCAAAAATGAAAAAGGTGGTGGAAATGCTTCAAGAAATAAAGCACAAGTGATGGATTATTGTCATGAGTTTTTATGTAGGAACCAATAGGATTGAGAGGCTCTGGAAACTGATGATAAATCCTCACATCTTAAAGGAATGGGAATCATGTTTTAAATTTTCAGCTCATTCCTGAATTTATCTTCCACAAAGGATTTGGTGTGGAGGTGGCATGTCCTTCTACAATTGTTCAGGCTGGTTAGTGCTCTTGGGTCATCTATCTGCTTTTTCTGTATCAAAGGGTTATTGGGAAATGGCAGCTTGTAATCTGTTTTGAGTTGGAAATGAGACTAGGTAGTGGGTTAATATTCAAGGAGAGTTGTCAAAGGAGACTGAGTTTCTGAAAGTCAATTACAATTTGCTAGTGAAGTTCTCTTATACTTAAACTGGGTTTATGATCTTCCCTTGTATTCTGCCCAACTCCCCTTTCCATGTTTGATTCTGAATTTTATTTACGTGAAAACATAAGGTGGTTTCCCTTTTTGGCTCGGTAGGAAGTAAGATCAAAAAGTGAAAGTATATATATATGACGGCTTGTCTTAAGATTTTATGTTACTAGACAAACGCGGCAAATAGTTCTTTTGTTAATGCTTTTTGTGTGTGTGTGTTTTTTTTGGAAGGTGTTATGATATGATATAAAGGTGAAAATAGTTTTGACTATAATATGAATGATTTGTGTTTTAGGTTGTTTGTTTGTTTTATTTATTTTTTTTTAAATTTTAAAAGGAAAACAAAAAAGAAAAGAAAAAAAAGTGTTATCAAATGAAGCCATCTGAATGAGAATTTGAACTTTATTATACGGATACTTTTTAATTATATTAAGCATCACGTCTATCACAAATAACAAGTCTCTGGATCTGATTGAGTTTAGCCAATTATGTATCGGTTATTCTTTTAAATAACTAAATTGCAAGAATATTGAACAAATATAATCTCTCTACCTTATTATAATACTTAAAAAAAAAAAGGTTTTACATGGGTTAAAATTTGAAAAGAAACAAATTATGAGTTTAAATTTAAGGAAAAGAAAAAGAAAAAGATTTTCACTTTTTTAAAAACTTCCATTTATTTTGCAACATTCAAGGAAAACATGTGGGGATAGAAAGAGTATAAAAGTCGAGACACCAATGGACATTGGCCTAATCGGCTGCATATGTTTTTGGGAGTCGCACAAAACAATTCCTTTTAGAGAACTGTAGATCACCAGCATGCTTCAACACCTTGACGGCTGCCTGCCTTCTAGCTTTAGCTTACATTCTTCCACGAGATAGCGGTGTACATTTGAGTGTGAAATTGCAGCTCAGAAAGGATTACAATGTTTTGTCAAGGTGGTAATAAGATGGACGAATTTTCAAATACAATGGTGGAAATAATGGATCGTATTATTTTTTTGACCTTTGTTTTGGTTCTATGTAACTTTCTTTTGCTTTGGTCTTTAATTTGCTGTTGCAATTTTATTTTCACTCATCTATATATATTAAAAAAAAAGAAAAAAAAAAAAAACCCCCCTGATTCCACAATTCTTCTAATGAAGTATAGAAGTTATTGTCGCATTGCAAGTGAACATGGAAAATAAAAAAAACAAGTACAGAAAATTAAAACATAATCACTAGTCAAACAGAATTGCAGCCAAACATGAAAATCAGAGAAAAACAAATGCAACTCATTTTCTTCTTCTTTGTCATAACCACACGTGGCTGAAACTTTATTAGGCAGAACTTACTGTAATTAGATTACAGTAATTGAAAGCATTTATTCAGATCCATCTTTCCAAGTATCAAAAAGGAAGAACATAGTTTAGGACTAGGAAGTTCTATCTGAGCAAGAGGGAACCAACTAATTGAAAGCATGAAATCTTCAAGATTCAGTGCGGGACTTAACAATGAAATTCTGGCGACTTATGGGATTCATAACCACTGGTGGACCTGCAGTACGAGGCCATGCCTGGAATTTTTTGTCGGTTTCTTCCCACCATTCCTTGTTTGAAACAGTTTTTGGGGTAGTACCTGGATCATCAGAAATATCAGCAATTGTCTCATGCTATCATTCCACAACAATAACTTAAGAGGACTGAAGCTTCAAGTAATCCTGTTTTACTTAATCTGGTGAATTTGGCAGTACCCAAATGGCTTCACATTTGTATGAGTGGAGCTTCCTGTCATAAAACTGGAGCTCCCCCGTCTTTACACTCCTTCAATTGAATATGGTCCTTGAAGCGTTTCTCTTTAACATCTTTCTTAAATTTACTAAACCTCTCTTTTTATTTTTCAAGGATTGTACTTACCTCCCATTTTATTTTTGATAAGTAAGGATTGTACTTATCTCACATGTACTCTAGGGTAGCTCCTTTTTCAGCTAAATTTTGTCATTCAGCAGGGAGAGGAGGAAAAAAAACTTACCTCCAAATATCTTCTTATCAGCAAGATAATGGTCACACACAAATGCGATTGCAATGATCCCATGATAGCAGGTACGATGTACTTGACAGCCATGTTCAAACTGCATCCACGAAAAAGAACCCAATGTCATGGGAGGTATGATACTGAAAACAAATATGCCTATGTGAAATGCACAATAATAAAAGAGAGCGCATAACCAACCAGAAACAGCCACCTACATTTATTTTAAGGTCCGCATATCTACCACAGGTCTCAGCTATATAACCCAGTTACAATTATCAAATGAAGTAAATTGTCTGGCTCATATTTTTTGCACATGTTAAAGGCTAGAGCTCTAAATTTACAATAAAGGGCGGACTGATAAATAATCTAAACAATCAAAGGGGCAAGAAACATGATATATGAATACATTCCTGATAAATATGAAGTCCCATTTATAAACTGATAATGAACTTCAACTAAAGGTGGTAAATAAAATTTCTAGTATATCAATCTTGCATCACAATGAAATTCATTGGCAATGATGCGACGATATCTGTGGGAGCACCAGTATCCTTGATTTGTGTATACCCGAGCACCTAAATTTTCGGACAACATCCTGCCATCACTTTAGTGGTACATCAAGTTCAGCCCTCATTTGTTCACAATCCTGCACGTTTTGAAATCCCTAACTCTCTCAAGATCATAAACACCCCTCTCCCTCCCACCTCCAAAAATAAATTCATATGTGCTTTAATAACCAAGCAATTATTCCAAACTAAAGTCTAGAAATTGACACTAAAAGTGACACAAAATCAACTAAATCTTCATCGAGCACTTAATTCTCATAATCTTTGCAAAGTAAACCTCCATAAATCTTGATATTTAACCATAATCTCATGCCTTCTAATTAATTTGTCTCTACTAAGCTCAAATTTTGTACCTCCTGCACCAATTTGTCATCTTTTCGCTTTTTATATTTTTCCTCTCATTTTAAAGTACCGACTTCTTTTTCCTGTTTGGTTTACAAAAATTTTAAAAATGGAGAACTCAGCCAAGACAAATAGTTGAACTCGCATAATTAGGCTGAGCTTCTAATTTCTCAGGTCCCAACAATTAAAGACAACACTTGGAATTTCTAACCCTCTTTGGAACTTGTTGCCCTAATTTTTTCTCAGCAACCAAACAACCAAATCACAGATCTACGGTCAAACAAATTCAAACATTGAATAAATTGGAACTATATTAAAACGTAAAAAGCACACAGAAATCAGCATCCAAACAGATTGAAGAAAAATGAGAAGGAATTGGAGCCCTAGGCAGTTTCTTATCATTTCTTATCCATGTAGGTCGAGCAACCAAACAGGCCGTAAGGGTTATAGATTCAAAACCCTAAGAAACAGAGAGTCAGAGAGCAAGTCACCTTGAGGCTGATCGTCCACGGAGCGTTTCGGTGTTGCCCTTGAACCTTCCGAGGCCTCTTCTCGACCGAACAGAAAGAGAGAAGTTTCAATTTTTTGTGGTATATAAACGATGGCGTTTTGGTCTTGGATTTTTTAAAACTTTTTTTTTTTAAAAAAAACATGTTTTCATATTTTTAAAATTTTAAAATGAAGCAAGAGTTACTTTTGGATGAACTGTTTGTTTGTTTGCTTTTTTCTTTTTTTTTTAACCAATTACTTATATTTGAGAAGCATTTTTATTATATCAAAAATAAATAAAAAAATATATTTTTCAAATATAATTAACTAAATACTCTCAATTTATTTAAAACTACAAAGATTTGTTTGAAATAATCACGCATGGTGTCAAAACTTTTTGGTGGCTAGAGCGTGACCACCAACGCTACGTAGCTGCTACTGTGGGGTTGTGATGGCTGTCAGATTGATTTTGCTATTTACTAAGGACTCAACTTGGTTTTTGTGCTGAAATTTGGTTATGAAACCATTTCCCATGCCAAAAATGTTTACTGGTTTTTTTTTTAATTACAATAATGATAATATTCGAAGGAATAACAACAAAAAAAAAATGCAATATTTAACGTAATTCCCTAATTCAGAAGATGATATTACAAACCAAACACAAGATATTTCATCCCAACTCTGTAGAAATAATTTGAAGAGACAGTCTATAAGATTAAATCTTAAATCTCGAACTATATAATATTATAATCCATGATCAAGCCCGAATGTAAAACCTCCACTAGAACACATTAATATTCTTGTTCACATTATAACAATTCAACTTGGAATGGGAAACTCTGAACCGTGGCTTTGAAACTCCTCACAACAAGGGGGAGCAAACAAGAGGACCTCTTCCTGAATGTGTTCATGTGTGAAATAGACTGGAAAAGAATGAAAGAATTTGAAAAGTAACAAAATCATCAATCACTCAGCAACATGCCAAGAAGCTTGGAAGCCTTTGAGCTTTAAGATCATGAGCTCATGAGTGTTGATACTTTCTCATCTATCCCACGAAAGGTGTATTTATACTTCTAGACGGTCAACAGCCAGCCGCTTTTAGAAAGTTGTCGTATGGACTCGATGCTGGTAGTCTGAAGGAGTGGGGACGGTGTTGGTACTCTGTCGCACACGGCATTGGAATAGTGCTCGGAAATGGTTGGCTTGAGTCATCAATGAAGTTTTGGTCAAGGAAAGGATTGCCAGCCTGCATTTTCATTTGAGTTCACAATATTAAAAGCTTCACAAGAAAACATGGTGTATATTGGTAGCAATGCCATAAAAGTGAAGGCCTTAGGCAACAAGTTAGGACTGATGATGGAAGAGCATTTGCGTAAAACATGACTTAAAGTATGCTTGGGATTGTGTTTGAGAAATATAGCATTTAAGTAAAAAAAATATTTTTTTGACAAAAGCTTAATCAAAAGTGCATTTTGACTATTTTTAAAGGAAAAATGTCAAAGAAGTATTTTTTGAACTTTTTACTGAATATAGCAACTTTTGTTTGACACAACTTTTTAAGTATTAAAAGTATTTTTTAAGCTCTCTAACGCAATCTGAAACAGGTTAATTCCAACTTGATGGTGCACATGATAATTTATCATTCAAGTATATGATCATTTTAAGTTTTCTAGAGCGAGAAAGTACCCCATGAACACCCAAATCAACTAGGGGATAGCTTGCCATCTTCTTCACCTCAGGCTCATGATTCTCTAAAGTGAAGCTTATCCTATTTTCCTGTTTCTGTTGGGCAATCATCACATGAGACATCTTCTGCTGCTTTCCCATGAGTAGTGCCTCACAATTACGGGCCATTTCCCTGTAAGGCACATCAGGTGTAGTGCAGACAGAAATTCGTCCAACTTGATGTGCCGTCTCCAAGACCTGGGCATATGAAGCGTATCAATAATTATGAGTGAGAAACCCTTCTAAGTCTGACCATTCCTTTACATAAGAGAGGATGAAATGGCAGACATACTGATTCTAGAAGTTGATTGACACTCAAGAGATCGGGGATGTCTCTGGCCAACTCTGAATCATATTTAGTTTGAATTTCAAATGGTTCTGCAAATGAATCATCTTCTATTGAAAAATTGGAGTAACCTACAAGACAACAATTATGTCAGTCGTCATGCAAGTCCCAAGCATTTAAAGACATTGCTAGAATACATGGAAGATAATTACCTCCTTAAGAGATTCATTGATCTTTGAATCAACCTGACGTATTTTATGCGGACTACCCATGAACAACTGGCGTCCTAGCGGACACATATCATCAGGTAAGAATTCGTCGAGTAGCTTCTCCCTTATAATGGACAATTCAGACTGCAAAAATGCCAAACTTTATTAAAATAGAACATTACAACATTAACGTTTAATTCTTTAATCATTAAAGGTAATCTAAGATGCTTAAATAATTCGTATAAAAGCTTTACTTCTGACAAATTCTCCAAGCTCTTCAGAATCTCAGAAGCAAAGGACTCCCTAGTCTGGTCTTCGATGATCTCTATTTCTGAAAGAGATTTCAAAGCTGAACTATCATCTTCTTTTGATCCATAAACATTTGCGGGATGGTTGGATCCAGTTTTAACAGCCTGTAACTTATGATCTTCCACTAAATATAGGAATGGATCAACCTGATTCAAGCATGATATGAAGACAAAGAAGTTTGAATTTAGAGGTTTTTAATCACCACAAGTCACAATATCTTTTTCAGACAAAGCACTGCCCTTTATGTGCTTGATATTCATCACTTTAGCAATCAGTCACATGAACAAGAAAAAAAGCATCTATTCCTTGCAAAAGATATAAGAACTTTTAACCAATGATCATCACTTCATCAGCAATGACGCATACCTACCATTTTATCTAAAAGTGCTGCCTTGGCGCTATGAACTAAAGGAAAAATATTGTATGCTTTTGCCGAAAAGAGAATCATCGAAGTTGCCAAGGTAAAGAGTGATCTGCGACGTGAAGGTGGCAGTGGCCCTGCAATAGAAGGGAATACAGCTTGAGCTGAGGAGTTGAGATCCCATTGATGAAAAACCAGGCTTATTCATTCTTTGCTTCATGAGTATGGGTGTAATTAAGAAAGATGACTAAAAATTGAATAATTTCAAAGCTAATTATGCTCAACCACTTCATGAAAAAATAGCATTGCATAGCTTCTACTCTACTATCCCCATGTTATGCCCCAAGTACAACAGGTCACAAGAAATGCAATACATGTACCAGTCAGCTAGTTTAAATGAAAAATTTAAATCTATCCATCTAGATGCATGGGACTGAAAGTAGAATAACTACTTTGAGAGCTGACCTCCTTCATTAAGAGAAATGTTTCGCAAAGAAAATGCTAGCTGAAAACTTCGAACTAGAACCTCATTACTGGAATTCTGCAAGACAAGATAAACTCCAATAGAATGGAAAAATAAATCTCATTAAAAGAAATAAACCATAATTGATGTAGCAAACAGAGAACGTTCATCCACAGTTGTTTCTGATAAATAGAATATATGATTACAGATACCAGTGTAACTTCAATTTATGTGACTAGAACCCAAACCAAAGAACTATTTAAGCTCGAATTTCATGCATAGTAGTAATATAGTATAAAATACATTCCAAGGCAACCTTGTATGCTGCAGGTACTGTATGAAAGTTTAGAGTGCGGCTAATCTACAGTTGCAGTAAGCATCATCTATGGAAGATGAAACTAGCTTTCTAGCTATACAAACAATAAACAAAGCCCAAGTAAGGCTTTAAAATAAAGAAACCCCAGCCAAAAGAGGATTTCTTTGTTCAAGCAAACACAGTTTTCCCCAGAATTTTTGCTCAAAAATAAATGGAAATGACAAGATACTTTTTCACCAATATTAGAAATGGAAAGTTTCACCCTCATTCTATTGGTCTGACAAACTAAGACAAGATTAAAGCTACTCTCATTAGTGTTTTGAGGTTCCTATGACTATAATAATAAAACTGAACCCATACAATACATGAACGTAATAAAACTGCTCTTTCAATTATAAAATAATGTTATAATTAAATTACCCTTAAAAGTCAATTCCTAGCTGTAAATCTACTTAAGCTGGCTTCTTTAAGTAACACAGTGATAATTAGGTTGCATCAATAACATGTGATAGCGGGGAACAGAGAAGCACGTGAAGGAATATCAAAAGTGTCTAAAGAAGAGAACCTGACCAAAAGTACAAAGCAAAAGCAAAAAATCATTGCAACATTATTACCTTGGCTCGAGAGAACAGCAATACCAGACTGTATGTATGAGCAATTGCTTCATAGTTATCAGGTGTATTTTCAGATGAGATGGACTGAGCCCAAATTGATGAAAGCAACAGAGTAATTTGTCGGCTACTCAGCCTGAGGAAATGAGCCTCCTGAGGTTTAATATGAAAAAACATTCGCATCAGATTTGATGGTGAACCAAACTAAGACCATTTTTAAACAAGTGATAGCATTAGACATTTGGACCTTTTAATTACAGAGGTGCTTGGATATACTTTAGGGCCAGCACTTTGCCAGTCTTATCCAAGCCCAGTGCCCTTGATATATATATATTGGGCCCCTGGTCCAGCCAAAATTTTGGCTCTTAACTGATGCCTAGACCAATAGATAATGAGTATTATTTTTTATAGCAGAGTTGAACCAGAACTATATTACATGTATTTGAGAATATAACCCTCTACTTCTATTGTCATCCGACACAAAACAAGTTACCCTTAGAAGCCAAAAACTATACCATGATTGGATGGCCAACCAGGACAGCCCAAAACTAGCAAGCCCTATGATGTAATAGGCATGAATATCTGAGATGGTCAAGCATTGCCAAAAACTTACTGTTTCTTTATTTAAATAGCTCACAGAATTTCCATCAGTTGTCATAGGTGCAGTGGCATTTTTCATGCTATATACCCTAGTGTAGGATGACTTCAATCTATTAAGCATCCCGTTGTCAGTATTTCTTGGGTCCTCTTCATTGGCACTATTTTCTTTGCTATCCAGAGAAAAACTTTCCCTTGAAGAAAATTTTTCCTTCTTTAGCTTCTCAAAAAGGGCAGCTGAAGAAGAAAAGACAGAGACAGTTCTTGACAGTGTCCGTGGAAGATCAGAGGCCTTATTTGACTCAGGAACAGGTGAGGAGGGACGAGGGAAAAATGAAGACGGCACAAGAACAACAGAAAAAACACGATGAGCTCCAATTCTTGTTTCATGATCTGGATGGACCATAGCTGGGAGTAACTGATGAAACAAAGCCTCAGGGAAAGCCTAAGGCAAGAAAGAAATTTTAAATTAAAAATCAGTTTTAAAACTAAGAGTAGCTGAAAGATGAAATAACCATACAGCAATAGGTTCTGTTTCTTGCCTTATTTTGATATGACAAATTGGGCAAGCAAGCTACAATTTGAGCAGTACGATAAACAGCTGAAATTGTAGTTCTGGCTATAACTGTTATAGTTGAGATGTTCTCCAACATCACAGCCATAACACCAAGAATTGGGCCTGCCTCTCCAACCTGTTGGACAATTGCAACTCAATTTTATTTGAAAAATCCAATAATGGTGGTAGATGTCTTCAGAATATATAGAAAGCATATAAAACTCAGAAAGATATTTGAATTGAGAAGACAAACCCTAAAATAACCATAACAAAAAAGTAGTTTGGTTCAAATTTTGATAACCATGAAAAATCCAATAATGATGGTAGATGTCTGCAGAATATATAGAGAACATATATGATCTCAGTGAAGTATTTGAAATGAGAAGAACAAAAAAATAAGCATCACAAAAAGTACTTCTGGTTCAAGTTTTGATAACAATGAAATTTTGGATACTGAATTAATTCAAGAACTGTAGGAGACTACTACCACCTTATGTGATAACTGTACAAGGCAGTCATCCACTGCTTCCCTAAAACTTTTATTCCATCTTATGACGTCAGCTCCCAGATCTGCATCATCAAGGGAGCAATGTATGCTCTTCCGCAAATGCCTCATGACATCACTTAATGCCCCAAGTATTGCCACAGAAGGCTCAATCTTTGCGTCTTGAACAAGGGAGGTGGTAACCCGGACAATGTCAAGCTGAACACTGGGTTGTTTAAGGACGTTTTTGTGATCAAGATGCTTAATTAATATGGAAAGCAAGGAATGTGTATTTTGGCCTGCAAAAGGTAAAGAAGAAAAATGCTGGTGCTGTTGATCATCAAAGAACAACAGAAAAAAGAGGAACAGAACACCATTGATGGTTAAAACAACCTCAAAATGTTAAATAAGTTAAGAGATACATAAGTACCAGAAGTATCCATTAAAAACTGCATATCTTTTAGGACTGCAAAGGCAAGACCATGTTCAGGCGACCATAAATTCCCATTATCAAAGTAACGGAATAAGGATTCAATAACACGCCGTATGGTTGTAGCCTCCTTGGCTAGCTTTGCCATGTTATACAGGCTGACCTTGGACCAAAAGCAAGGATTCTGGGAATCTTCCCTGCAGGAGAAACCCAAGAAAAGTCATCAACAGGTAAAGAATTAACACAAAATAAGTATGTATTTGAAGTATATGGTGCCCATGAGATTACAATGTCAAATTTACTTCGCCTTTATCATTCAAAATTGTCTGCCAAGAAGGAAGCCTTATTGACACATCTGGTGAAGAAGAGACATGACCCTCATTTTTTAGCACCTCTTGCACCCAACGACTCTGGTGAGATTGCTTGTCAGGGTCCATGTTTTCTGACTTTTTATTAGGAGCTCCATAGTTTTCCAATACCACTGAAACAAGCTGTTTATTGAATATAAAAAGAGCAAAATGTCAAAAGATCAAATAGGTTATCAACTGGCATATAGTTCTTCACACGGTAAAAAATAAGAGGTGATTCTGTTGCACAAATTTACAAGCTATTTCAATAAAATATAAATGTTAAGAGTACTATATGTAAGGAAGGGCAAACTTATAATTTTACATAGTTAATAATGTATGTTAACTGAGAAGCCTGCCAATCTAGGGTTGAGCTCTCACTATCTTTTCATACTCTCTCTTTCTCTCTGGCTGTCAACATTGCAATAAAGAAATAGGGGGAAATTCACAAGAAGTAGTGAGCTAAACAGAACTAGATCCTGCAACGCCAGTAACACACATATACATTTCAAGCTGTAATCTGGAGATAAATGTCAAAGTATATAGGGTAAGTGACGTAGAAAGGATATGGAGAATGTAAGTGTATGTTATGAAAGTTGGAATTTGTGATATTTATTCGAGAAACTGAGAAAAAGATAAAGCAAAGTTTAACAATCTTGACCATGGATGGAGGAATCTTCCAAAAAATTAATTGTTCACCATATACATAAAACCCTATGAGGCGCATATTTTTAAGGAGGACAACAAAACCACTTTGAAAATAGCTGAGTACCATCTAATAGGCCGCAAAACAGAGCTAGGAACAAAGGGAAAGATGACAGTTAGAAGCTTATAAGATTTTTTAAAAGTTAAACTCTTATCTCCTCGGACAAAATTAAGGGCACTAATCATATAGCAGATGGCCAGTAAAAGGTAGAATGCTTGGCAGTCCATATATATACCTATATATACACATTAAAATGCCTCGCTACATACACCATCATAGCAGTTTCTATTCTTAGGACCACTGTTCCGGCCAGCCTCTCTCTCTCTCTCTAAATATAACAAAAGAAATACCATAGCAGGTATAATATCATCACAAAATGAAAGACTATTCACGAAAATACCTTTCATATTTCATGTATGAGGTTGAATGAGCTCGTAAAATATACAAAACAACTTAATTACTGAGAAACGGCTTTGTGCAGTTCAAAAACTATATACCTACTACACAAAATCTAAAAACAAGTAGACAAACTTTATTAAGATTTGAACAAGTCAAAATCTGCTTACATTATCAAACTCGACTGAGATGTGAGAGTATTCACCCATAAACCAAACCTACAAAGCAAAATAGACAAATCCAATTACCTTTAGAACATAATATACGGGCTACCTACAAGGAAGTATACATAAATATACAAAGGGGGAAACAATAATTGAAACAGAAGATATGGTTAGTTCTGTAACCATTTCAACATATTTTTTGGCTAAACGATACACAGGGATCCTATCTCCAAGCAAGAAGAAAACAAAGAAATTAAAATTAGTGGAGTAAATTCAATAATTATGATGGACAAGGAGACATGAAAGGAATAGTTTAGCATTTCTCTCAGCATAATAATGCTTTCCACGAAGAGAACAAGCATGATATAAGCACATGTACAAAGACTGCAGCCATGTCGCATGTGGTACCAAAAACTTGTTCTCAACTTTTCATGGGTTAATGACGCCATGATCAGGTATCATTATCATTAAAAGCCTTCAAAAGATCCATACTTCTATCTTATGTGTGAGGTGAGAGTCAATGACTTTTTGGAAGTTCCAAGGTTTTATCTGTTATAGTGAACATGTAAAAATCAGACAATATAATTATGGTGCCACATCATGATTATGGCATATCAAAAACCTTCACAATTATGTCTTATAGAGATATGAAATGGTTTGACTATAGTAATATAGTATAGTATGAGGTTGCAGTCTCAGTCTCAGAAATCACCACTCAACATGATAGAGAACACAACTCATAATTTACTGCTGATGACAAAAACAAGGGACAGAATCCCATGAAAGATTTCCTTATCTATACTTCACAAGAACATAAAAGATAAAAATTCAAAGTGAAAGGAGGGAAAAAAAGATGGAAACAATTAGAATCTGTCTCTGAAATGCTTCTTTTGATCTCAACGTCAAAAGGATGCCAAAAGGCATATGTAAACTAACATTAAATAGATAATTTATCACCTGTTAAAAGTAATTGGAACATGGAATTTAATGTTTCTATCAATATAAACAAAAAGGCATATGGAAACAAAATGCAAATGTGAGATAATAATGACACCGTTCTAAAGTAAGGAGTACACCTCCCCCCTCAGTAAGAAGATTTATCAGAACACATCAGCATATCTAGAAAGAAGAGCATCGACTCTTAAAGTGACCCACTGAGGACTTAAAAAAAACGTGGAACTGTCAAACTTATACTGTGTAAGGAAAAATTATGATCATCCTGCACCATTCTATTCCAGTCTAAACCAATGCCAGCTGTGCACCAACTTGGTCGCATGTCCCAGTGTTACAGGCTGTTTATGAATTCCATAAACAACATTCCCCAACACCGGGAAACCATCAAGAGTGGCATGTGTCATGTTCCTCAAATGCCACCACCAGCCACAGTAGTGACAGTATCTATAGCATTCCCAAGTCACATGTCCAACTCACAATATTTCATGAGATTCCTTCTCTACATATCACTCCAGATCCTCATATTTCAAGCACCACAAAGAGGGCTGATCTACAAAGCAAAAATCAGTGGCCAATCTTACATGTAAAGCAGTAGATCTTGGCTAAGAAAGACAATCACCCTTCCAGTGCAACTCACCACGGCAGAGACAAATCAACACTTGTATGGATATTTATAATGAATTCATTCCGCACACAAGCAAAATCCCAATGCAACAAGATTTACCTCCTGAATCCCCATCTCAAAATGCTCCCGAGAACACCAACTATTTGTTCTTACTAATATCACCAAGACAAGAGAACAAATGCCATGTAAAGAAATAAGTTGTAAGAGTATCTCTGAACTTTTGCAAGCCCCTGATATTACTTTCCTAAGGTTAGCCCAAGTCCAATGAACTACCTTGAGTTATTCTTCTTGTCTAAATTGAAGACATTCATACTTTCAGCCCAATCAAGGCTGACACTTTCAAGCCATGGACAAACATCATATCAAAACAACAATTAGTCAAGCAGTCCCCCAGTCTACTGTCGAATTCCTAAACAAAAAGATTTTGCTTACAAAAATAACTTGAAGCCATGCATCATTATCATGGTAGAAATGCCATCAAGTTCAGAAATACTGCCTTTTGTTGCTTAGAGATTGAGGGAATACAAAAGAAATCAGAAATCAGAATTTAGAATTTAGAATCTTAAATCTTGTTTAGTTCAAATTCACTCCACCCATCTCCTGATAAATTTACCAAGGGAAAAAAGGAACCGATAAGATTCAAAATCTTCTTTCTTTTTTTATCTTTTATCTGTTTCCTCAGAGAAACAAAGTGATCACAATCTTGTGTTTGAAAATACAATAGCAGTAGGACGAATAGAAATACCATTGAAGAAAGGGCTTGGAGCCCAGCTGAACGTAGACTTTGTTCCCTTTCATCCTCCCCCACTTCTTGAGCTAATTGACACAGTTTTGGAATATAGCCTTCTAAGTTAAACATATAAGTTCCATCGCTCTGCCAAATCCAGTATAACAAAATGAGTTTAAATTTCTCTATACAGAAACCTGAGAGCTGGAAATGAAATACACTTGAAGCCAAATATCCTTCATATAATGAATAAATTTTGAAGATCTTAACGAAAAACACCAAGGACACGAACCTGATTATTTAAAAATTCATAAAGAGTCTGGCATCCTATAATTCGCATTTCATCTTGCCGAGTTTGATCCAGGAGAGTGTGCATAACGCTTAGTAAGCTACTCGCAAACAGAGGCCTATGAAATTGTCAACCATGGGTTAGCCGACCTTTTAAGGCAGTCGTGCAATTTCCAGAAGTAAAGCATTTCTCCAACAGAACTTTACAATTTCAGGAGATGTAAAAGAAAGTACAAGGAAAGAAGGATAAACTCACATTTGTTCCTTACAAGAAACCAACAACTTCCTGTAAATGCACATGACAATTTTTACGCATTGAAAATTCTCATTTCTCAATTCCTTGTAACACCTTTGCTCAAGAGAATTTGTAATCTGATCAACAAATTTGCAACTTCATCAACAAAGCAACAAATTTGAACTAATTAATTATGTATGATCTTGAAAAATCAATCAAACTATTCATATAATCTGGTTTTGAAAAATATAAAAATCGTGTGACCGGAGACATTGCAAATGAAACAGATGAAGTAATGCATAAACTTTGAATCCTTTTTTCATTGTTCTTTTTTTAATTTCGATGACATTACTTCTAAATTCAGTTTCAGAATATATTAACATGATTTTTTTTTTTTTTAGAATGTTAAGCAACTCACGCACTCCATAGTACTTGGACCCATTACCTCACCCAACAACCCATTCTTTTGGGGAGTGGAAGTGTCATTTGACCCCAAAGGCATTTGGCAACATGAAATTTCCCACACATTGGTGCACCAAAAAAAATATCACCAATAGCCACAAAGGAGAGAAATAGGAGAATGGTATGAGGATTTAACAATTTGAATGGTTCACTCAAGGCAATATGAAGAAACCAATGTGAAAATATTTATACCTACTAAACCTTGATCAGTGCTCACTCATTAGTGATTATGCCACATGTATCTCATTCTGATGTAACATGACAATACTTTATGACATATGTTACTGTAAGACTATGATGGGTACTTGAAACTTTCCCCTATTAGAATGGATAAGTCTTCTTATCTTCAATTGATTTTCTAAAATAATGTTTTAGACTTCAACAACTATCACATTCACTTCCAAGCATTTCCACCATAATGGATAGGGATGCATGTCTAACGTAAATAAAACAATTTGGAGAACGTACATTTATCCCAATTGTTCAATTTTTGCTATATCTCCACCAATCTATCATTGGAGTTGAAATGACCCCCTTTTGTGGGGGAAAAAAAAAAAAAGAAGACAAAAATAACCTAGATAAAAAATAAATAAATAAAATTTATTTGTTCCTTTATTATTATTTTTTTTTACTTTTTTTTTTTTATCAGGAATATTTTTATTATTTTGGGTCGCAAAAGGAAATGTTGCAACCTCAATGGTATTGGGAGAGGAATAGCATAAATTGAAACATTTGGGAGTGGGGTTGGGAGTTTCCCCAAACAATTTAGTTAGCATTAAATTACAAGCAATCAAGTCATCATTGTTCTCTTGATGATTTGATCATATTGAAGGGATTTTGCTTAAGTTTTGGGTTTGGTTCAACCTTCCACACAAAAGATTTTCAAAAATCATCTCATATCATCAAAAACTAAGCATAATATGGTCAATCAACGGTTTTGTTTCATGCAGCGGTAGTGCATTTTGCACCATCAGTTTGCAGTCTGATAACTGTAGACCATACCATTCTATGAAGTTTGTTGAAATCAAGGATCCCTGTATTCATTTTTCAAAAGTTAACTTCTTGATCTTTGAAGGGTTCGTGATTTTTTCTTGCAGTTGAGGGTCCTTGATCATTACCCATCATGCACAATTTATTTATTTTTTGTGATTCACCTTTGATCATTTGTTACTTTGTGCTTCAGTAGAGTTTATATCTACATTGAAGTTCACAACAGAGTTATTGAATCAAGATACTGGGAGAGGGCAACAGTGGGAACAAACCTTACAAATATTATTTCTATAAACAAGTATAAGAGTGTATGGAATATATGACTTAAATTCATCATATCCAAGGGAAACTCTTTTCAACAACTATTAGAAAATATGGCTAATTTATACCAGACAAAATTTCAGTATATTTCAACTTGCACATTATGCCTGTATAGCATAATTTAGATACAATGCTTTGCATGAACCAATTTACCTTTGGGATGCGCAAAGGATTTTTAGCTGCATACTCGCATAGTTTTCCTATCTTCCGATCATTAGGTCCTTCCTCCTATCAAAATATAAAGAAAAAATATTCATACTAAATATACAGAGGATACTGCAAACATAATCAAGTTACAATGCTTATAGAAGAAATCTTTTCTTTCTTTCGATAATAACAATGCTTATATATGATTTTTTTCTTCTTCATTTCAGATGTCTCTTTTTTCTTTATTTTTTTTCTTTTATTTTTTCCGTGCCATTTCAGTGTGTTATGTTTACTTAATTGAACGCATGTTTGAAAAGAAGAATTAGAAGACTAAGTTGCTGAATGATCAACTTAGAGTGATTATTGAGTGCAAAGGACTAAAATTGACGGTTGAGAAAGTAAATCACTCCATGTGAGAGAGATCGTTAGAATATCATTTACACGATCAAACCAACTATTTTCTATTGACTTAAACTTTTAGAAAAAGTTTATAAAACCACTTTTTTAAAAATCTCCATGTTCACTATACAAGAATGTACTACATTCCACTGAATGAATACAAAAGACTTACTAGAACAAAGAAAATCATCTGCCACTCGCATATCAATTCTAAAATCAGTTAAACAATGCTAGAACATTTGAAGAACCACAATAAATATCGGATGGCCAAAGCTCAAGCAAATAGACTGCTTTTCAGTATGTCTAGTCTACCAAATCAGACAATGGGTTGGCAGGTTGTAGGAAAACTCAACTGAGACTCCCAATAGGAGGACTTGAGAAAGCAATTCAGATCCTGAAATTACTAAATCACCATGTGTTCTCCCTCAAAAAGAAACTAAATTTTCCTTCGAATTTTAGTCCACTGCATTAAAAAGCTTTGCCTTGCCTAGTACATACTAAGTGGGTGAATGCCAGTCTTAAACACATCAATCAACAGACTATCATGTGGTCGGCCAAATAGCAAAACACCAAGCAATCCCATTCACTTTAAACACATAAGATCCTCCTCAATAATGACAATTAAGACAATAAACATGTAAAAGAGAGATAACGCAAAAACACTAACCTGATTACGAGGAAAAATATCGGCAATGAGCTTCTTGTATCTCTTGACAGGCTGTCTAGACCTGGCCCGCATCGCCGGGCAAAAGAAACAAAGACTACCGCAGGCAGGCAAAACCTGCCGCGAGATGACCCCCGAAACGACGCTCATATCTCCAATTTCAGATATATATGATCAGAAAATTTTCAACTTGGCCTCAAAAGTTCGCTTTCTTTCCCTTCTAAACCAATCAAGACCTCGGGATTCCGATGCTCGAGAAGGGAAAGAAAGGCTCCCAAGCAAACGGGCGCCTCCCAAATTCAAGGACCAGCCTGAAATCCAAAATGTTGGTCACTCATAACCTTCAAATGCATCAAATCCCAAACCAAAACAACGTAAAAAGAAAATCTTTTACAGAATTAAAGAAAAGGGTTGTGAAGAATGAATCAAAAGTTTTGACAATAACGGACAAAACTGCAATGGGGTCAGAATAGAATTAAGATTGGATTACCTCGAATCAATGTCTGACAAGAGCAGAACAGAGGCTGGAAATCCGTCTAGGCCATGTAAACAAAGGCAAAATACCGGAATTCCAGCATATTCTACCGCTATAATTAATGCTCTGTCTCTCTGTTTTCCTTATTCTTATTCTTTAAATGTGGATAAAAATTTCAAATTAGAATGCCAGTTCAATGGCCTGCCAATGATGATTGAAAATGTCTACACGTTAAACGGCATTCAACGTGCGGGCCCCAAAACATCATGGTTCAACGTTATTAATGGGCCTCGTCCCCTATGCGGTTGATTGGATGGAGACGCAAGCTCAACCGTTAGATTTCTGGGGTCAACGATGTCTTTGCAGGACATGTCTTGCACCGAAGACCGTGCTGTCTTGACAGTTATTTTACCCGCGCTTGCCACTTTAACGGGTTTTTTTTTTTTTTTCTTTAAAGAATTGTTATAACACTTATCATATTTTTTCTGTATTTAAAAAAAAAATGTTGGTATAGTAAAATTCTAATCATTTAATTTGAAAAAATATATATTATTATGATACAATATCCTATAAATTGTAGAAAAATTGACATTTATGTGCTTGCATGTTGGTTTAACCATCATTTCCCATAATTACATTATGCCTTCTTTTTCTTCTTTTTTTTTAACCAAAGAGTTTCATTCATTAGATCCATATTTTGAGAAAGCTAACCATTAAGTTGTCTCACTATGGTAAGCAATGAGATCATAAATGGTGATAAATATGGGAAATAATAAACTACTAAAGAAACAAAGGGAGATTGTTTAGGAGAGATTTATGGAAAGTAAAAGTATTTATACTAATAATTACTTTTTGTTCCTTGAAGCATGCTCAACAAATAATTAACCGATATGTTGCAATCTCCTTTCCATGTGGAAGCACTCAAATGCCTTGAAATTTGATGTAAAGGTGGCGAATGTTAAGTGGATAGCTATTTTCAATAATTTTGTTGTTGGGATCGGTACTAATTTGACCATAAATATGAAAGAGTTAATATAAGGATCACTTGCCCAAACAAATTTTGGGCTGTCTACCCACTTGTTTGGAAAAGTAGATCCTATAAAGACTCTCATATTTGTTGCCCGAATTTTTAGTAATTTGAAGAACAAATTGTTGGAGACCTAAATTCAAACCAAAAAGGTATAAGGAATTGGACAAAATTTTGTACCAACAGGATTTTTATAGATTACTTCTAATAGCCGTGTCCCCATAATGGGTCATTGCTGTATGCTCCGATAATAGGAATTATGACCCATTTTCCTTCATCATATGTTCGGGAGTTTTCACAAAGTTCAGGTGGTAGGAGCTATGGAGTTGATGATGGGAGTTTCTAAAATTAAAGAGTTAGATTACAACCCCATGAATCCATTTTCACTTATCAATATTCAATCCATGTGTTGCTATCTTTCATTAATGGTAACTATTTGGTCCAATTAGGTTAATTCTAATCTTCTAAGAAATAGGATGTTTCGGGATGTCCAGACTCCTGAGCATTGTAGTTGGTCTTGGGAGGAGTTTTTGGACCTTAGAGAGGCGTTATTTGGGATTAAAGGTGTCTTGGTTGATGTGTTTTGGAATTAGAAGAAAATTGTATACCTAGGTAATACAGATTGGTTGCTATTGGCTTATTTTCAGGAGATGAAATGTGTTTTAACTTAGGTTGTGTGAAGATAATATTGGCCATCTTTTTGTTTGCTGCCCATTCTTAGAAAGTTGGAATATATGTAATATTCTTTGGGTTCATAAGAAATTGTAGGATTTTATTCTGTAGGTGACCTCCTACTTTAGAGGCAAATCTTTTCCTTTCATTGTGGTTAGAAAATATGGTAGGTGCTACACGAGAGAAATACTAGATTGTTCGAGAGAAAAAATAGAAATTTCGAGCACATTATGTTTAAAGATTTTGTTTTGAGTTAGATCCAAAGTCAACTCCTTTTATTCGTCATGGACCATACTTTCTGTTTTGGAGATCACTAATTCGAATCCTCCCTCCTCTCTCTTGTGTGGACATGTTAAAAAAAAAAAAAAACTTCTTTTAAGGATGTCCATGAATCTTTCATTAATCGCTCTCTAACCTAGTCTCAAGGTTTTTCTAATGTAATCTTGAAGCTTTGCTTGTCATTTTTTGCCTCCTTGTAGTTGCTTGTTTATGTAGGTCCCCTCTTGACTTTTAGGTTGTCTTGATTTTGAAGTATTGTTTGTCGATCCTTTTTGTTTTTGTCGAGTTTTTTTTTTTTATAAATAATTTCTTTAAAATTTACTATAATAATACGAAATTCAATTATCATTTATTTAATAATATTAAAATGCACCAATAATGAGTATTTCGAAATTCAAATTGAAATAATATTAGACAAAGAAGGTTCTAAATTTTAACCATTGGAGTTATAGACTTTAGTGTAAGAGAAGGGAAAGAATGAGAATTTTAAACATCAAAAAACCCATTTCTATTGGTAACCAAAATATTACTACACCCAGAATACTTCAAAGTAAGGTCACTGACACAAGGTAGGAGAAGAGAAGAATTTTGAAATATCAAAAAAGTTCCAAACAATTTCTATCCTCTTAACAAGCAAACAGGCCACCAGTAATAATTAAGTGTACAAATACAATTTGTCTGTAAACAAGTGATTCCTTCACAAAGCATTTTGAAATTTGTATTAAAACTTGCAATTTCAAAAATCCAATATTTGATCGAATGCTCAGAAGATATTTGCATTTTCAGAGTCTTGAATCCGAGCAATGAGCAAAATGAAAAAAGATTTCACAGAAAGTATGCTTCCCTGTTTTCACAACCATACCTAAGTGGTTAAGCTAAGCCCTTGAAGAACCACCATGATCCCTCTCAACATGCTCCACAAGAGACACTGGATCACGAAACCCTCTACTACACTTTGGGCAGACATCAATCGTCACCTTCTTCACTCGACTCTTCTCATGGACTTTCTCCACATGTTCCACCAGAGTTGTAACCGAGGAGAACTTCACACCACACTGTGGGCACTCCTCTTGTCCAATTCCACCCCCACTGCTGCTGCTCTGCCCCACACCATCCCTTGCGATCTGCAACTTTTGGCTAATTTCATTTCCCAATCTTGTCATGCCTGCTTCGGCTGAAGCTCGAACTGTTGAAGCTGCATTAAAAAGGTTGTAGCCCACTTGGGGGAAGATGACGTTGGAGCTCGGTTGGGTTTTGATTCTTCTTTTCTACTCCTACTCAAAAGACCCATAAATGGGAAACCTGTTTCTGGTTTCTTTGGTCCAGGACATTTGTGGTCGGGTCCGAACCTGTGCTTCAAACAATGGTTTACCAAGCAGTCCCTACATTTGATTGTGTTTGAGAATGTTAGGATCTCCCTGCAACCAGGGACAGGGCATTTTTTCTTCTTTGTTACTTTCTCATAATTCGATGGGTCACACTCGGTGTTGACATGCGTCTCCCAACTAATGTTTGGGTCTTCATCAGGAATTAGTCGAACTCCTTTAGCACACAGTGGACAGACAACAACGGTGACATCTTGTCTGTCAGCTTTTGGACAACTGTGTTTAATGTAGCCCCGGTGTTCCAAACAGAACACCTGTAAAAAAAATGTCATATTTTAGCAGCAAGCCTAAAAAATTCCCCAAAGGAACAGACATCGCAAGAGATCAATGATCCATAACTTGAGATGATTACAGAGAGAAGATTTGAATATTAAACTCTTGTATAAACCCAGGCAACAAGATAAATTTAATAAATATTATGAAAAACTAAAAAAGCTACCTGGAACGGATCACCCCCAAACCTCCATAAAGCTCACAGACATCAAGACAAGCGCAACAAAAATAAAACTCACATGAAGTAGCAGATGTCAACTGCTAGATTAGCAGGAAAGATTTGAAAGATTACAAGCCTAACCCGCCAAGAGCGGGCACCAAAATCAACAACAGCTTCTAACCTAACCAGCCAGTAATACGTGCAGCCATAAAGAAAAGCTATTTAGGCATTGAACATGCCACTCAAGACATAGAATTTAGTATTTCTTAATACAAATAGTATCATAAAGGAAAGAGGGTCCAACATATCATCAATATGCTTATTCTTCTCAGTTATTTCAACACAAATAAAAAACTTCCAACGATATCTAAACCAAAAAGGTAGTTTTAGGATGACCAAACTAGGTTCCAACTAGAATTTGTATACCAGGATCCTTTAACTTATTCTGAAGATATAAATAGAAATATAGCATATTATACCATGCCCACCACTTCTATTTGGTGTTTATATCAATAGAACTTATTGTAAAATGATGACTTAGCAACAACAGAGAGAAAAGAAGAATTTAAATAACCAAGTCAATAAACGGGCAAAGAGGAATAGTAGGCAGTGGCTTGATTTCCCAATTTATTTATGTGAAAAAAAAAGAAAAGAAGAAGAAGAAGAAGAAGAAAGAAAGAAAAAAAAAAGCAACTACCTGAAAAGGCAAAGTAAGGAATGGTTCTAATGAAGGAAAGAAAAGATCATTTGATCTAAACAACTAGAAAAAAGCAAAATTCAATGTGATTTCTTTATTTTCCCCATAAATAGAAAGCAAAATCAAAGCACTAGAAGAAAGACCATAAGTTCCATAACCATAGTTCCCTATACATAAAGGCATCACTCCCAAACTAACACATAGCAGAACGACCAAGTAATAAAGCCTTAACAACCAAATCTTAGCACAGCATGGTGAGTGATCAATACAAGCTGATATCCAAATTGCAAAGCAGACAATGCCCACTCGCTAGATACCAAACAAGATGACAACGGGCATTTCATTCTACAACTTCATACAGGTTCCATTATATCTTAACATGCTCGCCATATAAATTATTCAAATCATGTAACAGAGCCTGAGCCTCCGTACCGTATCAGTAAGTACAAGAATTCAACAAGACGGTAATGATTAAGCATTTGGGCCAACCCTTTCATAAAAGTTAGCCCCCAATACGACTTTTACTCCTATTAAGGTAACCAATGACAGTGAAGACTCTAACAAGCTAGGAAATGAATTCAAACCCAGAAAACAATAGAACCAAACAAATTGAAAAGGAAATTCAAGCAAGAGAGAAAGTAGAGGGGACCTGGCTGCAGCGATCGCATGTGAAGGGCAAGAAATCGATCTGCCTGCAATCTTCGGTGCAATGCTTCCCCAGATCTGGGAATTCCGGAGTTCCCATCGGAATCCGATTACAACGCCGGTGGAAAAATAGTAAGAAAACCAAAAAAAAAAAAACAAGGGAAGATGAAGAAGCAAAAGTCGCGGCGTACAAAAGAAACAAATAGATACGCGGAGGGACGGAAAGCTTGAGTTTTTTTTTTCCCGGGAATTGTTGCGGGATTAAGGGATTAAATGTCCGGACTGACTCCGGAGGCTTTCGGATTCCGCGGATTTAGATGGAGATTAGAGACCGCCGAACGGAAATTTTGAGAGGGAGAAGAGACAGAAAAGTAAGTCAAAGTCGTCCCAAATTTCCGACCCATTCGAACAGAAATATTACGCGGTTTTTGGATTTTTATTTATTTATTTATTTTTGGAGTTAAAACGAATAGAAATTATGCGGGCAATGTTTCTGATTTATGAATATACATACATTTAATATAAAATTAATAAGGTTAATGGTGAGGGTTATTCTTAATCTATATAGTTTTATATTTATGTATTGATATGACTTGAATCTAACATACAACGTAAGAGTTGACGATTTTTTACACGACTTACAAACCTCATATGAAATCAACACGAAATATGTGGGTTAGAGTCGAAGAATCTGATTTGTTTGATTAAATTGTCAAGTTATGATTCATATATATAATTTTATACTCATATCTCTATACAACTCAAATTTAACACATTAACACAAATTATGTAATAGTTTTAAAGTTTTTAATAGAGATCGCATAATTCATAAACCACAAGGCACCAAGTCAGCAGGCTTAGGAACCCAAGGTCCAGTAGAGTTTAAACTTTAAGATTAGTGTCAAAATGAGTAAAAGTTTAATTAAGAGCAAAAAGATCCAAAGAACCATAAGCTTAGATCAGCAATCAATTGTTACATTGGAATCCTCTCCCCCCCTTCAAAACAACTTGCTTTCATCTTCTCTCAGCCTCTCCACTGACTCCACAGTATTCACAGCGCAGCTTGCTTCCTTCTTTGCCATTTCCATAAATTTTCACTCTCAGGGTCTCATGGGGAGTAAAGAGCCATGGTTACCGGGCGAGCTGGGGCCAGAAGTTGATGACGCACCGCCAACAGTAGAGCCGAGCTGCTACAGCCACCGATCGATCGAGACGCTGGTGGTGGTTCTAGCTGTGATCACCATTTTGGGTGTCATTGCAGGCATCATTGCCCGGCTGTGCGGCGGCCGGCATTTCGGCAACAATGGGGAGAACGACATAGAAGGATGGATCGAAAGGAGGTGTAGGAGTTGCATTGATGGCGGAGTTCCGGCTGCAGCAGCGGAGCCTAAGCCAGTAGCAGCACCAGCAGCAGCTGAAGAAGCAAAAAAGTAAAAAATAAAATAAAAAATAAATTGGAGATGGGTGAATTGGTAATTAGCAAGTAATTTTAGTATTAGATAGTAATTGACTGTATAAGCAATTAATTAATCATGTGTGCTAAGCAGTAAGCTGTAAGCTCCTTATTCTCAGTTTTAATTAATCTTTTTTTAGTGTCCTAAATTTCTACTTAATTTCTAGTTCCACCAATTATAAAAGTTATAATCTAATTAAGCATGCCATTAGATGATGGGAAATCATTGCATGAGATCAGTTCTCCATGTTACAACGAACATGGACATGATCATGGTGGGTGAAAAACATCATAGTTTTAAAGCAACGTACAAAATCCAAACGTTGCTTTGCAAAAGCTATTTCTTTGCAAGCTTTTCTCGTTGATTTTTCAAAGGCTTTCAAGAACTAACCGTTGCATGCCGACTCCTTTTGTCAGAAAGAATGACAAAAGGAGAATACCTTAAAAAAATAAGAATACCTTATTCTAACTCCTTCTTATTCTAGGATGTTAGAATAAGAATACCATATGATTATGCATTAAAAAAAAAAAATAAAAAATATTTTCTATATTATTTGATTCATTTATCTTATAATTCCATCTAACCAAAGGCCGACTTCAACTCTTCATCTCGCATTCAATAGAAAGCAAACGACGTCATTGTGTTACCTTTTCCACCAAAGCTATGAAATATCACTCCAATGAGCAAACCAAGTCGGGAACTTTCCAAAGAAACTTCCCCTCAACCGAAACCCAGCTCTCTTATGGCTTGAAACCGGCCATTAGCAAACAGGACCCTTTCAATTTGGAGAGAAACTAAGGGTCAAATTTTGTTTAGAGAGTGATTAATTGGCAAAAAATATCTTAAATTTTTTTTATTTCTTACCTTAATTTTTTTTTTCTTGTAATTTGGAGTTCAGGGCTACTCTCAAACCCACATAGTCCACAAATCAATAGCGGATACATTATATTTGCAAAAAAAAAAGCTTGATAGAATAATGTATAACATATCTCTTCGCCTCAATTTATATTGAACCGCTATTGACTATAGTATTATGGGATCCGGCCTGATGCTGTAAAAATTGACGGCTGAGATTTAATAATATTTCTTTTAAGCCACGTGTAAGAATCTTTCTCGCCTCTTTCACGTCTTTTTCTCTCCCTCTCAAACATGAAACGTGAGAGTGATGAAACGTCCCTGCCTCTCCTCAAACATTAAGCCACTTTTTTTTTTTTTTTGCCTCGGGTATAGCCGAAGCAGTGGCGGAGCCACTCATAGCTTTGGGGGTGCCATGGCACCCCCAAAGCATTTAAGAAAAAAAAAATTGCTATTTTTTTTTCGTAAGTTCTACACAAACTCCAAAAAAAAAACAAAAAAACAAAATTTGTACTCCCATATTTAGGCAAGTTACCACTCAGTACCCTCAAAAAAAATTTTTACAGCACCCCCAATATAAATTTTCTGGCTCAACCACTGTGAACAGGCAAGGTGGGTTTTTAACTTTTTATTGAGCTTTCTGTGATATGGGTTTTCTTCAATAGTTCCAAACGTTGTAGAGGGAGGATCATCTGCCTAGTTTAAAACAACAGCATATATATATATATATATATATATATATATGCCCTTAAAATTTAAGTCTCTCGCTTTCTTTCTCCAATCTGATTTCAACGTGCAGACCCTTATTTCACCCTTTCAACGTTGTTTTGGTCATTATTCTCTCTTAATTAGTCTTAGCTACGTAAACAAAACCAACAAAGACTGTATTCATGTATTAAAAAAATTCCATTCGTTATACTGAAAAGAACCCAATTAATTGTCGTCACTAATATACAGATCGATCGGTTTTAACTGATGATAATCAATCTAATTACTGTAGATTTTATTTTAGGGTTTATTTATTATTATTTTTATCTCTCCTCTCTCCCTCGAATCAACACTCAAAACTTTTCTCCCTCTTCTCTCTTCCTAAACGCTCAGACCAACCCACCGCCACAAATTCTTTGTCAATCATAACAGATATTCAAGCATAAGAATTCAAACATGAACTCAAAACAGAAACAAAGAATGATTAATAGAAGAAGAAGAAAAAGAAAAAGAAAAAGGTGGGTCAGAATGTTTTCTAGAAAATGAAATGAAAAAAACAGAAAAGAACGAAAAGGGAGAGAGAGATGAAGGCCTGGTTACTTGATTCTTGGTTTGTTGGGTGGTGATTTTGGTGTAGCATTGGTTTTAGAGAGAGAGAGAGAGAGAGAGAGGGGAAGAAAAAGTACTAGTGTGTTCCAATCAAAACAACCAATATGCCATAAAAAATAATATTAAAAAAATACATAATCTTCTCCAAAAAAAAAAAAAAAAGAGATAGAAAAATTATGATTGGAGTGAATATTTGAGAATTAGAAACTCTATTACCTACAGGAATAATATGAGTGCAAGAGAAGTGGGATTTTGTAAAATCTAGAAAAATAATATCTTCCGCACGGCCGGCCGATGTTGTTTCCATAACTATCTCTTTTAAGGAGCTTCCTTCATCTCTTAAACATTCATATGATTTTACAAAGAGATGAATGGAAGCTCTTTAAAAGGCATAGTAATGGTCTGTACGTACGGAGCAGAGGTTCGAAATGGAAACTGTATTTTTTAGTGTACGTTGGGAGAGAAGAATCAAAGGGGGTTGAGGGTGTTTTCTGATGATGGTGAACTTAACCACTATATATAGCTTGCATATAAATAAAAGGAAGGGATTAGGAGGGAAGTTGATTTGCTTGTGTTGAAGAAGAAGGAACATCTGCAGGGGATGTGTTGTTGTGTTGTGTGGGACAAGGGAGAGAGGTTGGTGGTTGGATGTGTGTTGTAATTATTTCCAACGATGTGGACATGTCAATAGCAGCGTCAGCCGTATGTGATGTTGTGATGCAGCTCGTGACCTTCCAGGCTTTAGATACGAAGGTGCTGTCCATTTGCCGTTCAGAGCTTGGATTTTGCATGATTGCATCTCTCCTTCGTCTTGGCTTGTCGGTTCATTTTTCTGCAGAAATTTCTATGCTGTCCTCATCCCCTACTAGCCTTGACAAGTTGACACGCTCTAGCTATTTCCATTTTAGGAAGGTTTTCAGCCTTTTTTTTCTTGAGAATCAAACAAAAGATATTTCACCCCATTACTCAATGGATAAGAGGAAAATTTACTGTGTTGTCACAGTCCTTTCCGATGTCGACGCATCACATGAAATGCTGAATCAACTTTTGTTCAGACATTTTTATTAACTCGTGATTCTTTTTCCATGGAATCTCAGCTTTAGTGGAGTGAAGTATTAAGAAAAAAATAATAATAATAAAACTTTGATTTCTTCCACAATCCTAAAACATTATCTTTTATACAAACGAGGCTCGAAGATGCCAACAATCTTATAGTCACGAGTAATGCTATCCTCTGTTTTGGACATGACTTTTATAATTATTAATAAATTAAAATTTAATAATAGTTATCTTAAATCTAATGTTGATTTAACATTACTTCTATACCACAACAATCACATTTTGTGACATAATGTTTCATAATATTTTTATTAAATAATTGAATTTATGTCTTTATGACTCTATTAATTCGTTCTCTATTTAATTAAATTGTTTTAAACTTTTTAAATAAGTGATTATTTATTTACAAATTGTATTTTTCAATGTATTGTCTTATCAACAAGAAAAGCTACAGCCTACAAGGCTCTATTATATGTTTGGAATTCGGATACTCATAAGTTAATTAGTACAATATGTGAGGGCAAACTGGTATTTTCAATTTTTTTAGACAATTTTACCCCCTATGTTGCCTAATCGAGCCTCTCCATTTCCTCCTCTCTTTTATAGAACATCCTAGCTTTCCTCTTCTCACCAACCCCACCTGATCCTCCCACAATAAACCTAAACCTGCTAAGATGTTAGGGGCATTCTGTCCAACCCCAACTCATATGGATGGGAGATCTCGCTTGGGATCCTGCAGAATTTAATGGGGATTTTAACTTGCAAGTTGGTGAAGGAATTATTTTGATGGTAGTCGAGAATTGGTTCTCGACAAGATTAATGAAGGATTGCAGAAAGGAGCGAGCTTCAGATTTATGTTGCATCAAATAGACCCACGTACATCAGGTGTAGTCATCAACAATAGTAAGAAAATAACATGCCCCATTAATGGAAGGTGTGCGATAACCACCCCAAATGTCAATGTGTATTAATTCAAAAGGTGTAGTGGAAGAAATTTGACTAGTTGGAAATGGAATACGTGTTTGCTTAGCCAGGGGGCAAACAAGACATTGTTCTGAATCAGAACTACAAATGTCAGATACATTATTGGAAAGAAATGACAAAACTTTATTAGAGAGGTGACCTAGTCGACAATGCCAAAGCTGGGAGGTTGACTTTGCCACCTGACATCGTGCGGGTCTTGTGTTGGTGAAGTAATGTCTGAGCCATCGTTAGTGCCCAGACCAATCATCTTCATCGGCGAAGGTCTGGATGAAAGCGAAGTCGGAAGAAAAAATAATGAGACAATACAATGTTAGACATATATACGCGGAGATCAAGTTAAAGTGAAAAGTAGGAACACAAAGGACATTATGAAGAATAAGTGATGGAGAAAAATCACATATCCAATGTGAGTTACGGAAGCATATGAGCCATCGGTAATTGGACAAGACGACCATGAGCAGGATATGATTTGGTCAAGGATTGGGAGAACCGACCATATGGTCTTGCACCACTATCAAGAATCCATAATGAATCATTAGATAGGATAGAAGGCGTCGAGAGAGATGATTGATTTTCCAAGTGGGCCATGGATTGTTGTGGGGTGACATTATTCAGAATTGCAAGGAGCTGTTGGCATTGATCAGGTGTGAAAGGGAAACTGCTGGTAGTGGAAACCTGATTAGCACGGGGCTTAGGACCAAAGCTTGAGCTAGATATGAGTCGATCTTACGGCACGAAGGAATCCGTGAAGGTGGTAGCACCACTCAATAGTATGACCGTCACGACCGCAATGAGTACACTTTGGTCGTTCCTTCTTCTGAAAGCCATATCGATTGTCCTTCCGTGGTGGTAGGTTGCCTTTGGCAGCCAAGGCAATGCCCTCAACGGTAGGTGGGGCAATAATCTTTGCGTTGGCGTTCCTCTTGAAGGACCAAGGCATATGCACTCGGTGACAAGGCAATGGTTCTATTAAGAGGATATGTCCTCGAACATGCATATGACTCATTGAGACCCATGAGAAACTTGATGGTATGCTGACAAGCCTGACATTGTTGTAGTTTGAGGCCTACTTTTTGTGCACCACAGTTAAAAGCAAGCTAAAGTCTGATAGTTCATCCCATAAGCCTTTAAGCTTTGTGAAGTATGTGGCAATAGGCATGGTGCCTTGAGCGAGGGTGCTAATATCTTGCTCTAGTTGAAACATGCGGGCCCATTCACTTGAGAAAATCGCTCTTTAAGATCCGACCAAATATAAACTTGCAAGGTTGCAATAAATAACACTAGTGCAAATGTCATGAGAGATGGAATTTAATAACCAAGATTTTACCATATTGTTGCAACGACTCCATTGTGAAAAATCTTGGAGGAGGTTTTGGTTGAGAGATGGTCCGTCAATGAATCCAAGCTTGTTCTTGGCTGAAACCATAATGATTGCTGGCTCCAAGTTTGATAATTTTCTCCATTAAGAGACTGAGATGCCAATACAACCCCAGGATGATCGGAATGATGGAGGTATAGATGGTGATTGGGATCTTGACAAGGAGGTGTAGACATTGTAAAGGTTGTGGGAGTTGTAGAGGCTGTTGGTATTGTAGTTTCAGCCATGATGAAAACAAACTTCTTTCTTTTCTTTCTTTTTTTTTTTTTTTGACACTAAACTACTTGTAGCTTATGGTGATGTGTAACCAGCCTAAACTACATGTAGTATAATAGGGAGGCAAATTGGATTGTGGGCTTCTATAGATAAAATGGGCTTGGACAAAATAATAATAAAAAAATGAGTGAACTATTGGTCTGGTGTGTAGGTTTAGTGAAAACAAAAAAAAAAAAAGATTTAATGGGCTTCACTTACGGGCTAGGGATCCAACAACAAAAAAAAAAAAGAAAATAAAATAAAAAGGAAAGAGTAAAGGCATTTACCCAAAAAAAAAAACAGAGGTCTTCTTCTTCATGCAATTATAGGATGCCTGCAATCGGAAGGGGCGTGATGGGCGGTGGAGGTGAGTGGCTGGCGAAGCTACTAATCGAGACGGAGCAGGCCACGAAAGGAAGAGTAGAAACACGATCGAGGTCGATAGCTCTGGCGTGGGTATCTGACGGGAATGGGAGGACCGGCTGCGCAACACCAATAAGCCTGATTGGCGGGTTGGGCGGGGAGAGCCTCTAAGCAAGGATCGATCTGAATGGGAAAATCCTTGTGCGTAGATTTGTGATTTCGACCAACGACCACCAACTGGTTGCTATCGTGACGAAAATGGTGGCCTCTAACCAGCGAGGACCAGCGGGGTCGAGGATAGCCCAAAGCGTTTTCGACCGGTGAAAACAAGTGAGACTACCACCCAAAGTAATCGAGCAATTTCTGGGACACTGCAACAGAGAAAATTGTTGAAGTGAAGCAGGTAAGAAAAAAAAAAAAAAGGACTCTGTTTCTCAATTGTAGAAACAGAATTTTTTTTTTTCTCAGAATCTAACACTACGCTCTGATACCATGATAAAACTCAATATACGAAAATACTTGTATATTGCTTGATTATAATCGGTATACATGATTGGGTATTTATACACAACTTGGGCCATATAGCCGTTATAAATTAATGATAAAAATTTCTATACATGGAATTTATTTATGCAGAAGGAATGTTAACGTTGGTAGTTGGGAATTTGCCTTTCTCAAATGATTTATGACCGTTGCACAGATTTGTTTCCTCAACAAACCAAGAATCAATCATAACTACCTACAATATCAGCTGCATGTACGTATGAAAGAGAAGACAACATCACATGTGGCTGGCTGCACACGAGTTGTCAGGTTCTTCATGAGTTGTCATCGGTCTGTGTACGTACTCTCACTCCATTGGCTTTCCCGAAGTTGTTTTTATTGAGTTTTCTCGTGCTTTAAATTGATGGCTCAACTAGGGAATTTTGAAAATTAGCGGGTTTGGGTTTATTTGACCCGTTTATGACCCGTTTATATTGTTTAACCTAAAGAAAAAAGATGAAAGTGAGTTGGACCAGTTGGTGACAAAAACAAGGGGCTCTCTCCAGAACCCTCTCGAAGACATTAGACATAGATAGGGTCCTAATCCGATACATTCAAGCATGGCGCTGCGTCCCACTTCTTTGCCGATGGAGCCAAGACCCGAGCCCCCAAGACCAAACCCTCATCCCTTAGTCGAAGAGCATCAACGTTGGTCAAAATGGCGGAGAGCTTGCCAACCTTGGGGACGAGCTTGGAGAGGGAGAAGACGGAGAAGACGGAGATGAGGCCGCATAGCTAGCTGGCGAGGATGGGTTTGGCTTGGGCGAGAACGCCAGAAGGTAGGGCTTGAGGGAATTGAGGGTTTGGAGGGTTTAGGACAGTGGGTGGTGGTGGGATTTGAGGGAAAGAGGGAGGGGGGTTTGGTGGAATTAAGGGGTTTGAGGGAGGATTTGGTGGGAGGGAGAAGGAGGAGCTTGGGTTTGGGTTTAGAAGAGGAAGTAGCCGGCCTGGAGGTCCCTTGCTACGTCTTCATCGTCGGATACCTAGCTACGTCCTCTTCACCGTCGGATACACCTGGTTCTGCTCCCTCTCCGTCATCATCCTCGTCCCCGTTGACATTTGGGTAGACTGGGCGGTACGTTCCTTCCAATTTCCATCGTGATTTCACACAATTGCTACTGGAAATTCTTTGTGGTTGGTTTTGTTGCAGTTCTTGTTTTCATTGACTTGTTTTGAGGGAAGTAGGATTCATTTTTTTTATGATCTCGCTTTCTGCATTTGGTTTAGGGTTCAAATTGTTCAATGTTTTAGTTCACGGGTCGTGTTGTTAGACCCGTTTAGCATAAACGGGTTAACGGGTCGTTCATCGACCGTGACCCGTTAGCTTAAAGCGGTTATTCGTGTCGGGTGACCCGTGAAATTTCCGGTCGGTGTTTGGAGCCCCGTTTAGTTAAACCTCAACTCAACAGACACGGACTGGAACTCAACTATCACGTGAAAGCCATCATGAAAGAAGAAAAAAGAAAAAAAGAAAAAGAAAAAAGAAATGGAGAATGTTATATTGAGAATGGAAATGGCAGAAGATTCTCGTGTATCAACAGTGGAATGGTTTGGTTGGGATATGGACAATGCGCGGTAAAAAATAAGCTAGGTTTGGACCTTTGCTAACGGTAAAAATACATGGGAATGTGTTGTTGTGTGGGACAAGTGAGGTAATTTCCCTTTGCAGTCCAGACTAGCAACAGCTTTGTCTTTTTCATTATCTTGGATTTTTTCAGCATTGTGAATCAATGCTTAATGGATAAGAGGAAAATTTACTGCGCAGTAGTCAGTCCTTTTTCCGATATCGACACATCAGGCCTTCCGGCGTCAATTTTTTTTTTAAGCTTTTTAGACAATTTTACCCTCTTATATTTGTCTAACCGAGCCTCTCCATTTCCGCCTCTATATATTATAGAACATCTTAGCTTTCCTCTTCTCACCAGCCCCACCTGATCCTCCCACAATAAACCTTAACCTGCTAAGATGTTGGGCGCATTCTATCCAACCCCAGCTCCCACAATAAACTTAAACCTGCCAAGTTCCCACATTTTCATCACGGTGAAGAGTACAGGTAAGATTTTTTTTTTCTTTTTTCTTTTCAACTCAACCATATTTTTATTTTGAGCAATATTGTTTATCTTTTATTTATTTATTTTTGTAGATAAGAGTAATGAATCACCATCCTACATCATGATCAATTATTATCAACAAATGAATGGAAATTCTTTAAATGACGACACAAGACTGTTAGAGACGGCTGGTAGGTTGTCTTCAAAGTCTTGAATGAGACTCCAAGGATATAGTAGTAGGATTTGAGAGAGGAGGAAAAAAAATATTTAAGGATGTAGCATGTATCCTTAAGAGTTGGGAGAGGAGAACCCCTAGCATTTTTTTTTTTTTTTAAATTAGTGATTATGTATTTACAAATTGTATTTTTCAATGTATAGTCTTATCCACCGGAAAAGCTACAAGTTCTATTATATGTTTGGAAGCCAGATATTCATAAGTTAATTAGTACAATATATGAGGACAAATTGATATTTTCAATTTTTTTAGACAATTTTACTCCCTATATAGCCTAACCGAGCCTCTCCATTTCCTCGTCTATATTATAGAACATCTTAACTTTATTTTTTCAAATTAAAATTTTCCTCTTCTCACCAACCCCCACCTCCCACAATAAACCTAAACCCGCTAGGATGTTGGGGGCATTCTGTCCAACTCCAGCTCCCACAATGAACCTAAACCTACCAAGTTCCCACATTTTCGTCACGGTGAGAGTACGGGTGAGATTTTTTGTTTTATTTTTTTTAAACTCAACCATATTTTTATTTTGAGCAATATTGTTGATCTTTTATTTATTTATTTATTTTTGTAGATAAGAGTTATGAATCACCATCCTACATCATGATCAATTATTATCAACAAATGAATGAAAGTTCTTTAAATGACGACACGAGATTGTTAGGAATGGCTGATAGTCTGTCTTCGAAGTCTTGAATGAGACTCTAAGGGTATAGTAGAATGATTTGGGAGAGGAGGGAAAAAAATATTCAATGATGTAGCATATACGTACCCTTAGGAGTTGGGAGCTTTCAATCACCTTGCCAATGCTTTTTGCGGTGACATTGAAAAGCGGTTTAGTGTTAGTATACTAGGTTTGACCGTTTCATGTCGTTTTACTCTCATTCCAACTAAAGATGAAAATGACTTGAAGAATGGTATAATGCATGATACTCAAGGATCACTTGAATTTGAGAACTCTTCCTATTGAATTTAACCTTGGTTATTGGAAAATTCTTCAAAAGCATGAGCGCGAAGTACACTTAAGTATGCAAGTATAATTTGGCAAGAGCAGCATTGGTGGGAAACAATACTCCCAATTGGGTCACAGATAACAACAAAACATTGCTAGCCTACGATGTAGACAATGACACATGGATGTTAAGGTGTTTCAGAAGTTTTGAAATTTTGAGAATTGCTTATTACTGTAATTTATTTATTTTTTTTTTCTCTTAATAGTCATTTCTTTTTACCAATGCCCAAGTAACTTTCCATAACATTTTTGATTTGTACTTTAATCTCTCTCTATAGACAAATAAATCTGTTTCCGTCCCTATGTATATTAACGCACCTGAAACTAATTAAGGATGCATTAGCATATATGGCAGATTAGTAACTTTGTCCTATACCACCCTCCATCACTGCAGCAAAAACAAAAATTGATTTAAAATATTAATAAAAAATTAAAAAAAAAAAGAGAAACAAGTGTAGAGTACAATATCATTTCAAAACTTATTTGTCCAAATATTAAAGCAAGATAGGTTATGAGTGTACAGCTTTCAGAAATAATAATGCTACAGTATTCTTACATTTCTACGCCCATTTTCTCACTTCCTAAACAAATAATTAAATCGCATCAATTAATAAAGTGAATGATGTTTTTAATGGAGTGAGAACATGTTGCTAATACAATTCGAACCTTTTTTTTTTTTTTTGTTACTATGATTCTTAGCTATCTCCAAAGATGAAAATCCCAATTAAGCTTTCAAAATTTCACACAGCCACGCACTAGAAAGAATTAGTGGCTCTATGCTGGTTTGGACCAGATGGGCCCAAAAAGGCCTGCCTTTAGTTGCCAATGCCCAACCTATGAAGGATAAAGGAAAATTCAATTGACAAAAAAAAAAAGTGTGGATGTTATGTTAAAAAAAAATCCTAACTGCAACGGATGATTGTGATAATACGGGGACATTTCGAATCACTAGGGAGAATCCTTTTCCCCCAATTTAAGAGTTTTTTTTTTTTTTTTTTTGTTCTTTAAAAAATAAGAGATTTTTAAAATAATAATTTGATAAAAATTTAATAGTGATCAATCACAAGTCTAATAGTGATCAATCACAAGTCTAATAGTATTTTTAAAAATTACATTATTCTTGAAGAGACGTAAAAGAGACTTCTAACAATACTCATGATTTAAGAATGTCTTTTTATTTTTTATTTTTTTTGGTTCTATTCAAAGTGGGATTGGGGGCTGATTTAAGGATATCAGACATCGATCTACTTCTTCATTTCAAAAAGTTTTGAATTGCTTATTACTGTAATTTATTTATTTTTTTTTTTTTTCTCTTAATATTCATTTCTTTTTACCAATGCCCAAGTAACTTTCCACAACATTTTTCGATTTGAACTTTAATCTCTCTCCGTAGACAGATAAATCTGTTTCCGTCGAAACTAATTAAGGATGCAATATTAGTATATGCGGCAGATTAATAACTTTGTCCTATACCACCCTCATCACTGCAGCAAAAACAAAAAAGATGGATTTAAAATATTAATAATAATAATAATAAAATTAAAAAGAAAAAGAAAGAAAAAAAAAGAAACGAATTTAGATTAAAATATCATTTCAAAACTTATTTGTTCAAATATTAAAGCAAGATAGCCTATGAGCATATACAGCTTTCAGAAATAATGCTACAATACTCTTACATTTCTACGCCCATTTTCACACTTTTTAAATGTTAAATTATCAGTTATCCCAAAAGCTTAAACTTATAGAAAGAGGTAAATTTAATCACTTAACCATTACTTTAATACTCCCCCTCACGTATGGGCTCAAACTCCCTTTTAATAGGTGAGGCCCAACACGTGAAATATTTAATTTAAATGGGGGGTAAATTGACGGAGTCAAGGTTTGATCCCATAACCTTTAGCTCTGATACCATGTTAAATTACCAGTTATCCCAAAAGCTTAAGCTTATAGGAAGAGATAAATTTAATCACTTAACCATTACTTTAATACTAAACAAATAAATCGCTTCAATTAATAAAGTGAATGACGTTTTTAATGGAGTGAGAACATGTTGTTCATACAATTTGAACCTTTTTATTTTTTGGCCACTGTAATTCTTTTATTCATATTTTAGCAAATTACTTGGTTTATTTACGGTCTATTTTAGCAAATTACTTGGTTCATATTTTAGCAAATCACTATAATTCTTTAGTTTTGTGTTTGAAAAGAAATTGTCACGGGTGGTCTGCAAGGGAAGAAAGCTTGTAAATGGTAAAGTGCATGCTTTCTTTTACAAGAGCAGAAGAGACGAGCACGAAGCATCAAGAAGGAAAAAGGATTGACCACTCAGCTAAAGAGAAGGACACTCGGCTAAAATGTGTTACGTACAGCTGGTTCCTCCTCCTCAACCAAAACTTTTTTTTTATTTTTCTTCTTCTAATATTGATTGGGACTATCACGATAATAAGAAACACATGGCACTTTTAAAAATTAGTTTGAAAGAATTTTCCTACAAGGCTACAACTTAATTTGTAAGAAATTTCTATTTCCTCTGCTTTATTAGCAAATATGAAATGATGCTCACTTTTTGTTCTGGAAATAAGATAAAATTAAGCATCATGGTCCATGGAGTAGGTGTATATAAGCATCATGAAGCAGGTGTTGTGGATTTAAACTCATAATTTGGAATATAAACATTTGATTTGATATGATATCAACATCTTACTTATAAACTTCCCCATGTTTATCTCCCCAACATTAAAAAGCATTATAGACAATCTCACAATGTTTTTTTTTAAAAAAAAAAAAATTTAAAAATTTATTTCTTTTGGGTGGTGTCTCCATCGTCACCAAAAGGCATGTTGGAGCTTCTCAATTTTTATTTTTTATTTTTTATTTTAAAAGGCATGTTGGGGAAAATGAGTCAAAAGATAGGGGTAGAATGAAAGCTCTAGACGTTGAAAATATGAACCCCTTTAGGCTTTAGTGCATCATGATAGCAGACCCCATAACTTAATCATATCTCAACCATCAAATGTTTATCAGCATTATCTAATTTTTAAAATATTAATTATATTTTTTATTTTTTATTCACTCAAAGTATATTTAGTATACTATATGATGATTTTTTTTTTTTTTGGTTCCTAGAAAACGGAATATTCAATCCACTCATAGGTCAATTCATGCGTTCCTAATGTATCTATAACGTTTTTCGAATTCTTGGTGATTTGACATGGTATTGAAACAATAATTATGAATTGTTTTCATAATTTATATCTCATTTAAATTAAATATTTTACGTGTTAAACATGACTTATTATCTTATTTTATATCGACATGAGAACATATTTTCCTTCTCCTTAAAGCACTTGACTACTTGAGATGTAGATGGGTGTTCGGTTTGGGCCACAAGTCAAAACTAGTTAGAAATCAAATTATGTGGGCATATAATAGCAGGCTGCTCATCTAGAATTGTCAAATTTTATGAGTTTAAAACAAAAGAAAACACAACTTGGATCATATAATCTATAAGCCATCATCTGTGTACTTGTTCATGTCTTAACTTGGTGCCAAGATGATTTGAATTCAAATATGTTGTTGGTGAATCTGAAATACCAAAGGAGTAGCCTATTGAGTTAAGTAACATCAACCTTGGAATTTGCTGAGAAGATCAATAACGAGATTAATCATTAAAGCATAAGGATATTGACATTTTGCCTGCATTAAACTTGTGTTACAATCAAATGTCATCTTACCTAAATCACTGTTTTGTTTGTTGGTCCCTTTCAAGACATTAACAACCAACACACAAAATAATGCCATCAAAACTAAATGTATTTGATGCACCATAATAGAACTGATTACTGTAAATTGTTCTTCGAGTTGTATTCTAATAAGTAATCCATTTGTCAATGTACGTGATTAGACAACCCAAATAAGATTTGAGCAAATGAGTTCAATATGATTTCTTCTCTCATAATTGCAAATTGCTAGGAGATCTCAATCTACTCCATGGAACCCAAAAGTTGAAAGATTTCAAATTGGTTTTCACATTGTCATATTGGTAATCTGTCATTCCAAATTAGTTCTAACTAGAAACTAAAGAGATGGCCACCCCTTGGTCTTTTTATTTTTTTTTATTTTTCAAATTTATATAAAATATTTGTCTTACTAAAATTTTCAGGATATTTTTGTTTTTTGCTGGCCTTTGGGAGACAACAACGAAATTTTTTTAGTAGTTTAGGAACAACATTAACAAGATAGTAGTTTGAGAGGGGATATATATACTTTTCCCAAAAACCAAATAATATAATGGTGTTATACAGGGTAATATCTTTTACTGTATATAATAATTTACTAATTAAATGATTATTCAACAGCAAATTAGCAATAAATTATAATATTCATCACAAAAATATCAATATTTTTGTCCATATATGATTTCAGGTACTACAAAGTAAACCAAACTACATATGATATATATTATCAAATTACAAAATATCAACTTCTAAGAACCGTGTGCCAAAATTTAATTGCGGTCGTGAATAAATATGCCATGAGTAGCAGCACTCCGTTCAAATGAACCTGTCATTCAATAAAAAGTACTAATATATGAAGAAATTTAGTTAATTATAACAGTCGACAGTAATGAAAAAGCACATCAATTAAAAATACTTTGTCATGATCTTTAAACTGATGCCACTGTCGAGTCCTCCCTAAACTCAAAAGCTGTCTCACAAAAACGCCTCATTTCATCAACATCAATAAATAATGGGTGGCATAATTGATAAAAACTTACTCTTCATATAGAAAATGCACCATCAATAAATAGTTTTGAAAAGAAAATGTTAGATTCTAAAGGAAGGTTTCCAAATCTTGGTGATTATTGATTGGCGATTATTGAGTATTCTAAGACTAAGTTGCGAAAACTCTAACAAATATTTGTTGAGTTTTCGCAGCCTTGTCTACAGAATACTCGACAATTACCAAGAATCCGCTTCGGCATCGGGATCGGTATCGTTATCACACAGTATTTGTGATGAGGGACGGCGGGTAGATATGTTTGTGTTCGGCTGTTCGAGAGATATGCGGATAAATATGTGCTTATGATTCACGGTGAGGATCGGATCTCATGATCAAATGGTCACGAGGATATGGAGTAATGAGCATCAGATTTTAGAAGCGTTTAGCTGAGTGAGGAAACGTGTAGCGAGAAAAGCACGGTTGGGGATTAAATACCAGCTGCATGTACGAATGAAGGAGAAGACAACATCACATGTGGCTGGCTGCAGACATGAGTTGTCAGGTTTTTCTTCCCAAAAGTAAAAGATTCTCCTTCTTCCACCAGCACGCAGCAATTGATTGGTAAAAGCCGTGCAGTGACCCGTGAACAAGATAAATGCTCGTATGGCAAAAATATTTAGTAGATTCTTTTTATTTTTTAATTTATAAAATGTTTTGATTCAACGGCACACTGCTTCAGCAAATCTGCAGAAGCCCGGACACAAGCATGGCAGTTTTTTCAGGGGAAGGGTAGGAATAAATAACATTTTCTCTCTGAATTAAAATCTGTCCTTTTGATTTTGTGCAGGTTAATAGATTCTGACCGAACCTTCTCTCTCCGTATGGCCAACAAAATCCGTCTTTTCTCTCAGCAAAATCTTTTAGAGCAAGAAGAGATAATAAGTTAACGTACAAAAGTTTTTATCAAACCGAGGATTGTAAAGATGATCATTTTTGTTTAAGACCCTTATTTTGCAATTGAAAGAAGCCACTACTATTATTATATGAACTAAAATTTTAGTTCTGCGTCTCTAATTTAAGACTTTTAATTGATTCAACACTGATGATAATGAATCTAATTAGTTTGTTAACTAATTATAAGCCAGTTAAAAGCTTTGAACTGAACTTTGTATTGTCAAATTACCAAATGAAATAACCATTAATCACGGCTAAAATTGGCTGAATAGCAACTAACTAGGATGCTCACTTAAATCATAATGTAACAATCAATGTAGAAGCCGAATATGTAGGGATGGGAACCAAGAATGGATAGGATTTGAAATATGCAAAATATTTTTAACTGATGTGTTCCAATCAAAACAACCAATATGCCATAAAAAATAATATTAAAAAAACATTACATAATCTCTTCTGATGGTTGTGAACTACAAGTCTTGCACATAAATAAAAAGGAGAAATTGCTTTCGTTGAAGGGCCAGCCAGGTGTGATTTGTGAAGATGAACATGACAACTGAAGTTGAAAGAGTCAAGAAGAAAAACTTTTTCTAAAGCAAATTATGATCTCCAAGAATAATAATTTGCAGAGTACATCACGGGTGACGCTCTAGCTCACGTTTGCAGAGTACGTCAGTTCACGTTTTTCTGCACAAGTAGCCTGACGTACTAGCTCTTTCCATTTTAGGAAAATTTTCAGCCTTTTCTAGGGAATCAAATGCTTTTCAGTGTTTTTATGGAGAATCAAACAAAAGATAAGACTGCCCGCTAGCCCATGTGCTGTGGACTGTAGTCCGGTCATGGGCTGTTGTGAGATGTGTTGTGTTGTGTGGGACAAGTGAGGTGATTGGTGAAGAGATGCAGCTCGTGACCCATCACTTTAAAATTTCCCTTTGCAGTTCAGACTAGCAACTGATGGGGGAGCTTCAGAATGTACGAAGCGTCAGCCGTATGTGATGCTGTGATGCAGCTCGTGACCCTCCAGGCTTTTGATACGAAGGTGCTGCATGCCCATTTGCCGTTCAGAGCTTGGATTTTGTATTATTGCTTCTCCTTCGTCTTGGCTTGTCGGTTCATTTTTCTGCAGAAATTTTGATGCTGTCCTGATTCCCTACTAGCCTTGACAAGTTGACACGCTCTAGCTATTTCCATTTTAGGAAGGTTTTCAGCCTTTGTTTTCTTGAGAATCAAACAAAAGATATTTCACCCCATTACTCGATGAATAAGAGGAAAATTTACTGTGCAATCGTCGGTCCTTTTTTCCGATGTCGACACATCACATGAAATGCTGAATCAACTCATGGTCGACATTTTTATTAACTCGTGATTCTTTTTCCATGGGATCTCAGCTTCAGTGAAGTATTTAGAAAAAAAAAATAATAATAATAATAATAGTAAAACTTTGACTTCTTCCACAATCCTAAAACATTATCTTTTATACAAACAAGGTTCGAAGATGCCAACAATCTTATAGTCACGAGTAATGTTATCCTATGTTTTTGGACATAACTTTTAAAATTATTAATAAATTAAAATTTAATAATAGTTATCTTAAATCTAATGCTGATTTAACATTACTTCTTTACTACAACAGTCACATTTTGTGGCATAATGTTTTTATTAAATAATTAAATTCATGTCTTTATGACTTCATCAATTCATTTTCAATTTGTCTCCAAGCGATAGCTCAATCGGTTGTGAACTACGCCTTATGAAACGGAGGTCATAAGTTCAAATTCCTCTCCCCCTATCCGGACATGTCAAAAAAAAAAAAAATTCATTCCCTATTTAATTAAATTGTTTTAACTTTTTAAATAAGTGATTATTTATTTACAAATTATATTTTTCAATGTATTGTCTTATCAACAAGAAAAGCTACAGCCTACAGATTCTATTATATGTTTGGAATCCGGATATTCGTAAGTTAATTAGTACAATATATGAGGGCAAACTGGTATTTGCAATTTTTTTAGACAATTTTAATTACCCCCTATATTGCCTAATCGAGCCTCTCCATTTCCTCCTCTATATTATAGAACATCTTAGCTTTCCTCTCCTCACCAACCCCACCTAATCCTCCCACAATAAACCTAAACCTGCTAAGATGTTGGGGGCATTCTATCCAACCCCAACTCCCACAACAAATCTAAATTTGTTAAAGTTACCACATTTTCATCACGGTGAAGAGTACAGGTAAGATTTTTTTTTTTTTTTTTTCATCTCAACCATATTTTTATTTTGAGCAATATTGTTGATCTTTTATTTATTTATTAATTTTTGTAGATAAGAGTTCTGAATCACCATCCTACATCATAATCAATTATTATCAACAAATGAATGGAAGCTCTTTAAATGATGACATAAGACTGTTAGGGACGACTAGTAGTTTGTATTTGAACCCCAGCTCCTACAACGAACTTGAACCTGCCAAGTTCCCACATTTTTGTCACGGTGAAGAGTATGGGTAAGATTTTTTTTTTCTTTTTTTCATCTCAACCATATTTTTATTTTGAGCAATATTGTTGATCTTTTATTTATTTATTTATTTTTGCAGATAAGAGTTATGAATAAGCATCCTACATCATGATCAATTATTATCAACAAATGAATGAAAGCTCTTTAAATGATGACACGAGACTGTTAGGGACGGCTGATAGGTTGTCTTCGAAGTCTTGAATGAGACTCCAAAGGTATAGTAGTAGTAGGATTTAGGAGAAGAGGAAAAAAATTATTCAAGGATGTAGCATATACCCTTAGGAGTTAGGAGCTTTCATCTTCGATATTCCCACATCTTTGTCATGGTGAAGAGTGGGTAACTGGGTAAGTTTGTTTGTTTTATTTTTTGTTTTTTTGTAATGTGTTCTTACATGTTTATTTTGAAAAATGTACGTCGTTGATCTTGCCAACTTTTTTTTTTTGGTTGGTAGATATATCGGCAATGGTTCAACATGAACAATTAATTATGATTAATAGATGAATGGAAACTCTTTAAATGGATCAACCCACAAAGTTAACTTGTTTTGAGGTGATGTAATTGGACGGATTCAGATAAGTGTACCATCACTGAATGATAGCTAACGTGATATATCCATCCAAAGAAAAGAGATCCGACAAGATTTCCCTTTTTCGAAGGGATTAAATGCAAGATTGTTGACTTTCGGATGATGGTAGGCATGTTAGTTAAAAATTACATTAAACCTAAGAATCTTTGCACTGAATCGAAGGTGTTTTTTTTTTTTTTTTTCTTTAAAATATTTATTGAAAGCATAAAAAATGTTGTTTCCATCACTATCTCTTTTAAGAAGCTTCCTTCATCTCTTAAATATTCATGATTTTACAAAGAGATAAATGGAAGCTCTTTAAAAGGCATAGTAGTGGAAAGTGCATTTTTCACCGTTGGGAATGAAGAATCAAAGGGGTTAGGGTTTTAGGGTTTTTTTTTTTTGTTTTTTTCTGACGATGGTGAACTACACTTGCATATAAATAAAAGGAAGGAAATTGCTTGGCTTGTGTTGAAGAACAACATCTGGGGCCCCATCGACGACCAGGAAGAGATCATGGAGATCTGGGACAAGAGAGGTTGTCTAACATACATGTAACTTTTGGTTTTTTTTTTTTTATTGATATTTATCGCAAGTCCAAGAACAGATTGCGAATTTCAGTTTTGTCCGTCAATAGATGTAGGAGTGTAAGAAGATTCTAGGGTAGAGAATTGCTTATTATTGTAATATATTTTTGTTTTCTCTTAATATTCATCACTTATAATGCAATTATTTTTTTCTTTTCCTTCACCAACTTGAAAGTTAAAATCCCCATTAAATTCTGCAAGATCCCAAGAGAGATCTCCCATCCATGTATGAGATTCTCATTAACTTCCTCCATATTGATGTCTATAATCTAAGACTTTTAATTGATTCAACACTGATGACAATCAATCTAATTAGTCTGTTAACTAAGCCAGTTGAGAGCTTTGAACCGAACTTTTAATTGTGAAATTACCAAATGAAATAACCATTAATCACGGCTGAAATTGGGTAAATAGCAACTAACTAGGATGCTCACTTAAATCATAATGTAACAATCTTCTACACAGGCCAACTTTGATCAATGTAGAAGACGAACATGGAAGGATAGAACCAAGAAGGGATAGGATTAGGAGTCCCGGCTATGAAATATGCAAAATATTTTTAACTAGTGTTCCAATCAAAACAACCAATATGCAGAGGACATCACCGGTGACGCTCTTAACTCACGTTTGCAGAGTACATCAATAAGTTCACGTTTTTCTGCAGAACTAGCCTGACGCTCTAGCTCTTTCCATTTTAGGAAGTTTTTCAGCCTTTTCTTGAGAATCAATAATGCTTTTCAGCTTTTTTCTGGAGAATCAAACAAAAGATAAAGAGGGAAATTTGCTGTGCACTGCCACCAGCCTCAGCCTTGGTCAGTTTCAAATTGTATTTTTCAATGTATTGTCTTATCAACAAGAAAGCTACAGGTTCATAAACCTCAATATATGGCAACCCGTCCAGTATATGAGGGTAAACTGGTATTTTCATACTCTCTCATATTGTCCTCTCCATTTCCTCCCTCTCCCTATATATATGCATGGGGTGGGATGGGATGGGATGAACTATCCAACCCCATCTCTATTATAAAACGTCTTGCTTTATTTTTTCAAATAAAAAATTTTCCTTTCTTCTCACCAACCCCACCCACAATAAACCTAAACTTGCTAAGATGTTGGGGTACTTGTCTACGTTTAAACCTTCGATGTTCCCACATCTTTGTCACGGTGAAGAGTGGGTAAGTTTTTTTTTTTTTTTTTTTTGTAATGTGTTCCTACATGTTTATTTTGAAAAATATCGTTGATCTTGCTAACTTCTTTTTTTTTAGATATATCAGCAATGGTTCAACGTGTTATATGGACAATTATGATTAATAGATGAATGGAAACTCTTTAAATAAACCAACCCACAAAGTTGACTTGTTTTGGGTTGATATAATCAGACAAGATTTCCCTTTTCAAAGGGATTAAAGGAGATCTCATGGACTTTTGTCTGATGGTAGGCATATTAGTTAAAAATTATATTGAACCTAAGAATATTTGCACTTACATGAATTTTTTTTTCCTCTAAAATATTTATGAAAGGCATAGAAAATGTTGTTTCCATCACTATCTCTTTTAAGAAGCTTTCCTCATCTCTTAAACATTCATGATTTTACAAGAGATGAATGAAAGCTCTTTAAAAGGCATAGTAATGGAAAGTGTATTTTTCACTGTTGGGAATGAAGAATAAAGGGGGTTGAGGTTTTTGTTTTTTTTTTTTTTTGACGATGGTGAGCTACACTTGCATATAAATAAAATGAAGGAAGTTACTTGGCTTGTGTTGAAGAACATCTGTGGCTCCATCGACGACCAGGAAGAGATTATGGGGATGTGGGACAAGAGAGGTTGTCTAACATACATGCAGCTTTTGATTTTATGTAGCTTTTGGTTTTTTTATTGATATTTATCGCAAGACCAAGAACAGATTGCGAATTTCAGTTTTGTCCGTCAATAGATATGAGATGGAGGTGTAGGAGTGTAAGAAGATTCTAGGGTAGAGAATTGCTTATTATTGTAATATATTTCTCTTAATATTCATCACTTATAATGTCAATTATTTTTTTTCTTTTCCTTCACCAACTTGCAAGTTAAAATCCCCATTAAATTCTGCAGGATCCCAAGAGAGATCTCCCATCCATGTATGAGATTCTCATTAACTTCCTCCATATTGACGTCTATAATCTAAGACTTTTAGTTGATTCAACACTGATGGCAATCAATCTAATTAGTCTGTTAACTAAGCCAGTTGAGAGCTTTGAACTGAACTTTTTATTGTGAAATTACCAAATGAATTAACCATTAATCACGGCTAAAATTGGGTAAATAGCAACTAACTAGGATGCTCACTTAAATCATAATGTAACAATCTTCTACACAGGCCAACTTTGATCAATGTAGAAGACGAATATGTAGGTGTGTTTAGTTTTATGTTTGAAAAGAAATTGTCACGAGTGGTTTGCAGAGTACATCACGGCGGGTGAGGCCCTGAGGGGAAGAAAGCTTGTAAATGGTAAATATAAGCCCATTTAACTGGAGTAAATGGTGAATAAACCCAGAAAAAGCTAAAGAAATGAAAGCTGAAAAACAATATATGTATTGAACCCTCATAATCTACTTTGCAACAAAATTTAACTCAAACTCAAGGAGATACCTTTTGAAAATTTTGCCAGCTGAAGATTTCCAAACAAAATCTTCGCATATTTTTCCGCCAGCCATGTAACAGTAATGTAGTGTTCTTTTTCATGTCTACATGTTACTCTAGCAGTTGATTCCACAGAGTTCAACATCTGGGCCAGTCACCTGGGTCGTAAAAGGATCAATACGAACCCAAAGTAAGGAGAAGATGGAAGCAAGAAGAATTGACCACACGACAACGATGGTAGGTGTTCGGTTCTGGCGACCCATTAGACCCTTAAGGAAAGGATAGAGATGAACAATCACCCAGAAAGCAAAAAACAGCTTCCCAAAGAGAGGACCCCAAGATTGGTAGCCACTGTTGATGGCATATGAGATTCCAGCAACCACCCCAACCAGGTTGATTATTAGGAGTGTGGTTGGTGGGATGAGCAGAGTGGTCCACTTGAACAAATACAACTCCACCAGAATCCCCTTCTTCATCAGAAGCTTTAGAAGTTACTGTAAAATTGGTATCGATGCCAGCAAGAACCTTAAGGAGACCTTGGAAAACAGCAAATAGGTGGGCTGACACACCTCCAATAACCCAAAATTGTTCATTTCTCCACCACTCATCTATCCCAACGCCACTCCATCTCATTTCTAATATGCCGGTGGCAAAGATGGAAAGAAAGAGGGATATGAACCAGATACTGGCAATGTTGCTGATCTGCAGTAAGAAAAAGACAACCCACCACAGAAGACAAATCAGGGCACTCAACCTCAGCTGAAATTTTAAAAAATATCAAATGAATTTGATAAAAAAAAAAGATGTTTTATTACAAACTGTTGCCTAGTGCTTTTGTAGAAGATGGAAATACACCCCTAAAATCTGATGGAAACAAAAAGCTTTCTCTACAGCTCTCCTATCAATTACAATAAACAAGAAGAAACAAGCTATTATTTTAAAGAGTTGTGCCAAGAATTTTGATCAACCAATCGGAGATATCATATGGTAATGCATTTACTTTAATTTGCCTCGTTACAATAAAAAAGAAGAAACACTTAAACAAGCTATTCTTTTTTTTTTTTTTTTTTTTGATAAGTATGAAACAAGCTATTAAACAAGCTATTCTTTTAAAGAGTTGTGCCAGGAAATTTGATCAACCAATGCGAGATATCATCATATGATAATGCATTTACTTGGCCTTGGTATGAATTGAACATGTTAGATAGTGGAAATCAACAATCAACTATCGCAACAATTGAAATTACATTTACCTGGGGGATAATAAACTTTCCTGTAAGTAGACAGACAGCTGGCAATGTACAGTAGGCAAGAAGAGGAATGGCTGTGACTGGGTATATGGTGGTGTTCACATAAGCTAATCTCTCAAGCCACTTCAGCCTTCCGCTATAACCATACCATATGGGGCAGTGCCGACTAAGAAGAATTTCAACTGAACCCAAAGCCCAGCGGAGCACTTGGTTCAGACGGTCAGAAAGGTTAATAGGTGCTGATCCTTTAAAGGCAGGACGATGCGGCATGCAATAGATCGATTTCCAACCTCGGGCATGCATCTTGAACCCTGTAAGGATATCCTCAGTAACGGAACCATATATCCATCCTATCTGCACAAACAACATCAATGAATTTGTTAGGAACTTAATGGCCCAACAAAAGAGTGAATAGAAAGTATGATCTGCTACCATAAACAATACTTTTGCACTATAAACAAGGGGAAAAAGAATTGGAAACAAACAAGGTGGTCAAACAGACAAGTACTTGCTTGTTTCCAGCCCCAACTAACGGCCCATATGGTCTCAGTTACACTGCAAAACTGGAAACAAAAGGACAAAGCGACATACTTCACTTCCCCACTCAGTCATGTCTTCATATCCACAACTAATGACATGAATAGCTTCTTTGAGGAGGGATTCTGGAGTGGCAGACTCTGGAACACCACCGTTTTCCATTAGTGTTGAAGCAACAAATGCAGCTGATTGACCAAACCTTTTCTCCAGGCTTATCTGGGACATGAGCAGTGACTTCTCATCATCAAATCCCGCACCTATACACAAAAATTTACAGGGAAGATAGGTGTATTACTAATAGTAAACAGATCCAAATAACATTACACGTATACAGCCAATAATTTCGGATGTTGATGTGTGGTAGCATAATATCTACCCAAAATTGACACATATGGCCATGGAAGGGCGATGGGGTTATTTTTACGAGATCTTAGCTGAGATAATAATCAATATAAGAGAGAAGAGAAAGTGCAATATCCATAAAATTCATATGAGATATTTGTGTCTTTAAAATATCTTGTCTCAAATTGCATAAATATTAATGTAATGCAACAGGTAACTGCATGGGAAATAAAAATGACCAAATTAATTCAGGGTTCAAGAAACACCAGATGTGAGAGTTTACACTGACCAAAATAACCCCAATAGAGCAAAAGAGAATGTAGTTTAAACCACTTTAAGAAAGTAACAGTTTACACCACGACAATAAAGACCAGGAATGGATCTTGTGACAAAAAAAAAAAAAAAATAGAAATTAAAGCTGCACCTTCCACTCCTTCTTCAATATCTTCTAGATTGTATATTGGCACAGTTGGATCAACATGCTTGCCCGACTTTTTTTTATTGGCTTCCTTTCCACTTGAACTGGATCTCCTCTTTCCGGATCTACCAAAGCATGTAGATAACATGCTTGATTTTTTATGCTTAGGCTTGAGAGGGGGCTCATAGCCATACAAGGCTGTTCTGTTGAAAACGCACCCTGTACCCACATATACAGGGCCTTGGATGCCATCAAAGCCTCTTAAATTGATCTAAAATCCACATAAAAATTTTGATACGATAAAGTGAGAAAAGAACATGAGTAGGAAATATTGTGACACCAATAACAAATAGATTATTGTGTAAATATGACAGTATTTCAAAGAGAACTGAGGATTCTGACCCAAGGTTGCTAAACAGAACTTACATCAAAGAAAACGGTATTACGATTGGCATATCGATCATTCTTATCAATCCCATCAAATCTTTGAGGAAATTGAACATAGCACACTGATTTTCCAAGGTTAGGATCCATTAGGAAACACATAGCTTCCCGTATTGCCTTGCTGTTGTTTATGTAATGATCACAATCAAGATTTAACAAAAAGGGTCCATTAGTAAGAACTGCCGATACACGAACCTGTATGAGTAACTCACAGACAGTCAGAGAAAGTATATGTTCAACACAAAGAGCTTCAACATTCTATAATTGTCTACTTACAAGTGCATTCATAGCACCAGCCTTCTTGTGATGTTGGAAACCAGGACGCTTCTCACGAGACACATAGACTAGTCGTGGAAGCTCATTACCCTCACTGTCAAGTCCTCCACTATGTCCTAAGAAAACCTGCCAGTCATGAAGAAAGAAGAAAATCAGTTCCAACAGCATTTATTAGGATGGAAAAAAGAAAAGGAGAAAAAGAACAAATTATTCCAGACATTCCCATGACATTAAAAAAAAATATATATATATATCTTACTAAGCCCTAAAGTGGATTTCACACATCAAAAGAAAGTTGGCCATGAACAAGAAGAATATACCATTGACAAGATATTATGTCGGAAAACATGAGAGTGGCAAAAAAAAAAAAACCAAGAATCCAGCCATGTAGTTTTAGCATTTACTCTCATTGCCATGCCAACATCATGATGTTTGGGTGGTCTCATTACAATTTACAAGTAACTCATATGTCAGGTCCCGGAAGCTGGAAAGAAGTATCTTGCATGCCATTAACAAGGCACTTATTGCAGTTAAACACACTAATCCACGTCAAAAAGGACAAACCTGGATCATCCCCGGATGATCTCTGGTGTTATTTCCAGGCCAAGGTGTACCATCTTGCATGAACCATCCTTCTTCGGGAACTTTCTCGGCCTTTGCCACAAGCCCATTAATACGAACTTTGAACTCTTCATATTCTCTCTGCAATGCAGTTAATAGCAGACTTGCAATAAGAACATGATATACACAGTAAATTCCAGTACTATAAAATAATTAAAAGAAAACCTTCCTACCTTCATAGCTCTGCGAGCTTTGACAAATGATGGATGAACCTTGTCCTTTAAGTAGTCAATCTTCTGTGCAAAGTACCATTCTGGGGCTCTAGGCTCAATGGTGTATTTCTTGCAGAAAGGAACCCATTTTCTGGCAAATTCTGATGTTTCAGACAAAGCTTCAAAAGTCAACATAGCAGCTCCATCATCTGAAACATAACAAGAAACTTTGTCTACTGGGTAGTCTACTGCAAGAATGGATAAGACAGTATTGGCTGTGACAAGTGGAGGCTCCTTTAAAGGGTCAACTGTACTGACAAAAATGTCAACAGCAGCCAACTGAGATGGCTCTCCTTCTCGGTCATATCTGTGGACCATAATGAAAAATTAAATTTAGAGCTCCGAAAGATTATGAGAATCTTAAAGAAGTTGGAAACTTTTTAGAAGTTGAATAAGAGAGATGAAAACTACCTCAAAGCCAGTCTGTCGAGATATGTCTCACGGTTCACGGGAAGCCATTTAGGGAACTGATCCAATATCCATGACATTGCAAACCATATCTCACAAATCACAGATACTAACCACAAAGCATAGGCATTGGGAACTGGATTTGTTATACGGTAATGCAAGAAAATGCTGAGAATAATAAGCCGCAGAACTATGACCATCCTATAAGGGTTAATCCTAGAGGAAGGAATAGAAACCTTCCTTGATAAAGGCTGGCGGGCTTCATCATTTCTGCATTACAAAATAGAGAAAGAAAATATGAAATTTAAAATATCAGCAGCTGCTCTACACAGTAATGTATAAATCTAAACAAAGGGAGAAAACCATTCATAAAGTTCACCTCTCATACATGCCCAACGATGTAAGTCAATGAACATGTTTAATTTACTATTTTTCCTGATCAAGATAACACAGTATTTTTCAGATCTTCTGTGTAGCATAAGTTACCTAAGCATCAGATCCATTTTATTACTTTGTATGAGAAAAACTTATTCATCCAGGGCTTATATTCCATAACATTTGTTTTCGTATTCAGTAATTATTGCGTCATTTATGTTAAAGTACATGAATAGAAAAATTCAATCTCAATTTGCACTTGTGCATTTTCATCCAAGCATACGAAGAGCTGGCGGGGGAGCAAGAGAAAAGGTAAGTTGATTGGGAGTGTGTAATCTTATAAATTAGATGACGTATAGAGTGGGAGTTGAGATTGAATGAAGTAAATATATGTATAATGCTGCCGAGCAATTGAAACAGACGCGACCAACTCACATGGGAGAAAACATTGTACCCTATGAGGACAACACTTACAATAAAGAATCATTCATCACCACATCAGTGCTGGCATCAAAATCTCCACCACCCCTGCCTTCGGATGGAGCATTACAAACACTCATTGGAACCACATTCTTCTCGGGCTTCACCCTCCAACCATCAATTCTCTCTTTCCAGGCTACACTGCTAGACCCTGAGAACCCAGGTGAGATTAGCTATCTCAATGCTGAAATCAAATTTGAATAAAAAAATCCATCCGAAGAAAAAAAAAAACAGAAACAAGCAATAAATAGCCTTTTAAATAAGAAAGAAATTTGGGGGAGGAGAATACGTGTTGAACGATTGGCTTCTGCCATGTAAGGTAGTGGATTTATGTGCTTTCCCCTGATGCCACTTTCAGGAGATGCCATGGAAAGATGCTCGGGAGACGCAGCTGACAGCTCTCCAGAAACCTGAAATTTCAAGACAATGTTTATACCGTATAATTTTAGCTAGTAATGAAAGGGTCAAGATAGGACAACTGATTCGATCGACTTACAGAACATCCGTTTGTGAGCAAAGGAATATGGTTAAGAGAAACCTCTTTATCATAGTTAGGGGGTCCAACATCTTCCCCTCGACCGTAACTCATGTGCGAGCTCTGTATTGGCTGTGCTTTTTTATTCAGGTTCCTATCTTGAATCCCCAACTTATAATTTGAACCATTTGCAGCATCATTAACATCAGCATCATCCACCTCTTCCCCTTGAATTGAAGGGCTCCCTAGAGGTAAAGAAGAACAAACATACATCTCTTTCCTGAATCCTGATAACCATAGATGCCTGAGTGACAAAAATGTGATGACAGTTAGACTGAACTAACCTTTGTGCCATTTGTATTTGGTCTTGCATTGAGAGCAAGATTGATTACCATCTTTCCTTTCATACTCGTAGCAGGGGCGGCAGACAGGGAATGAACAAACATCACAAGCAACAAAGGGCTTGCCATCCACAGTTGTGCCAACAGTGTCACTACAGATCAGGCAGACCTTGCCACCCACGAGTTTGGAAGGTTTTGACTGAATAACGAGCAACACAACTCAATTATCAAATGGGAATTTCTCTTACCCTCTCTTCCATTTTTTTATTCTTTCAAAATGCTTCCTTTAATCATCTTAAACTATTGGAGTAGCATGAGAGACAATGCAGAAAGAACAAAAATTTTGGGGCAGATATGATTATATGAAGCAAACATTCCAACGCAGTTTCAAGATGTTTTCTGTAACACAATAAAGAGCCTAAAATTGGGAAAGGAAAGAACAAATTCTCAAAAGAATTTCCCAGAAACTATCTTTTATTGAACCAAAGGGTGCCAAGAAACACAAACTTCTATTAAATTATTTTACACACACACACACACACACACACACACATATATATATATAAATCCCAAACCAATTAATCCATCAAATAAAGTTTTAAGCAATTATATTTGCAATCCAATCCCAGAAAATGGAAATTTAAAGCAAATTAAAGTCTATAATTAGTATGACTAAACGAGTAGTCCCATTTTAGATCCCCAGAGACTCGAGTGTGAGAAAAGTGGAAGGAAAAACATGCTTCGTAATAGCCCCCTCTCCTAAACAAATTAGACAAATTTCCCTCTCTTTCCTCCTTCCCAAGATCCAAACATGTCATAATAAACAAAATTCTCCATCCAAATTGGTTATCATACTATGCATTGCATGGCCAATTTGATCATCGGCATTCAACTATCTATCTAGTAAACTAACACAAACTGTGAAGGATACTAAAAATAACAAAATGTAGAATTGAGTATCAACAAGCAACAGTGGAGCAATGTAGTACTAACCCCTGAATCTCCCAACTCCATGCTCTCTTCACCCAAAAAACTGCTTGATCGTCAGTCAAAATCCCAACCCAAAAATCTCTATATTGCTAGTACCTCAAAATGTTCCATAAATACTCAAACGTGGCTCTGTTTGCGGAGAGAACGGGACTGGGAACCACACTGTAGCTACACGGTTTCGTTATGTAGCTGCAGTGTACCACGAAGACTGCGATTTTCAAAATATTTTTTTCCACCTGCAGACTTGCTGCTCCCCGTCACATTTTTCAACAGTCTATTAAGCCGGTGTACCCCAATCACATCATATATGAACGACAATTGGTTTTTTTTTTTGGGTTTGTCGTTCATATATGAGGTGATGGGGTAGGCCGGCTTAATAGACTTTGAAAATATGATGGGAAGCACAAGTCTACAGGTGAAAAAAAACATTTTGAAAATCGCTGGTACACTGCAGCTACAGTACAGAATCGCACTGTAACTACAGTACGATTTCCAGTGCCGTTCTCTCCTCAAATAGAGCCACAATGTTGTTAGAGCATAAGACACCCGGACGCTGAAAATGGGTTAAGCTAGAAAATTTATACGACAGACGGATTGCTTTGGGGGCTGACACACCCAGATCCAGCCTACCGAAGACTGAAGAGTAGCAAAAGTGCAAGATGATGTTTTGCAGAGAGAATATTTTGAAATTTTTTGGCTTATCGGATCTTGCCATGTCATCGGTGGACCCGCTGAGGGTGTGCTGTCGTCCGATGTGGCAATATCTTGGTGGAATACTGGATCTACGGTACTGGGAGGGGTCTATTATTATTATTATTTTTTGTCTCAGCTGTCTACTGAGACAGAGATCGGTAGTAAATATATATTTATTTATTTTTTTGTTTTAAATATTAGAATTATTTTTGTGTGGGCGGCCGGTGGGTTCCAATTCAAATTGTGTGGAGTTTCCTATTATTATTTCTGTCTTTTCTTTTCTTTTTAGTTGGGCAAACAGTAATAGGGAATCCAAATCCTCCGATTTAAGACTATTATATGTATCGGATATAAATTTCTTTTAAATTGGGTTGATTTTTTTTTCCGATCCCATTTCTAAAATTGTCATGTGTTTTGTGAGCATGGGAAAAACATATGTTTTTTTGAGAAAACTTCTCATGCGGTCCATCTACAAAAGGGGGTTTTGCAGCACCCAATAAAATTATGACACCTCACATAAAGCACCAAAAATGCAAAAAATAAACCTACAACTTAATACACTTAATTAAAAACTCAGGCCTTGTTTGATATATGGTTCTAAAAATACCTTTACTTTAATGTCCTCTTCAATTGCAGCCCTGGGGTTGAGGGTGAGGGCATTTTTGGAAGAATGGCTGGCATTAGTACCGAGATGCTACTGCATTTTTTCTCTGACTCGTGCCCCATAACTTTTTCGAAAATGCCCTCTACAACTGCTGCAATAAGGAATAAAGGTGAGGGCATTTTTGGAAGAATGGTTGAGGAAAAAAGGAGCTGCACATTGTGACTGACAGCAATCCCATCGTGGCAACTGAAGCCAATATCAAACAAAGAAACAAAAGTTTTCACCAAAAAAAAAAGGAAGAAAGAAAAGTTGAAATCGTGAAAGAGCAAAGAAGAGAGAAATAATACCGTGGGTCTGCAGACCCACGGATGGCCTTGGTCCAAGACCCACGGCAGGGTCTCGCCGGCCGTGGGTCTGTTGAAATGTTGGCCGCGTCTTCCTCCGGTGAGTTTATTTTTTGGTTTTTTCTGATGGGTCTTGCTCCTTTTTTTTTCTTTTTTTATATGGGTTTTCCTTCTATTTCTTTTCTCTCCCATTTGGTGTTTTGATGCATTAGGATATTTTTAAGGTGATAAAATCCCTAAAGGGTTAACCTTCCTCTTTAGGATTTAGTTTTGAATAAAAAATAAATTTTGAGGCATTAGAATCGATTTTTGAGGTTGGGTTTGCATTTTTCAGTGTTTTTGGTTGGATTTGGCCAGAAATGAAGAAAGCCGCCGGAGATGGTCTGGTCGGAGATGGTGACCCACTGCTGGGTCTGCCATCGCCGGTGGTTTCGCTAGAGGTGGTAGCTTGGTTATATGGTGTTTTGAGTTTATTTTGTCAAAATAAGCTTGATGATGTGTCACCCTATAGTTGGATGCTGCAAAAGACCTCTTTTGCATATGGACCGTATAGTAGGGGTTCCCATGTTTTTTAGGGATAATTTCACTAACCCCTGAAGTTTGACCATTTTTTCAAACACCCTCCTAACATTCAAAAATATTTCACTTTTTCCTCAAAAATTTCACTCGCATCGTTCAAATTAAGACAAAATTTTTAAAAAAGATCAAAATACCTATGATTTTCATTTTTTTAAAAAATAAAAAAAAATATATATATTTTGGAAGTTGACATTTTAAATAGTAAATTTTAAACAGTGACTTTTGTATAAAATTCCAACTTTCAGATTTTTTTTTAAAATAAAAACTAAGGATATTTTGGTCTTTTTTAAAAATTTTGTGCCCTAATTTGTACGGAATGGGGTAAGTGAAAATTTTTGAATGTTCGGAGGGTGTTTGAAAAAATGGCCAAACTTTAGGAGGATTAGTGAAGTTATCCTGTTTTTTATGTATAAATGTGTTGAATGAATTTTTTAAACTCAATCTCTAAAAATGTTATATATGCATTCCTTAAGCATGCGATAAACACATTTTTTTTATTTTGTTAATACTATTAAATAACCATACAATTTGATGTAAGATTGTAAGATTGTAAGATTGTAGAGGCATGAAATAGGGACATAGAGTCATATAGATATATATTTCCTACGAGCGTTCAACTCAAGCACGTGTTTATTTACATAACATGCTCTATAATCAAGAAAATGCTAGGCTTACAAACATATTTTAAAAAAAAAAAAACTTTTATAAATTGACGTGGCACAACATAATTGGAAATGAGATAAATTCAAATTTTGAGAAACCCAATCATGTTGTGCCACATTAATTTGTAATTTGTAATTTTTATTTTTTTTGTAAAATGTGTTTGTAAGCCTAGCATTTTTCATAATTAAATTATGTTGCAGATTTACAAAACATAGAGAGCACCTGGTCTTCAAAGTTCTAAAGCCCTTCAAAAGCAATAATAGTGCATGTGTGCTATCATGCCAAGATGAGAAATGTCAAAATTAAGGATAATGATTGTTTTGCTTGCTTATGCCACAAGCATGAATACAATTGGAAAGTTCAAAGGAATTAAATTTAAGGAATGACAAACATAATAATAATAATAATAATAATAATAATAATAATAATAATAATAAAGGTGGTTCTTATGATTCTACTAATTCATTCATCAATTGAGACTATACGAGATCTAAGTTCAAAATATTGTAAAATATTTTGGTTCATATGATCAATTAGAACATCAAGATGACCTTTTCCTAATACAAGATGATTGAGAATTGTTAAAGTATTGATTAAATAATAAATTTATCGTTTTCTATTAGCTTGAACAGTGATAGATCTAAGAATTCATATTAAGAGGGGTGAAACTAAAATAATAATTTTTTAAAAAATTTTGTAAGGGTGGGAGAAGGAGTAAGGGTTAGGGTCAAGAAAACTAAAAAAAATTTGAAGGGGTGGATGCCTCTGCCCGCCTTCCTTTATATCCGGCCACCTCTAAGCTTGAACTTTTAGAATTAATAATAATTTAATACGGTATTAAAGCTAAATGTCAAATTTTTAGGCACCAATGAATATTCCAATACGAAAGCATTAATTACTCTTAAGAAAAATATGAATATAATTTTATTTTATCTACAACAACATAAAGCCCTTACATATACATATAGGAAATGAGAGAGAAAAGAAAAGCGGAAAGATTGAGGGTTACCATTATACATTTATATAATTGACTGTCCCTCCCTCTCCGTTTTTTATGGATTAGATTGTAGCTCCCTCTCTTATCCTTGCACTTAAAGGTCAAAATATATAAGGTCCGCTTGTTAAATGATTTTGGCAAAGGCAAAGGCAACCCATTATTTCATTTTTTTAACATTCTCTTATTTTTTACATCATATCAATCTCTTCTAATACTATTCAAATAAAAAAAAATTACTACAAAACAATTTTTTTTTTTTTTCATATCAATGAATTTTTGTTATAATATCAAACTGAAATCGAAACAAAATCGTTTACCAAACGAATCAATAGTATTTTACAGCTTTGGAACTACTTGTCTTGCTTTGGAACAAACAACGTTTTTTTTTTTTTTTTGATCTTTGGGAATAGTATCTGAGTGAGATTTTCATGTATGTTTTAAACAACATTAATTAAAACATTCAGCACTAGCAGTTTCTTCATGTAAATGCAATGCAGCTTTCAGATTCTAAAACATTGAAATCCCACACAGCGGGCCTTGTGCTTCCTTAATTGCAGGCCATCTGATTTTGGCATTTGCACAGGGCTTCCCATCCATTCCCACCCCAACCTGCAACATCATATTGTAGAAACATGAAGCTTAGAGAGATTTTGATTTGAAACAACAACAAAACATCCCCAAGCATTTGCTCCCTCTAAATAATGTGCACATTAACTAGCAAAACGGGTTGCTTGTAACTTTGTGTTTAGGGTTGCAGGGCGTCTTACACTGCTCTCAATGTTACTTTCGTATATGAGTGGTGTTGCCTTGAAGGTGTTAATTAATGGTTGCTTACTTGCTTTTAACTGTGTTTGGAATTATTGTCACTCTCATTTTATATTAGAATTAAAATATAATAAATAAAAATGAGGATTTTAAGAGAAAAATAAGAGTGTGTAAAAAACAAAAAAGAAAAGGGAAGTTTCAATTCTAACTTACACTGGAAAGGCAAAAGAGCCATTGCTGCCATCGGATTGATTGGATTCACTTGATCCTACTGACACCAGGCGGCAGTCTTCAACCTCGTGAGCAATTTGATATCTCCTTCTCATGCCGTTTGTAGGCCCTTCTGCATCAAAGTATATGCTCTCTTCCTCATCCTACCAAAAAAATAATAATTAGATTTTTTTCCTAATGAAAATAATTATAGAAAGTAGGAATCTATGTCAACTCGTTGGTACAACCCTTTCTAAAGACACTTTTCCAATGGGAATTCAACAGGGAAAAATCAATTAAAGAAAAAAAAAAAAGCACCCTATTTATATACCTTTCGGTCCGAGACCATAACATGCCCATCACGTCCATTTCTAATCAACTTTTCTCCATTGCCATACCTTTTTACTCCTGTTTTGGCTTCCTCCCCATAATTCAGCTGCTTCTTCAAACCAAACCAAGTAAAGGGCATGAATAAATAAATAAATAAAGTAAATTTATTTTTTCTCAACTTTTAAGATATAGAAGGCATAGATCAGTACTGTTGCTGCCAACCTTTCGGTTTACAGGTCTGGAAGTTTCCTTGACAACGTCAAATCCTCCATTCTCTCTAAAGCAGAAGACAATGTAGTCTTCATTGGAGAAATGTGGCCACCGGGAGTCATCAGCCGGCCCATTTTCAACCGGAATAATATTGGCGTATTTAGCCTCGTCTCTCTCTTTGTTATTGCGCCTTCTGTGGCGTGTCATCTTCTTGCTGCTTTGATCGTTTCTACTATTTTTTATTGGCAATTGAGGTGATGTAGTGGGTTCATCATCAGAGAATATTATAAATTTTGTCAAAAATGATAAGAATGAAGAAGAAAATATGAAGAAGTTTTGAGAGAGAGAGAGAGAGGAATTGGGTTATGATAGAGGGAATTGAAATTGACATTTTTGAATTTGAAAAAGGGATAAGGGAGTTACAGTGTTGAACATAATGAGTAATGAATGAGTCCTATACAAATTTGCCTTGAAAATGAAATGGAAAATGTTTTTTAATGAATAAGAAATGGAAATGCTATTGTTTTTACGACAAATAGAAGAACCAAAAAAAGGGGGCAAGCGTCAATTGTCCTACACAAATTTCTCTCCTTTTTACCATGTATAGAAAACATAACTGACTCATTCATTACTCATTATGTTCAACACTGTAACTCCCTTATCCCTTTTTCAAATTAAAAAATGTCAATTTCAATTCCCCCTATCATAAACCAATTCCTCTCTCTCTCAAAACTTATAATAAAAAATGATTACACTTAACCCCCTCAAACTACCACTCTAATGACAATCTACCCCCTTGATCATTTTTTCAAATTAAAGAATGAAGAATTGGGTTAACCCAATTTCTTCTTCATTCTTATCATTTTTGACAAAATTTATAATATTCTCTGGTGATGAACCCACTACATCACCTCAATTGCCAATAAAAAATAATAGAAACGATCAAAGCAGCAAGAAGATGACACGCCACATATATACATATATGTATATATGTATACATATATATATATATATATACACAAATATGTGTGTATGGGGGGGGGGGATATGCTTGGCAAATGGCAACTGATTTGGGGTAACTTGGTTTTGCCCTGTTCATGGATTGAACAGCTCATACGCATGTTGTCTGCGTGCAGAACGTAGCTGGTACCTCGTTTTAAGGAGCCATGGTAGTTTATCAAAATTCCCTTGGCTTTGATATTTTCATTTTTTCTAATTAGAATATTTAGGCAGTACCATGAATATTCCAATATGAAAGCATTACTCTTTAAGAAAACTTTGAACACAATTTTATTTTATCTACGACAACAATAAGTGCTTACAACAGTGTTATCACAATCCTTCAACAATAAAACATTATTTCTTTGGTGAATATATACAACAAAGGTATTATACATACACACATTCATACAGACATATATTTATTATATATGAGTATGTCACATTAATGCCCTTCCGATCCTCTCAAGAGCAACGTGGGGAAACAACTCCCATGCCAGCCAAGTTCACATTATTGCATAAAGCTTTGGCTGTTCCCCCTCCTTGGCCTTTCAGGTTAATGTTTTGCAACAAAATCCCCTGACATGGAAAGCTCTTGCTGCAGTCGAGGTTTATGGCCACGTCAGAAGAGCTTGTCCCTTGAATGTTCTGGAAAATCACATTTTTCACTTGAACTGCTCTGCCCTGTGTTATAAATTCAATCCAGCAGATAATTTGTCAGCAAATTAGATCAAAGGGTTGATACATATATATGGCTCCTAGGATAAATTAAAGTTCTGTACCTGTTCTTTGCATGGTTTGTTTTGGTCACAGTAGTTTTGGTCGATTATTATCGGATTGGCCACATTTTGCATCACAATGTTCTGAAATTTGATGTTGCTTGCACTTCCTGACCCTCCCTGACAAGATGGACACAGTGAATTTAGCTCTATAATCCAAGCATGGACACTATTTAACATGCAGTTTGAAAACGTAAACTTTAAAAACACAGTTAAACATTTTAGTAAAATCGTCCATTTTTAAAAACTTTTTTCCAAAATGATACATTTTATGGGATTTGCTTTAAAATCACATTTTGGGATACGAAATTGCAATGACAAATGCACTCTAAATGTTTTTTGTGGGTGTGTGTGTTGGGAATTAATTTGTACCAAAAAACTAGTACTAGGTAGTAACCTGCCATGTCTTGATCCTCACTCCATTTGTGGTTCCTGAAAACTTAGCTCCATTCACAGTTACTCCTGATACATAAGCTTCCGAATTTCCAGAGCCCAAGCTTCCAATACTGAGCTCAACATTGAAAAAAGGACCAATATTAGTACTGTTATGTAACAAAAGTTGTTGTCTGTCATGAATATGTATGTTGATTATTGAAATGGGTATTGGAGAAATTAAGCGTTGAGAGATATTTGAAACCTGATTCCATGCCCAGGTCCACAGGTTATGTCTGTGGCTTGCAGCTTTTGGGATCCACTTACAATTGAAATACAATCATCACCTTCCACAAATCATAACAAATAAATGAATACAATAGGGTTTGAGTAACTTTTAATTTCTTTTAGTAGATTTTAGGTATATATACCTGTTGCTATAACACAACTTGAAATCTGGATGTTTTGAGTGTCTGTGACATGAATCCCATCAGTGTTTGGGCTATTCTCTGGAGCAGTTACTGTCAGATGGGAAGCTTCAACATTCATGCATTTTTCGAAAGAAAGGTGAATTTGTTGTGCGTCATTGATCTTCAAGTTCTTCACCAACAAATTCTTGCAGTTGTAGAAGGTCATGGCCTGCCAAGCCAGACATAATTGTCACAAGAATGATTCAATGACATATTTCTTCTAGCTACTTGGGAAAACTTTACTTACCATTCATGATCCAAAAAAAAAAAAAAAACACCCTAGCTAGGTTTTTGTGATTATGCATTAGTGACTTTTTTGGCCAAAAAAATTCACTTATGGTGTAGTGACCTTCCAGTAGTAAAAGATCATAGATGGTAAATGAAGTCTAAGGGTATAATTGAAAAGGTACGGTAATAAAAGATCATGGGTGGTAAATGAAAGTTTTCCTAATATTAACTCGTGCAAAATCTTTCATTCTTTTAAGTCATTTGGTCCTGATGTCTCATAAAGTATCATCACGTCTAAAATTCAACCCCTCTTAAGTGGGCCACGCTATCGGGTAAAAGTCCAAACTTTACCCATCTCGTGTGAAGGGGGACTTTGCACAGCGTCCTGAAAATTCACCTTGAATACCCCAATTATAAATAAATAAATAAAAGGATCAGACAAACATACCGTTGGTGCATCCTTGCAAGGCTGCCAATCAATGAAGAAAAAAGAATAGTAAGGGGTTTTGATTAGGGCTAATATGAGGTAGCTAATTAATGAGAAATGAATACTGGGTTCCTAATGGCTTAATTACCAGAGCTTTATTGATTTTGCATGAATTTTGCCACCATATCTTTCCATTGCCATTGACGGTTCCACCACCTTCGACTGCTAAATTTTGAACACTATCAAAGATTAGCCAGTGTCTGCCTTCTTGGCTGTAGTCTGATCGATCATCAGATGCTTCTATGGTTCCAGAAATCTGTTGATTTTCAAAAAAATAAAGTAATATATATTTATTTGATATATATATAGGGCTTGAAGTTTTGAAAAGTAGGAGACCCTTTTCACTAGTTTAATTACCTGCATCGTAATATCAGATTTGCAAGGACCTGAGAATCTAACTGGCTTAAGACGATAGTTTTTCTGTGGCACCACTACTAGAACAGCTCCATTAGATGAACAAGCTACCTCCCAAGCCTTCTTAAATGCCTGAAAGGACCCAAGTAAATAATATATTTCAGGAAAGAAAGAAGAAAATGCATGTCACTGCATGCCTGCATCAAACTATACTTCACTCACAAAATATTAACACTTCAAAGTGTACTAATTAAAAGAGGAAACTTAACTTATATATGTATACACCCCCAAAATATAAGTGGTTTTACAATCATATTCTTGACATTTGTATCGGTACCCTATATTTTAGCTCATTTTAATTTCATTATTATTTTTTGTTAAAATGCCGGAAAAAAGGTGAAAATTTTAAAAATTTTAAAAATTTTAAAAAAGAAAGAAAGAAAGAAAGAAAAAAAAAAAAAAAGGGAAGTGAAATATGGGTTATCCACGTTACAAGTTTTTACTTTGAGATTAGGATTAGAAAATCATATATACTTTTAAGTAAAATTTTCATGGTGGGTGCATTCATACATGGGATCGGATTTATGTATTGTCAAAGCTTTATGTCAGCTCAAGTATTGTCACATTGTCTTGCAAAAAAAAAAAAAAATTGAATTGGTCGCAAATCAAGCAAAACACATTATCTTAAGGCTGTAAATCTGCCATTGCTAGCTATATTTAATTAACTGAAGAGTACGTACCTCTGTATCGTCATAAGAGCCATCACCTTTAGCTCCATAGTCGTTAACATTAACTGTTTTACCCGAACTTGAAATGCTGCCGACTCTATCAAACTTCCTCAAACTTAAGGCATCACTTCTTTGCTTGATCAAGTTGTTAAACGCACCGTCGTCAACGGTGCTCAAGTAGGAAGGATACGCTTGAGAATCATACCCAGATTCTTGATCAGAATAATGACGAAGTGGGTCCTCTTGCAAAGTGCTATAACATGAAATAAAAGAGAGCATGATGATGAGAATGAAATATGAGAGCAGCTGACGAGCCATTAAAGATACTCTAAAGAATGTAATCAGATGGTTATTGCAAGGTATGGAAGTGAGAAAGCACGGCATGATGGGCTTGTGTATTTATAGAGATTTGATAGGGGAAAGAGAGAGAGAGAGAGAATGGCGGCCTTTTCAGGTTCTTGTCAACATGACTCTTGAGGTATGGTTTGAAACAAGAGATTGAGACGAAATGATCTCTTGGCCAGATTCTCATGACTTTTGCTCCATATATACGTACATGTACATATATACACACTTGTATGTTATAACTTGCATGCATATTTGATATATATATATATATATATAACAAAGTAAAAGGAATTCCGCATTTCCGTGAGCAAGGACGGAACCAAGATTTCTTATTTAAAGGGGTTATACCAATTTTTGATAGGGACCAAGCATAATTTTTAAGCCTAAAAATACATACATATATATATATATATTTAGCTTAATAAAACAAATTAAAAATCAAGGGGGGTGGGCAGGGCAGCTCTTCATCTATACATTGTTTCGTCATTGCCTGTGATGCTGACTTCGTTTTATTTTTGGGTTATTACGTACATGAAAAATTCTAAATCTTGATACTAGTATAAAATTGTAAACTTATATGAAAAGAAATAATGAAGAATATTATGAAATCTAGCTAGGAAGTTGATAATTTATAAGTACCCTAAAGTTTTCTTATTTGTAATAACACACACTGCTTTTTTATTCATTTAATTAGGGTTTGGATGAAAATAAGGGAAGCTAATCAATTATAGTAGCTAGAATAATGATTGTTAGTAGATCTAGGTTAATGATCGATTATCCCTAGTTGTTTAACAATGATACGATGACACGGGCTATTTTCTTACTGATCAATGTGGAATTTTTAATAAGTTTCTGCACTTATATATGTGGAATTATCTTAGAATATCATTGGATGTTAGATGTAATCAATAGAGAAGCCCGTAATGGTCATTTTGAATGCAAATTAATTTCATAAATCGTCACTATTCAAACCTCACTATTTAAATAGTAGCATTTTTTAGGCTTAAAATGTTATCTCTCACATGTCACTATTTGTGAGTTTTTTATAGTGAGATATATATCAAGGGCCTTTGGCACTCAATGCATGTATGACATAAATGATACATACATAAACATTTTTATATGCTTGGTTGAGTAATGCTAAAATTACATTTTTATCCCATAATTTTGATTTATCGATTCCAACCAATTTTTTAAGGGTTTTTTTAACAAACCCTTGTCTAGAAATTGGTGATAACACATAAATAATTATAAAATAAACATATAAGATAGATCGTTCATGCACGTTAGCTGTCACCTTCTCCAAATCCATGCATACATCACGTACGCAATTAAGTATTCAAAATTCTGATCCCCGAGAGGCTCAAAAAATGTATAAAATATTCCAACTTTTTTTGAGGTGATAATTCCAGATTTTGATTAATAGCCAGTGGGTCATGTAAGATTGGTATTTATCCATAACTTTATTGATGAGCATGTAGTGGTATACATGCCATGCCAGAGGTTGGCCAGTAGTGTAATAATATTTCCTGATGATGACATACATCACAGGTGGTATGGTCAAATGTGCATGTGTTTGGAATTAGCCACACTCTTTTGAAGGCCTTCTTATGGTAATAATCTGGAGTAAGGAAATGAAACTCACAAGTTGTGGACACCAAACAATTTTTACGTGTGAGTAGTTGCCGTAATATGTTTGTGAAGCATAGGGGGGAGATGCGGCAAATTCTGGTTTTGGTTGGGGAGGGAAACGGCCTTTGCCCTTTGGTGACCTAAAAGTTTAACGACATTAAATTTCTATATACCATGACTTGAAAATTAATGATGAATTTAATCATTTAATTAATATTTTAGTACTTTCTTTCATGTGTCTTTCTCGTAAACATGACCTTGTTAGGCTATGTGGGACCTGATTTGTGTATGACCCGGCTTACACCCGACCAGTTCAATATTGTTGGAAGCACTATGGCTTAAATGAGATTTTTTCTAAAGTTTAGTCCATGAAGCGGAGGCTTGGGGTTTCACATGATCATTTGACATCTCCTTGTATATTCATGCTTTCAGCCTCCTGTATTGTTTCTCAACACATAGTGAAATTAATCTTGCTGAAACTCGGTGGATGTAGTCTTTAGTAGTGAACCACATAAATTGTTATGTTTATGATTACTTGTTTTTGCTTTTTTTTAATTTTTCGAATTTCAATGGTTAGATGGATTTCCTAACTGATTAGATAGATCGTGTATTATAGAAATTATGTTTTAATACCATGTTAAATCATCACATGCATGTTACTATGCCAACAAAGAGTTTAGTGCAACTCTCTCTCTCCATGCACGTGGAAAAAATTACTTGGCTTGTGAGATAGCCAGATAGGTGATCTAAATATATGTTGAATGAGAAGGTAGAGGGCAAGATAAGCTGCACCAGAGGATTTGTGGCTTGCACAATTGGGCATCCTGTATAAGACAGCCACGTGGCAATATATTCACTCATTATAAGGCAACCTAGTGTCTCTGTATCAGTGTCGTACGAGGATGGTTTTGATCAATTTTTCATAGTTACACATCACGGCATGGAGCAAAGATTGAAATAATGAATTTACGACCCACACCTTGTGTATTTGGCAACTTATTTAGCCTGGGTAAGAATTCAAGATTAGGATGATCATATATATAATATATATATAGACCGTCGACCATGAATCCATTGCACCCGGCCAACCAAATAACAAAGACTATATATATATATACAATAATAAATATCATGGGAAGACTTGAGTGTTTAACATTATTAATCCTAGAATGGGATCAGGAGTTGTCACTGACTCAAGTTCCAGTGGATAGGGTTTTGTGATGAGAGTATGGACTGTATGGTTATATAATGATGCAACTGCACTTTTTTATTATTTCTCTTCATGTCATTTATTTTCTCTCCAAGCAAAATTGTCAAACAATAGAGATTTTATTATATCATATATATGGGATAAAATCCAAAACAAACATGCTACAACTATAACCTGCCTTCTTAGAAACCTTTTTGAAACTTAATTCATTAATATTACACATTGAATATTAATTAAATGATTAACTTTATTACTTTTATCAGCTTAAATTTATAGAATAATTATGTAGTATTTTAACATAGTATTAGAACTAGGAAAACCGTGATTTAGATTGGGGGACAAAACCATAAATAAATAAATAAAATTTTAAAAGAGATTTTTAAAAATTTTGGATTTCTTAAAAAGTTTTGGGGGACTAGCACCTCTAAAGCTAGAGGTAGTTTCACCCTTGATCAAAACTAAAGGTCATAAATTCAAACCTTATTTTCATCAATTCATTAATTTTTCATTTTAATTAAATATTTTACATTTTAATTAAGTCTTATTTATTAATGAAAAGTGTTAAAATATTAATAAATTGGCCGTTTAGTCCATCATATGAATAGCAACATTATTGTCAAATAAATTGTATTCGAGGACCATACCTTTACATATTAGGTTTTATCGTATGCCCTATTAATAAACAAATCAACACGCGGTATTGACAGTTTGATTGGTTTCTATTTATATATAGTTTCAATTATCAACGAACTTTTTCCTCTAATGGCATTTTAAATAACTTTGCTATATCTTTGATCAACTCCCCATTCCACATTTGTTGTCAAATCAAAGCCAGTGCGTGTCCAATTTGATAAGTACCACTACCATCACAATTTAAGCTTCACACGCCCTTTATGTTATATATGGGAGAAATGATAGGAGTTAATCACTTTTTTATATTTTGTTTATATTCTTTTTCAAATTTAATATATCAATCATTAGATTTGTGAGTCTACTATTGACTTATATGGGGTTTATATAAGTCTACAAATCTAATAATTGATTTGTAAGATGAGATTGACCAAATATAAGATAAAATATTGACCCATAACATTTCTTTATGTATGGTAATTGGGTGGGAGCTAGAAAATTAATTCTTTACTCCTACAAGGCTTTCTTTCGATTTTTCAAGTTAATACTTTGGCAAGTTCAATGAGTTGCTTTTATGTACATGAATAAGAATCATAAGATAGGCTAAGTCCTATCTAATTTTCAGCAGTACTTTTTTTTTTTTTTTTTTGGCAACAATCACTTAACAATGGTCGTTGTTTTTACTGTTTGGGACTCTTCACTTACTTCTTTTACCATTTGTCATCACCTTTTGGAAATGCTTGGCTTGTTTATGGTTCCTTTGGGATCATTAATAAAACCATTAATTACCTACTGTATGTTTTTGTTTTTGTATTGTGTTTTTTGTTTCGACTTTGTTGTCAGGGTGTCTACCCTTTGTTGTTGTTCAATCCCTTCTAACCTGCTTTTCTTTATTTGAATGGGAAAAAAAAAATCATAACATAGGCTAAGTCCTATTGTTGCGTAGTCCAACCAAGGTCGTGGCTGGGAGACGACTCAACCACCATGGTTAAGAGAGACCTAGCCATATTTGTGTTTTTGTTTTCGACTTTGTTGTCAGGGTGTCCACCCCTTTGTGGTTGTTCAATCCCTTCTAACCTACTTTTCTTTATTTGAATAGGACAAAAAAAATCATAACATAGGCTAAGTCCTATTGTTGCGTAGTCTAGCCAAGGTTGTGGATGGGAGACGACTCAACCACCATGGTTAAGAGAGACCTAGCCATATATGTTGGGCTCGATGACAGCACCCCCCCAAGTCCAAGAAAAGAAATAAAACAATTGTTTCTTGATATATTTCAATTTTCAATTCAAATATCTATCAAAATGGAATCCGACTTTGTGCCGCTTTTATCTTGCTACATTAAAAACTCCTTGACCTTGCTCCTAAACACTATTGTTCATGCCTAATTTTTTTCATGACAAATTTGCGTTGCTCATGGTAGATTTAGAATGTTTATGGTTGGGATAAAATGATTTTTGTTATAATAAGTCCAAGAGCCAACTTTTTATTTTATTTTATTTTTGCTCATGGCAAAGTTAGCTTATTATTTTTACTCAAATATATAGATTTAGCTATATATATATATATATATACACACACACTAATAAATAAAAATTTCAAAAGAAAAGAGAAGGCCGTAGCAAATTCTGGCCATCCCATTAATCCTCCGTCTTTGAAATGGGAGGTGGAGATTGCTACATAATTTCTATAATCAAAACTTTGAATGAATACTTCTTTTTTCCTCTGAAAATTAGGGGTTGGGTTGGATTCCTAGCTAGCCCTTGGAAACTAGAAGTAGAAAGGAACAAATTGTTTTCCTTTGGATTTGATTAGACTTTTTTAAACCCAATTTATTAAATTAACATGCGTCAAAACATACATGTTTTATTAAAAAATGCATGTAATTTCATATGTATGATATTACATATGAAATTCTCAACATGTGTCAACCGTTGGCATAGTTTTTGAAAAGTCTCAACTTTCCCGGCCCCAAAACACTCAGAAAAAGCACTGGTCACTCGTTACTAGTTACTACTTAGAAGAAGAAGAAGAAGAGCAGGAAGAGCTGGAAGAAGAGGAACAGCGATTCGCTTCTCTAATCCAAAAATGCCCCAACATGCGAGTGCTCCGCCAAATCCACGCTCGCATCCTCACTCGTGTCCTTCCTATCTCCACCCTCTCCTTCGCTCTCTCCAAAATCGCCGCCTTCTGCGCTCTCTCTCCCCTTGGAGACATCTACTACGCGCGCCGAGTTTTCTCTCTTATTCCGAACCAGAACATATTCTCTTGGAATTCAATGATAAGGGGTTGTTCCCTAATCGAGAACCCTTCAAGGGAACCTGTGTATTTGTTCAGAAAATTGGTTAAAAGAGGGTACCCGTGTCCGAACTCCTTTACCTTCGCCTTTGTTCTCAAGGCGTGTTCGATTGTAACGGCCTTCGAAGAGGGTCGCCAGGTACATACGCGTGCTTTGCGATCTGGGTTCGGCTCGAGCCCATTTGTTCAGACCGCGTTGGTTAACTTCTATGCGAAATGTGAACAGATTGGGCTTGCGAAGATGGCGTTTGATGAAATTCCTGAGAGGAATTCGGTTGCATGGAGTACAATGATTAGTGGGTATGTGAAAGTTGGTTTGTTTAATGAGGCATTGGGTCTTTTTAGGGAAATGCAGAAGGCGGGTGTTGAACCTGACGGGGTTACGTTGGTGAGCATAATTTCTGCTTGCGCTGGAGCGGGAGCTCTGGATATTGGTAGGTGGGTTCACGCATACATGGAGAAGCAGATGATTGATGCTAATCTTGAACTTAGTACTGCACTCGTTAATATGTATGCCAGGTGTGGGTGCATTGAAAAAGCAAAGGAAGTTTTTCATGAAATGCCGGTGAAAGATACCAAAGTTTGGAGTACAATGATTGTGGGGTTGGCGATCCACGGGCTTTCAGAAGATGCTTTGGAGGCCTTTGCTAGGATGGAAGAAGCCAAGGTAATGACATGAAAATAGTATGTTTTCCTTGAGCCTTGACATGCAAATTAGCCTAGCTATTAGGACTTTAGATAAGGATCTCCTACAATTTTAATTACAGGATTCCGGCAGTTTTTTATATCTAACGGCTTAAAGAACGGCACTTACTAAAATGTAGCATGTTACTGAGACTACCAATGACATTTTCCAAGCCATTCAATGTAAGGAACAGCCTGAATTTCATAATTTTAGAATTTACAGTTTTTTTAAAATTCCAAGGATCCTTATCCATGTACTTTAGGCTTATAGACTAGGCAGAAGTGCTGAAATGAGTCTGCTTTATTGCAATTATAAGTTTATTGAACGAAGATAGTTTTTATTTGCAAATGTTCAGATTACGTTTTTCTTTTCCTGGTTGGGTAAAGTTCAAAGTATATAGTTAGTTTAGAAACTTATTGCAAATGGTCTTGCTGATCTCTCTTCAGGTGAAGCCCAACCATGTAACATTCGTTGGTGTCTTATCTGCATGTGCGCATGGTGGGCTAGTTTCCGAAGGTTGGAGATATTGGTCAAGCATGCTTGAATCTGGAATTGAACCATCAATGGAGCATTATGGTTGTATGGTTGATTTACTCTGCCGAGCTGGTTTTGCTCATGAGGCTTGCAATCTTGTTGAAGACATGGCCGTGCCACCGGATCCGGTAATTTGGCGAACATTACTTGTGGGTTGCAAGAAGAGTAAGATGTTGGATAGAGGAGAAACTATAGCCGAGCAACTTCTTGAACTAGAACCACTAAATGCGGAGAACTATATACTCCTCTCAAATTTCTATGCATCAGTTTCTCAGTGGGAGAAGAAGAGCCAAGTGAGAAAGAAGATGAAGGAGAAAGGCATCAAGGCAGTTCCTGGGTGCAGCTCCATTGAGGTTGATGGATTTGTGCATGAGTTTGCAATGGGTGACTTGTCCCATCCAGAGACACAGGAGTTAGCAAAAATTCTAAGAGATATTTCTGAAAGGGTTCGTGAATTTGGGCACAAACCATGGATATCGGATGTACTACACGATGTGGTTGACGAAGAGAAGGAGAGTGCTCTTGGTGAGCACAGTGAGAGGTTAGCCATTGCTTATGGGCTATTAAAGACGAAAGCACCGGCTGTAATTAGGATAATAAAGAATTTAAGGGTTTGTTGGGATTGCCACGAAGTGACAAAGATTATCAGCAAAATCTATAAGCGGGAAATCATTGTTAGGGACCGAGTTCGATTCCACAAGTTCGTCAATGGAACTTGTTCTTGTAGGGATTTCTGGTGAACATTAATATTTTGGAGTTTCCTTGCAATTTTCAAACAACCACTTGCCCTTGAAGGTTATTATTTCATTTATGATTTCTCGAATGGCAAAATCCTCCTTATTTAGGTACTTTGCATGAGGTTCACATGTTACTCTGAAGAGCTTATTTAATGGCGTAGCAATAAAAACTATTATTATATCTATAAACACTTTAGAGCAAGTACTTGAAAGCACATGTAACATTTATCTTAATAAAATATAATGAAGCACATCAATAGAACGCAAGTTCGATTCCTCGCTATATTTTTAGATTGCTTAGTCAATCAAGTTCTTCATTGTAAACCAAGGTTTGTTTCTTTCATTTTTCTAAGAAAAACTTTCTGTGATTGGATGATTCACCCCTTTAATTCTCATCACGTGTTGGTCTCTCTCTCTCTCTCGCCTCCCACCCCCTTTCTTCGGTGTATAAAAAAAGAGGTGTTTGATGTTATTCTTCTACATATCTCGTCATTCTGTTTTTTCAATTGAGTCACACATATTAATGACAATTAGCCTTTAATTTATGTATTCGTTTTTTGGGAAACACTCTAATTAGTAATTCATTTATTATGAGTCATCAATATATCCTAAAATATTAATATGGTAGTCTCAATTGACTCTTGTTTAAAACACGTCAATGGTTGATTGTGATTGTCACATCAACATTGTGAGATAAAAATGTAATATATAATATTACTTTATGCAAAACTTGGGACAACGTTGATTTAAAACGGGCTATTGCAAAGAGATCTCACTTGATTGAAATGCTATGTTAGTTAAATATGCTTATCTAATTTGTTTCTTTATTTTTTTTTTTTATTTTTGGTGTTCCACATTTTTGTTTCCAACACTTCACTTTTATCAGTTAAGAAGAAGACAGGGAAGAGAACACCTCACCCAAAGATCACAGCAAATGTAGAAATAAGCATTTTTATTAAGGAGAAATGAAACAACAAACATAGTTCCCCAAAGTTATTCCAATACAAAGGCACATCATCTTGATCCAAGCCACGCATCACCAGTAAACATGTGCCTGAGCCCTCTCAGCCCCAACTCTCCCTAATAATGCTAGAGCATTCTACTCAGACAAATATCATGATACTGAAAATACTTAAACTTGGATCTCTAGAGGCCATCTGTACATCTCTTCTTCTGGGACTGGGATGTTAATGGTAACCAATCCAGTTGCTGAGTCATAGTTGAATTCAGTCTCAGCATTCCCCACTCTGCACTTCAATGGTCGCTGGGAAGAGAAAGCACCAAAACGTCCGCATCCCCGGACTTTAAGGGCAATTGTAGCAGTTGGAGATCGATCCTCACCCAGAGAAGTGGTCAGCTCTGATGAAACCTCACCATCAAAGAGCTCGGGTTTCCTGTCGGAAGCCATATGGACCTCAACCTGCTCTACTGCACCACCAGTGTTGAACATGTCGAGCAGCCCGATTGGTGCAAATGAAATGCTGGATGTGATTTCCTGCACCAAAGAGAAACATAAAATTCAGTATGTCTATTCAAGAAAGCAGCCTGAAAGGAAAAAAAAAAAAAAAAAAAAGAAGAAGAAGAAGAAGAAGAGAGAGAGAGAGAGAAAAGAAAAAGAAGGGCGTCCAGAAAGTCTCACCTTAAGTGGACAGAAGTGGAAAAGCTCATACTCAAGAACTTTAAGTGTCAGCGGCAATGAAGCACCATTGGGTAGGCGAATCACTTCTCCTGAATTTCAAAAGTAAAGTTTGTTCAAACATTTCAGAATGTTGAATTATAGAAGTTTTAATAAGAATTCCCTATTTTGGAGAATATAAATGAATGAGCCTGAACTAATTACCTGATCTATGGGCATAAACAACCGTTTCACCATTCCAATTGGCACCAGCAACTTCAGCCATGATTTCAACATCAGTAACTCGGACAGAACCAGTAAGGGTACCAGGAGATTCATCATGGATGCGGGTTTTCTTCTGGATCTTGCACCATCCAGCACCTTGACAGTTGAATACACCAACTACTCCAGAGTATTTGTTTACATTCCATACTTTGAGCAAGCTGCAATATAAATAATTCTACATGAGTATTTCTGTACTGTGTTCCAAATATATAGTGGGTTAAGATGATAATGGAGAAAGAGCAAACCTGGTCCCATCTCTAGCGGGATCAACAAAGAGACAGTCACGGGTGGGTCTACCAGGTAGCTGGGCACGGAGAACTGATCCATCAGGGAGGACCAGTTTCTTCAAAAGTTCAAAGTTGTGATGGCCAGGCTTATCACTAATAAAAAAGAAGATAATTTAAGATTCACATTAAAAAACACATTAAAAAAACCTTGTTTTATTTCCCATATAACAATGTAACTTTGTTATTTTCATGAAAAGGCCAAAAGTAATACCTAACATAAATTGGACATCCACCAATTGCACGAGCTGCACCATGATAATCTGCTGCTGGGTGAAGACTCTGCAAACCAAGATTCTTTGATCAATATTACATGTTTTGTGATGATAGTATAATTAAAGTAGTGCTCGTATTCTCCCTTTCCAAGTGGATGATGACAATGTCAAAGTAAATGGATTAGTGAGATTTTATTTAAAAAGAGCAACATATAACTCTACCCATTTGCTTTGAACAAACAAAATTATAGGTTAAATTAAAGCCTTCATCAAATACAAAATTAATAACATAATATAATATTAGTGAATGTAAACTCATTTCTAGAGCTATGAGAAATGACCCCATTTCATAATTTTCTTAATATCCCCTTGTCAATATCAGCTCGAACCAATCAAGGATCACGCCTGATGAACAAGAAAATTAAGGCATAAAATGATTTATTTCTACTTACATGGAACATATCCCAGTCAGGTTGCATAAATTCTCCGAGGAAGAGGGAGTTGTAAGCCACAGAGGAAATATGGATGGTATGGGAAGCAGGGTCCCGAGGGTAAAAGTCATCAGAAGCTCTCACCACAGCAGTCTGCTTGGCACTGTACATCCCATCAGTGTTGTGACACATGCAAGCAATGCATCCATTGTCAGGGAAGTTTCGAGCAATTGAGGCCTCAAGGGCCTGGTTGTAGATACGCGTGAGAGAAACTCTGCCACCATGGCCAGCACCCAGAGTCTCAATAATGTTTTGCACATCAACTTTTACTCCATCTACTCCACATGATGCCAGGTAAGCATGAAGCTCATTGTAGAAGTTGAAAACCTTCTTTGGATGCACCAGACCCAGGCCGTGAACAGCCAGGCTGTCCATGACTATATCTGGTTGGTTGCCTAGTACACCAGGGGACTGCACTGGATATGCGAGAGCAGTGTCATAGTGTTCCATACCATCGGCTGCTGGCTTCACTCCACCCCAATAACCAGCTAGAGCATGCCACACATACACATATCTGTGCCAACAAATAATAGAAATGGAACTTTATGAGTAAAATACCTTATTTCCTAGGAATCCTTTCCCTTGTCCAAAGAAACATAAGCAAAATTTAATCTCACTATATTGTCTTGCAACTAAAGCAATTAAAATGTTTGTCTTCCTATTCTTGAATGCGAGACACTATAGAGTAGTATACTTCATGTTTATTTGATTATTTCCTCCTTCCCAACACAGATTCTGTTCTAAATTCCCCATATAGGAATAGACACTTGCAATTTAACTCTGATCGTAACAACAAGTGTTCAGAGAGGTAAGTTTTTGCATTAAATTAGTATATAGCATGCTGGGAGCCATGGATATGGAGGAATTTAAATTTCAAATATTCTCAATTACATGGATATGGATCAAAGAAAATGAATCTATTTTTGGTGAGTGACCATCATGTGCAAAGAGATCCACAGAAAGTAAAAATTAAAAGAAAATAATAATAAATAAATAAATAAAAATTACTGCTACAAATTTAACCAATGCAGCTAAGATTGTGGCAAATAGATACTGTACATGACAACGTCATATAGAAGAAAAGTGATTGGCAGCTCTTATCTGCTGTGGGAAGATTCACACATGATTTACAACAATGGAAGTAGAATATGAAAAGAGAAATCAAAAGATCAACTTCGACCACTTACTTCACATCGTGATGTTGCTTGGCTCCATCTACAACTTGCTTCAAGCCTGAGACCTGTTCATCGTTCTTGCTATTCTTTTGGAATTTTTCGTTCTCTTTGATTCCTGTCAGCCTACTTGCAAACCTGCAATCAATAAATTAGCCAATGAGTCACTAACTGCTTGAATCAGAACGAACATCACATGAGGGGCTAAAAGAAGAGTTTAGAGACTCTGGATAGTTGAAATTAATACTGCATATAGCACTTCATTTCGAAGAGGACATGTATTTGAGAGGGAGAGATCTTACTGTGCTCCTTCTTGCACAACAGCATCAGCATCCTTGGGTTTACTTTCAATCTGCTGCCAACCATCATCTATAATTAGGAATTTTGGAGGTGTCCCTCCCATGGATAAGCTGCAATTGTTCCAGAATACAATCAGTGACTTTATAATCTATAATTGTTGTTTTTATTTTTCAAAAACAAGTATTGAAAAGAAGTTAGCTCCTATGTGATTAATAACCTTTTAAGGCCTTCCTCAACGCCCTCAGCTGTGACATCTGTATAGAAAGCATCCCATGTGCACCAGCCAAACCAGTCAACGAAAGAAGGCAACTGCATACAACCAGCAGAAGAGTATCATCAAATTCATTCAGAGATTCCTTATTATTAAGGGATCAACTTGCTTTTTTTATCAAATATTTATTTCATTTTTCAATACTTTATGCACTTCTTAAGTTTTGCAGATTTCCTATTGACTACAAACAAACAAATAGAGAAGTTCTTACCTTTTTCTTCTCACGATGACGGAAAGTTTGCCTATGTTTTTCTACAGCCCTGTTTAAGAATAGCAATTAAGGAGTCGTTACTCATTCTCCAGAAAGTAGAACACAAACGCGTTATCTTAATCTAAGATCCTTCTAATAATGTCAAATTCAGAAGAAGCTGAAGAAATCATTCAAGGGAAGTGAAGACTCACTTTACAGCCTGGTTGATTACTTCGAAAGGATTGGTTCCAGCATGCATGTAGACAAGGTGAAGGCCTTGATTTGTTTCAACAGCATTATCTCCTGCAAAACCAATTCAGACACCACAAAAAACAAGTCGTTTCGGATCTTTCGAACTCGACCCTTTTCTATTTTTTTCATCCCCAAATACAATAAACTCCATTAAATTGATTCATGTGAACCATAGTCATTCAGTGGTCTCTCCAGCCTGATTGTGTTTGCATTAATGACAGCTCCACCCCACATACGAATGTTTACTCTCCTTCATTATTGGCAGACGGGATGGGACTCAATGAAGGGAAGATATGGGCCTAAATAATGGTATGACGGGGAAGATGTGTAGTGCCTATACGGTTACACCAGATACTTTTTTGATGGCCATTATCTACTCACCACTGTCGAGGCAAATCTCAATCTCATTCTCGTCGTTGCCTTGCAGAACAGCACGGAACGGGCCTTCAAGGAGAGGTAGGAAGACTGTGTAGATGGTTGGGTTGTCATCTTGATTGCCTCCTTCAGTGCCATCTTTGCTCTCTACGAGCATGAATTGAGTCTCCAGAGGAACTTCTCCCCCAGATGTCCCCATTCTTTGAGTCATCCACCACAGCTTGAACCGGAAACAACACATGAATCGAAGTCCCCTGTTACAAAATCATTGTCCAAATTATGATGCTTGTTCTTTGAGCCACCAATCAAACAAGAGACCCAGAAATTTTCAAAATTCCATAAGAAACACACTTCAAACTAGAAAAGTAAAACTGTGGCATTGCATAAAAAATAAAAATCAAAATCAATCGATTCTAAAGCCCTTATCCCTACAGTTTCCATTCATATTAATTTCAATTCAAAATATGGTACATGCTAGAAGAGTTGGCTGCAAGTACGCAGATATTTCCACAGAATTCGTAGGTAAAATTACCAAAAGAATTAGAACTTACTCTAAAACACCCATGGGGAACACATGGAGGCTTTTGCTCTCGGAAGCCGTGGCACCAATGAACGCACCAGCGACAAGCCCCAAACCTGATCCCGGTGTCAGCACAATGTTATCAGGCACTCCAGTCAGTATAGTCTTCCCCTGAACCACAAGGTTCCCGTCGTTGATGGAGATCCCCGGTGTGACCGTCATTTTTGAGCTCCCAAAAGTTCTGTCCCACAATATAAAACATCTTCAATGAACCAAACATATATATATAAGCATAGAAACCAAATTTGCTCTTGTAACATTAAAGCACAGTAACAATATAAAGAGAGAATAAATTATTGAAGAGGGATTTGAGATTCCCGCGTAAACTTTGTCTATCCATTCGGATAATTGCCACGTGGCTTCCACCGAGGGGCCCATCTGATGCCATCTTGAACAGTTGAACATTTCCAACTGGACCCACATGGGACCCATCTCCCTACTAGAGAGAGGAGATGACGGGGAGAATGCAAAAAAGCATTTCCCTCTCCAACTAGAGACGTGTGATATTATTTTCTCTATTTTCTCTTGTTCTTGAATTAAAAAAAAAAAACAAACAAACAAACTTTACTTATCCTCCTAAAATTTTTTATACTTTTTTTTAATGTTTAAAATATTTCACTTAAGTATATCAAACTTTAATTTTTTTTTTTACTTTACTCATTTCGTTTCATATAAAAAACATCAATTTTATCTTTAACTCCAAAATTACATTTTGAAAAAAATGACGTGATTTTAATTTTAAAATCAATGATAAAATTAATATTCCGTTATTATTTTTTGTACGAAAAGAATAGAGTGAAAAAAAACAAAACTTTGATACACATAAATGAAAATGAAAAGTTTTGAACATTATGAAATATTTACAAAAGTGACCAAAATTCGTAGATACGTGAAGTTTTCCAAAAAAAAATTAAATAAATAAAAACAAGGGGTTACGAATAAACAGATAAGTAAATTGATCCAAAAGCTTTGTGCTTCTGGTTCTTTTCTAAGCGTCGTCACAAACTTTTGACTATTTTTTTTTTTAATTATTGACTATGAATTAAGGCATAAGTTATCCATTTTTGCTTTGATTTATCAAATTTTCGAAGCAAATTAAATTATTAATTATATCCTTTTATTTTTGTCGGAGCTAGTTCGGTAATTATACAAAGTTGGCGGTTTCACGAAAAATAGCAAAATCAAAAAAAAAAAGAAAAAAAAAAGAGTTTAAAATCCACTGACAAGTACATACAGATATAAGGAAAAGGTTTAAAATGTTCACGATTAAGAAAATCCATTTTTCAATAATAATGAACGAGGTGATTTTATATATGTTTGTTGTTTCTTTAGTTAATTTGAGCGAGTTCTAGGTTCTAGGGATAGAAACAGCGGTGACGGTCGAAATTTAGGGAGTCCCGCTAAATTAAAGATGTTCAATTTTCCAGCATAGACCAGCGAGGATAGTCGAGATCTGCGAACAAATCGAAGTATTTGAGGGGATATTGTTCATGAAATTAAAGTCATTAAAGAAGGCTAATCACCACCAGAACGTGTAGATCTACGCGCGTTCATGAAGCAAAGGCCACCTATTTCATTCACCTCCTCAACGCTTCAAAGTTCAAATTCCTTGGCTTAACGTAGTCCAAAGCATCCAGGATTCAAAGAAAATCTCGGAAAACCAGAATTCCAGAGGATTTAATCTCGTTTCTCACACAAACGCACCTCGGAATGAACGAAATAGTTCGAAAATTACCAGTCACCGCAAGAACAAGAGTATTGAAAGCCAAAAATTATTCAAAAATTGACCAGAGAGGCCCTCTAAGACTCACCAGTAGATCGATCCCTCGCCGCCGCGCCGAAAGCCTTTGGTCTTAAGTCTTAGCTCCCAAACGCTTTTATCTAGAAGAGAGAAATCGCTCAGCAGGAGAAGCGCATTCCACGAGGAAATGCTCCTTCTGATGCTTTGAAAGTTGAAACAACGAAATCGCTCACGAGTGAATGCAGTGATGTGGGAAAGGTGAAGGAGAAGAGGCGGGTTTATATACCATGTCGAGCGTTAAAGTTCGAGCATGTTCCGCGCTCTCAATCTTTCCAGATATTGACACGTGGAGTCTACGGGCACTGATTGCCGGTTGGGGTCTCAACTTTCTAGTTTCTTCCCCCTTCAAAAGAGGGTTTTATATTTTAGGATTTGCCATAGGTTCTTCCCATAATGTTTTTTTAGTGTTTTCTTAGTTTTATATAGAATATGATATAAGAAAAAATAAAATTATAATACCGTTTTTTTATTAACAGATTAATTTTTATGAGTTAATCGTTATGTTCTAATATTTTAAAACTTGTTTTTAAATTCAAAACTAAAAGCTATGGGTGGAAGGTTAACCCTTTAGGGATAATATCACTCAAAATGAATTTGAATATCCTAAATTTGATGCTAATGTCTTAATTTTGGTGCTAATGCTTCACAAATTTGGAACTAATGCTTCATAAATTTGATGCTAATGCCTCAAATTTGCTAATACCTAAAAAATCGAGGAGCTCACAATTTTATTTTTCTTAAATTATATTTTACGTAAGACAAAAAACACTAGGAGAACATACAGATAGAACCCTTAGCATTTTCCTTATATTTTTATACTTATAAAATATTAGGATATTTTTTGTTGCTATTATTTTGTCGTTTTCTTATAGCCCCACGTGAAGGGGCTTTTAGGTAAATCGGAGAAAAAGTAGTTTGTTGTTTTTCCTATCTTTTTCTTCACGAGACAAATAATCTCACTGCCCGTGTTGCTTGCATGCTTGATTTTAACAGCGACATGGCAGCCATTTTTGAATGTTTTACCGAGATTTTCATATTACGAAGTCGTCGTGATCCTTTATTATAAAATTTAATGGTCTATTCGATCCAAAATATTTTTGTGGGGTGGGGGAATGTTTTTTTTTTCGATCAATCATTTTATTTTTGTTGATGCCTTGCGAGATTAATGCTTGTACGTCTTGTATTGTATGTAATGGCACTTTCACTCGTGTTGCGTCACCTCTTATTGAAATAAATTCCGTGTGCAAATTGCAACACGATTATTAATCTTTTCTTAAAAAAAACACACACACACAACCTTTGGCAAATTGCACCTCGATCTGAGTTGCCCTCCCGTGAGCTATTGGGATACGCCGGCGGCCTCCAACATTGAACTTGAAAAAAGCTGATGTTGTGGATCACATCGTTCTAGGTGCACAGATCCATACACATGAGGCGGCCCCGCCGCCATCCGCCATGATATTTCTGTTCCTTTCCTTCTTTTTTATAGAGAAGGACTTTCTGTAAATGGTATTTGCAGTTCCACCCCCAGTGGAGACCTGATTCACGCAACGCAAATTAAGAATTTACTTGTTTAAGCAGAACCACCCTTTCTGTCCAAGAATTTATGCGCATTTGACTGGAAAAAAGGCAGCTTGATTAATTTTAAATGAGAAATTAAGGTTGTTTGCATTATACACCATAAAATGGTAGGATTATCAATTTATATCATTTTTAAAGCAACAACCAGATATGCACATGGCCAGCATCACCAATCTATCAACAAAGTCAGTAGCAGGTAAAAAAAAAAAAAAGCCTTATAGCCAATCTCTATCAACAAATAAGTCTTACAAGTAGGTAAACTTCAAGCTTTCTTTGTATCATGCTGCTTTTTAATTCTGTGGGTTACAATCTCCTATTTGTTTTGTTAATTTATCCTTCAACGGAGATCGACTTCTATAATCAAATTTGTACCTGTGTCTTTCTTTTACAATATTCACACTCAATGTCTAACTAACAGTACTTTTATTACTTCAATCTCGTTCCTGTGATTGATGTTGTTTTTTTAAGTTCGCTTTAATATATGTTTTTTTTGGCTTCTATTATTGCTTTGTGTGGCCAAGACTGAAATACTTATCTCGTTTCTTTTAATTTGTTTTCATTATGAAGGAAGTCCACCACTTTTTTATGTTTTTTATTGTTTATGATTTCTTATTACACTTCTAATTAAGACTTTTTTTTTTTTTTTTAATATGTTCACATAAAAAATTAAAAAAAAAAAAATCGAATTAATAACCTTTAGTACCAAAAAAATATATATATAATCCAATCAATGTGTTACCTCTTATAAACCCAATTAAGACATATTTTGCATGACAATCATTTCCTTCGTATCAGATAGCATTAATTGAAGTGGAAATGCAACTGACGTCTTGTCCGCCGAAATTAGGTATATGATTGGCAAGTTGGCAACACCAATTACCCGGCAAAATATGTTGGGACACGGGAGGAGGGACCCACAGGAAACAATGGTGGCCCAGTTACACCTCAACACGTATGAGATCCACGTCAGATATATCTTTCCGTGCTCGTTTTCTTCAGGTTAGTGGACCACGCCAGGCACCCAGGATGATGGAACTTGCAGCCTAGTTGGCGTTTGGGATATTAAAAAGATAAAGGTTAAAGGTACAACATATATTCAATAAAGATTTAACTTCTTCTTTTAAGTGTTAGATTTTTTAAAAAAAAACCTAATAAAAAAGAAAAAAAATTTTAAATTATAAAATATAAAAATTAAATCTTTATTATATCTTTATTATAACTATGTCACATCTATATGAAAAATTAGTTCAATTAATCTAATAAGCAATCGATCAAGCATCTTTTGTGCCAGACCACGTCATCTCTCTGTCTGTGACAGATCTCAGGCATTTTCGTTACACGTGAGCATGTAAGATGTTGACTTCTTCGTATACTTTTTTTTTTTTAATGCATAAATGATATTTATTTCATGAATTATTGTGATTATATATGAAATAATTTGTAGATTTTAAACTAAAATCAGGTTTAAATAAAGAATTAAGAAATATATTGTTGAACAATTTGCAATGATTAAGTATGCGTTCAGCCAAGCCAATTCTTCACACATTTCAAATAAATCAAAGTAAAGACAAACCGACCCAACTGCATACCTCAATAAATATGATACTGACATAAATGGATAAGTAAAATTCCTTAGGCTGCTGTCCCTTTTGGGGAGGTGGGATGGCCTCCTTTTGCATCGGACTCTAGTTATTTACTTAATGTTCTAGTCTCAGTGTCCTTACTTTTCTTTTTCCTTTTTTCCAGCCTCCTTCTTGTACAACGGTCTTTCCATCCCTAGAGTCTAACGATTTACCTGATGATCTAGCCTCAACTGGGTTTCCCTTCGCCACTTTTTTCCCCAGTTGCCCCTCTCGTAATTGTTTTTCTCCTTTGGGTCGGGTCTAGTGCAAGATCGGGGCTTCATCTCCTGCCTGGATCTGTCGTCACCTGCCCTCCTCTTCTTTACCGGATCCGTTTGTGCCCACCCCACCCTTTGCACTGGATATGTTTGCACCGCTTGGGGTTAAGATCAGTTTTCTCTCCGGTTTTTTGTTTTCTTTTCTTCATTTTTTGTTTTTTTTTTCCCGACTTTCCTTTCTTTTTCTGATAGTTTTTGGGGTTCTTTGTGCCCTTGTTTGGGTCTTCCGGCTTTTAGTATTTCGCAACCCTTCGCCTGAGGCAGGTCCTCTATGCGCCCTCATTGCGTCATTCTCCCATTGCCACCTTCCTCAGTGATGTTTTGGCCAGATCACGCCCGAGCCTTCTCCAATAGATTGTTCTGCTTTTTGTTTTATGTTTTTCTTTGGTTTCCCTGTATTTTGTTTCCTTTGTATTATTTTTGTTTTGATTTTCATTTGTAGTTTGTTTTTGCTGGGTTTCCCTGCATTTGTTTTAGTATTTCCTTGTATTGCTCCTCTCTGTTTGTTTTGTGTGTTTTTTGGTTTTTACAGTTTTGTCGATCTTCTTCGCACCTATTTCGTTGCTCTTTGTCCACTGCTGGGCCTTTTTTCGTGCCCCCACCGCGTTGAGCTTCCAACACATCCTTTAGTGTATGGGGTCTGCTTGCACGTGATCGGTTTTATTTCCCTATATTTTTATTATTTTTTTGCTTGTAATAAGTCATGTTTTGATCGGCCTGCTATTGGGTGTGATGCTTGGTCCAGATCTTTGGGTTGTGGGTGTGAACATTATCTTGGCTTTCGGGTCGAGGAGGACAAGTATTGGCGTGGGATTCTCAGCCTTCAATGTCAAGGAATAAGTGTTGGCTTGAAGTTTTCAACTATCGGTGTCAAGGAATAATTGCTACTTATGCATTAATTGATTCTGTTTGGTACATATATGTATTTCATTTGTTGATTAATCATAGATTAATGGATATGTTTTGAGAGTCTGACTTGTATTATGTCTTGTATGACGTCAGTATCTTTGTAGTTTAACTACGGATCCTTCAAGGCTTGCCCTTTATTGTAAGAGCTTTGCTCTTAATCTTACATGAATGAGACTATGATAAATTTCAATATATATATATATATATATATCCCTTGGGCCTTGGCCAAGGCTTTGATTTCGAAAGCTCAACCTTCCATAAGCTCAACTAATTAATAGCCTTGGATTCTACTAATTTAAGAGTAATTTTAGAAGTCATTTTTTTGTTCATCTTAAGTTCATCTAAGAATGATATGGTTATTAAAATTATCATTTGATTAAAATTCAATAATGATCAATCACAAACCCAATTGTAATTTTAATAGTTACATCATTCTTGGATAGACAAAGAGGGACTTGTAACATTGCTCCTAATTTAATTATAATATGAATCATTCCCACTCAAGGATAAGGATTCACGACTCAAATTACTTATAATTTAGATAAATAATATTAAAAAATATATATATTGCACTCACTTATCTAAATGGATTATCGTAAATCGGAGTTCAAAATTTATTTGGACATGTGAAAGTCTCTTACAATGTGCTATTCAAGTTGATGAGATAACAGTAAACTTAAAAATTTTAGTTGAATATATGAATTTGGTATGAATTTTCTCGTATTTGTTGGGAATACAGATCTTTCATATGATAGTTATATCACTTATTTCTCTTATTTCTTAAACTTCATATAACTTTTAAAATTATCATTAAATTAAAATTTAAAAAATATTCGATCTCAAACTCAATTGAATTTTAAATGTTAAATCGTATAAAAGGAAAATAGAAAGATGTATAATGTTTTAAGAAGCAAAAAATCCCCACATTCCAATCGGAGACACAGCGTGTAATCCACGCGCAGCCATTTTAGCTTAGCATAGCAACTTGACGCGTGAGGAATATAATAATAATATATGAGACAAAACCAAAACAGCACCACTCTCTAGGAGTAGGAGGTGACTAGTTAAGGTCGGTGGAACGTGGGCGGTAAAATTGTCTGGGGGGACCGTCTGTCTGTATTCTGTAATAGTTAATAAAAATATCTCCTCAATGACGTGTCCCACAATAAAAAAAATTGATTGTTCTGCGTCTTTTTCGATAATTATTACCGGGAAAAAGACTGGTCTGGGCGGCTCGAATTTCCACCCAGCCCACCCACGTGGCTTGCTATCTGACACCACTTTTGGTTCGGTTGTTGGATTTTTGACTGCTTTTTTGCTTGGAGGGGGAGGGTGATTTGGGCAATGCAATAAAAGAGTGACGAAAATAGGAAGGAAGCATCTTTGATTCTCGTATATTAAATTGTATAAAACTCTATTACTTATACAGAGAATAAAAACTGGAAATGATGAATAAGTAAGCCTAAACTAATTAAAGAAGGATAGAGTTTTTTTTTTAAATTGGGTTGGAGAAATTTTTTTCAATCTAATATGTAAAAGTAACATGTATTTTTTAAACATGTGAGATGCACATATTTTTTTAATAGTAGAAACAAAGTTTGAATAAATAATATTAACAACTTCATGTGCATCTCACATGTTATTAAAAAAATGGACACATGTCACTTTTACAGATAAGGTTAGAGGAAATTCCTCTAACCCAATTTGGAGGAAAACTCTGTCCATTAAAGAATATAATAAACCCTACAAACAAATAGAATAAAGAATCATATCATATATAATATATATATAAGTCAAATTAGTTTCAGAAGTGTCTTAATATTGCGACATATAATATGAACCTCTTTTATTGTAATGCTAAACTGCTAAGAGTGAACCGATTTTTTAAAAAATCGGTCATTAATTACATTTAAATAATTTTTTATATATAAATTATTCAATAAATTAAGTATTATTAATGTCATAATCAAATAATGAAACAAATAATATAAATCAAATTATTATATATTAATGCATTTAGTTGCCCCCAAGAGGTAGTTCAATCGGCAGTAGACCATGTCTCGTGAAGTGGAGGTCACTAGTTTGAATCCTCCTCCCCTTTCCCTTATGTGGACATATAAAAAAAATATACATTTAATCAATTTAATATATATATTAATACATTTAGGATTCTAAAAAAAAAAGTCATATATATAAAACCGGTTTTTTCTTAAAAAATTGGTCATTAATTATGTTAATTATATTTCAATATAATCCACATGTCATTAATTAGCATCATTAACTGTGTTGACTATATTATAATGTAACCTTCATAGCTTAAGTTGTGCCTTTATCATTTTCTTATTATAATTCATGTATTATTCTTGCTAATTTTTTTTTTCTTTATACTATTCCTTTTAAATCATATATATTTATAGGAACAAATATATGGAACTTCCATTGATGAAATTTCAAGAGCATAAAGCTCTTACATCACTGAGCATACAGCTCTGAAAAATCATAGCCAAAAGCTATGAAGGTTACAAAGTCATAAAAATGACTTAAAGCTTCCGTTAACCCATGAACATTTAATGAACAGATCTGCTTTGTGCAAACTGGATCTAAGATACGAGTAACCAAAATACCAAAAAAAAAAAAAAAAACTAAAAACTAAAAATCCGGTCATGAGAGTTAAGCCACCACACCAATCTATTCCATTCTCAACCCAAAGGCCAAGGCAACAAATCCATCCTTAACCCGAAGGCCAGGACAACAAATCCATCCTTAACCCGAAGGTCAGGACAAACAAAAAAATAAAAAATAAAACAAATCCCCACAAGTAGCAGCAAAGGAGCATGACATCGTAGATATCCCTTCAGAAGACATGCCTTGGCCGAAGAAAACGATCAGATCTAAGGTTAAAGAGAGTCAAGAGAATACATCTAGATCTAGATCTGGATCTACAAACTAGATCTAAAGCACCCGCCATAAACAGAGACTGGAGAAGCCTACAGAAAATACACTGAACACTACAACCATAAAAGGGGAGGAGGAAAGATCTATCTTGAAATTCTTCTTGGTGTAGTCTAGAAGAAGAGAGATGGAGGAATTCTAGAGAGAAGGTGAGATGATGTGTAGCATTATTCACTTTTTCTTAGATATAAATGCGACCACTCTAGTTTCTGTTAACATATAATGAAAATTATGTGTTTAAATTTTAAAATTAAAGTAATAATCAAATTAAATTAGCGTAATTAATGACGTTTAATTATATTTCAAGAGTTTTTCATATATAAATTATTTCACAAATTAAGCATCATCAATGTCCAAATCAAATAAGGAAACAAATAATACACATTAAATCATATATATCATATCTAATAGCCGAAATCTTCTTTTGAAATGCCTTCAAATCGCCATATGTGGCGTAAACTTAAAAAAAAAAAACAAAACAAAACCGATTTTTTAACTCATTATTTTAAAAACCAAACATTTAAAAATTAACCGGTTCATATTTTTATTCTCTCTCTATCTCTCATTTATCCTCTCTCTCAATGTTCTCTCTTTCTTTCTTTCTTTTTTCTAAGTATTCACTCTCATTCAACGTCTATTTCTTGAATCCATTCATATGTTTCCCCTCCCTCTCTCATTTTTTTTTCCTCTCTCTCTCCACACTCTCTTTTTTCTCTCCAAGTCTTTCACTCTCATTCCACGTCTCTCTCTCTCTCCAACATTAACATTTCTCATATTTTTTCTCTCTATTTCAATCTTTCTCTTTCTCTACTATTCAACATTAACAAAAACAAAATTTATTGGCCTAAAAATTCAACTTGGAGCTAATTATTCTTTTTAACCTTTTTTTTTTCTCATACATTGAATCCGTTCATATGTTTCCCTTTCTCCTTTTTTCCTATCTCTCTCCACACTCTCTTTTTCTCTCAAAGTCTTTGACACTCATTCCATGTCTCTCTCTTTCTCTCAAACATTAACATCTCTCATCTTTTTTTCTCTCTACTTCAATCTTTCTCTTTCTTACTATTAAACATTAACAAAAACAAAATCTATTGGCCTAAAAATTCAACTTGGAGGTAATTATTCTTAAACTTTTTTTTTATCTCATACCTTGAATCCATTCATATGTTTCTCTCTCTCTCTTTTTTTCTCTCTCTCTCTCTCTCTCTCTCTCTCTCTCTCTACCCACACTCTCTTTTTTCTCTCCAAGTCTTTCACTCTCATTCTATGTCTCTCTCTCTCTCCAACATTAACAAAAACAGAGTCTATTGGCCTAAAAATTCAACTTTAAGGTAATTATTCTTCTTAACCTTTTTTTTTTTTTCTTATACCTTGAATCCGTTCATATGTTTTCCACTTCCTCTCTCATTTTTTCCTCTCTCTCTCTCCACTAACTCTTTTTTCTCTCAAAGTATTTCACTCTCATTCCACGTCTCTCTCTCTCTCTCCAACATTAACATATTTCATCTTTTCTCTCCGCTTCAATCTTTCTCTTTCTCTACTCTTCAACATTGACAAAAACAGAATCTATTGGCCTAAAAATTCAACTTGGAGGTAATTATTCTTCTTAGCTTTTTTTTTTTCTCATACCAATAATATTTTAATATATAAATTAAACTAAAATTAAAGGTTATATATATATATATATATAAAATAGCCTAAATCCCTCTTAGAATTCTAATTTAATAATTGAACCATTCAAATAGTGCGTGAGATTGAACCCGTTTTTGATAATTTATTTTTCTATTTTTGTTAATGAATTAATCTCTCTATTTATTAACACGCAATTTTTCCTTTTATTTTTTAGTTTTGTTTATTAAATTTTTGTTGAGATGTTTTTCATTTTAATTTTTAAGCATTGAATATGATATTAGATGATTGATTTTGACTGAATTAAATATTGAGTGAAATATATATATATATTATTGTATTCATAAAAAAAAAAAAATTTGTTTATTTTGCTTTGCATTTTTTTTAATGTTCATAATTATATGAGTTTTATTTGATTGAAATATAATAGGTGACATAATTTTTTATGATTCAAACATGCATTGTGTCACTATATTTAAACATGCGATAGATTTTTTTTTTTACAACATAAATAATAAAAAATACAATAAAAATGCATTTAAATTTGTAAATTAAATTACAATGAAGAATTCCGCACATAGCACGGGTTATGAGTTAGTATAATAATATAAAATAGTAATTGTTATAACAATTTTCGGACGGGTAAACTACATGTTCTTCAATGCATTGTTGATCTTAAATTCACGTTCTTGATGCTCTCCAATCACTACAAAATAGTATGACTGTATGAGAGTCAAAAGATCCACACGTATTTATAACGGAAAAACTATGATGATTAAGTCAGTTTTCGGAAAATAGCAATGTAATGCAAAAGGTACAAGTATTCATTCTTTTTGAGTTTAGGGTTTACACCTAGTAAGCATATTTATACTAAGAGATGGAATAAGACCTAAACTAGGTCTTTTACTTCAACTTGAACTAGGAATCTTAAAGCTTGATTTGGACTTGAAATTGGATCCGAATTATGATTTCTATCCCAATTCATCTTGGAGTATAATCCTAATCCGGATTTCATGGGATGAGATTCAATCCTTGAAATCCAGGGATTGAGACCCAGTTGCACCATTCCGTAGAATCAAGGGATAATGATATTTGCTACCTTCCATACTGAGATGATTGTCTGGCCATTCCGAGAGATGTTTGTCCCGAGCCTTGTCTATAGTGGGTGAGCTTCAATCTCAGGATATGTCTAATCCCTGGACCCAATTTGGTTGTCACCTATCATGTCCTCCCAGGATAACTCTGTTTTCAAGAGTGACCTATTCCTGATGAATGCTTATTTCGGGACTTGCATGCAATAAGTCAATCTTGGTCCTAGGATGTGCCCGGTCCTGGGACTCAATCATGATGTTATAACTAGGCCTGTAAACGAGCCGAGCCGAGCCGAGCTTTGGCTAACTCGGCCCGGCTCATTTAGGAAAAAATATTAACGAGCCGGTCTCGAGCTCGAGCCGAGCTTCAGACTCCCGGCTCAAGATCGACTCGGTAAGGCTAGCAGCTCACTCGGGATCGAGCTCAGGCCCGTTTAGGATGCATTTTCGAGCCGAGCCGAGCGAGCGAGCCTCGGCTCAAGAAACTCGAATTTCATTTAGCCTCGAGCTCAGAGGGAGGCTCGTTTAAATGCTGCGAGCCTTAAACGAGCACTGCCTGCTTAAGGCTCACTTAGGTTAAATATAAAAAAAATTTAGTGAAACAGATTCAATAAATTCTGAACTAAAATGCACAAAAAGTGTTCCAAAACATCATTGAAATTAAAATCACAATTTCAGCTTCAAATTAAGCAAGATAATTACATGTTAGATCTGTTATACCATGATCCATGGAAAACCTAAAACTATCTTACAAATTTACAATTGCATAAATTATAAATAGTTGCTTGTAATTCTTTTAAGATTAGAGTGCTTGTAATTCTTCTATTTGTGTCATTAATTTTGCCTTTCAAAATTAAAGAAACAAATAGAGGAATTACAAGCAACTTCAAATTAACCTATATGATATAATCTAACTTCAAATTAACCTACAAATTACAAGTAACTTCAAATTAGCCAACAAATTACAAAGGCAAAATTAAAGAAACAATAAGAGGAATTACAATCAACTTCAAATGAACCTACAAATTACAAGCAACTTCAAATTACAAATGACCAAAAGGCCAAAAAGACCACACACTTCAACCCAAGAGCCACCACTTGCAAACACTGAAACACCACACTGCATTCACATAAAAAGGAAAGGTGTTAAGATGTTTTTAACTCCCTTGCAACATGTCAAGGGAGCTTCATCAATTAAGTTTTGAGTAATGAGCAAGTATTCAAAAAACAGAAATAAATGCACATAAAATTAAACATTGCAAAATGTTAAGGATATCAGGATGTGTAAGTTGTGTAATGTGTATGTGTTCCACTTGCAAGTTGACACTGACCAATATTGACAATGACACTGCAATCCATGTAAAAAAAAAAAAAAAAAAGTTAGCTGTTTATTGCAATTTGTAAGGGAGATTTATCACTTAACCTAAACCCACACATAACAAATTATAAACCTATAATGTATAAACAACAGTAGGATCAAACAAGAACAGTAGGATAAAAAAAAAAGTATAAACCTATAAAGTATAAACCTAAAAAGAACACTACTATTTATAAACCTATAAAGTATAAACAACACTACAAGAGGATAAAAAACCAGAAATAATCTCAATAAACAAATGCAGTGCGAGTTTTGCATAAACAAGTGTATCATAGACACAAAGTAATCTCAAACCAAAGGTATCACAATTAATAAGCATGAACGATTGTATCACTGATTCACAAGTAATCTCAAATCAGAAATTGCATAAACCAATGTATCATAGAGTAATTGCATAAACCGAAATAAGCATAAGAGTAATTGCATAAACCAAATATCATAGACACAAAGTAATATAAAACCGTGTTGCACATGCCACAAGTAATCTCAAAGCTCTGCATACACAAAGCAGACCAAAAAATTTGTTAGTAATTTTAACTCCCTTGCATTTGGTTAGCCAAAGACTAAAAATGTCTTTGACCTTTAATAAGCAAGTCAAGGGAGGTTCAAATAATCAAATTGTTGAAGAAAAGAAAACAATGAACAAGGAAGGCAGTTAATACCTCAATGGCTCAAATGATAAAGGAGTTTAAAATAGATGTACAATATAGGTTATATAGCACTTAAACAGTTCAAAATAAAACATAGACATAGTTATCAAATTACAAACTTAATAAGCAAAAGGAAACTGAACCAAAAATGTAGTAATTAAATTACGACTTAAACAAGGAGTGAAACAACAAGAATACACTCCTGCTTGAAATTCTCGATCACATTCAGTGTAGTTGCACTTGTAGTTGTAGTAGTAGGAACTCCACTTCAATCAATTTCTACCAAAAAAAAAAAAAGTTAATAGTAAATACTACCAGACACCATACATAAAATAATTAATGGAAAACACTAAATAGTCTAAATACATAAATAATAAGTAACTTACTTTTCTTCACCAATCTGAACCACATAAGAGCATCTGAGCAGTTTGAGATAATGATGCTCTATGCGGTTCAATAACCCTACCACCAAGAAGGAGGATTCGAGGCAAGCTATACTTATGGAAGAACAAGATATCCCTTGCCATTTTAGACAAGATACTACTTCAAAGCATTGCATTTCCACCATGCCAATGCATCAAAATCTGTTTCCATTTCACTAAGGTAGACATCCTCTTCAAGATAAATATCCAAATCTGTCTTAATAGGCCTAATGATGTCACTACTTCTTACATGGTCAGCATACCTTGAACGACCTTGGCCCACCTTGGGCACTACATCTCTAACAATTGCACTTGAGGAAGTAGCAGCAGTAGCATTTACTTGGGCAGCTTCTTGCAATATAGAAGCTGTATGGGCAGAAACATATGCCTCAAACAATTCTTTCAAAACTGTCAATACATTTTCAATGTAATAACCAGCACCAGGCCTATCAACAGTTGAGGGCAAAGGATATATGATAGGAAAACAGAAATTTATCAACTTCATCTTGTATGGATCTAAGACTATGGACATCATCAAATTGGTATCACCCCAATACTTATCAAATTTGGACATCATCTTAGTTGCCATTGACCTCATGTACTCATTCCCATCCTCACACTTACTCATCAAAACTTCCTTCATCCTCCAAACCTCAGGTAAGTACAAATTTGCGAGGGTAATCGATTGCAGATACTTTGTTACATCATTGAAAACAGATAACACACAGTTCACATTCTCCACCATTCCCCATTCGGACTTACAACCCATGAAATCCTTGCTCAACCCTATGGTACCTAGGGAACACATCTCTAAACTGAATTGCAGTGTCCAACATCATATAAGTGCTATTCCAACGTGTGGGGACATCTAAAATCAACTTCCTACAGGGTAAATCCAACCTATTTGCTATCTCCCGAAAAACATTCATCCTACCCTCAGCAGCCACTATATACTTTATGCCCTGCCTAACATCATCTATAATATCCTTAATTTCTGCAAGTCCAGATTGCACCAACAAATTTGTTATGTGTGCACAACACCTAACATGAAACAACCTACCCCCAACCAGCATTGAATTTTTCAACTCAAAATCATCTTTTATAATTTTAATTGCAAAGTCATTAGCTGAAGCATTATCAACGAATGGTGTGAATTTTATCCTCAATTTCCCAATCAAGAAACAATCTCTTAATGCATTAGCAATCACTACACGAATGGGGAGGAGGAACATTGCAAAATTTAGAATTCTTTTTGGAGGCACCAACTTGAATCCACAAAGTGGCAAGTCACCACCATATATGACAATTTTTGACGAGATGTCCACATATCGTGGTGATGTTGACCTTCTCAATGACTTTCAAAAGAACTCTCGACTTTCTTTTCTCATTTTGGTAAGTGGTCATGCAGTCATTCCTAACTTTTGCACGGCTAATTTTTTCAATGGGGTGCGAGGCCCTCATGAACTTATTAAAAAGTTCATGCTCCATCATATTGAAAGGGTACTCATGGAGTAGCACCATATGGGCAGCAAGTTCCCTAACCCTACTCTCTTTATAACTAAAAGTTGTCAAACTACCAAAACCATCATGGTCACTACACTCACGGCTAGGCTCAAAGGACAAGGTCCTTTGCTTCTTACTATTATGAAACTCCACATACCTAACACATGAACTCAAATGCCTACCTAGGGTTGAGGTAGTACTAGATTTGCCAACAGCAAACAATTTTTTACACCAATTGTACTGTGATTTCTGAACTCCCCCTATTTTGACTGAGACAAAGTCATTCCAGACTTTGGAAGTCTTTTGCCTCTCCTTCTTTTGAAATTGCCCTTTCTCACTATTTCCATCCCCAAATTTCAAAGACCATTCCTAGGCCCACCACCATTTCATCCCTACCAACAAGGGAGAGCAGTGTTACGGACCCAACAATTTGGTGTAGGAATAACAGTAAGTGTATCATCATCTAAATCAACTCCAACATCTTCCAATGCCATAGACTGATTCATATTCTCCATAACAGTTAATTAAAAAATTTAATTGATGATTAATTTAATTAAAATCAAAGTTTCTAACATAAATAATTATCAAATAATTCTAACATAAATAACTCATATGCTTATACACTTAAAAGAATCATAAACACTTAAACAAAATCATAATCATAAAAGAATCATACTCACAAGCTTAAACACTTAAAAGCGAATAATAATCATAAGCTTAATTACTTAAAAGCAGAATCATACTCATGTATAAACAATTAAACATGCTCAAACAGTTATAAACAATTAAACAAGCTCAAATAGATTATAAACAATTAAACATGCTTAACAGTTATAAACAAATAAACAAGCTCAAGCAGTTATAAACAATTAAACATGCTCAAACAGATTATAAACAAATAACATGCTTAACAGATTATAAACAAATAAATAAGCTCAAATAGATTATAAACAATTAAACATGCTCAAACAGATTATAAACAAATAAATAAGCTCAAGCAGTTATAAACAATTAATAGAAACAGAGAACAATTTTATTTTTTTTAAAAATAAAAAAAAAACCTGAAACTTCAAAGTTCATACAATTTGCAGATTGAACACTGTTGTAGCTACTACCTTGCAAATTAAGTGCTACCTCCCTGAAATGATGAAAGTAAAAAATAATGAAGATTAGTTAAGGGTTTTAGAAAATGAAACAGTAAAACACAAGAAAACTTAAAACTAAAATAAACTTAACTTAAAGGTTTTCTGAAGGTTTTCTGATTCGGCAAGCACTAAGCAGTAACTCCAGTAAAAGCAAGATCATACATCTTTGTAAACAAACACTCGAATATATAAGGGGGATGGTCCGGATGGATCATGGGGGGATTTGGGAATAAATAAAAAAATGGCAATCGAGTACTTGATAGCCCAGTACTCGATTTCCATTTCCGTGTACAGAGTCATGAGTGTCAGATCAAGAGCAATCATCTTCGTCTCTTTCAAATCACAAGAAAAAATGAAGCATCAATTGAAAAAACACAAATAATCATATAAAGAATGTAAAAAAGATAAGAAAATCGAGATTAGGCGAGATTGGATGGGCTAGGAGGACTCTTTTGGTGTGATATATCTTGTACGAGTGGTAAGGAAGCCGTTGGATGGATATCAGATGATCCATCAACGGCTCCTGAGTCGTGACTCGTGAAAGTATTGCGTGCAAGAAAGTATTCAACCAACTACACTGAGAAGCATTGAATGCTTGCTCAGAATCAGAAACGAAACCCTGTATCATTTCCCTCACCCCTCTCAGTCTCATAGTCTAACCCTAGGCAATAGGCACTTATGCAGACAGCAGACTCTTCGTCGGAATGGAATGGGAAAAAAATGGGTAATGGGTTCACACGAAGAGAGAGGGGATTCAATCATGAAACCATTCTCTCTTCGTTCGATTTGCTCAGTAGCTCTGTGGAATCTAGTTAGCCTGCTTGGTTAGAACCCTAACTGGTGTCTAGTGAGTGGTGAGAACACTGAGAAGTGAGAACGAAGAAGTGAGTTGGATGAGAGACTTGGGAGTTGGAGCGACTGAATGAGAGATTGAGTGGCTGAGTGATCGATTAGGGTTTTTTACGGTTTTTTTTCTCAAAACGATCCCCAGCCGTTGGATGAGATCTTTTAAAATTAAATGAACGGTTAGATTTGATTAAATTTTTAGGGTTTTTCTACGCGTGCCGTGTGTCCCAGTTAAGTGCTTAATAGTTTTTGATCCAACGGCTGTAATTTAATCGCCAAATATTGGACGGCCCAAATTAAACTAAAACGTGCCGCCTCGTTTCCCGTGCTTGCGTGAAGAAAACGAGACTGTATAATTATCCAGTGCATGCGTGCTTTCGTGAAGCCGTTCGATGTGCACTCAAGATTTCATCTGGGTCGTTTATTATCATATTGATTTTAAAACTTATTTAAGATTAGTGAGCTCACGTGTATTGTGGAACACTAGAGCATAACCGTTTGGGCGATTGGTTTACAGCTGTAAACCATTTTCTCGATCCAACGGCTCCAGTTTCATCTTAAAAAAACGGACGGCCCTAAACGAGCGTTGTGATACCGAGACGTGTCAGTCTCGAGCCGCGTGCATGCGTGGGGAGGGTTTCCGAGAGGACCGAGACAGAGCTTATTGTCCACGTGTGTGTGTTGGTGAAACTGGTTCCATGAGTAATAAAATAAAGCATCTTAACCGTTTATTTTGATCTCAATTTTATCATTCAATATAGAACGTTGGATTAGTGAGCTCATGGTGTATGTGGAACACCATATAAATACCATGGTGGATGGATCACAACTGTCTTCCATTTACTAAATCTAACGGTTGGGATCAAATTAAACTAGATCCGACGGCTTAGATAATAAGATAAAATATTTCAAATTTCAAATAATCGTAATAATCTAGTATGAGTGATTTCAGTTGAGCTCATCTATTAGTTACCCAATAAATGATCTTGGCCGTTTATTTTGATATTTATTTTCCAAATCAATTATAGGACGTTGGATTAGTGAGCTCATGGTGTTCAGTGTAACACCATATAACTCCCAAATTCGATGGAATACAGCTGTCTTCCATTTACTAAATCTAACCGTTGGGATCAAATTAAACTAGATCTGACGGCTACAATTAAAATTTTTAAAATTCAAAAATTCAAAAAATGTATAATCCAATTATCCAATGGCTACGATTGCAAGGTCTAATCCATTATCCAACGGCTCCAAATTGTTCTAATAAAAATAAACGGCCAAATAAAAAAATCAAAAAATAAAAATAAAATCATATTTGATATTTATATGTAATATTATTTTCAAATTACAATTGAGCTTCACACTTCACATACTAAAACTAATAAATTAGACAAATTATCATTAAAAAAAAAAAGGTTAACAAATAATCATTAAAAAAATGTAAATGCATTTTTACTTTTCACTAAAATAATTAATAAAATCATTAAATTGGACGATTGAGCTTGTTCAAACATAGTACAAGTCTACAATTAAGCTATAGTTTTTTTTTTTGTGGCATGATGTCATTATTATTGTGGTAGAAAAATATAATTTTGGCTCTGTTTGAGGATTGATCGGATTGAACCATTTCAAAATTAAAAAAAAAAAAATTCTTAGAATCAACCCCAAACATAGCCATAGTTTCTAGCTTAACTTAGTTTTTGATGGTCTATAATTTAATTATATACGGACCAAGAGCAACTAGCATATTTTAATTAATATGTTAAATTTAATTAATGTGTGTACTTAATTGTCTATAATTTAATTAATATGTTAAATTATTACAACTAAATTATAGTATTATATAATGTTACACACTTACACACTAGCAAGTAGCAACTAGCATTCTAGCAACAAGTAAAAACAATTAAGTACACACATTAAACTTGTGCTTATTATTATTATTGAATTGGGCATTGGGCATTGCACCTATAAATAATAACATAGACAATATAAATTATAATGTTATTATGTAACTATGTTAGGTATACTATACCCTTAGGCCTTAAATCTTAATTAGATTAATTGTACACATTAAACCTATGACTAATAATATAGTCAATATAAATTTGTGCTTATTATTATCATTGAATTGGACATTAAACCTATAACTAATAATATAGTCAATATAAATTATAATGCTAGGTATATTATACCCTTAGATTATAATTACTTAATTGTACACACATTGAACCTATAATTATTATTATTCAATTAGTCATTGGATATTAGACATCTTAATTAGTTAATTGTACACATAATAATTATTTGATTAATAACTTTTTTAAAAAATTGGGTTACATTGCCACACGGGTCGGGTCGGGTTTGATGATAAAGCGGGTCGAGCTCACGAGCCCTAAACGAGTCGGGCGAGCCGGGTCGTTATCGAGTTAAATGGGTCGAGCTCGCGAGCTTTAAGCAGTCAGGCGAGCTTTAAACGAGCTCGAGTTAAGCGAGTCGAACCCACGAGCCCGTCGAGCTTAATCGAGCCGAGTATGTGTCGCCTAATCGAGCGAGTTTCAGCGATGTGAGCCGAGCTTATCTGATGTCGAGCTCGAGTTCGAGTCGAGCTTAGTCGGTAACATATGTCCTCCAAGGATGTATCTATTCTGGGAGTGGCCCGGTGAGTCTCCTTCATGTCCCCTAGGGTTTGCCAATCACAGGGTTCTTGGTATCGCGGGCATGAATTGGTAGCTCTGTGGACAACCCATTATTTGATGAGCTAGATGAGTGTGATTATTTCCAACAATAATCAAATATTTTGCCGAAATAATAAATATTATTATAGTAAAATGGACCAACTTAATATGAAACATATATTCTAACAAAGGATATTAGATTATACTGTTTGTAATCTTGGTAGTAAGTATAAGCGAGTTTTATTATAAGAACATCCACAGCAGCCTCTTTAAATTTGGCTCTTCAAAATAACTAAAAGTACACTTTTTGTTATTTTAACAACCTACATTTTTAGAGCACACTTTTCAGCCTCTCTACTTTAACAATTCACTTTTATTATTTGATTAAAATATTATTTTTCTCTTTCCTTCTTTACTTTATTTTGCAAGGCTTCATTGATTGGGTGCTGTAGCATCGGTGGAACATCTTCATGCCATCCACCGATGCTCGCCGACGGAGAAGAAAGTGAGTGGTGCTCGTCGGCATTTCAACGTCGTAGTGCATGGTGCTGTCACGGTGTTTCCACAGTAGTGAAGGTGCTCGACGATCGGCTTCAAGGCGTGTAGTGCAGTGGTGCAATGGTGCTCGCCAGCGATTCTGGTGTTTTTCGGCGGTAAGGAAGAAAGTTGAGAAGGAAGAAAAAAAACACAGAGGGCTGCGACTGCAATCGTCGAAAAAAGGAGAGAGAAAAAGAAAAAGGAAAAAGGTGGAGAGAAAAAATAGAATTGTTTAAAGAGTAGAGAGTGAATAGTAATTGTTAATTTTGAATAAATATTGTTTACAATGTTAACTTTTTTGTTAAAATGAAGAGGCTGAAAAGTGAGGTTTTTAGCCGTTTTTGTTAAATTAACTTTTCAAACTAACAAAAAAATGGATTTGAAGAGGCTGCTGTGAGTGCTCTAAGATTTACTTGTTGGGACATATTTTAAACATCTTGCTTTATTATTTGAGTAAGTGGCCCTTATAGAAACTCTCTCAATTATTTTTATTTTTTATTTTTTTTGAAGAGTTCACCGACATAACATAACAACATATTTATAATATTAATAATATGTAAACCACTAAATTTATAAAATTTAATTAAAATTAAAAAAAAAATCAAATTTTATTCTTTCAATTAAAAAGACACTAGCAAGAACAAAAAGGTACAGATCGGCGTGCAAATACACTGCATACGTGATACGTTAGGTGAAAGCCGACAACAAAGTGGAAAAGAGTGAGAGAGGTCCCTCCACGTGACTACCATCCTAGTCAGCTTCTGACAGAGTATCTAGGGTTTCTCGAGTATCTAGCCAAATTTTGACACGTCATAATACGATGGATTTGTTGTGGGCTTCACATGGTAAAATTGTTTCATACGGCGGAAAGTAAGGCTGGCGGAGCTTTTACCATTGGTTGGTTTATATATATGACACGTTTATGGTCCAGAACGACAATGACCATTTGGACCGCATGAACTATGAAGTATGCATGGCACCCACCAGAGATATGCTACGTTTTCTAAAATTCTTTTCTCAAAAAAATTTAGTTATTAAATGATGTATTAATTATGAATGTGTAAAAGAAATAATTAAGTAATTAAAATTATTTATTCTTATCCGCTTAAATTTTTGAATAATTAATCATTTAACATGGTATTAGAGTTAAATGTTCTAAGTTTGAACACCGACTCCATTATTTTTCTTTATCTACCAGATTCATGTATAATTACCACATCATCTAATTATAAGACAGTTATATAACAGTTAGGTATGGGCAAATTAACCAGTTACCGATTACCGATATTAACCAAACCGATATAATTGACACCGTAACCGATAGTTATTGGTTGGTAATCGGTTAAAAAAATTATACCGATAAGCTTATTGGTCGGTCAAGAATTTATTATCGGTTAACCGATATGACCGATAAATATTTTTAATTTTTATTTTTATAATTTTATACTTTTTACTCTTTTGATTTTTATTTTATAATATATAAAAAATATAGCGGATTAATATAAAAAAAGATTCAATAAGCTATTTTAGCCATATATATTTAGGCCCCCAAAAGGGCCAAAACAACTAATTTTTAATAAGTTATTTTAGGCTTTAGCCCAACAAAAAGTATTTGAGCTCTCAAAACCAGTTTAACTGACACCGAGATGATCGATTAACGATAATTTTATCGATGTCGAGAATCGGTCAAGAATAAAGTTAACTGATAAATACCTCTGAATATTTATGACCTACCACGTATTGCATTGCATACCATACCCAGCTGGCACAGAATTTGTCTGTTCTAGTTCCATATTTCAATATTTGTAGCTTTTGGAACGATCAAGATCAAACAGAGTGATGTAGAAGAAATGAAGTAGACATAATTAAAAACAATCAGACCAACCTTCTAGATCGAGTTGTAGTGGTGTGGTTCTTATCCTCCCAGCACGCTCCAATGCTTACCCAATCCCACCAAGAAACTCGCACAATCACACACGCACGTTAGTCAATGGTGGCAACTGACAAGGCTAGCTGCCCGACCCATGATGTGAAGATTAACATACGAGGACTCTGAACAATTTAAGAGAGACAGTTGTTAAGTTTGTCTATTATGGACAATTTAGAATATAGAAGAATGTATGAACTTGCAACTCTCATTTTTTTAAAGGGTAATATTAAATTTTTCTTAATCTTAAGAAGATATTACTTTCAAAAAAATCGAGTCATTTATCATTTTCTTTTTGTGTTTTAAAAAAATAATATACTCGTACACTTCAGTTCAAAAGAACATTTAATAATTTTCTTTTATAGTGGATTTAATTTTTGGCAAAATATAATTTGGACATTCTAATAACAACTGATCCCAATCCACGTGGAAGGAGACATTAGAAGTTAATCATAGTGTATAATCAATATTATCAGGATGATTGCTGCATCCTACACACAATTGGGACGTGGGCATGTGGGTCCAGTTAAATCTATCTCAGAATCAAGGGTTTTGTGGGTCCAATAAAATCAGAGGGTCTAATCCATGATTAATCATGATTCAATTATTGATTTTTGATGGCATCAAATAATTGTATTAATTAACATTTTATATATCTTTCTGTCACCACTCACCGCTGATTAAGATGGACAGTTGTAATGAAAGGGCATGCTCGATAATGTTTGCGCGTGAGAGCCTCCGATAGAGCTGTCACTTAGAGATAAGACAATATAATTAATATTCAAGTGTTAAATTACAAAAAATATAATATTTATGTCAAAAATATTAAAAATATACTTGGAGGGTCTACTTATGGACAGAGACTCTGTTTTAAGAACAATATTCAGTGGATTAGCAACTAAAACATTAATTTCCAATATTATACAAAACGTAGTATCTTTTTTTGAAAAGAGAAGTTGAGATTCTTATTCAAAAAATCACAGTAGACATTAATTTCCAATATTATACGCTCATATTGCCTGTGGACCGAATGCCTGCCTGAATGTCCTCGATGAAATGGCCATAGGTGCTTCTACACGGGTTCATTGAATTAACTGCACTTACTATTTGCTGGGCATCCCCTTCTATTATAACACCATCGCTATTAAGCTCTTTCCCCATCAACACGGCATGGACGCTTGCCATTGCATCCGCAGCAACTGGTTCAAAAATCTGCCCAACGTAGTATCTAATTCAAAGGAAAATAATAATAATAATAATGATGATGATTTATTTATATCAGTCCTGTAATATAATTAGGTTCTAAAATTTCATAAAACAGTTAAGACATAAAGTAATATAAACAAAAATACGTGGAACAAAATCTCATTAGATTTTTTTTTGTTGTTGTTGTTGTAAATCTCATTAGATTTTGCTTTGAGGTTTTGTGTTATTATTTACTACTAGCAAATAACCCATGCTATGCGTGAAATTCTTTTTTATAATTTAATTTTAAAATTTAAACACATTTACATCTTACTTTTTATGTGAAAAAATCTATCATACTTCGAAAAGTTATACTTAAAGTTATACACTAGTACATTATTGCATGAACATGTACTTTTTTTAAAAAGTGTACTGAGTATGCATTTAATGACACAATCATACACATATTGATTAAAATATAAGACCATTGAATTTGGTTTAATTTATATAAACTAAAACACGATATCATCTTTGTTTCATGTCAGAGTAGTTTAAAATGAAAAGAAGTATAAAGAAAAAAGAAAAAGAAAAAGCAATAATAAAATTTGAATTCTGATTATCAAAGCATTAATATGCTATTGTACTGTCACCTCATCACTAAATTTGATAAGTAATATGCTCCATCATTGTTGAATGTTGGAGGCTAATATGAAGTAGCAGCCACACCATCAACAACCATTATTGAAGAACAGTTGGGCAACAATTAAATGAGCCAAACGTTTGCGAGTACTTGTCATTTTAGAAGGCACATATCAAGTGCCCATTTTTCTATGCATCTGACTATTCAACATTTTAATTTGTCAAATGGGCATGACCAATTGTGTAAAGAGTGCCCTTCAACCCGAGAAATGTTAAGTCTCATTCTCTTGACCATTTATCAACTATTTTCATGCATATTCTTTTAAATTTACCATTGAATATGTAGGACTCACATGTAAACTTACAAAATCAATGGTAAATTTAAATCTATTTGAAAAAAGATAGTCAGAAGAATAAAACCTAACATTTCTCCTATGAACCTTGGTGATAGACTCAAGATACATGACCTTTTCTTTTCCACCTTTAATTATGATTTAATTAAAATTTATTAAATCGGATATGAATGCTTGTATGTCCCATTTTGCAAGCTTGGAGGATTGACCGTGTTTAACTGATGGTAAAATTGAGTAATATAAGGAGTTTTCATTTGGTATATAGTCGCATATCAACGAGAAATGCTAAACCTCATTGTGTCACACCTATCTCCTAACCATCTTTTTTTCAAGTAGATTCAAATTTATCATTAGCTACGTAAGTCTACATATGGATCCTACATATTCAATGATAAATTTAAAATATATATATGGAGACGGTTAGGAGAATGAAACCTAACATTTCATGTATGCCAGCCTAACCTATGTAATCCACCTCAAATTCTCGTATTTGGCATTTCACACCTCATGTGTTAGCTCATCTTTTGCGTAATTTCTTAGAATCCAATCATAACAATAGTATTATTATTATTATTATTAAAAATCAAGATAAACTCTCTCTCTCTCTCTTTATTAATTCTTAGACAAGTTATTATCAAAATATTAATTCATATTTATATGGAGATTGAGGCATTGAGACAGAGAGGTCATTGGCTATAAACAATATTATTGCTAACCACACATTTCCTTGGCTAGGAATTAATTAAGTAAGCACATTAGTTGAACTTAAATTTGATAATTAATGGTTTTGATTTTGTATTTATTCTTTTTTCTAGCATATGATTTATAATTTAAGCTAACAACAATGACATTTTTTTTATTTTTAAAAAAATTAATATTTTATTTGACACACCTTATGTTTTTTTTCTTTTATTTTGTTTAAAATAGATAGATTATCTTTTTTATTTAGTTTAAAATGAAAAGAAGTATAAAGAAAAAAAAAAATAAATGGCCTTTTTTGAAACATTTGATAGTTTGATATGTTACTTTATTACCTTTTGAACATCGTGAGGCTTTATCGTAAACAACTGTTAATTTGATGGGTTTTTTTTTATATATTTATCAAACAACTATTTTCAATGGCTCTTTGGAATTGTAAAGAGGTGCAGCCATATGTGGAGTTTTCATGATGATTCAAGAAAACTATCTACGGCAGCAAACCAAACGGTTTTGGTAATTTACTCCCAATCAACTATGAGGACCCAGATAACACCTTTGAATTTAAATTAATAATTATTGAAAGATCAACAATGCCCATACAGATGAAGAACATGGTGCCTCCTAAAAAACATTATTAAAATAAATTGGGATGCCTCTTTTGCAAACTTAAGAAGATTATTAATAGGGATTATTGTAAATGAACAAGGAAATTCTTAGCAATCCTGAGCAACAAGAGAGCATTGAAAACGTATTCACACTTCTCCCCTTTAAGCCATTACGATTCTCTTAAAGGATAAATTATCAAGATATTTTGAAGGATGCTCTATGGTATGAAGGAAGTAAACTCCAAGCATCATTGAATAACTATTTTGGACATGGTGGAGGACTGAAACAAGGTTTATTATCTTAAATATGCAAAATTTTCTCATGTAATTCGATCAGCCAATGCAGACCCATTAACCAAATGTTATTAGGACCCATTTCACTATGTTATTAGATGGAATGTTCTTCCACATAACATTAGTGGTATTTACAGAAAGGATTATATTCCACCTCTTGATTGTTTTTTTTCGCTCTTTTGAGCAGGAATAAGATCAGTCTATTTATTTTAAAAAAATATATATATTTTTTATCAAACAGCTTTACAACTAAAAATGAATTTTCCTTAAATCAAGAAAAGCATTAATATGCTATTGTACTGTCACCTCATCACTAAATTTGGTAAGTAATATGCTCCATTATTGTTGAATGTTAGAGGCTAATATGAAGTAGCAGCCACACCATTATTGAAGAACAGTTGGGCAACAATTAAATGAGCCAAACGTTTGCGAGTACTTGTCATTTTAGAAGGCACATATCAAGTGCCCATTTTTCTATGCATCTGACTATTCAACATTTTAATTTGTCAAATGGGCATGACCAATCATGTAAAGAGTGCCTAGCCTTGTCAACCCGAGAAACGTTAAATCTCATTCTCTTGACCATTTATCAATTATTTCCATGCATATTCTTTTTAAATTTACCATTGAATATGTAGGACTCGCATGTAAACCTAACAAATCAATAGTGAATTTAAATCCATTTGAAAAAAGATAGTCAGAAGAATAAAACCTAACATTTCTCCTGTGAACCTTCGTGGTAGACTCAAGATACATGACCTTTTCTTTTCCACATTTAATTATGATTTAATTAAAATTTATTGAATCGGATATGAATGCTTGTATGTCCCATTTTGCAAGCTTGGAGGATTGACCGTGTTTAACTGATGGTAAAATTGAGTAATATAAGGAGTTTTCGTTTGGTATATAGTCGCATATCAACGAGGAATGCTAAACCTCATTTTGTCACACCTATCTCCTAACCATCTTTTTTTCAAGTAGATTCAAATTTATCATTAGCTACGTAAGTCTTCATATGGATCCTACATATTCAATGATAAATTTAAAAAATATATATATGGAGATGGTTAGGAGAATGAAACCTAACATTTCACATATGCCAGCATAACCTATGTAATCCATCAGCGAGAAATGCTAAACCTCATTTTGTCACACCTATCTCCTAACCATCTTTTTTTCAAGTAGATTCAAATTTATAGTTAGAAATGTAAGTCTACATATGGATCCTACATATTCAATGATAAATTTAAAAAAGATATATATGGAAATGGTTAGGAGAATGAAACCTAACATTTCATGTATGCCAGCCTAACCTATGTAATCCACCTCAAATTCTCGTATTTGGCATTTCACACCTCATGTGTTTAGCTCATCTTTTGCGTAATTTCTTAGAGTCCAATCATAACAATAGTAATATTATTATTATTATTAAAAATCAAGATAAACTCTCTCTCTTTATTAATTCTTAGACAAGTTATTATCAAAACATTAATTCCTATTTATATGCAGAATGAGACATTGAGACAGAGAGGTCATTGGCTATAAACAATATTATTGTTAACCACACATTTCCTTGGCTAGGAATTAATTAAGTAGGCACATTAGTTGAACTTAAATTTAATAATTAATGGTTTTGATTTTGAAAGCGTGGCACTTCTTTGTCTTTGCGATTCCCATTGTTGGCAATTCAAAAAATCAACATGTAGCAAGAAAAATTGCTACTAACATTTCAGGTAAGTACATATGTTAATTAATCCTTAAAATTTGATGAACCTAATCTTTTTTTCTTTTTTTTCTTTTTAATCTTTCGTAATTTGGTGCATGCCAAGTTATTAACATGCCTACCTTAACGTGGCATGTCATGGCACGTTAGCAAATTAGTCCTTTTCTCTTTAGGTTTTCTTTCTAGGTTTTTGTTTTAGCGTGCCTCCTCTAGATCGTCGTCATTCATGGGGAGGAGGATGGCCTCCATCCCTCCTCCCCACGCCCTTTTCGCACTCTAGTTATTTACTTGATGCCCTAGTCTTGATACCTCCCTTTCTTTTTTTTTTTTTTTGACCTCCTCCTTGTACGGCATTTCGCTTCTTTGTTTTCTTTCAAGTAAGTACATATGTTAATTAATCCTTAAAATTTGATGAACCTAATCTTTTTTTCTTTTTTTTCTTTTTAATCTTTCGTAATTTGGTGCATGCCAAGTTATTAACATGCCTATCTTAACGTTGCATGTCATGGCACGTTAGCAAATTAGTCCTTTTCTCTTTAGGTTTTCTTTCTAGGTTTTTTGTTTTAGCAGCCCTCCTCTAGATCGTCGTCACTCATGGGGAGGAGGGATGGCCTCCGCCATCCCTCCTTCCCACGTCCCTTTCGCACCGGGCTCTAGTTATTTACTTGATGCCCTAGTCCTGATACCCCTCCCTTTCTTTTTTCTTTTTTTTTGACCTCCTCCTTGTACGACGGTCGTTTTCGTTTGGTTTTTGGGCTCTTTGTGTCCTTGTTTGGGTCTTCCGGCTTTCGGCGTTTCACAACCCTCCGCCTGAGGCAAGTCCTCTACACGCCCCCACCGCGTCATTCTCCCATCGCCACCTTCCTCAGCAATGGTACAACTAGATCGTGCCTAAGCATTCTCTGGTTGATCATTCTACTTTTTATTTTATGTTTTCTTTGGTTTCCTTATATTTTGTTTCATTTGTATTATTTTTGTTTTGATTTTCCTTTGTATTTTGTTTTGCTGGTTAGTATTTCCCTGTATTGCTTTTTTCTATTTGTTTTGTATGTTTTTTATTTTTACAGTTATGCCGATCTTCTCTGCATCTATTTCGCCGTACTCCATCCACTGTAGGGTCTTTTTCCACGCCCTCACGTCGAGCTTCCAACACGTCCTTCAGTGTACGGGGTTTACTTGCACGTGATCGGTTTTATTTCCCTGTATTTTTATTGTTTTTGCTTGTAATAAGTCCTGTCTCGATCGGCCTGCTTTTGTGTGTGATGCTCGGTCCAAATCTTTGGGTTGTGGACGTGAACGTTATCCTGGCTTTCGGGTCGAGGAGGACAAGTGTTGGCCTAGGGTTTCCAACCCTTAGTGTCAAGAAATAAGTGTTGGCCTAGGGTTCATAGCCCTCAGTGTCAAGGAATAAGTGTTGGCCTGGGGTTCTCAGCCCTCAATGTCAAGGAATAATTGCTACCTATGCATTAGTTGGTTTTGTCTGGTACATATTTGTATTTCATTTGTTGATTAGTCATAGGTTAGCGGATCTATTTTGAGAGTTTGAATTGTAATACGTCTTGTATGACGTTGGTATCTTTGTAGTTTATCTACAGATACTTCGGGGCTTGCCCTATATTGTAAGAGCTTTGCTCTTGATCTTTCATGAATGAGAATATGATGATTTTCTTTTAAAAAAAAAATACATGCCTACCTTAATTGCTAAATAATTAATTGTCCAAAAAGTTGAAGCCAATAAAAAGAAGTAAATTTAACAATTTAATGAATACTTTTAACACTTCATCTCACATGTGAGTTCAAATTCTCTTTTGATAGGTGATACTGAAAACCTTAGATATATAATTTTCAAAATTATTATCTATATATATTTATTTTGGATTGGGAGTGTTTTATGCGAGTATGCATATGCGTGGTAGCATAGGTTGTAGGGCAATATGATCATGGAGTATATGCGTGGAGAGAGAGACCTGGAAAGAGAGAAAAAAATCTAAAATAATTGGGATATCTTTATTTTGTAGGCCTTATTATTTTGTAAATAATATATTATTAATCTAATTATTTTTCAATGGCTTATTATTTAGAAAGAAAAAAAAATCTTATTTTATAAATTATCTATTATTACATGCACAAAGTATATGTAGGAAAACAATTCGTATTCTCTAACCTTTTCTAAATTTGAATTTAAAATATTAAAGTGACTAAAAGTATTAATACATAGTAATTTAATTTGTATTATTTGTTTCCTTATTTGATTTGGATATTAATAATACTTAATATCTTGCATTAAATTTTTGAATTTAATGGAATCACATATAAGGAAAAATATTGAAATATAATTAAATGCCTTTAATGAAGCTAATTTAATGACCGGTTCACTCTTAAAAAACTGGTTAAAAAATTATGCCTTAAAAAACTGGTTTATTCTTAAAAAAATTGGGTTTACGTCACATGTCACAATATTAAGGCACTTCTGAGAGTAGGGTTGGGAACGATTTCAACCCATGACATGAAGGAAAATGTGGAAATCTGGCGGGTATTCAGGCGGTTCGGGCGGTTTTTTTTTGGTTGGGTTGGTCGGGCAAATCGGGTATTTTTAGGTGATTTTCAAGAACAAAATTTTAAAAAATAAAACAAACAATAAAAGGAGAAAACTCATCAGAAACCCTTCAATTCATACCCATACCTAACAAGATGGTCGTAGAGACTCTTCCATTCCCGAACGGTGTCGTTGTGAAAGGAGATCTGGGATCCAACGCTGCTAAGAAGTCGCGGAGAGCGTCATCGTCGGCCGTGAGGCGTAAGCATTGATTTCTGGATGCAGGAGACGGCGAGGGACTCGTGGATGCTATCGCCGCCAAAGCACTCTAGCAACCTCGAGATCAGCAGCTACTCTAGGTCGTCACTACTTGCTCCATCACCGTTAGCGCAATCCAACGGAAGAGGGAGGAGAGTCGTTGAAGAGAGATCAAGAGTGATGAAAGCCTCTGTGACTGAGTGAGATGAGAACCTCCGTGAGAGTGAGAGTGAGAGATCGAGAGACTGAGTGCAGCTGTTGGAAATTTCGAAAGTGAAGGTGAGGGCCTGCTGTGCGGCTGGCAAATAAGTGAGGTTCTAGGGTTTTTTACTTTTTTAGGTTTAAGTATATGTCGGGTAGAAACGGGGCGGGTCGGGTACCTGCCCGAAAAATTCATCAAACCAGAGAACCGACCCGACCCGACCGGATTTCAGGATTCTTAATCCGAACTCACGAGAAAAGGCTTAAAATCCGCCCGGATCGGGGCAGGTCGGATCAGGCGAGTTCTGCCCACCCCTATCTGAGAGTGATTCGGCTTTTATATATATATATATATATATATATGATTACATCGGCCTACTTCCAATAGTAATCTCGACACAAAAAATATCTTGGGTTTGGGTTGAGATTCTATTTGAGCCCGAATGGTGGCCCATTCGCAATCTCAAAGCCTAGTGGAGGAACCTCATATCTCAAAGCATAGAGTTTAACCAAGAATATGAATTTGAGGTCTAAACCACCCCTGAAACTCAAAGTGGCCGAGCTACGATGACTACCATTCTTTTTTAAAATAAAAGTTTTTGATTTTTTTTTCTTGAATTAGTGTCAGTTTTATCTTTTTGCTGGCATTGGGACATAAATAAGTTTTAGTTTTTTTTTTTTTTTTTTTGGGTAAGATTCATAAATATCGTGTGCTAGAATCCTAATCCTTCAAGAGTTATGAATCTTACTTGTAGGATAGTAGTGATTTCTAGAAGTAATATAAGTGTTCTCCAGTTAATTTAAAGTGGGGGAAAATATATGAAATACTTCCAACAATGCTTTCAGCTGTATCTCAATTTACATCCACATTGAAATTCACAAGCTACCAACAAACTTCACCCAAAATGCCATATTTTTACTTGGAAGAAATATGCCAATTTAAGATATTTACAGCCACAAATAACAACTTCCCCAACCTTCAACCACTCTTCTTCCCAGTGACTCCGACAACAAAAAAAAGAAACACATTCCAATTCAGACATCCACACACCCCCAAGGTCCATGTCCTACTTATCCCCCCCCTAAAAAAGGGTTTAAAAAAAAAAAAAAAAAAACGAATTGTTAAAACCAAAAGGAGGGAGATTTTTTCTTTTCTTTTAATATGCATCTTTCCAAGAGTAACTTGTCATTTGTTTAACTCCATCTACACTAACTGTTTGTCTCTAATGATCCATCCTTCATCAATTTCAAACTGAGACTGTTGAACCGCTCTCGTGAATACTGCCTCGACGCTTTCCTCCAATCCGTGCCTGCCTTCATCATTGTGGCAAACTCATCATAACTTATTCTTCCATCCTGCAAGTTTTAAGGAACAGGATTAAGGGCGGTTTTAAGCAAGCAATAATGCGGCGACAACGTAATCTCACAAACTATAGAATCTATGACCCGTAACCCCACAAAAGAGAACAGACCCCCCAAGTCCTTCAAAAAGGAAACATTTTTGACAAGAAAAATCTTTGATTAGCCATCTTATCATGCTAGTGTTACCCAAAAAGATGCAAACGTATGTAGGTGATGATTTCCATATGTAGAAAGTCTATAAATTGGGGATACTATAGCAGAATATAATAGGTCAAACATTGCTCACATCTCATGCATCTTCCTATTCAGTTTCACTGATTTTTCGCTTAAAATGGTTTTGTACCGTAATTTCAGTATTCTGTGTAAAAATCTACAAACTTAAATCATATCTTAATGCCATACAAAGCATGTATGCCCACTCTGGATTATGAAGAGAATATGCTACTTTGCATAAAACAATGTAAGTAAATAGAAACTAGTAACAAAATTTTTTTAAGACATTGTGACCAACCTTGTCTGTGTCCACATCATGCATAATGCCATTAATGACTTCTTCACCGTTTGTCTCAATGTCATCAGCTAAGGCATCTCGTAGCTCCTCAATTTCTATATGACCGCTCTGGTTTCGATCAAAGAATTCAAAGGCTTTGTGAAGATGCTTATCATCATCGCCCATCTTTCTTAAGTGAATAGAAATAGCTACAAATTCTCCATAGTCCAGATATCCATCCTTATCTACGTCACCCTGCAAGAACAGCCTCTCATTATTCCCAAGATTACAAATTGCACATAATTTAAGCATGATGAGGCTCCATGTTTGTCACCATTCAAACACTTGTATCTATAAAACAAGTTTTTGACAGAGAAATGTGTTCAGTGCAACTGGAAACACCAGTCATGTTGCTCATATTTGCATTTAGTTTGACATATTCCAATCAGAACTTAAAAGGCACCTCAAATAATATAAAAAAATATATTTTACAAACATTTAATTTTGAACCCATCAAGCTAAAATATTATCAAGGTACCGTGTTGAGCCTAAATATGGTTAAAAGATCTCAAATGCAGGGTATTACTTACAGCGTCCATTAGAATTTGAACATCTGTATCAGGAACCTGATGGCCAAGTTTGTGCAACCCTATTTTTAGCTCATCCTTGTTAATCTTGCCTTTATTGTTAATGTCCATCAACTTGAACCCCTCCCTTATGATGGCAGCTTCTTCCACTGACAAATGCTCAGCAATTACCTGTAAATTTGGAATTCAACAAACAAAAGAGAAAAGCACTTAAATGAATCATTCAGCTTAACATCCAACCAAGATCAACAGGCAGGAAAAAGTTTTCTTGAGCAGAAATCTTTGAGACATTACCCTTAGAGCTCTTTTCTTGAGCTTATTCATTACAGAAAATTGCTTGAGCCTTGCCCTCACAGTTTCACCTAAAGAAACATTTGGAGCTTTCTTTGCATTCAGTAACCAAGGATGATCTGCATTTGATGAAGCAGCAAAAATTACAGTTTGCTATATTTGAACTCCAAAAAATTTTAGGAATACATAATCAACTTGATTATTGATAGGAATACAATAGGAACACTAGCTATTGGTTAGAACTAAACATTACCTAGCACTTGCTGAGCAGTAAGCCTTCGCTTTGGGTCAGGATCAAGCATCTTCTTCACAAGGTCTTTTGCATTGTCAGAAACTTTAGGCCAAGGATCCCTCCTAAAATCTACAACAGACCGTATAATTGCTTGTGCGACTCCTTGTTCAGTTTCTGAATAAAAAACAACAGATTTTATGCATATATATACACACACTTCTCACAAATACACCTATTGTAACATAGTCGAATAGAAACTGTTTTAATGGCTGAATAGAAACCATTTTAATGGCTGTTTGGTTTAAAACTTTCACAAAAGCAAACAAATTTCTTTTTAGTCTAACAAAACTAACCTGCCCAAAAAGGCGGGACACCACAAAGTAGGATGTAAAGGACTACTCCAGCACTCCAAACATCTATTTCTGGACCATAATTCCGTTTTAGCACCTCAGGAGCCATGTAGTAAGGACTTCCAACTATCTCAGTAAATCTCTCACCTACACAAATAACCAACTCAGCTTATGTACATGAAAGGATACAACCAATTGATGGGGGCAAGAGGAAAAAAATAATGAAATGTGGTAGCAAAAGAAAAAATACCAGGTTTAAAGAATACCGAAAGCCCAAAATCAATTGCCTTCAAAGGTGCTGTCTCCTTCATGTTACCAAACAAAAAGTTCTCAGGTTTGAGATCCCGATGCATCACGCCATGCGTGTGGCACATCTGCAACACAATAAACCATATTAAACACGTGACAAAAAGCCAATCTCAAACTTCTTCTCTTTTCCCCAAAAAAAAGAAAGAACATTATTTCAAATGGAATAATCAATTAAAATTTCGGAAGTCTAGCAAACAACACTAGGATTAAAAAAGAAGCAGGCCAGTGGGACTGGCATAGTTGTGAAATCAGGTAGCTGTTACTAAAAGAGTATATCAGGACAGAAATATAACAAAACTAATTGTCACATCTGTACATATCTCTAGAACAGTCTGAGCACACGGTTGGACAGCTGAGCATCATGGATTTGAACAGGAAAGATACTGAGCATGTAGTTGAGCAAAGGTGCAATTCAAATTGAACATCGAAGTCCATTTGGTAAAAGAAAAAAGCAGAAAATATTTCGTGTTTTGCAACAGCAACAAATGAAACTGATCGCTCATTGAAAAACTAGATGATATGGGTACTCTTTACAGTAGAGATGAAGCAAGACGTAAAAAACATTAGAAGTTACTCAACTTCATCACACAATTGAACTGCTTAAAAAGAAAAACTCTATAAGGGGGAATCCGAACAAAAAGGTAACATATTCAAGTCACCAGAATTAAATATCCAACAAGTTCACAATTTATCCACAAGAGCTAACTTATATAAATTCTCATCAAAATCAACCAGCATAAAGAAAAGGAATAACAAATAGTTCTTCAAACTACTTTAAAGTGATTAGCCAAGGAAACTACGTTTGCCCTCGTACAACAGCACTCTGATTCCAGGGAGACTTCAATAAGGCTTGAACTTATTTATTTATTTTATTTCGGCAAGCTTTATTCTTTGTGAGCTAGTTCCGGATTTGCATATCCATCATACAGATAAAAACTATTACGAACATGACCAAATTCTCTAGCGGAAAACTAATCAGCACAACAACACCCCATGTGAACACAAGATCTAAAAAGCAAAATATATATATATATATAATTCACAAAAATACAAACCAGAACAACTTCGACGATGGTCTTGGTAACCGCGGCAGCCGCGCGCTCCGTGTAATGGCCCCTGGTGACGATCCGATCGAAGAGCTCGCCGCCCTCGCAGAGCTCCATGACGAGGTGCACCGCATTCTCGTCCTCATAGGTGTCCTTCAAGGTCACGATGTTGGGGTGCTGGGGCAGGTGCTTCATGATCTCCACCTCCCTCCTCACGTCCTCGATGTCCACCGCCGTCCTCAGCTTCTTCTTCGATATCGATTTGCAGGCGAAGGTCTCGCCGGTGGCCCTGTCCGTGCAGAGGTAGGTTATGCCGAACTCGCCGCGCCCCAGCTCGCGCCCCAGCTCGTACTGGAGCTCGATCTCGCGGCCGGTCGGCTCCTTCAGAACCGAGAGCTTGTGGCTTCCGCCATTGGGGTGGGCCCCGCCGTAGTCGATGGCAAACGGGTTTGGCTTCTTTGTCTTCTTCTCCTTTTTCAGCTCGTCGTCGACCGCTGGGGTTACGCAACAGTTACCCATGGATTACAGGGTTCGATTTTTATGGGCTTTTCGATGTTTTGGTCAAACGGGGGTGTCGGAATTTAAAGGAGTTTGGCTAAATATGAAACAAACCCAATCAAAATCTAACGGAATTGAATTTTTCCTCGAGCAAAAAGAGATGGGTTTCCGGGAAAATGAATCGAAATCAGTATGAAGGGGGAATATGAGGAAAAACAGAAGGTATCGGGAATTGGGTATGGAGGGAAATGCCCAGAAATGGATGAGGAATTGAGAGTCAGAGGAGATATAAAAGAAGGGGAGGGGTTGAAGAGGAAGCGATTTATCAAAAAGGGGAATTATAGCGTGTGAGGGACAGCTTGAGAAGAATATGAGGACGATGAAAATGACGAAGAAGAAGATGGAGAGAGAGAGGGTCAAGTGGTCAACCCTCTTTTCCCAGAGGCTTCCCCTCCTATCCCCGTCTTCTCTGTTGTGTGTCTGAGAAAGGGAGAGGAGGGCTCTTCTGTTGTTTTCCCAAAATATCCAAAAACAAAATTCAAGTGCTTTTTTGGGTGTTTGAACTTTGATTTGAATAGGAAGGAATATACTTTTTTGTAAGAAACAGGTTGTTACTAAAAATACACCTCGGATTTCTGTGGAAATTGCAGGGTAATGCCATTGAGTAGTGCTGCTATGCGGTTGTGGTAAAAATCATGGGTTTTCTGTCTTCCACTCAAATGCTGCCACGTCATCTATTGCACCATAAGAAATAAGAACAAAAATACCCGATCAACATCCCAGCAAAAGAGAAAGAGAGAACCTGTGGAACACGTTTGGATCACCGGAGAGAAAGATAACCACGGCCGGCGATGGGTCTCGACCGGGTCACAACAGACTCAGCCGCTGGGTCACGCGTGACCCACGGTTGGGTCACCATCTTTGGTGAGTTTTGAGGCATCTCCAGCGACCGTTCTACCAAAATCAGCCTAAAAAATATTTTATAATGCCTTAATTTAATTTTGGATTAAAAACTAAAACCTATATGGAAAAGTTAACTCTTGTTGGGTTTTATCATCCTAAATGCTTCACCTACCGGTGGGGGCGGTGGGAGCGGCCGTTCTTCCTTCTCTTCTTCCTCTTTTCTTTCTCTGCTGGTCACCCTTTGTTCTTCTCGTTCATCCTTTGTTTTCGTTCTTTCAGCTGCCAAAATCTAGTGTTTTTGGTCTATACAAGCTTTTTGCAATCCTTTTTTTTTTTTTTTAATTTTAGATGAGGTGTCTTACTACTATTAAAGGGTACAAATTGGGTCATTTACGCCCAGACCGAACGGAAGATATTCTCAATGCCATTTTCAATTTTCATCTGCTTTTTGTGGTCTGTCCCTCTTCTCTTTGCAATCACATAAACAACACCCTTTACCAGAATTTTTCAATCATGACAAGACAAGAGAGTATACAACTAACTCCTTTTTTTTTATATATATATATAAATTATTTTTCAGTTTTTCCACCAAAGACAAGTACTTTGGTCTTTTTTCTTTTTTTTTTTTTTTTGTTAAAAAAAAATTATCAATAATGCTTTGCTTGATCATACTTGTATATAGGGATAGAGCTGGCAAAACATGTTGGCGTGTTGAGTTCGGATCAACCCGCTTGACTCTCCAACTCGATATGAGTAAACTTTAATCCGGCTTGTTTAACTAAATGGGTTGGATTATTAAACTCGTACATTGCCTGCTATACTCATTTAATAAAACAAGTCACAAACAAGTTGACCCATTTCGACCACGAACATGACCCCTTTGATCTATTTGATCTATTTTAACATATATTTATTATATAAAAAATATATAATTTCATAAATGTGTCGATTGGGTCAACCTATTTATAACATGTTTATTAAACGAGTCGAGTGGATTAACCCATTTATGCCAAACCATAAAGATATAATTTTGCGTTAGGTTTACGGGTTGTGTCAAAAATTACAAACCCTAGATAGAGTTGACAATTTGTGTTCACATGTTGGATTCAGGTTGTATTAAGACATGTGTATAAGATTATATAGGTAAATCTTAACTCGACTAATTTAAGTCAAGCCCTTAAACACTAACCCTCTAATTTTGTATTGGGTTCACAAGGCATGTAAAAAATTGTTTGCCTATCGCGTATTAGTTTCGAATCGTGTCAGAACACAAATATAAGACTATATAAGTCAACCATAACCCAATCAATTTAATTAAATCAGCCGGACTCCTCAACCATAACCATTTTATTTTGTGTGATAAATCAGTTTGTTTTTCTTTTTTTTACTTTATGATGATCATTAATTATGTTTTTCATTTATTATACATGCAAATCTCTACAAAAATTAGAAACTGAATATATTATTTATGAATTCAGTATTTTGTGTATAATTTTATTAAATAATTGGTCTTACATTTTAGTTTGTAATTATCTTTTTTCACTTTCAAAGTTATCGATAGATTAATTAGGTTGGCCAGAAGAAAGTGTACATTTAGGTGAAATTGCACCGTCATTGACAATCATTATCAACCCTCAACCTACTACCCCTACTTGTTAGAAAATATGGAATCTCATTTGGCCAAATCATGCAAACTTGCTTACTTCACAAGGAAGAAAATCATATATATAGAGGCATGAAAAAAAAAAAATTAAAATAATATATATATATATATATATATAAGATATAAATAATTAAAAAAAAAAATGATAGGACCACTCCAGGGTGTGGTCAACGACTGTGCCGATACTTTGGTTCTTTCAGTTGGCAGAAAGTGGCCGGAACGTTGTTGCGGTTCTGCACACGTGTTAGCAATTTATTGGTCCATCCATGTCCACGGGAGACCTTCTAGAAGCCCGCCAAAAACTTGGTAGAGTAAGTAAATAACACCCAACTATAAAGCTTAAAATTAAACCCCGGCCACTATTTAAATATTTTGAATGACGTGTGTGGATCGCTAGCCGTTGGATCTTAAATATGCTGTATGAATTGATCTCGCTCTTCCACCTCCTCCTCCTCCAAAGTTAATGGGTCATCATAGCGTAAGCCGTAAGGCGTTCTTAATTCACCTAAAGCACGATTTTGCCCTTGCCTAATCACTGCATGCACTGGAGTTGTATATGGAGAGGGGCATTTTCGTCCAAACAACTAAAGAAGGAAAAAAAAGAAAAAGAGGTTTATTAAACACTCGATCCGCAAAGGGTGTGTTCGTCATTTAGTGTTGACGATAAAGCTGCCCCCAAAAGCGCCGCCTTCGCTCTGAGGACGCCAGTGCCAGTCAAACTAGGCAATTTTGACTTCCAATACAACGTTTGAGTTTGCTTCCAGTGCGGTTCACTTACACGCTTTTAAAAAGCAGGCACCCGATCTAGACTCTCCGTTTTATATTGCGTGCTTTTGGATGTTACCGTTAAAAGAAAGAAACAACTTTATCCATATTTGATATTTTGGTCAAAAAAAAAAAAAAAAACACTTCTTCAATCCTTTTATTACTTTACTTTACTCAAGTAAAAGTAAAAAAAAAAAAAAAAACTCAAGTGCAAGTAAATATGGTAAGATATGATATTCATATCCTACGAAAATCTACATTCCACTTAAAACTCAAGTAGAAGTTTGAGTATGAAAAAGAAAATGATTGAGATTTTTATTTCTAATGCTATCTTGAAGAAAGAGGATGTCTTATGACTTACGAAGTAATTTGGCCAATAAAAAAATTAAAAAAAAAAAAAGAAGAGAAAAAGTCGATGAAGCAAAAGGGTAAGAGAGCATAATAAGTATTAGGATGGCCAATTTCCAAATGCCTTGTTTTTAGTCAAAAATTTGGCCAAAATCCATAAAAATCACTCCCACGTTGAACTCTCCATTTACAACAGTAATTTTTTGATGGGATTTTTTAGAGTTGCTAGCAAAGTCAAATAATTTTCCCCATTCTTTTATTTTCTCTCTCCTTTGCAACTTGAGAATAGTGTCGCAAACTCGTAGGTGCAATGGCGGCGAGCGCAATAAGACAAGTTTCTTGACTTCACATAACGGTCTAAATTATCGATTTTTTTTTCTACGTGAATTGAGAGAAAGACGTCATAAAAAATAGATAGAAAAGCAAAATTTCTCAACAAAGCATCTCTTATTAATCTCCCCAAAATAAAAGCTATTAGGAGGTGGGGCTTAAAAGAACTAGAAACATCATCATTTGCACTTATATTAATTGAGAATGTTCGGAGTACTATAATTTTTATTATATATATAAATTTATTATTCACACGAGAGTCGTGTAGTGCCACACAAGTAAAAAAATTAAGTAACAAAATTTGACAGATAAATTTAATTGTTTAATAGTTAATATAATAAGTGTCAAATAATACGTACCTTATGAGTACTTGTAATAAACCCTAATTATATAATTCTTAAGAATATTCCATTATATTGTCTGAACCTTAGAAAACACGGATTATTCTAAAAAAATATTCAATGACTTTTAAGGCTCTTTCTTTTTAGAAAAGTATTAAGTCCTTCTCACAAAATAAATAAATAAATAATTTTAAGAGGATTCCAGGAAGCATATAATGTTCTGAAATTTGCTAATTTTTCAAAAGCGACAAAAAGAGATACCCAGGTTTTGTGTGGAAATTATAATTATAATTATAATTGTGCTGCAAATAGTCATCCATGACACCATTTCACCATCTTCTAGTAGATGCTTCTAGAATCTGCCACGTATACAAAACCCTCACTATATTCTAAGATGGACGACAAAACGTGCATAAACAAAGCATAAATTAAGACGTCCCGACAATGGAGCTTCCATCCATATGGAAGTGAATTGACTTTATCAAAATCCTCATGATTTGTTTCTCCAATTTAATTTATAAATTTTTTATGCGTTTTTTAGCATGTAAAAATCATACACTTTTTTCATATGTTTAAATAATATGTGATTATTTTATAAACCGAATAAAATTTTTTTAACTTAATTTAAAAGAAAACTTTGTTCATAAATAAAAATGAGCTAACGAAAGAAAAAGAAAATAAAGAAACAAGTTTTTTTTAAAAAAAAAAAAAAAAACTTGATAGAGAATAGTCCTATTGTAAAAATTATTATAAGCCATGATTTTTTTTTTCTTGGGGCCGGGGTAGTTGTCATAAGTAGTATTTTTTAAATTAAAGCCATTTTATTATTCCATAAAATTAAATAAAATGAAAAAAAAAAAAAACGAATTCCTCATTGGCTGCATGAATGCCAAGTCAAGAATGGTATGTAGAGAATTCGTCCTCCAAGTTGTACACAGCATAATGCGTGGCGCAACTACTGACATGTTTCTCACTAAAAGATATTGTGAAGAATAATCAAAAGTCAACAATATTTATTTTCAAATTCACTGTCTCCTAGAAGGTCAAAGGAAAATAGAGGAGAAGAAGAAGTCTACAGATTCCTTGGAATCTTTCCTTCGCTACCCTTTCTAATTGACTCCGTCTACATGGCTATCCCACGCTGCCCATATTCTAGATATCCAAAATCGAATTGATAGAGAGGTGCCTCCCATTAATCTTTCTCATTGCTGGCCAAATTACTACTAAATTCACAATCATTTCTTAATTGTCTTCAAACAAACACATTTTCTTTAATGTCCGTTTGGCTTAGCGATTTCACATGCTAAACGTGCATTTTTAAACAAAATTATGGAAATTACATTTAAATAAAACGACAATTTAAAAATCTTAGAAAAATTTACATTTTAAACAGCAAGAAATACATTTTAAAACACCATACAATTTTATCAAATACTTAACTATTTTTTATTTTTTATTTTTTTCAAATAATAAGTGCAGGAAATCCAACTTGCATATGTTGGATCTTAATGAGCTTGGTACATCTATTGCTGGTTGAGAAAACTAGCGTACACTTCGGAATTGATGTCATTGTCTTTGGCACCTTCAATTTTTGGTCATCTAATCCTCTTGGATTGATTTCCCACTTACTTTGAGCTGCTTCAACGACTCAATAGACTTAATCCTTGACCTCGGATTTTCCGCCCTCAAAATCATTAAAATGCCAATCGCCCCCTCTTAAGATTAGAGTCAGCCAAGATTAGAGTTGGTATTTAAATAGTTGAAGCTAGCAACAAGAATAAATTAAGAAATGTAACCTCAATGTTCACAGCCAAATCATATTTTCTTGGGCCCATTTCTCCTAGCAGTATAATTCACTATTGAACATCCTCATCTGTTATACAATTTTTTTCATGTACCTCATCGTTCTATACAGCCATCATACAAGTAAACAAAACTTCATGTACCTTTTTATCTCGACGATTCGAGTTAGTAACATTACTATAAAACCGGACGGTTTTAGGATTTGGAGAGTGAGAGGAGATATCTAATTGCAAAAGTATGCGGCTTCGATGAAATTGGGATGAATTTTCCAAGGATGCTATGTGTACTTGATGTCTATCTTGTCCTCTTTGTGATCTTCGGGTTTTTGCACATTCGGATACTTGATGGGGTCACCTCCACCAGTTCATCCTCTTGAATGTACTCAATGCAGTCGTCCAGGCTATAATCCAGTGGAGTATCAAGAACCACTGCATACCGAGAAATACATGGAGTATTAAACTAAAATGCAATAAAACCAAGCCTTGTTTTGCTGCAGATCTATGAACTTATTTATGTTAAGGTTAACGAAAAGGGCATTAAAGGAAAAGGCAATACCACCACATCGTGAAAAAATATCGAGTTCAGTTGATTATTGAAATCAAATAAGACCAAAAAAAAAAATTTGTAAATGGCCTTGAGTAAATGTAAAACTCGATGGAAAAATAAAAGCATCCAAATTCATTTTTTAGTGCATTATAAGGGAGAAAATATAAGGAATTACATATGCTTCTGACCTGTTTGCTCCTTATTGGAGCGTACGTTTGTTGCAGCCTTTTTCTTGCACACATTAAGGGACAAGTCCCCAGGCCGCTGATGAATGCCGACTATTTGACCTTTATAAACCTCTGACCCAGGACCAATAAACATCTGCCCCCTCTCCTGTGAACTAAAAAGGGCATAAGAAGTGCTGGTTCCATCCTCAAAGGCAACCTGAAAATCAATTTCATGTGATTCAGTTTGGTATTATTGACATCAAACTTCCTAAAATTCATAGGAATTCCATTGCATCACTACAAATATAAACAAAGAAAAATACAAGGCATGATTATGGTTGTAATGGTCTTTATCTTTGGACGATTAATAATATCTCAACACAACTGTTTTGATCATTTTTCCTCACTGAAGTGGTAACATACGATAAGCTACTGCAATAAAGTAATTACTGATATCACTTCTGTAAATATACCAACAGAAAGATAGCCCGGGGTTTTCACCATTAAGACCATTTCCATAGATGCAATAGTAGGAAAGAATCTAATTTTTTTTTTTTTGAAATTACCAGTGACCCCTGATCCCTGGTAGAAATGTCACCAGCCCAAGGTCCATAGCTGTCAAATATTGTGTTGAGAATTGCTGTGCCACGAGAAGCTGTTAAAATTGCATTTCGCACTCCAAGAAGGCCACGGGTTGGAATTTTATATTTAAGTAGATTTGTTCCTTCCGACCTAGTACACAATTTTGCAGATAATTAGATCATCGGCACAAATAATCAGGTGCAAATTCAAGGAAGAACTTGCATTATTCACCACTCTGGTGGTACAAGTGAAATGAGCAGCAAACTAGTACACTCTGCAGACTGTTAAAGAGGAAAAACTCTGCACCATCAAATTTATGCTCGTATTAATGAACCATCAAAAGTTAAAATCTAACATAGCAGTAACAAATTATTGAATGCCATCAATTGTGTCCACAAACGAAGTGAGGATGCATGCCTTTTTGTTTAATATAAATCTTGATAAGCGGATAAAAGTCTAATACCCTCTATGGCACATTAAGAAATTATTGAAACAGTTCCCAACAATAGCCGCTAAGCAACAAAAAGTTACCAATAGAAGGATCTGCTAGGGGAAGGACATAGATATTAATATCAGTAGAGTATGGTGCTAAAGGGTCTCTCTTAAGATTTACTTATTAAGGGGTATTCCATCCCTTACTGGTAGAGGAAGAATATGAATTCATGAATACATACACCATGACTGTGACTCAGCATAGACATGTACAATGAATATATACCCAAACATGCATATACGAAGTTATATAACAACAATCTATTCTGATTCTACAAAGTATAAGCTTTCTTTCTTGCTTGCTTTCTTTCACCTCAACCCCCTTGCATAGGGACACTGGTAGTGTCTTAAAAGACAATCATGAATGCACATTATTATTATCTTCATTTATGCCATAGCTTATAAAACTTATCCACTGAAAGATGGAAAATTAAAAGATTAAATAAGAAAAAAAAAGAAAAAAAAGAAAGAAAGAAAGAGAATTTCACATACCCAACCCCTTCCATATCAAACATCTGCCCACGCCTTTTGCCAAGAAGTTCAACCACAGCCCCCATGTGTTCTTCTGGCACCTCCACAGTGGCAATCTGCAAGCAATCCACATGTTCCACATGTTAGAACGAACGCTTTTAGAAGAGTGGAGATGATCTTTTATCAATAGAGATTGCAAAAGTGAAACGCATTGCCTCATTAGTTACCAATTATCTATAACTGCTAGTACTACATGCCTTTTTCTGATTGCTGTTCTCTTAACCCATGTGCAAAATGCACAGTTAGCCACTGGTATCAAGGCCAATTTGACTCAAATTTTAATCTTAAGGAAAAAGAAAAAGAACAAAAAAGGAAATTCTTCACTTCTGTAAAGTCTTTGCATACCCAATATCAAATTGTAGAATTTTCAGACCATTACACGAGTATCAATATTTTAAAGTAATCTATGCACATCTCACTTATTTAAAGTGGATTACAAGAAAGAAAGCACAAGCATGTTGATAAAAGAAACATTGAGGCATATTATACCTATGTCAACTACAAAGTATACACATCAAAAAAAGTATACAAACTTATCAAAAAAAGTATACAACTACAAACTTATCAAAAAAAGTATATACATCAATGTGTTATTTTCCTTTTATCCCCTTAAGCGGCAATAAAGGAAACCTCTATTAGAAATTCACCTCATACGGTTCCAACAGCTTGTCATCCACCTTTTTGTTAATAACTTTGGGGGGTCCCACCATGAATTCAAATCCTTCTCTTCGCCTGAAATGCATGATCATTCATAAATATGCACACAGAAGAAATGCATGAGCAACAAAATTGCCTTTACTTACATGTTTTCTATCAATATTGTGATATGTAAAGTACCACGACCACTAACAATGAATGTATCCGCTGTTTCTCCATCTTCAACTTTCATAGCCAAATTACGCTCAAGCTCACGGGAGAGCCGATCGCGCAAGTTCCTACTAGTAACATACTTTCCCTGAAAGGAACAAAGAAACTTTGAGTGATAAGGCCATCCCAACACAAAACTTCTCTAACTACATATGCTAAGCAGATCCACAACACTAACTAGAAACAGATAAAATGCAAGATCTTTGCAAAGAGATAATTGATGCCTATCAAATATCAAAATAGGATTACTTAACCACTAATAAAGGCATGCATACTTAGCCTTGTCTTGCCTACAAGGCTGCCTTCCTGCAAGGCTCATAAAAATGCTGAGGCACTAGGAAAGAAATCCATGTACAGTGTTTCATAGAGAAATACCTCACGCCCAACAAGAGGAGAAGTATTTATAGAGAAAGCCATTTTGACAGTTGGTTCTTCCACCTTAATTGCAGGTAAAGGCTTCCCAGACATTTTATCAGCAATCGTCTCGCCAATCTGAGTAAAGAATTTAGATCAGTCATAAAATTCTTACCAAGATAAGGAAATAATCGATAGACGAAAAATATTCTAATTTTTAACTAAAAATTATCTTAGAAATCAGGTATCTGATATTATTAATGAAAAAGAAGTAAGATCAATCTTAGGATGTCAGTTGATCCAAGCAAAACAATATCCACCTGTATATCACTAATCCCACAGACAGCACAAATGTCACCAGCTTCCACAATCTCTGCCGGAACCCTACTGAATTTTTCATACACAAAAAGCTCACTAACTCTTGCAAATCTACAGGAATCTTCTGAGGTGCATACCTAATAAAATAAAAATTAAACCGTAAGTTGCAAAAAATGTCTTGATAAATTTCCTGTAAAAGTATCCAATGAATACATGCAAATAGCAATGCACTTCTGTAACATGCATTTGATTACAAGAAAAAGGAAAGGCACCAAGCCAAAAACCGAAAGATTCATAACTGCAAATATATTTTCGGAAAATTGTAGCAACCTCTGCTGAAATGGAATTAGCTATGAAATAAATATGCAATTTAGCAATCTTTGGAGAAAAATTAAAGATACTTCCCCCACCCTTCCCCCCAACCCACCCCCACCTCAATAGGTGTTGTCAATATAAATCTAGTTTAGCAATCTTTAGAGAAAAATACTGGAGTCCAAATATTTTTACACTTTCAAATCAAAACATGTAGCCAACGTCAATTAAATGTGAGTATTCATATCAATGACGATGTTTCAATCAGTACTCCAAATAATTAGAAATCTTCTGAAGACTAGCCCTTAGAAATACACAATAAATATAAAATGCACAACACAGCATGGACCATGTTCCAGATTCAAAGCAAACTCACCCTCACATCCATTCCTCTGCGCAGAACTCCAGCATGCAATCGTCCAATGGCTATTCGTCCTTTATGTTCATCATACTCGATATTTGTAGCCTAAAATATTTGTTTGGCAGTGTAAATAAGTTGTTTATGTTGAAAATTAAAAAAAATAACAAATAAAGAAAGCAAATTGAGCATCTATAAAACAAATACAAAGCTGAGCTCCATAAGTTGAATTTCTTTATTGCTCGTATTAGAGAGCTAAGATATCAACCGATAATACAAGAATCCAATCATCTGTAATCTCTCCCCATTTTAGCAGGGTTGTTTAAGACCTATCAACATTATTCAATTATTTAATCATGTTTACTTGGGTGAATAGATTAATTTTGTTTGCTTGAACATAAAGGTTTTCATGGATGCAGAGATGACAAGGCAAGCTTGGAAGTAAGTTTTGCAATCCATCTGCAAGAATTATGATTGACGGAGATGCTGAAGTGGCCAGAGTATATTTGAAAGAGTCTATAAAAGGATTCCAAACTTTCTACACCATTATCAGATAATGTTCTGAACTTAAGGGCTATATTATTTCCCTATGGTAGATAGTTATGTTCTTTCTTCTTCTTTTTCTTTGTCGTTTGATTCAAGTATACAGAGGTGGGTAAACACCTTATACATATGCTCATTCTTCCTTTTGTTAATTAAATTCATTCCACATGCCACTACTCCAGTGACTTAAGTGAGATAGACAGTGCAGAAACTGTATGGAACAACAGAGGTAGAAATTGCTTAGCTCACTCTCCACCAACTAGTCATCATTGCTGATCCCTGTTAAAAATAGTAAAGACCACAATCTCTTTGACTAGTCTTTTCCATACTGATATAGAGGTCTAGTATACTGCATGAAGCATACATAAGCCCGTAGTCTCAAAATAATGTTAAGCGTTAATCCAACAAAGAACTGTTATGTAGTTTTGAAGCATTATAAGGTGCCATTTCAAATCCAAACAGGCAACATCAGAGAAACTAAATAAAAAGAATAACCACTAACAAGCATTTGCAGTGCACCATCTTCAATACGTGGTCCAGGTATGCATCTGATTATAGACTCAAAAAGTGGGCCAAGATCTTCTGCCAAATTTTCAGGTGACAATCCTGCCTTTCCCTTAATACCACTTGCATATATTGCTTGGAAATCACACTGCAAGCAAAATGAAAGTGCAATTTCATTAAACCTTAGATTTAATGATAACATGGGAGCATTCATGAGCTTTAATGACAAAAGATATAACTTATGAAGAGACATTGTCTAGAACCACAATTTTTCGGATTTCCTATTGACCTCCAGATTTCCAATTGGGCAAGGAAAGACTTTCTTCATCCTCATTATCCACGATAACTACCCGATAATTCCTACTACAAAAATTGACCATCGTGGTTGAAAGACCATTTTGATGTCCCAAATTTATCCATGCAGGCATAGATGGTGCCAAAGTATGGCTTCAGGTTTGAATAACAAAAATGTTTGAACTTAATAGCCAATATGAATCACATATTTCACATTCTTCACAATATAATAAAATATTTACCTGCTCATCCGTTGCATTTAATTCAATAAAGAGTTCAAAAGTCGAATTGATGACAAAATCAGGACGTGCAGAAGGTCTATCAATCTTATTGACCACAACAACAACAGCATGGCCAAATTCTAGGGCCTTCTTTAGAACAAATCTTGTTTGAGGCATTGGACCCTCAACAGAATCTACCTACAAAAAGGGAGAAGAGAAGATAACCCGGTAAGAATATCTAAAGGTGTAGCATAACAAGGCAAGCCAATTAAAAAAAGCAACAAGCATGGAGAAAATCCTCCCAAGAGATCATTTGTAAGAAGAAAAATCTATTTTGGTGTGATAATCAGTATCCATCAGTTTGAGAATCGAGCAATTCTATTCTTGTAAAGGAGAGAAAAGTATGCTTCTCAAAAGAGATGTTCAATGTCCTATGAAGAAAAACTGTATCCAAATAAAGATAACTCTTATGATGTATAATCCACCAAACTATCCATTACAAACCCCATCTTGGACCATTGACTGATTCCTAGATTCCAGCACTTAAACGCAATGGGTAGAAATAAATTCTTTAAAAAAATATAACATGGTATAAGCACTAATCTCAGAGTCCTATTTTATGAGACTAAAGTAATTTCTGTGAGGATTTATATGCCCTTTTCTATCACCATAATTTACACAATGACTTCTTCAAGACTGAAAACCAATAAAATTAAAAATGAAGAATACCTTTTAAACTGGTAAATCTTTCTAGAGTATTGGGATATTTATAAAAAAACCAAACAGAAGGAAAAAATAAAAGGCCCGCTGAATTGGACATCCAGCCATAGCACATAAGTATTTTTTCTGCTTTTTTGTTTTTTTTTTTCAACTCCTCTTCATGAATTACTTCTCATTAAATTGTTGGTGAGAAATGGCCAAAGGTGCAGATGCGTGGAAGGAAAAAAATGCAAATTCCAAAACATAAACAGCACAACAAGATCCATCTGGAAAGCATTAAGCTTCTCCTAACAAGATTGATATTTGCTCTTGGAGGGCTTTTATGATAGAAATTGACAACAACATTGGCAACTGAAGTCCTAAGGAGAGGGGTATGGGCACTGTATGACTTTGAGGCCAGCAATCACACACTCTCTCTCTCTTTCTCTTGTACTACAGTATGCATCTGGATACTGGCATTTCCGGGGAAACTCAAAAGGGTAAGCCTGAATTTGTTCAAGCATTTCAAGAAATTGTGGTTCTGTCATCCTAGAAATCCGTAAACTGTCTATTACTTGATTTATTTTTTATTAGCCAATGACATATAACAACCACCATGAGACAAATGTCAATATCAATCACCAGAATCGTTAGTACAGATTCACAAGGTTAGAATGCATATTATTCTAAAAAAAAAAATAACGTTAAAAGAAGTACCACTAGAAGAACCCCTTCCACCATATTGAGGATGCGTTCCACTTCCCCTCCAAAGTCAGAGTGCCCTGGAGTATCTATTATATTGATCTTTGTATCTTTAAAAGTGATAGACGTATTTTTGCTTAGTATTGTAATTCCTCTTTCACGCTCTAGATCATTTGAGTCCATTATCCTTTCCTGTACAAATTGGTTGTCACGGAAAACCTGCACAGAAGAATTAGAAATGTATTTTCGTAAGATTCATCATTTTCTCCTTAGTATTTGGGAAGCAAGGCAGGGGAAGTTTGATTCTCCACTTCATAATTATAAGTTACAAGTGGCTTAGTGCCCTCATATTGAGTCAGTCAAAAAGCTATTTTTGATTAGCCCTATAGCAAAAATTCTCAAAAAAGCTCCACATCCAGCCAAGCTAACCAAAATAGCTAAAGATTTGTTGAGCTGCTATTGTGCTCCGCAAATATGCCAAGCATTGTAGCTCAACAACATAATTTATATTAATAAAAATAGAAAATAAAAAAAATAAAAATAAAAAATCTTGTTCTCTCTCTTCTTTTGGAATAGTGAAAAGTGATAAGAATATTTTAAATAGAATAGTGAATAGTGAAAATGTTAAGCTGGATGTAGGTACTTTGAAAAAGTGAGTAGCTAAAATAGAAAAAGGTGTTCTTTAACTAAATATTTGCTAAGCCGGATGTGAATGTCTAATAACTACAACAGTCTTTACGCAATACCATCCTACTTAGACTTGTGATAGATCCATATGATTCTACTTATGTCATTCTCTAAGGTAATGCCAAAATAATTTCAAGTAATTGATTCATGCATCTTTCTGCTCTCTCTGCAGATTCATTATTTATCATTTATATGCCAGCAAAATCAGCACCTCATAAGCTAACTAGTTGGTACCAAGCATGATATCAGAAACCAAAGTCAATGGGTGCATTTATTAACAAGTTTTTCGTAACATATATCACCTGCATAATCTTACCCTGGACAGTTATATATGGTTATTCAATAAGTCACAAGGATTGGTGAACGAATCTTGCTTCGCAAATTAAGATTATAATTTAAAGCCAGTCTATTGATGTAAAATGAAAGTTTGAATCTGCAATGTTGGCCATATATGTCATAACCAACCATTTGGGGCTGGCAAGTTGAACCATGTGCCAACATTCTAACATGTCAAAAATCATGCTATTATGTAAACTACTATTAAATCCAACACAACCCTCCTCTCTCCATACTTAAGTTTTAACTCATGCATCTACTTCCAAAAAGGTTGTACAATTCAGTACTAGCATCAACTTGAGTTGCTTAAATAATGTACATACTGGGTACTGGGACTTAAGCACCAAGAAGCATACATGTTTGCAAAAAGGGACATGGAGAAAAAAATAAATGCAACGAAATTAGAACTACAATCAGCCAGGTTTTGTTTGATATTTCAACTTTATTTGACTAAGTAGCCAGACACTTAATTTGAGAAGGCAGCTTGTGGCATTCTTCATTTACACAGGAAAATTATTAAGGCACAGATTCTTTGCTAGGGATTACCTTTGCTTGCCTCAACATAGAATCAACCAAAGTTGTCTTTCCATGATCTACATGAGCTACAATTGCAATATTCCTTATGTCACCCCTCCTCTTCAATTGGCTTTTCTTCTCTAAGGAAGCACAAGAGAATGAGATATAAGCTACAACATATACATGAACACATGACATGACACACGAATTCAAAAGTGTTCGTAAATGCATGCTTGGAACATACAACCACACTAAATGAAAACCTACAAACTTCAAAGCATTCCCAATATCGAGATAAGAAGTAGCTATACGTACAGGAAAAAGAAGCAAAACAACAAATTAAAGCGAAAATGGAAGGGAAAGCGAAGTACCGGAGGAGGCGGTTTCTGTAACTTCGGAAACGGAGCATTTGATGGGTCCGTGACAGGGAATTTTGGAACGGAGCTTGAGAGATGGTTTGGAGATTGGAGAAGGAGATAGGCCGCGCCCGAAGAGTTGGTTAGAGAGTGAAGAAGCGAAGGGGGCTCTTCTAGCGGTAGGAGTAGGAAGGTTAGGGCTCATCGAGCCGTGGAAGAAGCTGAGCGTCATCTCCATCACTCTCTCTCTCTCTCTCTCGCGCGCGCGCGAAGGTCGAAGCTGGTGAAAGAGAGGGAGAGAAGGGAAGGGATTTGGGAAGTGAGGCTGATATTGTAGTTGGAATTCAGACTTCCGAAGAAACCAACAGAGTGGCTATCGTTGTTATATGCTTCGAATATTTCATTCACTGGAAGGTCCACTTTACTCCACGTCCGCTTTACACTTAAAAATACGTTTCGTTTACACAAGAAAATATAATTTTTAAAAAACGTTTGATATCTTAAAAAAAAAAAAAAAAAGTACAATCAAACAGACAACTAGCATGTCAATGCTCTAAAAAAGATCTCGAAGATAGAAGGCAAGTGGAAATACGGTTTGATCAGCAAAGTTGGTGGCGGCTGTTAATGAAAATTTGGAACGATAACAAGAACCTCTTAAAACTTAGTTATTAACTAATTTTGAAGGTAATTTGGAAAGATTAAAAAAAGTCAAGGATATATTTACAATAGTGGAGAATCTTCTTCTAGGGTGATGAGCTTAAAGCCCAACTAGATTAAATTTTGTTAAAGCTCAAATCTATATACAAGAAATTAAAAGGACTAAAAAGGTTATTTGAATAGACTCATGATAGCGGAAACACATAGAACACCCATTAAGACAATAGCCATAAGATGAAAGGGAGTAGACAGGTGAAAATGGAGAAGAGGTTCGCATGTGATAGAAGTAGATGAATTGATGTAAATGTGATCTTCAAGACCCAGTAATGAAAGTTACCACCTAAAAATGTATGAGAGTGGAAGCAAAAGAGTAAAATGTGTAACATTTTGCATATGAACAAAGCTCTAACACTTGAGATATTTGTCAACCAATCACCGGACAGGTCGGGAGATTCGAACCTGGACCAAATAATATACGAAGCATACTATAGTCGCTTGCCTATTGGGATGGCCCTTGAATTTCTAATGAGCAATATGATTAAAGACAAGTATTGGGCCAGCCCACTGTGAATCAAATACATGGGCCTTGTCATGCGTTTTTGATTCGATCGAGAGCTATGGGCCCTTGGTTTATAGTTTTTTTTTTTTTGGTTTCACTCAATGGAGTGAGTGTCAACGGTGAATTACTTGAATGCATAAATTTTTTGTAACAGTTTACAACGTACGGTTTGAAAGTAACACAAATTTTAAAACCTATTTCACGAAAATATTAATTTTAAAAATATTTGGCAAAATTATAATTTAATCTTTAAAATCATACGAATACTTAAAATACAAATAAATGCATGTTTATCTCTAATTTAAAAATACGAAAAATGTTAGGGGTTCTCTCTCTAGTGTTCTCCTAACATTCTCTCAGTCTTATGTAGAGCATGATTTAAGAAAAAATAAAATTGTAGTGGCCTTCACCATCGATTATTTTAGACATTAGCACTAAATTTGAGGCATTAGCACTATATTTAGGATGATCAAATCAATTTTGGGTACCATCTTTAAAGGGTTAACCTTCCACCATTAGGTTTTAGTTTTGAATCAAAAAACTAGTTTTAAAGTATTAGAACCTAAATATTAACTCATAAAAATTAATCTGTTAGCAAAAAAACAATACTACAATTTTATTTGTTTTTAAATTATGTTCTACGTAAGATTGAGAAGACACTATGAGAACACTATGGAGAGAACCTCTAGTAGACTCCTAAAAATGCTGATAATAAAACTAATCTAAATTAATCTTAAGTGAAATCTAATTCATTTTAAATATAAGTATACTCTAATATAATGTCTACTTTATTACTATGTTACTTTTGTAACATTATAACAACTTGTGACAAACATTTTGAAGTTGGGTCTTCAATTGAAACTAAATTCATTGGGAATAAGACATGTACTCCATGTTAGAATACATGTACAAGGGACGTGTGTCCCACTTTTAATGCATCTAATTTCAATTCAAATTAGACCCAAAGTCGAATTCAAAAGTTTTGATCTTCCATGTAAAAGTAATATACTCATCTCATTAAATTAAATGGTGGGAATTTAAACAAAAAGGGAAAAAATGGAAAGACAAAGACAAAAAGAAAAAAGAAAAGAGAAGTGCTTCTTTAAAAGGATTAGAGGCCTAGAAGGGGGAGATCTTTGAATATCTTCTTTTTGGGCCTAACTTTTTTCACTACTAGACAATGATGCCTAAACATGTAGTAATCCATTTGGGTGACAATGTGCCCCATTTCAGGCTCCACCCTCCTTTTCTTAATTGCTAATCATAGGAGATTACTAACACTACTAGTCTACTAGTGAGTCACGGTCCAACTTCTTTGTTCAAAGGTGAAAAATAACCATGCATTTTACTATTTGTTTCTTCTTTTTATCTTTGACTTTTCCTTTGACTTTCTTCATTTTTTTTTTGCCAAATATAAAATAATCCAGCATTTGCATTTCGCTACTCAAATGTTATTCTGGTTAGTCACAATACATATATATATTTTTAAAAAAAGAGAAATCAATCTAACCTCATTAATTGATGAATGATCACGAGTTTAAAGATTTAAAAAAATAATAGCAAAAACTATAAAGTTTACAAGTTATAAATATACATAGTAATATAACATTCAAGACTTATTTATGACATCAAAATTCACTAATTCATTATTAATTTTAGTTGTAATAACATGTCTGCTCCAAACTATAATGTTGAAATGGGTGAAAAATTAGTGCATTCAAAAAAAAAAAAATTGATAACATTCTCTCTACTTAATTTCAATAAAGAATAAATTATTTATCAAAAAATTAATTATCAATTGGGGCTAATTGGAGGTGGGCTATTGTAAGCCACTTTTGATGGCTTTCGGTGATTCAATTTGACTGCAATGAAGCTTTTATGGATCTCTTTCAATTTGTCATTAACATATATATTCACTTCGCATTAAGATCTTCTCCATTTCAAAATTTTCAATTTTTATATTTAATATATTTTGAAGTGTAATATTATCCAAAAATTTTAAGGAGGATAGTGCATTAAATGCATTACCCTTCAAAATGCACTAAATAAAGAAATTGATGGAATTTTGAAATGGAGATGATGCTTTTCTAATGCTAGAATGCAATAAATTACCCACATTTGGCTATAAAATCTATATGGCATCCTTCATTTATTACATTGTGGGTTGTTTTTTCACTACAAATATATTATAAAATGTTTTTTTAGGATGTCACATAAACTTTTATGGACCAAATATAGATAGTTTATTGCATTCTAGCATTTCTTTTCCTATTAAATTCAAGAACACAATCTCTAAAATTTATATATATTCAATTCAGAATAAATTATTCGGGTTGATTAAAAGCAAGATTTTGATGGCGCCGTTATTTACGGATTGTAATTAGGAATTTATTGGATTCCTCTCCACTAAAATCATAGATTCCAACTTTATGATTGAAAAAGTTTTTACCTTCATCACAAGCCATGGCATTGGCCGTACGTGCTTAGATCAGTTTTAGATTTTTTTTTTTTTTAAATGATTATTTTATAATAAGTTGAATATTATGATATTTTATGCAAGTTTATACGAGTCTGAGTTGAACTTAATACAAACTAAATTCAATTAATAAATGAGCCTAAATTTGTAGTCAAACCCCCCTCCCTTTTTTCTAATTGAAATGAGGAAAATGGTTACACGGGTGAATCTTTTTCACCCTTGATCCGAATAGAAGAGAGAATGGAGAATCTTATATAAATGCTACAAAACACAAGATGAGTAGTGACCTATTTAACTAAAAAGTATAAACAAAAATTGGTATATCTAGAAACTTTCAAAGCATTCCAGCTTTGAAGAAAGAATGATAAAGAGTAATGTTAGATATTATAGAGCTAGACCAACTGCCAAGTGGAGAAGAGATTAGACTGATTCACATCAAGAATCACCATAAGTGAATTCTCTTCCAAAGCAAAACAACCATAACTAGTAAAAGCAGCCTGTCGAGTGACAAGGAGAGCAGCGGAGGCTTCACCTAATTAAGAGAAAATTAATAGAATGAAGCCTTAGATAGATTAGAAGAATTAATTTGCCTTAACTAAATTAGAAGAATTGAAAAGATCATCTTGAATATAATTGAAGGGGCGATGATGATGCACTTCATCGTTGGTGTTAAATTTTACAGATTTAATAATCCAACACCAAGAAGTGCTTGTGATTCGTCATTGGGGGCTTAGCCATGGGCTATTGAAGCAATGTATAGCTCCATCGTTCAGAAAATATATGCACAAATATGTAGCAAAATACCATTCAATCGATGACAAATAAATGCCAAACGGAGTTTAGAGAAAGCATATGGTAAGTAATTAAGCACCAACTCCCTGTAGCTGCCATGAAAAAGAAGCAAAATTACTGTACAAGATCCAGAAAGTTTGTTCACCATCATCACTAATTACAAGCCCCTCTCAAAATTCTAGCACACTTCAAACACCCAAAATCAAATTATAGTTCTTTATATTTTTGAGGGCCACAATAACTGCCCCTTCTCATAAAGGGTACCCTGTGGTTCAAAAGGTAAAGGGCCCTAATAATTTTGGGGCAGCTATTGTGCATATAAATTTCCTTTTTTTTTTTTTTTTTTTGGGTTTAATGTTTGGTAAAAGGAAGGGAAATGCACGTAGTAGGGCTCAGCTGAAGAAGGAGCGTTTTACAGGAGCCCTTCCAACAGCTCTCATCAAGTTGGCTACTTCGAGAACTCCGGCCACCTTTGTTCCTCTCCTACCCTCAGCCGATGCCCTTCTCTCTTCTGCTTTTCTGCGTGCTTTCGCCACATCATTCTGCATCTTCTCCATAGCTCTTGCTCTTTTCTCCTCTAGTTTCCTCTGCACAACAGTGTGAAAGTTACTAGCTAGCTAGTTATGGTCAAGAATAGAATAGATGATATATTTATATAGTACATGATACTTAAATCAATACAAATGACTATTAATTAAAGAAGAATATGAATAATTAACTCCAATTATTTTTGAAAGGACAGTGATTGTTGTTTGGAATGACCTTTTTTGTTCTTATTTGTAATTTAAAGCACTAGAGCAATATTATTTGCCAATGTCAAAGGAAGCTGAGCCACCCACTTTAGGCTATAATTATGAGGCCATGAAATTAATTAAGGGCAAGGAAGAACTCAAAGGCTATTGGCTCTATCTCATATAGGATCTCGGATCAGGATCCCTTCAAATTCTTTAAAAATTTGAGGCCTTCAAATTTTGAATCTTGACCATTCATCTTGATTTTAATGGTAAAAAATAAAAGAATTTTGAGTTCTCACATTTAAAGTCAAAACACATTTTAATTTTTTTATTATTAAAAATTGAAAAATCTTTTATTTTGGACCATTAAGATTAAGATGAATGATCAAGATTTAAAATTTGAGGGCCTCAAATTTTTAAAGAATTTGAGGTGATCCATCTCATATATGTGTACTTCAAGCTCCAATTAGGCCCTCTTCAGTTCAAACGAATTGGAGAGGTCAAGAGTCGGATCTTTATAGTTTGGGGTACTTTTTGTCTCTAAAAATTGTAAAATGACAAAAATACTCTTCAACTATAAATAATTAGCTCCTCTCCAAAATGAACTGGAGATGTTCCTTCAAGCTCTTTAATGTCCAAAAAAGATATTAGCTAAAGATGAATGAAGTAGTCCGTTTCATTATGCGTGATTTCAGCTGATTGAGCTACTTCTTGATGAATTTTTTTTTTTTTAAGTTAAAAAATGATTGATTAGCAATATTGCATCAACAAAATAAGATAAAAATATAGTATATAACATTTCTCATATTTTAAGCATTCTCTTGGGTACTAAAAATATAGATCGAGGAGGCTGCGAGTCATTAACTTAAGTAAATTATTATTGGGGTGAAGTCTTAGAAAGGTAAACAAATATTTTAACTGCATGCTCAAGCTAGAGTTGAGGATACGCATGAAAACGTGGACAACCTTTTCATCTAGTAGGATGCATGATCATGATCTGAAAAGTAATTGCCGTAAAAACAAATTAACCAGTTTGATGCAAAATTTGTCCCCTGTCGATGGATCTTTTTTTTACTGACAAAAAAACATGCACAAACAAGAGTGAAAATTAATTAATCTACGTACCTCAACTTTCTTCATCCACGATGTTGCTTTCTGAACCTGCTCGCTCTCCCAGCCGTTGATGATCGCGTCTTCCCTCTTAAACCGATTGTTGATCCTTCGCAACCTTCGCGTTCTGCCACGCCGATATCTTCGACTCCACCTCCTCTTTCTTCACCCTTTGCACCGAAATCTCACTGCCACCACTTGTTGCCGCCGCCGGAGATGGAACCGGGTCGAACGGGTAATTATTATCCGGGACAATAGCCAATGGGTTCAACTCCTCCTCCGGCATCTCGTGACCTTCTCCAATCCTTCCCAGATTGTTTCCGTTGCTTGTGCCTTCATTACCATTAGAATTGCTATTATTGTCAATACTCGACCCTGCAAGCACCAAGGCACTGAACTCCCTGCTCATGCTTGTGAAGTTTTCACCTTCACTAGCCATGGACACGGGAAGATGATCTGTGGCTGCTTGTTTCCCAAACTTCTCTTCGACGGCCACGATTCTCCGGTGGCGGTGGCGGGTGAGGTGGGGTCAGGGCGTGGATGTCCCGGATTTGCTCCTCTTGATCCTGACCGTCTTGATCTGCATGGCTAGTGCTTGTAATTAGTCTCTGATCATTCAACATAGCAACAGAGGTGGAAGTGAAGTGAAGAGAAGAGTTTAAGCATACCACTCTAAGGTTTTCTGGTGTGGAGAATGTGAGGGAGAAATAGGAGCCACAAACATGCCTATAGCTTGAAGGAGAGGATTCAATGAGGGGTTGAAGTGAAGTCCTGAAATGTAAGGCAAATGGCCAAATGGGATTTGTGTTATTGCATTAATCATTGCAATGAGATCAAAAGAAACTTTCTATTTTGAATATATTTCGACCACTTTTTATTTTTATTTTTTTAAAGCCCCTTGTCTCTTTTGCCTTTTTCTTCTAGTCCACACTTTATGTACAACCTCTTCATTAATTTGCACCCTGCCCCCTATTTAATTATAACATACTAAGATTAGAAATTACATTTTTATCTCATAATAATGATAGAGCACTCTCAGTTTAACATTATAGGATAATTGTGAGATAAAAATATGATTTCTCACAATTCTTAATCACAAAGTAATAATGTTATATATCACATTTTTATTTTACAATTATCTTACAACGTTAATGTAACAAGGGAAGGGAAATAGGAGATTCAGCTTTTATGAGTATAGTTCATATTGATTGAGACCCTTTTTTTACATATCCATACAAGAAAAAGGAAATAGTAGATTTGACAATTGATTACCGTGAGCATTACATGTACATTCGAATTTAATTTTTTTTTTTTTATACGTACACAAGGGAATATGAAGAAATAATTCGAATTAATGACCTTTGATTTTATGAGGTATAATTTATAATTGAATTGAACTATCCTTATAAACAAATTTAAGAGTTGATTCAATACGTTAAATCATCATTATAAAATAAAAATGTTGATGTGTAGGATAGGATGGTGTTCACACTCACGAGATCCTAATGTCAAGAATTAGGATGCGTAAGGAGTCGGATAAATAAATAAAAACAAAACATGCTCTTAAATTTCCCACCAACAAACCAAAAGGACGTTTGAACCATCGAACACCATCCTATTTATTGTGCTATAGCGAGGTTTCAATTAACTCTTATCAAAGGGTACGGAGCTATATTTTGCTTTGGGGAATTGCAATCAAATTTCAACTGATTAGATGATGTTGAATTAAGGATAATTTTGCTTTTAAAGAGTAATTCAATTGATTAAGGAGTATATCTTATAAAGCAAAAATCATTAATTTGAATTCTCTTTGTTCTTCCATTGTGGGGATGTGGGGCATATTAAAGTAATAAAATAAAATGGGTGTAAGAGAATCTGAAAGTATTGGGCATGTGTTAAAACTTAAAATACAGAACATTTTGAGCTGAAAAGTGGAAATAGGTTACTATTGAGAAGCAGGAATGCAAAAATCTTCCTATTTAATTATTTTAATTCCTAAAATATTTTATCAGGTGTCGGCCGAAGGATTTTCGCAGGAGCCCACAAAGATTAGGTTGGGCGGGTAGACCAGTCACTTCACTGCACACGCGTCGCAACTTAGCAAGCCAGTTCCTGTCGATGGACAACACGTGGCAGAGCCCTTGATGGTGATGGCCTCATCGGAGGAGCTACGTATGTTCCTCCCATGCAAGTGCTGACGAAATACCATAAGCTCGAGGCCACGTGTACGGTGCCACCAAGGCATCTTAATTAGGTTTTCAAGATGCCCACGTCTCAAGGGAAAAAAAATGGATTTCCACGTCTCACGTGATAAATTAGTATACTCTGCCCCTATTAATCTACAATTATCTTTCCTAATATGCTTTACTTTAAATCTTTAATGCTTTATGGTATTTAATATTCGGGCTTTTTTATCGTATTTTTTGATAGGGTTTTGCAGCCCAATCAGAAATCGGCATTTGGAGTATCATATATTGCTTATTTGGAGCTATATATATATATGTTGTGATGTAATGGAAGTATATATAGGATAAGAAAGGTGGAATGTGTAAGTGGCACCAACTAAGAGACGAAGTCTAGGAACACGTGTGTGCCACTTATTTGGAACCTGGGTTTGTGAGAATGACCTATTGATAAAAATAGTTTATTAAAATATATATATATATAAAAAAAAAAAGGGTTAAGGGTCAATAAATTCTTTATATTTGATATGTATTTTCTTGCAAATTTAATAGCATTGTCAATGACGTGGATAGCAAATCCCTATTGATAATAGATAAAAATAGATGTTTTGTATATTAACTTCCTCAAATTTTGTCAGTATATTTCTATAAATTTAATGGTGTGGACAATGACATAGATAGCAAATCACTAAGGACATATAAGTTTGGATTTGGCTTAAATACCGTAAAAGAATTACAATATGTGTTGTATTTTTTCAATGGTTCATATTTAATTTAATTTAATTTTTTTGTAATAAAAGATTTGAAATTGAAAAGGCTACAAAAACATATGTTGTGAAAAGCTTGCGACAAATTGTTTAACACACATGCATATAACAGTTGATAGTGTTTGCTGTTATTGCTTGTCTCTATCTTCCTCTGTTTGCTGTTTTTTGCTTGGTTTTATCATTATCCTTCCCATTTTGTTATTTTCTACTGTTACTCAGAAATTCGGGTAATTTAATAGTCGGGATCTACCTCGACATCTCTTTCAAGCGGTCTAAAATGTAAGATCAATTTGTTTGTAGCAGATAAACTCTGCAGCTCACCTTCTTAAACTGTTCAAATTTGTTCGGGGAATCCCAATCGTAACTTGTTACCTTAGTAAAGATTTGATTTGGATGAGATTTGCAATCCAATAGGTTGGGCAAAAAATCAAAATTAATTGCTTTGAGAAGCAGACATTTATGCAATTAATGTTTCCCTTCCTGGGAAACAAATTGAATTGGGACAAAAATTTATTCCAAACGGAGTTTATAAAATTTTCATGAATTTATTAAAAAATTATATGTTCTTCAGACTTGACAATTTTTTGAAGGAGATTTATGTTCTTTTTTTTATATATATATACAAGTTCGCACAAAAAATAAAAAAAATTGAACTAATAATATCTACTTTATAAAGCCGTGTTGGATTAAACAAAGAGATTTATGTCCAGTTGAATACATTACAGCAGCGCGCTGTGACATATTGACCAGGTTGGGTCCAGTGCCGTAGGTTGTCAGAGAATGAGGACCCAATTGAGATTCCCAAAAACCGATGGATGATTAACTCAAGTGGGCCACTTGCGGTCGTCTAGTTATATTATTGAGTTCCATCCAGAATCCATCCAATGGGCCTCTTCAATCTGAATAGTCCAGTCCTACATTTTGGGCTCTCAGCGAGGCTTTACACTTCGATTTTTCTTTTCAATAATACTTCATACCAAAAAGGCAAATACCAAAAAGGCCAAAACATTCTTCTTCTTTTTTTTTTTGAAAAAACCATAAAATTAATGGTAAGGCATAGACACAAAATTAACTGTTAGTGATTATGAGCTAAAATCATTAATCTTAACCGCTTAAGTGATTAGTAAAATTCATTAATTATCTGTTAATCATCTAGGCGGTTAACTATCAGTTAGTAGTTAATAACTCCAATAACCGCTAACTACTTTTTTAAAAGAACAAATTTTTAATTTTTTTTTACTAGATACAACATTGGTTTTAAATTTCTATACATTTTATATATATTTAAACACATAAAACTACATTATTTCCTGCCCGCCTTTAAAAACGATTAGTAGGTGGTTACCCCTAGGTGTCATATACAAGCAAGCACTTACAATGAGACAAACACAAGCACCAAGGGGTTGGCTCAACTGTTGGAAGCATGTTTGAGTGCTAGGTTGCTAGCTTCCGGTGGTCATGAGTTTAAAACTTATTGAGTGCAAATTGCTCTTACATTTAGCTCTGGGCAAAGCCCGTGATTCAACCGAATTATGCGAGTGTGTCGGTGCGAGACATGGGTCCCAAATTTACCTAATTTCTTTGACTTTGAAAAAAGAAAGTCCAGGGTAATCCATACCAAAATAAAATAAAATCTAAAAATGGTTTGGATATGGACCCAAAAAGAAAAGGTAAATGGTAAGAGTTTGACCAAGAGAAAAGAGAGCTCCAACATGTTCCCAAACTGGAATATATTTCAAGACCAAGTTAATAACCAACGTGAATCAACAGCACAAATTCTGACTTTTTTATAATTTCGATTCATTGAATTTGAGAACCGACTTAATCATTTCTTTCTCTGTGCACCGATGCACTCTTCCTCAAAACCATTTTTATAATTGGTATATGTTATTCAAAGTTTCCTATTACTTTTCCGGTGGACAATAATCATTATTTTAAAAAAATTAAAGTATGGAGAACCTGCAAAACTGTAGAAATATATAAGTAATATAATATAAGAGAATAGCTAAAAAAAATTCTATATATATATTTTGAATAAATATAGAATATTCTTCCATCTACATTTGACCTTGAAATTTATTGAATGATTTGATTCTATGATTATATTATGAGAAAATTATAATGGCCTGGGTGATCAGGCGGTAGCCTAGAAGGGCAAGAAAATCATATATTAAGGTTAATATGAAAATATTTTATATAATTTAATGTCCCTTCAAATTCAACGTGGAAGCTTGAATTTAAAATATATTTATTTCTCTGATTGAGTCAACATGTGCAAAGTTCTCTTGGTGAGTTGCCTTCCTTTATTTATTTATTTAATTTTTGTAAACTTGGCTAACTCGTTGAGTTGACTCATGTGTGACTTGGTGAGTTGAAGAATAGGTTGACTCGCCTTGACACAATTTGAGACAATGACAACAAATAGCTACAAATATAATTGCCAAAGGTGGCAGAGTGGTGGTGGGAGACGGGAAAGCGGGCGAGCAGTGACAATGGCCGAAAGTGTAAAAGTGTGTGTAGCATTTTTATTATTTTTATTATTTTTATGACAAAACAAGATCTAACGTCCTTCTATGTTTGAGAAAAGTCATGGGGCATCAATTTCCTAACACTTCGGACAAGTTTATAGAAAAGGGTGACTCTAGTATCATGGAGAAGCATCTAATATAAGAAAATGTTTAAATATAGGCTAACAACATACATTGCTTTGTTTATAAATCTTAGCAATTCAAAGAATCTCAAACTTTTTTGTGTTTTTTTTAAGGAAAGAATCTCTCAAGCTTGTTTGTTTATAAATTGGGTACTTTAATTGTAACCAGACAGCAGAGTCACCATGAGAAACATGGCAAGAAGCACATGGGCATGGGCGTAGGATTCTTTCAAGTTGTGTAATTCAATTAGTAAAAATGTCACCATCATTAATATGACAACAAAAACATCGAGTATTGAATTAAGAGTATCTACTACCTTATTATTATCAAATCCACCAAACTTCCCATCATTCTCAATCCAATTGCAGCCTGCTTTTCTACTTGATGAATATGCCCTTTGGTGAGATGGGTGTGGATCACACCCACTCTGCCATTTTTTTCTTTGGAATTTTTTTTTTTTTTTGAGTTTTATTTTCTCTATTTGTCAAGTTGAATTAACATATTGATATTGTGATATGGTTTCAAACATGAATATTCGAATAATATTGTCCAATGAATTTGGTACGTTCAATTATAAAGATGTTGATGAACCCTACCTGCTAGAGAACTATTCTAGGAGCATGGAAGAAATTCGTTTCTTCCCTCCTACAACTCTTTTGTTTATTTTTTAATAATACAGTAGTGAGTTTGGTGATGCTTGGGTTATGCAGAGATTCCTATTTGTCTTCTCTTTAGATTTGCTTTCAGCAGTAATTTATAGAGTAAAGTTTTTTTTTTTTTTTAATTTCTATTTCCTTTAGTCGTTTTCTAAGATTAAAAGAAATTCTCATTGTATGTATGATGTTGTTTTATTAGAACATGCTCTATTATTCTTGCATGGTCTTTTAGGACTTACGGGCTTCTGACAATCTCTATCTTCTTGCAATTTTGCAAGTAGTGCTATTCCTTAAAAAGCCGCCGAGAGTCACCATTAGTTTTGAGGACCAACAGAAGACATCTTTTGCCGACAATATATGTGCCTTTTTTTCTTGTCTTTGTAGCGTTGAAAGTCATGTGCCCTCGTCCATTTATTTAGAAGCAACTTTGTGGAAGGCTCGGTACTGGGTAGGGTCAATGGGTCATGCCTGTCCAGTTGCTCAATGGATTAATGGGGGGGTATCACTCAAAGTGGAGATCAGAATGCAATTATCTAAAGTTGTAGATTTCTGAGAAGAAAACGATTTAGTTTGACCAAATTAAAGGCGGCTTCTTGGAAATATTTTATTAGAGGAATATCTTTTTTGTTTCTGCTTCATGCTTTCTACCTTGCTCTTATCAGGAAACGGAACCAAAATTTCTCATCGGAAAACACGGTTCTAGAAAACCAAACAAACACAATATTATATGTCATGACTAATGATTTTTGTGTTGTTGTTAATTTGCCATATTTGCATTGAGGTGCAAATGTAATAAGGAGGATTCGATCTTGTAATGTTGTTGTTAGCTGTTATTGTTACTAGTATTCTCTATTAAAATGTCATACATAAGTGCTCAAAGTATTGCACAACTAACTATGATGATGTCAAGCCACACATGTAACATTATATTTATCATCACTCAATTTGATTTAAGATAAAAAAAATGAAGTAATGTTATTAAGTAGATTATGATATAGGTGTCATACAACTGAGATGATGTGATAATGAAAAATAATTTTTGAAATTTTTTCTATAAGCATTAATCTAGTGGATGATTTTATTCATCTTAAGGGTGAGATTGTATGTATTTAAAAGTGGATCTAGATAATCATATAGGGTTGGCAATTTTTGACTCAACTTGCGAATCCGACATTAAGGCCCCGTTTGGTTCGCGGATTAGGTCCTTGGATTGGACTAGCTAACACTGGTATTAGCTAATCCTTTGTTTGGTAACATTTGCTATTCCTGGAGTATTTTACTCTTGGGACTCTAATCCCATACAAGGATTATTTACTAAAAATGAGTGGCTTACCTAATCCTTTCTGTGGGATTAAAAATATTGTAAAATTACCCAAAAAACCTACGCTTCACACACCTCTCACGATATTATCTCTCAAAAGCAACGTTCTTCATCTCTCAAAGCAAGATATCTCTCTCTCTCTCTTCTTGATTTCTATTTTCTTGATTATTTCATTCTCATTGTGTTTCTTGGAATTTTTTTCTTTTCTTATTTTTTTTTTTTTTTTCCTTCTTCGTTCTCTCTGTATTTCTTCATTCTTTCTCAATTTTTTTTTCTTTATTCTTTCTCAATCTTTTTTTCATTCTCTTCCTGAGGGTTGTTTTTGTTTTTTGTTTTATTTTTCAAATCACACACAATTTTGCTTTTCTTTTTTTTTTTTCCCATTAGGATGAAATCACCGATATAAAATATGAAATATGGTGATTATGTTTTTTATATAAATAATTTTAATTTTCTAGCATAATTGCAACAAAAAAAAAATCAATGTACATGACATAATTAAAAATATATATATAATATAATTGTTTATATTTTGAAGAAAAAAAAAGGTCCTTAATAATATAAATTGTATTCATATTATAAGGGTATTTTAGGAAATAAAATCAAAATACGATTCTATTCACCAACATATTGCATTATCTAAGCGAAAAATAGGATTAGATAATCTATTCATACAACCAAACAAAGGAATATGAATAGTAATCTATTTATGTAGCTAATCCCAATAATAGCTAATCCTTTTCCAATGGACTAGACAATCCGCAAACCAAACGAGGCCTAAATTAAAAGGTTAAGGTTAACGAGTGTGACCCCTTTAATTAAATGAGTTGTATTATAATTGATTTATATACGGTGCGTTGGGGATTGCAATTTCGTAAGAATACTTAACGTTTTTAAAAGATATCGCAAAATGTAAGGAGTTTAGCATTGTGGTTTAAAAAGCACATAATCTAAAATAGGGAGAAGTCCCCAAGTGGTAGTTCAATCGGCTGTGAACTACACCTTATGAAGCGAAGGTCACAAGTTTGAATACCCCCTCCCCTACCCTTGTATGGACATGTCAAAAAAAAAAAAAAGAGAGAAAAAATTCTACGATTTGGATAAAGAGGCTAGCGGGTGCTTACTTGAAAAAACACAAATTTAAACCAAAATCATGATTTCACATAACAAATATTTGACAAAAAATATTTTTTAACATATTTTATTACTTATATTTAAAACGTAACAAAATCCTGAATTTGATAATATTTAGTTAATTATATTGGAAGAATATTTTTATCTTTTTTTTTTTAAAGCGAAAAGAATACTCCTCTAGTATAATTACGTTTCGAGTATCCTAATTCATCTAAAACTTGTATTAAATCTGAAAAGAATTTCGAACATTTAAAAAACTTTTGGGGCCATGGCATCCTTCCCAAGCAATAAGCTAATTAGTTTAAAGTCAAATTGGCAAGCCACTGAGGAGAAATCTATCCCTAGATTCTCCACTTACCTAAGCGGCTATGCCATTGATTTATTTATTTATTATTCTTTGCGTAAAATACCCCACAGCCACCCTAATATTCAATTTACCTAAAATTGCTTTCCTTATGATTTCTCCGAAGCACTCTCTCCTTTATCGAGATAACCCTAGCCGTTACATTTTAGTGGAATCATATTTATGAGATTAAATTTATTTATACTAATGCCCGTATTATATATACATATATATATTTTTTTTTTTATTCTTTTTTTCATTTTTCATCTATTTATCAATAAAAATTTGTGTTCGATTGTCAACTAAAAAATTAAAAAAAAAAAAAAAAAGATTAAAAGAATTATGTATATCATAACTCGGTCAGAGAAGTAAAAATTTTAATTCATGAAAATCATATCGTCATGCTGATATGTCATCCAAAAAGTTACCCTTCTAGAGAAAGTGTTTGGCAAACCCTATTCTTCTCTTTTTAAATTTATCTCAAAAAAAAATCACAATTATATATATAATAAATATTTTTATATATGTTACATCAAAATACATTTTTTTAAATTAAAAAAATAATAATAAAAATATCTCAAAACACCAGCTAGTGCAAGATACGTTTCCAACACGTAATTTGACTGGTTAAGCGTTCAAATTTGGCATTTTCAACACTTGAATTTGTATATGGTCTCACTTATTTTGACACTATGGGACACGCAAGCTAGTGGGTAGCCTCCACTTAAATTCATCGAACTCACTCTTGGGGAGAAATTTGAGAGGCCCAACCTACCCCACCTTCCAACGTTTTTCTACAACATCATGTGAATTGTGCAACTAAAGCCTAACTAGGTTGTACCCCAAAGATTTGATGAATGTCCTCGAATATATTATATATGGCTTTGTGTTTTGTGGGCAAAGAACATACCATAACAAAAAACGTAAGTCAAAAGTATCACATTCACGTCAATAATTAAGTAAACGTGGCATTTTCAACTTGTATTTTGTGTTCACCGACACGCAACACAAACCAAATCAGTCGAATGTCATTTTAGCTCCATAATTAAAACTTTTTAATAAAAGAAGAATGGGGTCAAATTAAACATGGGATTGGCTCCATACCTGTCTGTTTTTGCATTGTTTTATTTGAAAGTTGTAAAGTGTGATTGTGAACCATATTACAAGCAGCCAAAGAAGCAGTCTACTTTGCACAAACATTTTATAAACCTTGCTATGGGTTAGGGTTTCTCTACCTTCTATCTGTTATTCTCCTCCAATGATTGTAAATAAACCAAACTTATAGACTACGGCAAGCACAAAAAGGATAACATAAGTCAAAAAAGAAAAGAAAAAAAAAGTGCTGGACTTTTTAATTTTTTTTTCCTAAAAATTAGTTTCATAATGATGTATTACCGTCTCATGAGATTTATTATTTTGAAAAATATGTCACAAACTCATGAGATTGTAACACATAATTTGAAAATCAACATTTGAAGAAAAAAAAAAAAAAAAGCCATAAAACTATTTCTTCATAAGCCATGTCAACAACTAGCAAAAATGATCTTTGAAATTAAGAGGAACCCGTTTGGCAAAATAAGAGGGTAAAAAAGTCTTTAAAAATTTGAAAAGACTATCTTATCCACTTATATTATACTAACTGTTCCTATCGATTTTCTTTGAAATTGGGAGGATCTTCCTCTTTCTAGCTAGGGTAAGAAAAACTCTCCCTTGTGTTCCTTTTTGTATATTTTTGGGGTTTCTTTTAATAAAGCAGACTTGTCTAAAAAGTGACGAAAAAAGGAAAAGAAAAGAAAGAAATAATGATTTTGTTCGTCAAAAAGATGTTTTGAATGACATAAATATGAAATTTATTTTTAAAAGTGTTTTTTGTTTGGATTGATTGTTAATATTTTTATTTTGGAAAAAAAATAAAAATAAAAGACAGATTTTTTAAATAATATTTGTCCTTTCTTTTGTCACTTTTGCCCTTTTGGGCTGGGCAAGGGCCAGGGACTAAACAAAAAACTTAGTTCTGGATCGTGGTACGTTATATCACACGTGTCAGCTCCCTATCAAGTGTAATCACACGTGTCATTCTTCCACCCAATTAGAACATATTCACAAAAGCATAGCCCTAGAAGAATTCTAATTCCCAAGGTTGTCAGTCAGCATTGGCTTGGCGGGGTTTTTGGTTTGAGAAGAACCAAAAACTGTGTAAAACCTAAAAAATAAAATAAGTAAATAAATAAATAAAAGACCTATGGGCTCCAGATTGAATTTATAAATAAATACATAGAAAGGAAGAAGCTTCATAAGCACCTCACACGAAAGGGAAAGCCGGTCTTCTTGTTTCGTGAATTGAATGCGACCAAAGAGCCACCCGCCCTCTTTCTCCCTCTCTCTCTCTCTCTCTCTCTCTCTCATTAGGACTTCTCTCCTACAAATATGAGAATGCTTCCCAGATTTTCTTGCAACTTCATCTACCAGTCTCGTGATTTTTTCCTCCCAAAGTTTGTTCTGCTTTGATTTTTGGGACCTTAAGGTCGAAAAAGAACACACGCGCACATAAAAAGTTGGGCTTTTGTTGATCCTATATCATAAATATCATCAGCTCAAAGAAATAAGCTTTGATTTTTGGCCAGGGTTATTGCTGCTTATTTAGAGGTAAATGGGTCTCAATCTGTTTGGTGTATTCCAGTTCCTTTTTTCTTTCCGGCCCAATGCATTATTCACTGCGTTTAGCTGCAATCAATTGTTTGATTCATATTTTTTTGCTAGATTGGTTTCTCTCTCTCTCTCTCTCTCTCTCTCTCTGTCTTTCTCTCTTTTAATTGCAGAAAGAAATAACATGGGGTGTATTTCAATGGCATGCATTGAATTTTGTAGTTTTTTTGGCGTTTATATTTGTATCTTGCATTAGAAACGTTAAATGGGCATCTGGGTCTTGATTTCTGAAGTCTGTTCTTGTCTTTATGCGGTTCAAGCTTGGATTTTGGCTTTTATTTTGTTGGGATATCCATAGTGTTTAATTGCTTCAATGGGGTTTCTGCCTTTTGTAAACCGTCAAGATAGAATTTTTCATATGCCGCTAGATCCAGAAAATATGGTTGTATTCTCATATGTTTCCATTATGTTGATCAGGGCGAATCCAGAGTTAGAGGCATAAATTTCTCAATGGTAAGCTTTCAATATTATTTTATTTTCAGCTGTCATTTTGGATTAAATTTACTGGAAAAATGTAAACTTTCTTAATGAATGCTATCAAACAATGATGTTTGAATATGGATCACAGAGATTGCTTTCTTGGAATTTGATCTGTATTTTCTTTTGGTCATTAGGGTGAAGCGCCAGCTTTCTTTGTTGATGATCTCCAGAAGGGATTTCCAAATGGGTTTGATTTAAAATCTAAGGGCAGTGCCACAGCCACTGTCATCGGCGATAAAGCAGTATGCTGATCCAATTTATGATATGATCTGCTATTGCGTTACTCTTTCTGCTTTGGTGATTTACCGGGTGAATTATATTTCTGATTGAAAATTGTTCGTGTGTCTTTTTGACAGTATCTGATTGGTGGAGCTGATGATGAATCGACATTATCAATTGGAGTTCAGATTTTTGACCAAACTACAGGCGAATTGTGAGTTTATATTTTTAGCCTTAAGAGTTTGCTTCGTTCAGGTTTGGTTACTAATTTCTGGACAAATTTTCAGGGTGCATCCTATTGTGCTGGGAACAATACCCAAGCCATGTAAAGGGCATTCAGTATTGCTTTTAAGCGAGGATCGAATTTTGATTATTAAGAGAGGTTCTTCCCTAGATGATTGCATTTGGTTTCTTGAGGTAGGTATTCTGCTAAAGAGATTTATGTAGGAACCATTTGGAAGCCAAAAGATTGAAGTTACGTCATTTTGCTTTCTTATAGCCTTTGATATTTGAACACCCCCTAATTTGGAAGCTGTAAATCTGATGTAATTACCTTATGAGTTCTGTATCTGAAATTGTTTGATTTGTTCAATTATTTGCAGGTGGACACCCAATATGTTAGAGAACAGCGAAAAAATTGGGGACTGAGGTTGTTGCTTGGAGTAAGGGTGTGAGGGGCTATGCTGGGAAGCCAGTAGTCATTAGTGGTCCTTCGGGAGTAGGTAAGGGTACACTGATATCCATGCTCATGGAGGAATTTCCATCTATGTTTGGATTCTCTGTGAGCCACACAACCCGGGCTCCAAGGGGCATGGAGAAGGATGGAGTTCATTACCATTTCGCTGAAAGAAGTGCTATGGAGAAAGATATAAAAGATGGAAAGTTTCTCGAGTTTGCTTCTGTTCATGGAAATCTTTATGGATCTAGTGTTGAAGCAGTTGAAGTGGTAGCAGATGCAGGAAAGGTAAATGTCTTAATATGTTTTGTGTTTTGAAAAATGAGTATCTCATATAAAGAGAATGTTGGATATGTGAAGCATGTGTGCTTTTCCAATCCAATTCTCGTGCAAGAGCCAAAGCGGCACTAGATAATTGTTGAATTCCCAATTACAGCATGCATTATATCTGTTGTTTATTGTAGGAATAGCTTTGTCTAGGATTTTGCTCTTTTCTTTTCATTTTCTTTTTGTTTCTTGAAACAATATTACATGTTAAATGTTATTAGTTATATAATATTTATTTTAAGAGGGCTTGTTCTAGTTGAAGCCAAAAGCAATGTCATCTAGATGTGCCTTATCATGGATTTACACTAATTTTCGTTTTTTTTTTATTGGATGATTCTAGGAACCATGTAAATTGCACTCTTCGAACGAGCATTGCCTTCCCTAGTAAAATTAAAATGAATTTCTCTCTGCAAACTTGAAATGCTTTTGTTTGGTTTCAATGTAGAGATGCATTCTTGACATCGATGTTCAAGGGGCAAGGTCTGTGAGGGCTAGGTCTCTTGAAGCTATATTCATCTTTGTCTGTCCACCATCAATGGAGGAGCTTGAGAAGCGCCTCCGCGCAAGGTGAGTTAGGGATCCCCCGTTTATATCTTTTTCATTCTCAAATTCTACCATCCTGGTTCCAACTTGAATATTGTGAACAGAGGGACCGAGACTGAGGAACAGATCTTAAAACGACTCCGAAACGCTCAGGCAGAGATTGATCAAGGGCAATCAAAAGATTCAAAAGGCATCTTTGATCATATCTTGTATAATGATAATCTTGAGGACTGTTATGAGAGTCTTAAGGTAAGCATCTGATATGCTTTGACGTGTGCTGATATTTTTATGTTTTATTACATTCTGATATAATAAACTCTCATTTGGTGCAGAAACTCTTGGGACTTGATGGAAATGTCATTGCTTCCCCAAAATCATGTAAGAAGTCCCTCAAATACATCAATTTTATGTGGCTTGTGTTGTGTGCCCTGATTTTCTTGTTGATTTTTTTTATATGCCATCAAAATTCAATTCAATTGTTTAAATGTCAATGCAGCAATAAAAGCGGTTGATCTTCCTATGGACCTATCATTATCAAAAATCGATCAGAAAGTCATCATTAACTGCGGAAATCCGGAACTAAAAACAGCATCAAAGGACTTGTGAGTTTACTTCTCATATTTTGTTTTGATTGATACCCAAAACTGAGTTATCAATTTATTTACATATATATATGTTGTGATCAGGATTGTGATGGATTTGTCCTCACTCAAGGGAGGGGCACCTGGACGGACAAGAGGGCTAGATTTTTATGCCATTGACTCGTTTTCATATGGCTTGAATGGATTCAACCAGCTGCGCTAACCATCAGCGTCTATACTAACTTGGGGGGGTTCTCATTTTCAAAAATTCTCTTCAATCTTTTCTTATTTAACGTTAAAACGGGAAAGAAAAAAAAAGGTGAAAAGCTCTATAGATGTTATGTGAGACCATGGCATTATTTGAATATTTTTTTCCCCTTCTGTATGTTCTTTTCTCCCCCAATTCTTTGTTTGTTTTAGAATACTGAACAATTAACGTTTCCTACATGAGCAATGAGAAATGATTTTATGATTTGTGCGGCAATGAAGAAGTACTTGCAGCCAACTTGATCACACAATTGCCTTGCCACCAACTTATTCTCAGAATGTTTTCCGTTTATTGGGATTTTTTTTTTCTAAAATATTAACAAACAACTAAAGATAAAAAAACATTATTAAATTATTTTTAACGACTACCATAAGATACTTGTAAAAAGATTTTTATGTCATGTTAAAATATCTCTATCAGTTGAAAACTCTTTGATTCCATCTACGACCAGAATATTCCCTTGTTCCTTCCTTCTTCCCATTAAATTGATTTTCAACTGCAAAAAGAATCGAAATTAATAGGGAGTTGGTTAATGATGGAGTCTCCGAAGAAATGGTCAAATTTCTAGATGGATGGTGGCAGCTGCTATTAGTGTGGTGTGCAGTTTTTTCGGATTAGTTGAAACAAATCCATTACATAATTATTATTATTATTTTGGTTTTTTGACTTTTTTTTTTTAAAAAAAAAACAAAATTTATTCAAATGAGAGAAGAGTTTACAATAAAGGGTTTTTTTTGACTTTAACACACGAAAAAAGTATTTGGGTATACTATTTTCATAATGTAGCAATTTTATTCTACATACAGACTTTCTTGATTTTTTGTGAATCCAGTTGATATCAATTTCACCATAATTTCTTCTTTTTTTTTTTTTTTTAAGAAAGTTTTCTTTTAAACTTGGTTGAAGGAAATTCAGTATATAAAAATAACATTTGTTATTTGAACATGTAAGATAGACATGTTTTTTTTTTTTAATAACAGAGACAATTAGAATGAATAATATTAAAAATTTATGTACATCTCACATGTCATTAAAAAATGAGACACAAATTATTTTTATAAACTGAGTTAAAATAAATTCATTCAACCCAATTTAAATAAAAACTTTGTCCTTTTTCTTCCTAAGCTTAGTAAACTACTTTTATGAATTTGGTTTAATAATAATAATATTGAGGGGGAAGATCCTCAATAGAAAATTGGTCAATGTCACACACATGGCATGACTTTACTAATTCCTAGTTTTTGAAAAACAAGTTATGGTTGAAGATTAGATCATTTCCTTTTATTAATATAATTTACAATTTACAATTTACAAAGAGCAATCATCTTATGATTTGACGGTATCTTTTACGTTTAACAGGGAGGAGATCTGAGAGATCAGATTCAGCACAAGTACGGAATTTGTAGAAATTAAATAATAATAATAATAGTAAAAATCAAAAGTACATGAAGGGGGGGATACGCAAGCATGAAAATGAAAGCAACCAGAAAAGAAAGTGAGAAGTGAGAAGACATGACTAAAGATAAAAGAACAGAGAGGAATGGATTTTGAGTGGGCAGAATCGACAAATGAGAGGATTTGTCGACTTGGGGTGGCGCCACCACCATAAAGTTAATATCCATCCACCAATATCACAATGAATGAATATCTCATCCCACTACCCAACTTATTATATTTATTCCTGCAGCTGGAACAATCAACTTCTGCAATACGTTTTCATGAGGGTCCAGATACATTCACTCTTCATCAATAATCAAAGAGGGACGTGCACCATCATTTTTTTTTTTTTTAATAGTATTCATTAAAATATCATTTACCTTATCTAAAAGGGGGTTGGTAACTCGTGTTCTCGTGTCGGGTTTGGATTATTGTATCAATACATAAGTATGAGATTATATACATCAACTCTAACTTAACTCGTTAATTTGATTCATGTCAAGTTCATAAAAGATTGACAACCTTAAATGCCAAGTTAAATATGATCATAACCCAACAAGCGTTGGCTCTTCCTGAACTGGAGGTGATTCAACCGCACTTTCCATTACGGCTCCTATCACTAGCTCGGCTACACATAAACGTTGTACAAGTAGGTTAGTTAATTAGCCCAAAATATAATTACAGGTGGCATGCATCATGTCAAATGTACCTAGATTAAGAAGAGAGCTTAAACTTAAACCTAACAATTGATGTCACCCATACAGGTTAAATTTCTGTTTGGTAAGTGATGTTAATGGCATGGTGTATATAGATGGCCGTTAATGCAGTTTTCAGTTGTGAACCCACGTGCAGGCAGCAGGCTAGGGACTTACGACTCTTTCAAACTGGCACGCCATCTAGGTGGGGACTGGAGTGGGTTGTGGCACGCGGTATTTTTGTCAGCTTTCCACCGAACGCTTTGCAGGGCTGGTCTGGTCTGGTCTACTCACGCAGGTTTATTCATTCAAAGGTTCGTATTTTTGTAAGGCCGATGCTTTCCCACGTCACATACAAGCAAGAACAGCCAAACATGGTGGCGTGGGGGCAATTTTCAGGGTGTTAAAAAGCCAGAAGCATCGCTATAACAGTGCATCTACTGGAATCTTCGTCCACAATTTCCTTTGGCGGGGGACCCCAGATTGCAAGTGGGAGAAAGCACGGTCGTTTTCCGAATCCCCTACGCCCATTCACCCCACATGCTACCCTCTGCCTTTGATTTAATACCATTCACATGCTCAACAGAATGTGCTTTCCAGTTTCCGCTGCCTGCCGCCTTGTACGGCCCTTGTTGGGTAATGAGTGAGCCGCTATTCGTTTTCACGTGCCGGGTTGGGATTATGTTAACGTATGGGTATAAAGCGGGTTAGACCTATTGACCCTAGCTCTAAAGTTTCGTGTTAGAATAATGATAGAAGGATGACTAAAGCCATCCCAAATATGATTTGGTGATTTTAAATGACCTTACACATTTGGGATGACTCTAGTTCTCTTTATATCATTATTCTTTGTGTTAAGTTCGCAAACGAGCCAATCCTTTAAAAGTGTAAAGGGAAGAAATATTTTACGGTCTCATATCAATGTGCTTAAAAAGCACGGTGGGCCTTTGCTTTTGGGCTTTGTAAGGGGATAAATATTTTGTCCCTCACCAATTATTATTTTTCTTGGCCTTTATTTCTTCTACTCTTTGTCCTCTCCTTTCTTTCACATTCTCTCCCACACAAAATAATATTTAAAGAAAAATAAAGAGTAAAATTGAGAATATGTTGGTGTATGTATGAAAAAATGAGTAGCTATAGTAAAATTTTATACTTTTTTGGTAGCTATTTTGCATACTTCCGCTCAAGATGCTCTTAGTGTGTCCTTTCCATTTTTTATTTATTTTTGACGGACTCTTTAGGGTTAATTTTATTAGCGGCAATTTCTCCAATGAAATTTAAAGAGAAAAGCAAAAGCAAGGAAACAAAGCAAAAAAGATGATAGTTGGACAGACCATTGTGGACTAGAAGCCAAATCCTTGCAGAAAATCCATGTTACTCCAGCCACACTATTTCATGAATGGGGCTAAGAAACACTAGGCCCAGTAGGACAATTTTTTAGTGAGATCTTCAAACAAAAAGGTAAATATTTTTAAAAAAATTACTTTTAAAACCAATCAAACATCAAATAGTTTAACAATGCAAAAATAATCAAAAGTATACTTTTGATTATTTTGACAACTCACCTTTTAAAGACTCATTTCAAATTTCACTACTTTAATAATTCACTTTTACAATTTCATTTAAATATTATTTTTCAAATATTTGTTTATTATTTCTCTAACTTTTATATTTTTATTTATTTTTGACGGACTCGTTAGGGTTAATTTTATTAGCGGCAATTTCTCCAATGAAATTTAAAAAGAAAAGCAGCAAGCAAGGAAACAAAGCAAAAAAGATGATAGACGGCCCGAAAGGCCCAAAAAACACACTTCAAAAACAGCAGATTTAGACAGACCATTGTGGACTAGAAGCCGAATCCTTGCAGAAAATCCATGTTACTCCAGCCACACTATTTCATGAATGGGGCTAAGAAGCACTAGGCCCAGTAGGACAATTTTTTAGTGAGATCTTCAAACAAAAAGGTAAATATTTTTAAAAATTACTTTTAAAACCAATCAAACATCAAATAGTTCAACAATGTGAATGACTAAGAGCATCCAAAGTAGCATCATCAAATTTTACTCACCAAAATAATCAAAAATACATTTTTAATTATTTTGACAACTCACCTTTTTAGAGCACCCATTTCAGCCTCACTACTTTAATAATTCACTTTTACAATTTCATTTAAATATTATTTTTCAAAGATTTGTTTATTATTTCTCTAACTTTTATATTTTTAAATGTTTATATTTTCCTAATGGTCTATTTTAAGAATATTTGTCTTATTCTAACGATAATATTTTTAAAATTTATAATTTTTCTAACGGTCATATATTTTAATTTATGTCTTATTGGCGCTTAGAGAGAAAATTTGTGATTTTTATCTTTTTTTTTTCTTCGTAATTTCTCTCTCATATATATTTTTTTAATTTGTGTCTTATTTTTCCAACGGTCTTATTTGTTTATGTTTAATTTGTGTCTTAAGAAAAAGAAAAAGAGAGAAAATGTGAGTGAAATGAAAAATTGCAAGAGTTGTGGAAAGAAAAGGTGAGAAAAAAAGAAAAAGAGAGAAATGAAAAGTAAAAAGGAAGAGAAAGCAAATATATTTGTTTAATGAATAAGGAGTGAATAGTATATTGTATATTTAATTATTACTGTTCATCTTGTTATTTCTTTTGGTTAAAATGTAAGACTAAAAGTGGCATTTTAAGCCATTTTGATTAAATTGCCTCACCAAAATAACCAAAAGGTTAGTTAGTGAGGCTACAATGAATGCTCTAATGAGGTGATTCCCCAGCATCAACCACCAAAATGACAATCTACCATTCAAATTATCAATTATGATAATTTACCTCTCCAAATTACCAACACAATGATATTGTACTATCAATACTAGCAAAATGATGAAATTACCTCTATAAATTTTTAATAAGACAAAAATACTCTTAAAATTTTGAAAAAAAAAATTAGTTTTTACGTCTTTCTTCATGTCCTGGTTCCTTCCTGGGAGGTAGTCGAGAAGTTATATCTTTGTTTGTTTACTTCATGGCTTCCATTGATTCATTAATGCGTTTTATAACTTCCTCCAACAAGGTTATTCAAGTATTTGGATCCTCGAGCCTCACTAGGGCTTCTGGTTGGGCCACTTGTGATGGTGATGGAAAAGCCATCCTCCATAATAAGTTTTAAGAGTAAAAAGGGATTTGAAAAATCATTATCACATATGGCGTCAAATTGTTAGAGCATAATTTTTTGAGGATGACATGGCTATCTTTTACTGGTCGGGTTTGATGGTCAAGTGTTTGTGTATATAGATTAGTTTCACTGCAAAAGAGAGAAACAAGATAAGAGCGGCCGATGGTGTTCCGGCGGGGATAGCTCCGATGCCTAAGTCAGTTGTGTGAACTCCAAAGAGATTAAACAACTTAAAGAGATAATGAACTGCGAAAAATATTGGATACCTAAGAAATGAAGATAGAGCTTTCTTTTTATAGGCATTTGGATATGATTGCCTTGCTAGCATAAGAATCCTTAGCATGGTTGAGGATTTGGTAATAAATGCGCTGCTAGTAGAGCTAATCCTCAGATATTCTTGAGAATCCAATAGTAGGCCTCTTTCGACAGATCGAGGATTGTATGTTACCGAGGATTATATTGGGGTATGGACCGGCTCATTTGGGACTAGGGCTTAGGAGACCTCTTCTTTGGGCTCAGTTCTTAAGAGGGCTCGAGGGCCTATATATAGGTAAATATGGTTCCTACAAGGCCCATTAATCTTAACTTGATAATTTTGAGTTAAGTTCACAAATAAGACAGTCCTTTAAAAGTGTAAGGGGATTGGATTCCTGTATTTCGATTCACAATTCTAAAGAATTTAGGCAAGAAATGAGAGAGTGCGTGGTCCTAAAGTACCCAAGCAAGTGGACCTTCTCGAATTCTAACTCTGACTTTCCTAAAATTCGGACAAAAATTTCAAGGAATTGGAATTGAGTCTAAATGAGGCTTCAACCTTGGAACCTTTAAGATTATTACCCTTCTTGCAACAACGTTCTTAAAGTAAATGTAATATTTTGTTTTGAAGAAATAGAGTTTTAACTTGGAGGAAAACGCACAAGACCTCCCTGTTTGTGGGTTCTCCAAACAGCCCACAGTGACAGTGGCCCCTGAAATTGGAAAGCTTGAAAGGTTTTTTCGCCAGACTCAACTTCAACAGGCATTTGGTGTATGGGCCATGTTTTACATAAATAGGGCCCATCAGTAAACCATGCAATGCACATGTTTTGTGATTCATGTGTAGGCACACTTAGTGGCCCATTATTTTTCTGTGTCCTTTAGGGCATCCACATCAAGCTATGTAAAATTTAGTTAAATTTAACTTTCAAAGTGTACTTTTTTAGATATAGCTAGTCACTTTTAAAGACTACAAAATATCAAACTCTTTAAATATTTTGCTATTTTTACCAAATATATATATATTTTTTTTAATTGTGAAACCAAATTATTTTAACTACCATGAAACTTACTTTCATGCTCACATATATGGAATTATTTCTTGTGCACAATTACTTCTTTAATTCAATAGATTTCATTGATGAATGCATTTAATTTATTAGAGAAAAAAAAAACCAATGAACGTCAATTAATGCAGTTGTGTATTTGAGAAAAGAGTGAAAGAAAAAAAAAATGGAAGAGGAAAAAATGCTAAAAATGAGGGGATGAATCTTTAGAAGGAAAGAAATAGAAAAAGAGAGGGAGAAAAATGAAAAGTGGTGCTAGAATGCAATAAAATAATATAAAATAATATGATAATATTTTAACATTTGCTTTTGGCCTCTTTAAATTTGAAGATGAGGTTTGACAAATGTTATATTTAACATTTGATAGAGAGTTTGATGTGGAGGACTTTTTGTAGATTTTGTTAAAATTTTAAAGAAATGTTAGATATAAAGAGCTTGATGTGGATGCTCTTATTTCTTTTACTCTCTTTCCTCTTTCTTTCACATTCTCTCTCCCACAAAATAATATTTAAAGAAAAATAGACTAATAGAGAGTAGAATTGAGAATTTGTTAGAGTGTGTATGAAGAGAGTAGAATTGAGAATTTGTTAGAGTGTGTATGAAAAAAATAAGCAGTTAAAGTAAAATTTTACACTTTTTTAGTAACTATTTTCCATACTTCTGCTCGAGATGTTCTAAGCACGTCCTTTCCATTTTTTTATTTATTTTTTACGTACTCTTTAGGGTTAATAAAATTGGATGGTCAGGGACAATTAGTGGCAATTTCTCCAATGAAATTTAAAGAGAAAAGCAGAAAGCAAGGAAACAAAGCACAAAAGATGATAGCAAAAAGGCCTAAAAAACACAGCATATTTGGATAGACCGTTGTGGACATCAAGGACTAGAAGCCGAATCCTTGCAGAAAATCCATGGTTGTGTTTGGCAATGGATTGGACTTGAGGAAGTGGACTGGAACTATAACAAATTTGATTAACGTGAGGAAAAAAGATTTTGTATACAAAAGTGAAATTTTTTGTTTTATAGTGATTTTTTTATTTATATAGTAATAAAAAGTTATTGATATGATATAAAAAGTAAGAATGTTGACGGTTGATTTTGAGAAGAATTTTTTGAGATTTTAAATTGGGTTCGGTCCAATCCATCCCCAAACAAGCTCTATGTTACTCCAGCCACACTATTTCATGAATGGGCCTAATAAACACCGGGCCCAGCAGGACATTTTTTAGTGAGATCTTCAAATAAAAAGCTAAATATTTTTTAAAAAAATTTACTTTTTTTAAAAAAATTAAAAATTACTTTCAAAACAAATCGAACATCAAGTAGTTTAATAACGTGTAGGACTAATGAGTTGATTTCCATGCATCAAACAAGGTTATTAAATTAACTTCCATCTCCATAAAATCCATTAAAATATTCTATTTTATTTTTTATTTTTTATATTATATTATTTATTTTCTACTATTATTCAAATAAAAAATTATATAAAATAAAACTTTTTTATTTTCTTTTTACAATTTTTTCAAATTGAACTTTTTTTTTTCACATCAATTATAATATCTAGAAAAAAAACTTTAAAGCATTCATAATTGAAGAGTTAAATGATATTTTTATCTAAAATGACCAGATAGATTTGTAAAAAAATCCTTTACATTAAGTTAGCAAAAAAAAAAATAACAGCACTTTTTCGGTGAGTCATTTTATTTTTTATTATTTCTTTCACATTTTTTTTTCCTCCAAATTTTTGTCACTTTACAGGGGATGAATATTTTTTTCACAATTTTTAATAAAAGGATATTTAAATGACATATATATATATATATATATATAAGTATAGCTACAGTGTGATTAGTACTTAGACAGTCTGCCTATGCAATTTTTTAAATTTTTTCACCTGCAGTTTCGAAAGGCTCCATCACCTTTCCTACATTGAAAAAAGGTAAGATGGCTTTGGGAAGTGGATTGGGTGGCTGAAAAAACATAAAGGTTAAAAAAGGTGATGGGAGCCTTTCGAAACTGCAGGTGAAAAAATTTAAAAAATTGCATACAGTCTGTCGTGCAGACTGTCTAAGTAGTTCCGCCCAGTTCTGTTCCACACGCAAACATAGCGTTATTTTTCATCTTTTTATAACATGACTTTTTATTTCTCTTTTAACAATTCACTTTTACTATTTGATTAAAAATATTATTTTTCAAATATTTGTTTATTCTTTCTTTAACTTTTGAGTGTTAAAGTTACTGAAATGCCCATGTTATAATAAAATATAAAATATAATAAACCTAAACAAAACGTTGTCGTTTTGCTGCAACCTAAAAAAAAATACCCTTCTTCCCCCTCCTTCCCCCATGTTCTTTGACGAGTTCCGGCGATTTAACCAGTCGCTCTCCAAGTCCAAAAAGGTCATCGGAAGATATGTCTGAATCACGAAGATGCAAATCCAATTACTTTAAAAAATCACTGCCGAGGGCTAATATTCTATGCGACGAGCGAGGAAGGCTCACGAAGATGCAAATCCATCTTCGTGCATCTTCTTTGACGAATTCCGTCGTTTATTTTTTGCAAATCACGAGCGAGGAAGGCTCAATCGGTACGAGCCTTCCCTTGAAGAACAGGTCATCGGAAGGAGACAAAGACAGATTCGGATCCGCACGGTCGTTGCTGGAACCAGAGGAAAGCGTGAAGTTGAACTCTCTCTCCTCCTCGTCTTCCTCTTCATCATCTTATTGGCTCCCTCTTGTTCTGGGTTCGTTATCTCCACCTTGAACTCCAAGTCAAGCATTATGAACCACCGTGGCGACGATTGTGGTGGTACTAGTAGTTCTCAGAGTCTCGCCACCTCCACCTCTACTAGAGCAGCTCCAGCCACCAGAAATAATGCCCTGCGGAAAGAGAGGAAAAAGAAAGAAAGAGAGAAAAATATTGTTGTTTAATAAATGAAGAGGAATAGTAAATGTTAAATATGAAAGAATCATTCATCTTGTTAAGTTTTGGTTAAAATGGAAAGTCTGAAAAGTGGGAATTTTGGGCCTTTTTGTTAAATTGGCTCTTCAAACTAATCAAAAATTGGGTTTGAAGAGCCTGTTGTGGATGCTCTTAGAAGCAGGAGGAGCATTCGCATGCCTTCTTCCTATCCAACCCCATCCTTCTCAAGTCCTGCTCCTTAGCCGGTTTCGACTACTGCCAATTATGGAGGCAAACAGTTTCGCTAATTTACGTATTCTACCGGACGGTCCAGTCCTTCTCGGACAGAATATAAAATTTCAAGCGAAACCTCTGACAAATATTCCTACACCACAATAATTTTCATATCATTGAACCGACTTTCATATAATTTTGTCAATCATTAATTTTATTTAGGATTTTAACATATCCCACTTACAGACGTACCGAACGGCTTTCTAACCGTTCGTTAGATAGAACACCTGATCCCTTAATCTTTTCTCATGTACTACTTTATTGTATTACATCTATTATTGTAATTTTTTTAAAAAAATTTCTTAATTAAATGCTAGTTTTATTCATTTATTTGATTTTTTTTCTCTTTTCTTTGTAGATTGTCATGTAACGAGTGATTGAAAATGTTACGCTATTATAGTATACCAATATTTGTGGCCAACGAGCATTGATACATGTGGTAGGGAGCGGAGCGGGGTGGAGCATATGATTCTTAGAAGTAGATATTTTGTAATTTGTAGAAAATATATTATTGTATGTAGTTTGGGTTACTTTGTAGTACTTTGAAATCATGTATGGACAAAAATATTGAGACTTTTGTGATGCATATTATAATTTATTGCTAATTTGCTGCTCTATAATTTCATTTAGGAAATTATTATCTACAGTAAAAGATATTACCATGTATAACTCCGTTATATTATTTGGTTTTTGGGAAAAGTATATACATCCGCTCTTAAACAACTATCTTGTTAATGTTCCGGAACTACTAAACAAAATTTGTTGTCTCCCAAAGGCCAGCAAAACACACAAAAATACCCTAAATTTTTTTGTCTTAATCTATAAACTTGAAAAATAAAAAATAAAAAAACCAAGGGGGTGGCCATCTCTTTCGTTTCTAGATAGAACAATTATTACAATGTTAAAACCAATTTGAAATCCTTCAACTTTAATTTGGGTTTTATGGAGTAGATTGAGATCTTCTAGCAATTAGCAATTAGCAATTAGGAGTTATGAGAGAAATTATATGGAATTTATTTGTTCAAATTTTATTTGAGTTGTCTAATTTTATTTGGATTGTCTAACCACTTACCTGGACAAATGAATTGCTTATCAGAATACAACCCGAAGAACAATTTATAGTAATCAGTTATTATGGTACATCAAATACATTCAGTTTTGATGGCATTATTTTGCGTGTTGGTTGTTAATGTCTTGGAAGGGGACCAACAAACAAAACAATGATTGGTGATTATAAGTTCGAATTTCTTCATTCTTTTTTCTTATATGAACATATTAAAAAAAAAAAAAAAAAAAAGAATGTAATGCAGGCAAAATGTCAATATTCTTATGCTTTAATGATTATCCTTATAGAATTTCAGAAATACTCTTAAAATTTTGAAAATATATATATTTAATTTTAGAATTTTTGTTTTTATTTTAGTTAAAATAATTTTGTCATTTTATTAAAATTGAAAGTATATTATCATTGTTTTTTGATAATTTAATAGATAAATTATTATAATTAATAATTTAAAATATAAATTATTATTAGTATAATAATTTGAGGGATTAAGTAAATTTTACTTTTAAATTAACCTCCATATAATGATTTCAGACAAAACCTACCATTAACCACCTAGATTTTGTTAATGTAACTTTATACTATATTATTTATTGGATTTTAAGAGAAAGTAGATACCAATCTTTAACCATTGGATTTCAAGACAAAACCTAGTTTTAACCATCGGATTACAAAGCATTTTATTGAACTTTTAAATTGATATTCTATATTCAGGAAGGACTGGGAAAATGGACGGCTTAGATTGAGTTTTGGCAAGGCAGGTGAATCGGATAAAATCCTGTGTATGAAAAGACTCTGCAAAGTAACACCAATTTAACTGTAATCGTCTGATCTGACCACACTTTCTCTTTTTCACGTGAAAATTTGATTATTATTATATTTAATTGCCTTTGTGTGCTCAGCTTCATATATATATTTTACCCAGCTTCCACCCAAAACGCAAAGACACAGAGATCCTTCTTTAGATCGGTTTGAAAAAAATTATATCATTTAAAAAATTACTTTCAAAACGAATCAAACGTCAAGGCCTGTTTGATAAACCGTATTTGGGTTGTATTGTGCATATTTGCATTGTTTATGTTTTTTGTGTGACGATTTTACCTTTCAATATTTTCCTAAAATTACTCTTCTACCCCCCTTGAGCCAATCGGATCTGGACGAGTCGCCTGGGAGCCTAATCTCCCTTCTTTCTTTACTAGACCTGCGCCTAGCCCACCAACTCCGCATCCCCAAGATAGCTTTCTTCTCGTCCAGTGCATTTCTAACCTCTGTCATCGACTTCGTTGGCTCCGGCGTCGTCCATATGGTCGAAGGCATGGCGGACTTATGGGGCGCCCTCATTGAAGGCCCCAGAATCGGCCGATTCCCCATAGATTCCTCCAAATAAGAGAGAGAGAGGTGAGCGAGAAGGAAAAGCCAAAAGCAGTGGTTATGGGAGGGAGCATAGCCGAAGTGTCACACACACGCACTCATTTCAGCTGGGTGGGACGTTGTTGTGCTTGAGAAGTCGTGCTTGCCCAATACCGGAATCCCCACTTGCGTCGGCCTCAGACTCGACCCTCTTGCCCAGACACTCACCCAGTCGTGGCTCCAACAACCCGAGCTTCTCCACAACTCCACCTTGCCCCTCACAGTACAACCATAGCCCAAATTTGCCTTAAATTTTTTATGTAGAGTGCGAGCCGGACCTGGGGGTTGGGGAGTTGGTGATGGGTATTTTGGTGATGTTCGGTATTTTTTAAGTAAAAGACAACAAAATTTACAGTACAATCATGCACAGTACAACCCAAAAAGGGTTATCAAACACCACCCAAATAGTTTAATAATGCGGAGGACTAATAAAATGACTTTTGTGCATCAATCATCTTTATTAAATTAGCCTCCACCTCTTGATTTCAAGACAACCTACTATTAACTACCTAGATTTTCTGATTTTGTAAATGTAACATTACACTATATTATTCTCTATTGGATTTCATGAAAAAGCAAATACCAATCTTTAACCGTATGATTTCGAAACAAAACCAAGTATCACCTTCTATAATTATTATAATTACTTCTCTCCCTCTTTTTTTTTTTCCTTAATAAACAATAAAAATAATAGTATTTAAATAAAATAGAGAGTTGAATAGACAATTTGGAGTTTGTATTGAAAAATTAATAGTTAAAATAAATAAAAAATGTGTATTTTGAGTAGCTAAAATAGCCAACTCTACTCATAGATGGCATTTGGCACGTTCTAAACTCTACGCTTAAGTAGCGGATTGCCCATCTTTTAAGGGAATGCTATTGCTCATGAATTGGCTTGAGGCCACATTTCGACAAGTCATAGATGAGATTTAGATGAAAGACATCTTAAATTGTATCGTTGATGCTGTTTTGTTAGGACATTCATAATTGAAGAGTCAAATGGTATTTTTATCTAAAATGACACGAAAAATTTGTAAAAAAATCCTTCACAATGGATTAGTAAAACAAAACAAAACAAAACTATATATATAAACACGTTTCAAGTGAGTCATTTTATTTTTTATTATTTATCTTACATATTTTCTTTCTTTTTTTTCCAAAATTTTTCTCACTTTTCAAGGAGTGAATATTCGTTCACAATTTTTAATAAAAAAAAAATTTAATGACATATATATATATATATATATATATAAATATAGCTAATCGGATGTAAGAGACATTTGAAAATTTATTAAATAAACTATATAAAGTGGGTTTTGAGAAGTTATTTTGTGTAAAAATTTAGCTCATCGATTGGAAGAAATTTCACACAGACAGTATTATTAGAACATATTTACCTGTAATGGCCAATTTTTTTTTTTTTTACTGACTCGAAGATATTTACAAATATTCAAAAATAATCTAAGGGCATATTTGAGATTATATTTGAGAGATTTAAAAGTGGTATATTTGAAAAAAAAAAATTACTCGTTTGGTAAAAAAATTTAAAAGCGCTTTTAAGTGTTAAAAAAACCTAAAAATTGTCAAAAACGCATTTTTAGTAAAAACTTAAAAATAAAGTTTTTGTTCAAAATCTTTTTTCAACTTAAAAATTTTATTTGTTAAATGCAATCATGGACTAAAATCAACTTTATTGGTTCTCATGCTTTTGTCGTTAAATCTCTATTAAAACGTATTGCTTCACTATTTAACCCAAAAAAATATTTTGTCGAGGCCATTAATAATGTTCTTAGAAGTTCAAATTTCTTAGGAGTTTTCAGAGCGAATCACAAAATTGGATTTCGTGAAGTCTTATTAAATTTTAATTTCTTAAGTGATCTGCACTGAAGGATAGAAAAGTAATTTCAATTTACAAATTTTTTGATACGACATAAAAATATCTGATGCAGCCTAATCTCCTCACCCTCTGAAAAGCAAATTCAGAGGCCTGCTGCCTGCATCATCACGTGGTCTCTGGCAGCATCCCATCACATTTAACCAAGCTCAATCAATTCACGAAAATGCCCTTACGCCTATTAGATTCGTCTCCTTTTTGTTTCCCTCACGCCTAAAAATAAAAATGAGCATTCTCATGCCTTCTTCTTTCCAACCACATCTTCCTCAAGTCCTGCTCGCACAAGCCTCTTGAATTTTTCTTGAAATAATCAAAAATCGTTTTTTGGTTATTTTAATACCTTTTATAAACTTTTTCATTTCTATATTTTAACAATTCTCTATCACTATTTCATTAAAATATTATTTTCAAAACTTAGAAATCAATTTTTTACTCTTAAAAAAATCCCATGTAATTGCGTTTTAAGAAAAGTTGGAAAATGAGCAGCCAAACCCAAACAGAATTTTACAACCTTCAAACCATTTCTTCCTCTGCAACTCCATAGAATTTTCCCCACCATCAGACTCGGACCATCCGGAGAACCCATCAAGAGTTGAATCCGACCCATTCCCTTTTTTGGCAGCTCCGACTAGTTCTTAATTGCCGGAATCCCCTGCAACTCTCGTGCGGACGCGCCTAAGGAAAAAGTGTACTTCGACTCCGACGGTGATGGCGCTGGAAGGAAGCCGGATGCTTCGATTCCGCCTTACCACCTTCGACTCCGACGGTGATGGCGCTAGAAGGAGCTGGATGCTTCGATTCCACCTTACCGCCTTCGACTCCGACGATGATGGCGCTAGAAGGAAGCCGAATGCTTCGATTCCGCCTTACCACCTTCGACTTCGACGGTGATGGCGCGACCCTACCCCTTGCCGCCTTCGATTCTGCAGTCTTCGACGGAAATGACGCTAAGAGAGGAAGAAAAAAAAACAGAGGCTGCGGAAAGAAAAGGGAGAGAGAAAAAGAAAAAGGAAAAATATGGAAAGAGAAAATATAATTGTTTAAAGAGTAGAGAGGGAATAGTAGTTGTTAAGTTTGAAAGAATACTGTTCACAATGTTAACTTTTTTGTTAAAAAGAAGAGGCTGAAAAGTCGGGTTTTTAGCCCTTTTTGTTAAATTGGCTCTTCAAACTAACCAAAAAATAAGTTTGAAGAGCCTGCAGTGAGTGCTCTAACCGATTTCGACTACTGCTAATTATGGAGGCTAACAGTTTTGCTAATTTACGTACTCTACCGGACGGTCCGGTCCCTCTCGGACAGAATATAGAATTTCAAGCGAAACCTCTGACGAATATTCCTACACCACAGTAAGTTCTATATTCTTGAACCGGCCGGACTGACTTCCATATCACTTTGTCAATCATCATTTTTTTTTTCTTTCAGTTTTTGGTTCTTGTGCATTATATTCTTGCTAAATATTTTACCTAAAAGTCAACATGATCAACCAAGTTAGACATGAACAAATGTCTTATAACTTACATAACTGTAGTCTAAACACCCAGGATTTAGTGTTTTATGAATCACTCAGGATCGGTGATGTTTCATGTCTGATGTTCTATTTTTTTTCTTTTTAAATTTATTCGGAGGCTAACTTTTGTAGTCTTTCAGATCATCTTGTGTCTGAGAGGTGGTGTCTTGTTTGACCTCTTTCAGCCTGTGTTGTACGGCATTATATACTTATAATTGTAGAAATTTTGAATGATAGCTAAACTTGATCACTTATTCTAATGATTTTTATGGCGTTAATTATAAGCTCATGGCATCAAATCCCATATTATTGAAATTCATATCATTGGTACGAATCCCAAAACTTAGGATCAAAAATTTATTTCAATCTTGTTCTATAAAAAAAAAATTGCTTGATTGATATATTGTAGGCTGAAGCATATACTTGCACGGTATTTATTTCAAAGCCCTTTGGCAAAAAGGATTAGGTAGAATTTACATCGACTTGATAGTCCAGACTCATGGGTTGTGTTGGCAATTGACTGGATTGATATTGTAGCATATTTGATTGATTTAAAGAAAAAAGTAAGAATGTTTTATGTAAAAAAGTAAAATTTTTATTTTTGTAGTAATATTATGCTGGAAGGTAACCACATTTCTATTGTTAGTTGAACAATGTTGGCTTAATTGGTTAATAGAAACCTTTGGTGGTGGTGGTGGTGATGGTGATGGTGGCGGACGTGTACATGAACCTGGACCTGGTATGTGTTTTTTTGTGTAGTAAATTTTTTTTTTTTTGATAATTTTTTAAAAAAATTGATTTATTTTATTTTATTTTTATAGGTTGATGGATTCGTTTGAGGGATTCGTTTGCTTGCATAACAAAATTTATATTGGTCTCCCAAAGGTTGGTCTCCATTTCTAACTCTGGTTACATCCTGTCAATCGAAAGTGCAAGTGCGGATGATGTTGAAGTCCAGAGATGCAAGGAACCCAATTTTTTATATTTAGATGATTTGATATTTATTTTAAGGTTAATTACTTTTAGTATTTAAGTTTTTATTTGTTTTTTTACTTAGGTTTCAATTCATATAATAAATGATACCTGACTTGTGGGTAAATATCAATTTAGTATATTTGTTTCTATTCTATCGATCAAACTAACAAATTGTCATGTGAGTGGTTTTGACCCTTTAGCCACCCCATGACAAAATATGAGGTGGCTGGCCATCCATATTATTTACAATGGCCTTGAATGAAAATGAATAGCTTGAATTTAAAATTTTAGTGAAATTAAATCCAGTTATAATAGATGTTAGATGTTTTGTTGGAGGAGATACTAAAAAATTAGTATTTAAAATTAAAATTAAAATTATTATTATTTTTTTTAAAAAAAAGTTACAGTTGAAGTAGTTAAAATAACCATTGCGGCATCTCAACATCATTTGAAAAGCAAATTCAATTCCTCAGACTGTGAGAAGACTCTGCATAGCTACACCAATTTGGCTGTATTCATATGATCTGACCACATTTTCTACTTCATTTGAAATTTTTTCCTAGTATTTTATTTTATTGCCTGCATGTGCTTTGTAACAAGCGTTGTAAAATGCAGTTTCCTATATATATTTTACACCCAAAACACAAACATAAAACACATAGTGAGAGATAGGAGAGACAGAGAAATACTTCTTATCTTCCTATATATATTTTACTCGGCTTCCACCCAAAACACAAACATAAAACACATAGTGAGAGATAGGAGGGACACAGAAATACTTCTTATCTCCAACCTCATCTTCCTAGGTCCTACTCCTTAGCCAATTTCACTTCTGCCTAGCGTGGCGGAAAACAGTTTTGCTAATATAGATATTCTACCGGACCTTTCCGGAAAGAATATGGAATTTCAAGAGGAACCTCTAGCGAATGTTCCTACACCACAATAAATTCGTCATAATCTCGAATTGGCTACACCATAGTAAATTGACCATAGTCTCGAACCGACTATGATCGACTTGAAATCACTTTATCAATCATCAATTTTATTCATTTTATTTATATAATTGGTTTTTGTGCAGTATGTGCCAACGAGATTTGTTGCCAAGTATCGTAGGGAGCAACTATGATGGGAAATAATGGCATTTTCAGTGCTGTGTCCATGATCAACCAAGTTCGGCAAAGAATATAGGAAAGGGATGAACTCAGTTTTGCATAAACAATCATTTAGAAGAAGGAGATATGTGTATCTTTGATGTTTTGTCAATCATGGATAGTGAGTTAGATCTCTAAGTACATGGTCAAGTCATATTTTTTATGGAATTAGAATCCTTGTTCTAATCGGTCACTTAGCTGGATTCCTATTTATTTGTTTTATGTAACTGAAATTGATGAATTTTATTGCTTCGTTATTCTTTATATATATATATATATATATATATATATATATATATATATATCTTTCAAGCTGAATTAGATTACATATTACATTAAAAATGCACGTGAGGATCTGTATGGAGGAGATCACAAACAAACTATGCCAAGATGAAAGAAAGGTGATAAGCCACGAAAATAATCTCATTACTAATTCAAACAAAATGCCTGCTGTAATCACTTTCTTTGTACATGGTAGAAAGGTTGAGGATAAATGCAATAGTGCGCACACTGTATAAGGTCAACCTAATTCTTATTTATTTTGTAGTAAAATGTTTTATGTTAAAAAAAAAAAAAAAAGTAGTTAAAGCCTTTTTAAGGAAATGAAAACATTTTTCAGCATTTGATTTTTACGAAAAATTAAAAAATATTAATTTTTCACATTTTCATTCAATTGTATAAACCTAAAAATATCAACTTTTATTCAGAGCATATAAATATCTATATAAATCAACTAAAACAAAATCGAGGGTCGGTTGAATCTACCCATGAAGGATTAGAGCATCTCCAACAGAGCCTTTAAAGTAGCCATTTTGTTAAATTTAACAACTTTTGTTCTATTTTCTTCCTCCAGCAGAGCCTCTATTTTGAAAGCCCATCCAAAATATGCTACAGTGAACTTTCATATATGAAAGTCATTGTAGCGCCTTTCATTATTATTTTATTACTTCTTTCTCTCACCCATTCGTTCTCTCTCCTGGTTCATGAACGTTTTTTGTTTTCCTCTTCTTCTCTTCCTCGCAGATTCCTCCATCACCGATTCCTCATCACACCCAAAATTCCTCCATCACCGGGAAAGAGGATGGCTCTCTCCTCTACCGGGAAAGAGGCACTGAACCAAACCCATCCAAGATCAAAATCAATCTCTTTCTCCCCTTCGTCTCAACCCCCATCAAAGATCAAGAATCAAAATCAACCCATCCAAGATCAAGAATCAAAATCAACCCATCTTCGTTCCAACCCATCCAAGATCAAGAATCAAAATCAACCCATCTTCGTTCTAACCCATCCAAGATCAAAAATCAAAATCAACCCATCTTCGTCTCAACCCATTCCAAACCCATTTTTGCTTTTATGGGTGGTCATCGGCCGGCAGAACCGGTCATTGGCTGATGGGTTTTTCTCCTTCAGTGCCTTCCTCGTGTTCCTTGGCCTCCTTGTAGGGACTGGGTCAATGGGCATCGTTTCAACTATTGTTGTAGAGAGAGAGAGGACGAAAGATATTTGAGGAAGAGAGAGAGGAGTGGAAAAAAAATAAAATAAAAATAGATTAAAAACAATATTTAAATCAAATAGGCATGTAAAATAGAAGGTCTGTTGGAGTGTTTAGGAAAAAAGCAGTAGTTAAAGTAGTGAATTGTACTTTTTGAGTAGCTAAATTAACAACCCTTGTTGGAGATGCTCTTAGTCCCACCCCACAAAAGGTCCTCTTTTCGGGCAGGACAGCTGCCCATCATCCATGTTTTATGCTCAACAACACCTCTCAACGGCAACAAAATAAATAAATAAAAAACACCTCTCAACAGCAGTCCTTTTCTCCAATGACTTGTACGGACTGACACCCATGTTTTAAGTACAGAGTAGAACCTCAAGTCTTTTTCTTCATTGCAGTTATAATATAAATTTTTTTTATCTTCCTATATAAGCGCGACAGTTGTAGAACAAAAATATAATTACTAATATTCATATTTCATATAACCTGAAGAGATGCGAGGAAGAGAGACATAGATAGTGAGAATAGAAAGCCTTTGAAAATGAGATTGAAATCTAATGCAAAGATATGTATTGAGATGCACTAAGGGTATCCTCTCCATTTTTTATTTATTTTTTTAAATTTAAATAATAATTTATTATTTTATATTAAGTGAGACACGTGGTAGATCCATGACTAATGGATAAAAATTAATGGTCAAGATTTCAAAAAAAAATCTCCTAACAATTTTCAAACTATTGTCGAGGATCTCAATCTTAAAAAAACACAGCAGATTTGGACAGACCATTGTGAACACTCGGGACTAGGAGCTGAATCCTTGCAGAAAATCCATGTTACTCCAACCACACTATTTCATGAATGGGCCTAATAAACACTAGGCCCAACAGGACATTTTTTAGTGAGATCTTCAAATAAAAAGCTAAATATTTTTTTTTAAAAAATTACGTTCAAAACGAATCAAACATCAAATGGTTTACTAATGTGTAGGACTAATGAGGTGATTTCCATGCATCAAACATAGTTATTAAATTAACCTCCATCTCCAAATAATGAATTAATGATTTCAAGACAAAACCTACTATTATTAACCGCCTTTACACTATATTATCTATTGGATTTCAAGAAAAAGCATATACCAATCTTCAAGACAAAACCTACTTTTACTGTATCAGCTTCTTCGATTATTTTAGTTATTTATTTCTACCCTTTATCTGTCTCTTTTTTTCTCTCAACAAACAATAAAAACAGTAATATTTTAATAAAATAGAAAGCTGAATAGACAATTAGGAGTTTGAATTGAAAAATTAATAATTAAAATAAAAACTGACATATTTTGAGTTGTTAAAATAGTTCACTTTAGGTTGACATTAAGCACATTCTATCGTCTATACATAAAGGGATTTGCTAGGGGTTCTCTCCGTAATATTCTTCTGGTATTCTTACAATCTTACATAAAACATGATTTAAAAAAAAAAAAAATTGTAGTATCATTTTTTTTATAATAAATTAATTTTTATAAGTTAATAGTTAGGTTCTAATGCTTTAAAACTTGTTTTTGGATTCAAAACTAAAACCTAAGGGTGGAAGGTTAACCCTTAAGAGATGATATCATCTAAAATGTATTTGATCATCCTAAATTTGATACTAATGTCTCAATTTTAGTTCTAATGCCTCATAAATTTGGTGCTTAATGTTTTTATGTCTAACTAAAAAACCGATGGTGGATAATTAATTTTATTTTTTCTTAAATCATTTTCGTAAGATTGGGAGAAGCGAAAAACCTACTAAATAGCATTTTCCATACATAAATAGTAGATTGTTCGCATTAAGAGTGAAGGAAATGATGGACCGCCTATTAGAAATTAAGAAATGATAGATATTAATATATATTTTCAATTGTAATCTCAAATTTTTTTTATAAATTTAATAAATTATTTATTAAATTTGTGAAATATACTTTTAATTTAATAGTTTGTTTTTTTTAAAAAAATTGATACCAAAATTTTTTATAAGAATTTCATGTTTTAATAGGACTTTGGGTTGGTCGATGTTTTTTGGCCGTTACTTGGTTAAGGGCAAAATGGGCAATGAGATCTTGGCTGGCTTTGTCCTTCTCGCTGCCTGCAGCACAGTGGCTCAGCAAATCTCCCATCGTCTTTGACGTGACGTCGCTCTTAGTATCTGGCTTTTACTCATCAGCTCGTCCTTGACCACTTAATTGCCGCCACGGATCAAGTTCTTAGAAGAGCTATTATAGCTATCATCAGAGCTACACAACAATGTCAGAAAAAGTAATAGGATGAGAAATCTCAGTTGAGTTAAATAACGAAGATAGCACATAGATTTCCTTTGTTACTGTTGACCATTATTTATCAAAAATATCCATTAAAATATTCTGATTTATTTTTTATTTTCTATATTACATTATTTATTTTTCTACTATTATTCAAATAAAAAAATATACAAAATAAAACTCTTTCTTTTTTTTTTTTTTTTTTAACAATTTTTTCACTTCTTTTAAATTATTATTATTATTTTTTTCACATCAACTGCAATATCTATAACAAAAACTTTAGAGCATTCATAATTGAAGAGTTAAATAGTATTTTTATCTAAAATGATTAGTCAAATTTGTAAAAAAACCCTTCACATTGGATTACCCAAAAAAAAAAAAAAACTACATATAATAGCATTTTACGAGTGAGTCATTTTATTTTTTATTATTTCTCTTACATATATATATTTTCCAAAAAAAATGTTCACTTTTCAAGGAATGAATATTCTTTCACAATTTTTAATAAAAAGATATTTAAATGACATATATATAAATATAACTAATCGGATGTAAAAAATCTTTAAAAATTTAATTAGATAAACTAAATAAAGTGAGTTTGAGAAGCTATTTTGCATAAAAATTTAACTCATCCATTAGAAGAAATTTCACGCAGATAGTATTATTAGAACGTATTTCTACTTTACCTGTGATGGCTAATTTTATTTTCTTTACTGACTCGAAGATATTTATAAATATTCAAAAATAATTTTAAGAGCTCGTTTGAGATTGTGTTTAAGGAATTTAAAAGTTCTTTTATACTCGAAAAGTTTGTTTGAAAAAAAAAGTACTCATTTGATAAAAAAAAATTTAAAATGTTTTTAAGTGTTCAAAAACCTTAAAAATTGTCAAAACGAATTTTTAACAAATATTTAAAAATAAAGCTTTTATTTAAAAATTATTTTTAACTTAAAAATTTTATTTCTCAAATGCAATCATAAAAAACTCAAAGACAACTTTATTGGTTTACATGCTTTTATCGTTAAATCTCTTTTAAAACATCTTGCCTCACTATTTAACCCAAAAAAAATATTTTGGTGAGGCCATTAATAATGTTCTTAGAAGGTTAATCAATTTCTTAGAATTTTCAGAGCGAATCACAACATTGGATTTCGTAAAGTCTTACTATATTTTAATTTTTTTAACTGATCTGCACCGGAGGATAGAAAAGTAATTTAAATTTACAAATTTTTTCATACGACATAATTTGCAGCCTGATCTAAGTCACATTCCCCCAAAACAATGTAGTGCCGTGGAGAAAAAAGCACGTTCAGAGGCCTGCTGCCTGCATCATCACGTGGGGGGAGTATGGCAAACGCCCACACACACTCCCAAATCTGAAAATTTATTCTGTTCATGGCAGGGACAACAGAGAGAGGAAGTCAGCAAAGCATGAGCTCGGCAGATTTCAAACTTCTTTTTCATCATTTTTCGGCCCTGTTCGGCAAACGACGTAACATCCCCCGACGCAATACACTCCTCAAAATAAAAATCTGCAGCGTCAGACATGTTTGAAAATTTTTTTTTATTTCCATTTTTGTCCTTATCCACATATCAATAAACTCAAAACATGAAAGGGGTAAAAATGGAAATGCTGTAAGAAAATTTTCAAACAGCCGCATTTATTTTACCAACTGCACCTGACAACCCCAGCATAGATTGGGGAACGTGGGCGTTGGGGGATGTTACGTCGTTTGCCGAACAGGGCCTTCATTTTTACTCTTTTACCTACCGCACTCATTATTTCTCATTTTACCCTTATTCACAGCAAGATTTGAAAAATTGTGAAGAGATTACGGTAATTTGATAGCAAGGATGTCATGACATGTGCTAGCTGGGTAGGCAGCAAAGCGTGTATTGGGCAGAGAGAGGAACAGTGCACAATGGACGACAAAACCATCTCACCACATATGCATACAGTACGAATCGCACTATATCTCACTGTAGCTACAGTGCGGCTCACTGTAGCCATATATATTTTACTCGGCTTTCCTCTAAACGCAAAGACAAAGTGAGAGACAGTGAGATCCTCCTTCTCTGATCTCTCCAATCTCATCTTCGTATGTCATGACAGAGAGATCCCTCTTCTCCTCAGACTCCAACCCCTTCTTCCTAGGTCCTACTCCTTAGCCGATTGGCCCGATTTCACTCCTGCCAAGTATGGCGGCAAACAGTTTTGCTCATATAGCTATTCTACCGGACGGTCCGGTCCTTCCAGGACAGAATATAAAATTTCAAAGCAAAACCTCTGACGAATATTCCTACACCACAGTAAGTTCATATCACTTTGTTAATCATCAATTTTATTTAGGATTTTAACATGTTGAACCACTTCCTAATCATATATTAGGCATCGCTCTTACTTACGTTGCTTAATTTGGCTGTGAGTTAGGTTTAACTATACGAGGAGTTCGTGAATCATCGGCGGTAAAGGAAGAGTTAATCCCGCCCTAAACATTGCTTCATATACTCCTGTTTCGTGGTTATAAGACAATGGATTTGATAGAATATTAACTCATTTTGTCTTATTGAACTACATGTAAATTCTTTTAATTACTGTTCATGAGTTATTATTAGGAATTTGTTCTATAATCCTTGATGTCGTTCTACGAAACATTTTTCACAGATCTTTTGTCTTTTTTTAGAAGTTTTAGAGTCAGATTCATACAGATTTTTTATCGAGCCATATAGGTTAAAATTTTATAATTAATTGATTTTCATTTTATTATTAAGCTTTTTTTTTTTTTTTTTGAATTGAATAGTATTAGTCACTAAAATAGTACTTGAATCTGTACATATATTTTTGGTAGGCGATGATACATGTAAATGGGAACGGGGTGCAGCTTCTCATGGCATATAGATATATTCAACAACGTGATTAAATTTTGGCATTGTTCTTATAAGTGGATATTTTGTAATCTATAAGGGAATTGTTATCTAAATGTCAGGTTTACTGTATAGTACCGTGAAATCTTGTACGGATAAAAATATTGATACTTTTGTAGTTAATATTATAGTTTATTGTCAATTTGCTGCTGTATAATTCTGTTTAGAAAATTATTATCTACATTTAAGGATATTAAGCTGAATTAAGAATTAAATTACATGTCTGCATGATATTTTGGCAATGTCTGCATTCTCTGGCGTTCTTCTGGTGTAGGCAAGTTTGTAATTAAGAAAAAAATTAGGAAACCCAGATGTTATATCAGGCTATGTATCTTGACAAGTTTTAAGCCTTTGATTAAGATACTAGACCATTTCTTGGATCTTTTATCGTTCATTCTATTCTATTATGTAACTATCTGCGTGTTAAGTGTTTGCCATGTGATTTGATTATTGATGTTATTCTAGATTATATTGCAAGTAGTCAAGTTCTAAAAGATTCAGGGTGCAACTCCTTTATATTATTTGGTTTTTTGGGAAAAGTATATATATGCGCTCATACCTTGTCACTACTATCTTGTTAATGTTGTTCCTAAACTATTAAAAAAAAGTTTGTTTGTCTCCCAAAGGTCAGCAAAAAAACAAAATATCCTAAAAATTTTAGTAAGACAAAAATATCTTTATATAAATTTTTTTTTTTTTAAAAAAAAAAATCCAACGGGTGGCTTTCTCTTTCGTTTCTGGGCAAAACTGATTTGAAATCCTTCTTACTTTTTGGTTCCGCGGATTAGATTGAGATATCCTAGCAATTTGTAATTATGAGAGAAATCATATGAAATACAACCTGAGGAACAATTTACAGTAATAATCAGTTCTATTATGATGCATCAAATACTCAGATGGCATTATTTTGTGTGTTGGTTGTCTTGTGAGGGACCAACGAACAAGTGTTGGTTGTCTTGTGAGGGACCAACGAACAAAACAGTGTTTTTAGGTAAGATGGCAAATTGATTGTAACACAAGTGTAATGCAGGCAAAATGTCAATATCCTTCTGCTTTAATGATTAATCTCGTTAGTGATCTCCTTAGCAAAGTCCAATGTTTACCCTTATAGAATTTCAAAAAGAGAATAATTTATTTAAGGTCGCCTCATAAATGAGGGGTTTTCTGCCTTCTAATAAAAGAAACCAGTTAGCTTAAGTCTAAAAATTGCACAAAGCTATCTACAGGTTGTTGCATAAATGAGGGGTTTTTTGCTCACCAATAAAAGTAAACCATATTAGCTTAAGTCCAAAAATTGTACGAAAGTTATCTACAAGTAAAACATTGGATATGAGTTGAGAGAAAGAAAGGAGAGAGACTTATGTCGGAGGGATGCGGCTAAGGGGAGAGACCCACACGAGAGCTCAACCACCCATGTGGCTGGGTCTCCCGTTCTCCCTCCCTCGTTCGCCATCCACTGGCGACCTCTGTTGATCATCCTCTCTCTCACTCCGGCGAAAGCTCTCCATGCGTGAATCTGGAAATACCTTATAATTGTTGTTTCTTCGAATTTCCCTTTCATGTGATTTAAGCTACTGTCTCTCTCTTCATTACCCATTCTTTATTATTTCTAAGCCTTTTTATTTTTGAGTCATCTTAGACTCGGCAGGGGCTTTGCTAGCTAGTAAAGCAAATCACCTTAAGTGATTTGAGGTAGAAGACCTTCTCTTGTATTAGTTTTACCTGTTTGTATCAGTCTAAATTGCGAGGCCTATGTAAGGTTGATATAAAGCCATGGTTGTTTTCTAAGAGAAAATGGTCTAAGAATTTGGAGGTGGATTCTAGTAAATTTGAGATTTTTTGGGACTTTACGAACACAGAAAAAAGGAAAAAGAGAGAAAACAAAAAGGCATATATATATTTGTGGGTTTCTTTTACAAAATTGATGGGTACAACGTGGGCATTGTCTAAGGAGAATGACAAGCAAATCTTTATTTCAAACAAAAGAAAAAAAAAAAAAGAGCAAGATTCAATCGAAGTGTTTGTCTTTATATGTGCCTGTGTTTACCTCTCTTGAGTATGTACCTCAATATGGTTTCTGAGTGTAACTTATTTCAGATCTTCAATGGTTATTGGGTATGGGTGAAGAGGGGCTCTCTCTCTCTCTCTCTTCTTTTTTGGAGAGCGCCGCTGTCTACGCTTAGCCGGTAATCTCTCTTCGGCGTATTTTTCTGCATCCGGTGGGTTGGTTGGTTTTTTGATGTTTAGAAGACAGTTATCGGGTGTTTTGGTTTTAGTCTCTTAAAATATACTTGCTGAGGTGTCAACAATTTAATTAAAGGCAGAGAATATATACAACCGTAAAGCAGCACTTCTCTTTCAGAAATACTTCTAAAATTTTGAAGAAAAAAAATTAATTTTTGTATTTTTGTTTTTATTTTAGTAAAAGGTAATTTTGTCATTTTATTAAAAATAGGAGTGCATTATCTTTGTTTTGGTAGTTTGAGAGATAAATTGTCACAATTAATAATTTTAGAGATAAATTGTTATTAGAGTGATAGTTTGAAAGATTAAGTAAACTTACTTTAAAATTAACCTCCATATAATGATTTCAAGACAATCTACCATTAACCACCTAGATTTTGTAAATGTAACTTTAAACTATATTATCTATTGGATGTCAAGACAAAACCTAGTTTTAACCATTGGATTACAAAGCATTTGATTGAACTTTTAAGCTGATAATCTATATTCAGGGAGGACTGAGAAGATGGGCGGCTTATATTGAATTTTGGCAAAGCAGGTAAATCGGATAAAATTGTGTGTGTGAGAAGACTCTGCAAAGCAACACCAATTTAGCTGTATTCATCTGATCTAACCACACTTTCTCTCTTTCAAATGAAATTTTGATTATTATTCTATTTTATTGCTTTCGTGTGCTTAACTTCATATATATATATATATATATATATATATATATGTATATATATTTTACTCTGCTTCCACCCAAAAGGCAAAGACACAGAGATCCTTCTTTAGATTGGTTTGAAAAAAAATTATGTCATTTAAAAAATTACTTTCAAAACGAATCGAACATCAAATAGTTCCATAATTTGTAGGACTGATGAAGTGACTTCCATGCATCAATCATCGTTATTAAATTAACCTCCACCTCTTGATTTCAAGACAACCTACTATTAACCACCTAGATTTTATTTTGTAAATGTAATATTACACTTTATTATTCTCTATTGGATTTCAAGAAAAGGCATATACGAATCTTTAACCATATGATTTCGGGACAAAACCAACTTTTTTAATGTTGGTTTTTGGCTATTGATATAACATACTGCACAAAAATAAAACATATTCGAATTAATTGATTTGCAAAAATAAAAGAAGATGTTTTCAATAAGAGAGATGGGTTTGGATAGTTCATTCCATCCCATGTATGGAGAAAATGGAGAGGCTCGGTTAGACAATTATAAGCGGGTAAAATTATCTTATAAAATTGAAAAAAAAAATCACAAGTTAATGAAAAGTTGATTCAGCATTTGATGCGTCGACATCGGCAAAAGGAGTGAATATTACACAGTAAATTTTCCTCTTATCCATCAAGTATTGATTCTAAAGAAAAATGCTGAAAACTTTCCTAAAATGGAAATAGTTAGAGCGTGTCAGCTTTGTGAGGCTAGTAGGGAAAAAGAGGACAGCATTCAAATTTTTACCGTTAATGAAAAAGACAAAGCTCTTGCTAGTCTGGACTGCAAAGGAAAATTACCTCACTTGCTTGTCCCAAACAACAACACATTCCCATGTATTTTTACCGTTAGCAACGGTCCAACCCTAGCCTATTTTTTACCGCGCATTGTCCATATCCCAACCATACCATTCCACTGTTGATACACGAGAATCTTCTGCCATTTCCATTCTCCATTTCTTTTTTTTTTTTATTTGTTTTTCGTTCTTTCATGAAACGTCTCTTCTGCGTTTTTGACTGGGCTTTGCTTGGGGTGGCTTTCACGTGATAGTTGAGTTGTTGGCGCCCAGTCCGTGACTGTCAATTTTGCGAAGAGGCACAGTTGAAAACACAATAAAAACAGCTAGCCTCCACTAACCACAATTCGACAAGTTTTAGCTCATTAAAGACATCCTCGTACATTCTGAAGCTCCCCCACCACATGCATATTCGACTTTCACGACAAGCCAAGACGAATTGAAGGAGGAGCAATAATACAAAATCTGTTGCTAGTCTGAACTGCAAAGGGAAATTGATTTGGGATGAATGCAGATGGGAATGGAAAGGTAAATTTCGGGAGGAATTTCTTTAGTTGATTGGCAATGACTTTTGAGATGATCGTAAATAACATTGCAAAGACTAATTATCAAAGAAAAATCAATGTTTTTTATTTTTTTATTTTTTCTATATCTATTTTGTAGAGGCAGAACCAATGATTTTTAGGATCACGAATAAGATGAGATCTATGGTTTGTTGTCATCTATGGAGGGCGGTGGAAAGATGAAAGAATTTGGTGTAGAAATCCTTGGTGCTTACTAGCCAATGTTCTCGTTATTTATGTTTCCAGAGAATTTCGTCTCTGGTGAGGAGTTGTTGCAAAAGAATTTTTGAGCTGATGTTCCTCAAAAGAGGTTTTCAGCAGAGGGGGAAAGATGCTGGATAGAGTCGGTCAATGAAAACAAATATTTATACTATCAAAGTGCTCTTTGTTTTCAATTTTTTTTTTTTTTAAAAAAAAAAACATAGGATGAAAGCAAGGGAACCAAAAACAGTTTCTGCCCAAGATGACACAGCTGGACTGATCACGTGTCCAGAAAATGAGAAGGATATTTTTGGTCGGTCAGAGGAACTGATTGGGAGATAAGTGATCCATACAAACAAGACCACTCAGCATTATGGGTGTGTTTGGGAATAGTAGAAGTTAACTGAAATTGTAATAGATTTGATCGATGTTAGGAAAAAAGTAAGAATGTTTTGTATAGAAAAGTGAAATTTTTTGTTTTGTAGTAATTTATTAATTTAATGTAAACTTGACCAGCACTGTTTGACCTGTTATTGAACCAATTAAACGAATATCACCTACGATATCAATTTAATAAGAGCAAAATATAGTTTTAGGACTTGATGACGTAAAATATTTTGTATTATTTACTTTTATTATTTTCGCGTTTGATATTATGAATTTCTTCGGTCAGTATCCAATCCAAAATGGTCTTGTGAAGTTTTCTTTTTTTTTTTTTTTTTGTTTTTTGTTTTTACATCCCTTTTCATGGTTCTGCCTCCTTCGTTTTCTCTGTCGGTGTTTTCTCTATTTTCCTCTGCTTAGCAACAAAGAAGTTCATCCTCTCGGAGCCCAAGATCAAGATCTACCGCCCCTTTGACACCATCTTAGACGGCGACTTCTCCATCGACATTGTCTCCTCAGTCTCTAGCTTCTACGTCTTATTCCCCGGTAGCAAAAATAATCCTAAGACAGCTTTATTGATTCAAAAGCTTTTATCATTAAATCCTATTAAAACATATTGCCTCACTTCCTAATTGTTTTAGTGAGGCTGCTAATAATACTTCGAAACTGCTAACAATGTTATTAGAGGTTCAATCAATTTTTTGGAATTTTCAGAGCGAATTACTGAATTGGATTATGTAAAGTCTTACAAAATTTTAATTTGGGTCTCTATCAATCTAAAGTGCAAGTGAAAGTTTAGTGCAAATGAAGTTGAAGTCCTAAGATGCAAGGAACCCAATTTTTATATTTAGATAATTAGATGATTTGATATTTATTTTACAGTTAATTACTTTTTAGTACTTAAGTTTTTATTTGTGTTTTTTACTTAGTTTTCAATGCATATAATAAATGATACCTAACTTATGGGTAAATACCAGTTTAGTACCTTTGTCACTATTCTATCAACCAAATTAACGGACTGTCATGTGGGTGGTTTTGGCCCTTGGGGGTGACCGACCATCCCATATTATTTACGATGGCCCTTGAATGAAAATGAATAGCTTGAATTTAAAATTTTAGTGAATTCAAATTCAGTTATAATAGATGTTTTGTTGGAGGAGATAGTAAAAAATTAGTATTTAAAATTAAAAAAAAAAAATTACAGTTGAAGTAGTTAAAATAACCATTGCGGCATCTCAACATCATTTGAAAAGCAAATTCAGTTCCTCTGACTATGAGAAGACTCTGCGTAGCCACACCAATTTGGCAATTTGGCTGTATTCATATGATCTGACTACACTTTCTACTTCACGTGAAGTTTTTTCATAGTATTTTATTTTATTGCCTGCATGTGCTTTCGGGTAAAAAGTAACAAGCGTTGGTAAAATGCTCAGTTTCCTATATATATTTTACTCGGCTTCCACCCAAAACACAAACATAAAACACATGGTGAGAGATAGGAGAGACACAGAAATCCTTCTTATCTCCAACCTCATCTTCCTAGGTCCTACTCCTTGGCCGATTTCACTCCTGCTTAGTATGGCAGAAAACAGTTTTGCTAATATAGATATTCTACTGGACCTTTCCGGAAAGAATATAGAATTTTAAGCGGAACCTCTAACGAATGTTCCTACACCACAGTAAATTCGTCATAATCTCGAATTGGCCACACCACAATAAATTGACCACAGTTTCAAACCGACTATGGCCAACTTGAAATCACTTTATCAATCATCAATTTTATTCATTTTATTTCGATAATTGGTTTTTGTGCAGTATGTGCCAGCGAGACTTGTTGCCAAGTATCTTAGGGAGCAACTATGATGGGAAACAATGGCATTTTCAGTGCTATGTCCATGATCAACCAAGTTTGGCAAAGAATATAGGAAAGGGATGAACTCGGTTTTGCATAGACAATCATTTAGAAGGAGATATGTGTATCTTTGATGTTTTGTCAATCATGGATAGTGAGTTAAATCTCTAAGTACATGGTCAAGTCATATTTTTGAGTAGTGAAAATAATTCACTTTAGGTTGACATTAAGCACGTTCTATCGTCTACGCTTGAGTGATGGATTGTCCACATTAAGAGTGAAGGGAATGATTGACTGCCTATTAAAAATTAAGAAATGATAGATATTAATATATTTTTTCAATGGTTATCTCAAATTTTTTTATAAATTTAATAAATTATTTATTAAATTTGTGAAATATATATATATTTTTTAAATTGATAACAATATTTTTTATAAGAATTTCATATTTTAATAGGAGTTTGGGTTGGTTGATGTTTTTTGGCCGTTACTTGGTTAAGGGCAAAATGGGCAATGAGATCTTGGCTGGCGTTGTCCTTCTCGCTGCCTGCAGCACAGTGGCTCAGCAAATCTCCCATCGTCTTTGACGTGACGTCGCTCTTAATCTCTGGCTTTTACTCAACAGCTCGTCCTTGACCACTTAATTGCCGCCACAGATCAAGTTCTCAGAAGAGCTATTATAGCTAACAACAGAGCTACACAACAATGTCAGAAAAAGTAATATGATGAGACATCTCGGCTGAGTTAAATAACGAAGATAGCGCAGAGATTTCCTTTGTTACTGTTGACCATTATTTATCAAAAATTACCATTAAAATATTTTGATTTATTTTTTATTTTTTATATTACATTATTCATTTTTTACTATTATTCGAATAAAAAAATATACAAAATAAAACATTTTCTTTTTACAATTTTTTCACTTTTTTTAAATTAAACTTCTTCTTTTTTTCTTTTTTTCTTTTTTTTTTTTCACATCAACTGTAATATCTATAACAAAAACTTTAAAACTTTAGAACATTCATAATTGAAGAGTTAAATAGTATTTTTATCTAAAATGACTAGATAGATTTGTTAAAAACCCTTCACATTAAATTAGCATAAAAAAAAAAAAAAAAACTACATATAACAGCACTTTTCGAGTGAGTCATTTTATTTTTTATTATTTCTCTTACCTATATATATATATATATATATATTTTTTTTTTTTTTCAAAATTTTTTCACTTTTCAAGGGATGAATATTCTTTCACAATTTTTAATAAAAAGATATTTAAATTGCATATATATAAATATAACTAATCGAATGTAGGAGACTTTCGAAAATTCATTAAATAAACTAAATAAATTAAGTTTGAGAAGTTATTTTGCATAAAAATTTAGCTCATCCATTAGAAGAAATTTCATGCAGAAGGTATTATTAGAACGTATATCTACTTTACTTGTGATGGCCAATTTTCTTTTTTTACTTACTCGAAGATATTTACAAATATTCAAAAATAATTATAAGAGTTTGTTTAAAATTATGTTTAAGGGATTTAAAAGTGTTTTAATTTAAAAAATTTATTTTTCAAATGCAATCATAAACAGACTCAAAGACAACATTATTGGTTTACATGCTTTTATCGTTAAATCTCTATGAAAACATATTGCCTCATTATTTAACCCTTAAAAAAAAAATTTGTTGAGACCATTAATAATGTTCTTAGAAGGTTAATCAATTTCTTAAAATTTTCAGAGCGAATCACAAAATTGGATTTCGTAAAGTCTTACTAAATTTTAATTTTTTTAACTGATCTGCACTGGAGGATAGAAAAGTAATTTAAATTTACAAATTTTTTCATACGGCATAATTTGCAGCCTGATCTAAGTCACATTCCCCCAACACAATGCAGTGCCGTGGAGAAAAAAGCACGTTCAGAGGCCTGCTGCCTGCTGCCTGCTTCATCACGTGAGAGGGGGGGAGGGGGCGAGTATGGCAAACGCCCACACACTCCCCCAAGTCTGAAAATTTATACTGTTCATGGCAGGGACGGCAGAGAGAGGAAGTCAGCAAAGCATGAGCTCTGCAGATTTCACACTTCTTTTTCATCATTTTCCATTTTTAACCTTTTACCCATGGCACTCATTATTTTCCATTTGACCCCTATTCACAGCAAGGTTTGAAAAATTGCGAAGAGATTACGGTAATTTGATAGCAAGGATGTCATGACATGCGCTAGCTGGGTACTGGGTAGGCAGCAAAAGCGTGTATTGGGCAGAGAGAGGAACAGTGCACAATGGTTCAAATGACAATAATGCCCCTGCAAGAGAGGAAATCGAAATTTTCAAAAAAATTCATGTCCCTTGCAGGGGCATTATTGGAAAATAATTCACTAAGAGCTGCTTTGGCGCCGCGTTTTAAATATATTTCACTGAGAGCTGCATTGAATGGTCTCTGATTTTACTGGCATTTGTACGCTCGTAAAAAAACCAAAACCCAAACGAGCCCATTAGCTGACCACACTTTCAACTTCACGTGAAAATTTTGATTACTATTTTTTTATTTTATTGCCTGCATGTGCTTTTGGGTAAAAAGAAACAACCGTTGGTAAAATGCTCTGCTTCCTATATATATCTTACTAAGCTTCCACCCAAAACCCAAACACAAAACAAAGTGAGCGACAGGTGAGACAGTGAGAGCCTTCTTCTCTGATCTGTCCAACCCCATCTTCCTCGATCAGGTCCTACTCCTTAGCCGATTTCACTCCTGCTAAGTATGGCGGCAAACAGTTTTGCCAATATAGGTATTCTACCGGACGGTCCGGTCCTTCCATTACAGAATATAAAATTTCAAGCAAAACCTCTGACGAATATTCCTACACCACAGTAAGTTCATATCACTTTGTTAATCATCAATTTTATTTAGGATTTTAACATGTTCAACCACTTCCTAATCGTATATTAGGCATCGCTCTTACTTAGGTTGTAATAGGATACCCATGTTTGTTGTTGGTGGGCAATGATACATGTGCTATAGAAGTGGGTTCCTGTTACTCATGGCATAAATTTTAGAGCACACGGTTCTTAGAAGTTGATATTTTGTAATTCTTAGGAAATATATTATTATACGTAGCTTGGTTTATTTTGTTAGAAGTGAATATTTTGTAATTTGTAAAAAATATATTAGTTTGGCTTACTTTGTGGTAATCTGAAATCATGTATCGGCAAAATATTGATACTTTTGTGATGAATATTATAATTTATTGCTAATTTGCTGTTTTATAATTTCATTTAGGAAATTATTACCTACAGTAAAAGTTATTACCCTGTATAACTTCGTTATTTTATTTGGTTTTTGGGAAAAGTATATATATTCCCTCTCAAGCAACAACTATCTAATGTTGTTCCCAAACTACTAAAAAAATCTTGTTTTCTCCCAAAGGCCAGCAAAAAGCACAAAAATACCCCAAAAATTTTAGTAAGAGAAAAATATCTCGTAATTGATCTTCTTACTCCAATGTGTACCCCTATAGAATTTCAGAAATACTCTTAAAATTTTAGAAAAAGAAAATTGTGAGGCGGTTTTTGAGTATCGGAAACGTAAGTACTTTTGATCATTTTATTGGTTTACATTCAAAAGCCTCCGTCTATGGCTTATCTAACTGGGACATCAATCTACCTTCTACATGTGCTTTTTGCAAAGTTGTTCATTTTAAAGATTCACGATGTATTCAACCTCGAATTAACATGAACTGTAATATTATTCCAATGTTTCTAGGGAATGTGTTTCTAAGGAATGTGCACCATCATTTTAAGGATCATGATCAGGTACTTTTAATTGCAGTGTTTTTCGTTATTATCATTTGTTTTAATCATCTAAATTTGATAGTATATTAACCCACTTTGTCTTATTGAATGACAGCATAATTTATTTTATCTGATTATTGTTCGTCAATTGTTGCCAGGGATTTGTTCTATAATCCTTGATGCTGTTCTACGGAATATTGATTGTAGATCTTTTATGCCTTTGTTTTTAGAAGTTTGGAGTCCGATTCATATGGGTTTTCTACCGATCATATAGGTTAAAATTCTATAATTAATTAATATTCATTTTATTATTATGCTTTATAATTTTTTTTTGGAATTGAATTGTATTATAGTCACTAAAATAGTTCTTGAATTTGTACAGGTTTATTTGGTAGGCGATGATACATGTAAATGGGAACAGGGTGCAGTTTCTCATGGCATATATATATATATATATATATATTCAAGAATGTGATTAAATTTTGGCATTGTTATCATTAGTGGATATTTTGTAGTCTATAAGGAAATTACTATCTAATATATCATCATATGTTTGGTTTACTTTGTAGTACACTGAAATCTTGTACGGGTAAAAATATTGATACTTTTGTAGTTAATATTATAGCTTATCGTCAATTTGCTGCTGTTCTATTCTGTTTAGAAAATTATTATCTACAGTAAAAGATATTAAGCTGAAATCAGAATTAAATTACATGTCTGCACGATATTTTGGCAATGTCTGCATTCTCAGGCGTTCTTCTGTTGTACGGGCAAGTTTGTAATTAAGAAAAAAAATTAGGAAACCCAGATGTTATCTGAGGCTATGTATACAAGTTTTAAGCCTTTGATTAAGATACTAGACCATTTCTTGGATCTTTTATCGTTCATTCTATTCTATTATGTAACTATCTGCGTGTTAAGTGTTTGCCATGTGATTTCATTATTGATGTTATTTTGATTATATTGCAAGTAGAAGTTCTCAAAGATGCAGGGTGCAACTCCTTTATATTATTTGGTTTTTTTGGAAAAGTTCATATATCCCCTCATCCCCTCTCACTACACTATCTTGTTAGTGTTGTTCGGTTGTTCCTAAACTACTAAAAAAATTTCGTTGTCTCCTAAAACGTCAGCAAAAAAACAAAATCTCCTAAAAATTTTAGTAAGACAAAAATATCTTTATATAAATTAAAAATTAAAATAATAATTAAAAAAAACAATGGGTGGCTGTCTCTAGGGTTGTTCAAGCGGTGATAATCGGCGATTATTTGCAATAATCGCCTCCGCTTTAGGTGGTTATCGGATTTTCAATAATCGCAATCGCCTGTGCCTATACGGTTATTTTATAACCGGCGGTTAGCGGTTATTTTATAATCGGCGGTTAGCAATTTTCAAACTATTGCTGGGATCTAAATCTTAAAAAAAAAAATACAGCAGATTTGGACAAACCATTGTGGAAGCCAGGGACTAGAAGCCCAATCCTTGCAGAAAATCCATGTTACTCCAACCACACTTTTTCATGAATGGGCCAAATAAACACTAGGTCAGCAGGACATTTTTTTAGTGAGATCTTCAAATAAAAATCCGATATATATATATATATATATTTTTAAAAATTACTTTCAAAACAAATCAAACATCAAATAGTTGAATAATGCGTAGGACTAATGAGGTGATTTCCATGCATCAAACATAGTTATTAAATTAACCTCCATCTCCATATAATGAATTAATGATTTCTAGACAAAACCTACTATTATTAACCGCCTTTACACTATATTATCTATTGGATTTCAAGAAAAAGCATATACCAATCTTCAAGACAAAACCTACTTTTACTGTATCACCTTCTTCGATTATTTTAGTTATTTATCTCTACCCTTTATCTGTCTCTTTTTTTCTCTCAACAAACAATAAAAACCATAATATTTTAATAAAATAGAAAGCTAAATAGACAATTAGGAGTTTGGATTGAAAAATTAATAATTGAAATAAAAAAAAAATTAGGTATTTTGAGTAGTTAAAATAGTTCACTCTAGGTTGATATTAAGCACATTCTATCGCCTACACTTGAATAGTAGATTGTTCGCATTAAAAGTAAAGGGAATGATGGACCGCCTATTAGAAATTAAGAAATGATAGATATTAATATATTTTTTCAATGGTAATCTCAAATATTTTTTATAAATTTAATAAATTATTTATTAAATTTGTGAAATATACTATTAATTTAATAGTTTGTTTTTTTTTTTTAAAAATTGATACCAATATTTTTTATAAGAATTTCATATTTTAATAGGACTTTGGGTTGGCCGATGTTTTTTGGCTGTTACTTGGTTAAGGGCAAAATGGGCAATGAGATCTTGGGTGGCTTTGTCCATCTCACCACCTGCAGCACATTGGCTCAGCAAATCTCCCATCGCCTTTGACGTGACGTCGCTCTTAATCTCTGGCTTTTACTCAACAGCTCATCCTTGACCACTTAATTGCCACCACGGATAACGTTCTCAGCAGATCTAAGAGCATTCACATTAAGCTATTTAAAAATTTGCTAAATTTAACTTTTAAAGTGTATTTTTTTAGATATAATTAGTCATTTTTAAAAACTATCAAATATCAAATTCCTTAAATATTTTGTTATTTTTACCAAATAATATATTTTTTTAATTGTGAAACTAAATTACTTTAACTACGATAAAACTCACTTTCATGCTCACATATATGGAATTATTTTTTGTGCACAATTACATCTTTAATTCAATAGATTTCATTGATGAATGCATTTAATTTATTAGAGAAAAAAACCAATGGACGTAGTTGTGTATTTGAGAAAAGAGTAGTGACGGAAAAAAAAATGGAAGAGGAACAAATGTAAAAAATGAGAGGATGAAACTCTAGAGGGAAATAAATAGAAAAAGAGATGATGAAAAATGAAAAGTGGTGCTATAATGCAATAAAATAATATAAAATAATATGATAATATTTTAACATTTGCTTTTGGTCTCTTTAAATTTGAAGAGGAGGTTTGGCAAATGTTATATTTAACATTTGATAGAGAGTTTGATGTGGATGATATTTTGTAAATTTTGTTAAAATTTTAAAGAAATATTAAATATAGAGAGCTTGATGTGGATTCTCTTATAGCTAACATTAGAGCTCCACAACAATGTCAGAAAAAGTAATATGATGAGAAATCTTGGTTGAGTTAAATAACAAAGATGAGAGCATCTACTATACCGTCACGGCGTAAAAGAGCAGTTTTTTGCCTTTCATTAAATTGCTGACACCTCACCTAATACACCTTAAAAAAATGAAACGAAAAACACTGGAACCAAAAAACTGAAACCTAAATAAACCTTTGTCGGATCCCACTACCACCAACGCTCACAGCGGCGGGGGAATCACCAATGACGGGTGACCGTAATGGGGTCATGCAAACCACTGAGTGAGTGGCCGTGACCTAGTCGTGACCCACCATCTCTGGCCAAACCATCTCCAGCGACGTTATTCCTTTTCGGCCAAACCCAGCCAGAAATCACCGAAAAACACAAACACAACCTCAAAAATCGATTCTAATGCATCAAACTCCGTTTCTAATACCTCAAAACTCAATTCTAATGCCTCAAAAATCGTTTTTGGATTCAAAACTAAAACCTAGATTTTGAAAGTTAACCCTAAAGGGGTCTGGGATTCACCGGAGAAGATGACCGTGGTGAGTGGGTGTGGGCCAGAATGGCGTGTAATAGGTGGGCATCAGCGGAATTAAGCGGCCTGGGTGGTGGGCGTCAGCCATGGTTTGCTACATTTTGATGACCAACCTTCTTAGTTCGTTTTCCTTATCTTTTTTTTCTTCTTTCTCTCTTCTTTCTCTGCTGGCCGATCAAATCTAGTGTTTTTTTTTCTATCCAAGTTTTTTGCAATTTTTTTGCTTTAAGTGAGGTGTCTTGTTTCTATTGGTAGGCATAAACTCGATCGTTTACGCAACGACCGAACTAAAGATATACTCAACAAAGATAGTGCAGAGATTTCTTTGTTACTGTTGACCATTATTTAACAAAAAATCCTTTAAAATATTCTGATTTATTTTTTATATTTTATATTACATTATTTATTTTCTACTATTATTCAAATAAAAAATATACAAAATAAAACTTTTTTTTTTTTTTACAATTTTTTCACATCAACTGCAATATCTACAACAAAAACTTTAGCACACTCATAACTAAAGAGTTAAATGGCATTTTTATATAAAATGACTGGATAGATTTGTAAAAAGCTCTTTATGTTGGATTAGAGAAAAAAAAAAATACATATAACAGCACTTTTCGAGTGACTCATTTTATTTTTTATTATTTCTCTTACATATTTATATATATATTTTCTTCAAAAATTTTCACTTTTCAAGGGATGAATATTCTTTCACAATTTTTAATAAAAATATATTTAAATGACATATATATAAATATAACTAATCGGATGTATGAAGCCTTTAAAAATTTAATTAGATAAACTAAATAAAGTGAGTTTGAGAAGCTATTTTGCATAAAAATTTAACTCATCCATTAGAAGAAATTTCACGCAGACGGTATTATTAGAACGTATTTCTACTTTACTTGTGATGGCCAATTTTATTTTCTTTACTGACTCGAAGATATTTATAAATATTCAAAAATAATTTTAAGAGCTTGTTTGAGATTTTGTTTAATGGATTTAAAAATGCTTTATACTCGAAAAGTTTGTTTAAAAAAAGTACTTGTTTGATAAAAAAAAACTTTAAAATGCTTTTAAGTGTTCAAAAACCTTAAAAATTGTCAAAATGAATTTTTAGCAAATACTCAAAAATAAAACTTTTATTCATAAATTATTTTTAACATACAAATTTAAAATTTTATTTCTCAAATGCAGTCGTAAAAAACTCAAAGACAACTTTTTTGGTTTACATGCTTTTATCGTTAAATCTCTTTTAAAACATCTTGCCTCACTATTTAACCCAAAAAATATATATTTTGGTGAGGCCATTAATAATGTTCTTCGAAGGTTAATCAATTTCTTAGAATTTTCAGAGCGAATCACAAAATTGGATTTCGTAAAGTCTTACTAAATTTTAATTTTTTTAACTGATCTGCACTGGAGGATAGAAAAGTAATTTCAATTTACAAATTTTTTCATACGACATAATTTGCAGCCTGATCAAAGTCAGATTCCCCCAAAACAATGCAGTGCCGTGGAGTAAAAAGCACGTACGTTCAGAGCCCTGCTGCCTGCATCATCACGTGGGGGGGAGTATGGCAAACGCCCACACACTCCCCCAAATCTGAAAATTTATACTGTCATGGCAGGGACGACAGAGAGAGGAAGTCAGCAAAGCATGAGCTCGGCAGATTTCAAACATCCTTTTCATCATTTTCCACTTTTACTCTTTTACCCACTTGCACTCATTATTTTCCTTTTTACCTCTATTCACAGCAAGGTTTGAAAAATTGTGAAGATATTACGGTAATTTGATAGCAAGGATGTCATGACATGCGCTAGCTCCGCTGGGTAGGCAGCAAAGCGTGTATTGGGCGGAGAGAGGAACAGTGCACAATGGACGACAAAACCATCTCACCTCATATGAACGACAAAATTATAATAATAATAAAAAAAAGACTGCATACAGTCTGCACTGCAGGCTGTCTAAGTACGAATCGCACTGTAGCTCACTGTAGCTACAGTGCGGTTCCCGTTCTGCCCATTTCCGTTCCACTCGCAAACATAGCCATATATATTTTAGTCGGCCTTCTTCTAAACACAAAGACGAAGTGAGAGACGGTGAGATCCTCCTTCTCTGATCTCTCCAACCTCATCTTCGTAGGTCCTGACACAGAGATCCCTTTTCTCTTCAGTCTCCAACCCCTTCTTCCTAGTTCCTACTCCTTAGCCGATTGGCCCGATTTCACTCCTGCCAAGTATGGCGGCAAGAGTTTTGCCGATAGAGCTATTCTACCGGACGGTCCGGTCCTTCCTGGACAGAATATCAAATTTCAAGCAAAACGTCTGACGAATATTCCCACACCACAGTAAGTTCATACTTCGTTAATCGTCAATTTTATTTAGGATTTTAACATGTTCAACCACTTCCTAATCGTATATTAGGCATCGCTCTTACTTACGTTGTAATAGCATACCCATGTTTGTTGCTGGTGGGCAATGATACAGGTGGTATAGAATGGGGTGCTGCTACACAATGCATAAATTTTAGAGTTTGTAATTTGTAAGAAATATATTATTATACGTAGCTTGGTTTATTTTGTTAGAAGTGAGTATTTTGTAATTTGTAAAAAATATATTAGTTTGGCTTACTTTGTGGTAATACGAAATCATGTATCGACAAAAATATTTTTACTTTTGTGATGAATATTATAATTTATTGCTAATTTGCTGTTTTATAATTTCGTTTAAGAAATTGTTATCTACAGTAAAAGTTATTACCCTGTATAATTCCGTTATTTTATTTGGTTTTTGGGAAAAGTATATATATTCCCTCTCAAGCAACAACTATCTAATGTTGTTCCCAAACTACTAAAAAATTTTGTTTTTCTCCCAATGGCCAGCAAAAAGCACAAAAATATCTCGTAATTGATCTTCTTACTCCAATGTGTACCCCTATAGAATATCAGAAATACTCTTAAAATTTTGGGAAAAAAAAAATTGTGAGGCGGTTTTTGAGTATCGGAAACGCGAGTACTTTTGATCGTTTTATTTTTTACATTCAAAAGCCTCTGTCTATGGCTTATCTAACTGGGACATCAATCTACCTTCTACATCTGCTTTTTGCAAAGTTGTTCATTTTAAAAGTACACAATGTCTTCAACATCGAATTAACGTGAACTGTAATATTATTCTAATGTTTCTAGGGAACGTGTTTCTAAGGAATGTGCACCATTATTTTAAGGATCACGATCAGGGACTTTTAATCGCAGTGTTTTTCGTTATTATCATTTGTTTTAATCATCTAAATTTGATAGTATATTAACCCACTTTGTCTTATTGAATGACAGGTTAATTGTTGCCAGGGATTTGTTCAAAAATCCCTGATGCTGTTCTACGGAACATTTGCAGATCTTTTATGCTTTTTTTTTTAGAAGTTTGGAGTCCGATTCATACGGATTTTCTACCGAACCATATAGGTTAAAATTCTATAATTAATTAATATTCATTTTGTTATTAAGCTTTATATTTTCTTTTTCTGGAATTAAGTTGTATTATAGTCACTAAAATAGTACTTGAATTCGTACAGGTTTATTTGGTAGGCGATGATACATGTAAATGGGAACAAGGTATTGTTTCTCATGGCATATATATATTCAAGAATGCGATTAAATTTTGGCATTGTTCTCATAAGTGGATATTTTGTATTCTATAAGGAATTATTATCTAATATGTCTTCATATGTTTGGTTTACTTTGTAGTACACTGAAATCTTGTACGGATAAAAATATTGATACTTTTGTTGTTAATATTATAGCTTATTGTCAATTTGCTGCTGTTCTATTCTGTTTAGAAAATTATTATCTACAGTAAAAGATATTAAGCTGAAATCAGAATTAAATTACATGTCTGCATGATATTTTGGCAATGTCTGCATTCTTGGGCGTTCTTCTGCTGCACGGGCAAGTTTGTAATTAAGAAAAAAAATTAGGAAACCCAAATGTTATCTGAGGCTATGTATCTTAACAAGTTTTAAGCTTTTGATTAAGATACTAGACCATTTCTTGGATATTTTATCGTTCATTCTATTCTATTATGCAACTATCTGCGTGTTAAGTGTTTGCCTTGTGATTTGATTATTGATGTTATTTTGATTATATTGCAACTAGTCAAAGTTCTCAAAGGTGCAGGGTGCAACTCCTTTATATTTTTTGGTTTTTTGGGAAAGGTATATATATCCCCTCATCCCTTCTCACTACTATCTCGTTAATGTTAAACTACTAAAAAAATTTGGTTGTCTCCCAATGGTCAGCAAAAAACAAAATATCCTAAAAATTTTAGTAAGACAAAAATATCTTTATATAAATTAAAAAAAAAATTAAAAAAAAAATAAAAAGCCCAACGGGGTGGCCGTCTCTATCGTTTCTGGGTAAAACTGATTTGAAATCCTTCTTACATTTTGGTTCTGAGGATTAAATTGAGATATCCTAGCAATTTGCAATTATTCGAGAAATCATATGAAATACAACCTGAGGAACGATTTACAGTAATGGTCAGATCTATTATGATGCATCAACTCTACTGATGGCATTATTTTGTGTTGGTCGTCTTGTGAGGGACCAACAAACAAAACAATGTTTTTAGGTAAGATGGCAAATTGATTGTAACACAAGTGTAATGCAGGCAAAATGTCACAATCCTTATGGTTTAATGATTAATCTCGTTATTGATCTTCTTAGCAAAGTCAAAGGTTTACCCCTATAGAATTTCAAAAAGAGTACAATTTATATGAGGTCGTTGCATAAATGAGGGGTTTTCTGCATTCCAATAAAAGAAACCACGTTAGCTTAAGTCCAAAAATTGCACAAAAGTTATCTACAGGTTGCATAAATGAGGGTATTTCTGCCCACTAATAAAAGAAAGCCATGTTAGCTTTAGTCTAAAAATTACACGAAAGTTATCTACAGGCAAAGCATTTTTATATGAGATGTAAGTGATTTGAGGTAGAAGACCCTTCTCTTGTATTAGTTTTATCTATTTGTATCGGTATAAATTGCAAGGCCTATGTAAAGTTGATATAAAGCCATGGTTGTTTTCTAAGAGAAAATGGTCTATGAATTTGGAGGTGGATTCTAGTAAATTTGAGATTTTCTAGGACTTTACTAACACATAAAAAAGGAAAAATAGAGAAAACAAAAAGGCATATTTGTGGGTTTCTTTTACAAAATTGATAGGTACAACGTGGGCATTGTCTAAGGAGAACGACAAGCAAATCTTTATTTCAAACAAAAGAAAAAAAAAGCAAGATTCAATCGGTGTGTCTGTCTGTATCTGTGCCTGTATATACCTCTCTTGAGTCTGTGCCTCAATATGGTTTCAAGTGTTAACTTATTTCAAATCTTCAATGGTTATCGGGTATGGGTGAAGATGGGCTCTCTCTCTCTCTCTCTCTCTTCTTTTTTGGAGAGCGCCATTGTCTACGCTCTGCCGGTAATCTCTCTTCGGCGTATTTTTCTGCATCCGGTGGGTTGGTTGGTTTTTTGATGTTAAGAAGATAGTTATCAGGTGTTTTGGTTTTAGTCTCTTAAAATATACTTGCTAAGGTGTCAACATTTTAATAGAATGCAGAAAACATATACAACCATAAAGCAACGCTTCTCTTTTAGAAATACTCCTAAAATTTTGAAAAAAAATTTATTTTTTGTATTTTTGTTTTGTTTTAGTAGAAGGTAATTTTGTCATTTTATTAAAATTAGGAGTGTATTATCATTGTTTTGGTAGTTTGAGAGATAAATTGTCACAATTAATAATTTAAGAGATAAATTGTCATTAGGGTGATAGTTTGAAGGGTTAGGTAAACTTTACTTTTAAATTAACCTCCCATATAATGATTTCAAGACAACCTACCATTAACCACCTAGATTTTGTAAATGTAACTTTAAACTATATTATCTATTGGATTTCAAGAAAAAGCAGATACCAATCTTTAACGATTGGATTTCAAGACAAAACCTATTTTTAACCATTGGATTACATAGCATTTGATTGAACTTTAAGCTGGTATTCTATATCCAAGGAGGACTGAGAAGATGGGCGGCTTATATTGAGTTTTGGCAAAGTAGATGAATCGGATAAAATTTTGTGTTTGAGAAGACTCTGCAAAGCAACACCAATTTGGCTATATTCATCTGATCTGACCACACTTTCTCTCTTTCACGTGAAAATTTGATTATTATTCTATTTTATTGCTTTCGTGTGCCTAACTTCATATATATTACTTTGCTTCCACCCAAAAGGCAAAGAGAGATCCTTTTTTAGACTGGTTTGAAAAAAAATTATGTCATTTAAAAAATTACTTTCAAAAATGAATCTAAAATCAAATAGTTTAATAATTTGTAAGACTGATGAAGTGACTTCCATGCATCAATCATCATTATTAAATTGACCTCCACCTCTTGATTTCAAGACAACCTACTATTAACCACCTAGATTTTATTTTGTAAATGTAATATTACACTATATCATTCTCTGTTGGATTTCAAGAAAAAGCATATTCCAATCTTTAACCATATGATTTCGAGACAAAACCAACTTTTTTAATGTTGGTTTTTGGCTATTGATATAACATACTGCACAAAAATAAAACATATTCGTATTGATTGATTTGCTAAAATAAAAGAAGATGTTTTTTATAAGAGAGATGGGGTTGGATAGTTCATTCCATCCCATGTATGGAGAAAATGGAGAGGCTCGGTTAGACAATTATAAGCGGGTAAAATTATCTTAAAAAATTGAAAAAAAAAAATCACGAGTTAATAAAAAGTTGATTCAGCATTTGATGCGTCGACATCGGCAGAAGGAGTGAATATTACACAGTAAATTTTACTCTTATCCATTAAGTTTTTTTTTTGGAAGGAGTTATCCATTAAGTATTGATTCTAAAGAAAAATACTGAAAACTTTCCTAAAATGGAAATAGTTAGAGCGTGTCAGCTTTGTGAGGCTAGTAGGGAAAAAGAGGACAGCATTCAAATTTTACAGAAAAAAAAAAAAAAAAACGGTGAACTGACGAAGCCATGAGAAAGGAGGAGCAATAATACAACAAAATCCAAGATAATGAAAAAGACAAAGCTCTTGCTAGTCTGGACTGCAAAGGAAAATTACCTCACTAGCTTGTCCCAAACAACAACACATTCCCATGTATTTTTACCGTTAGCAACGGTCCAACCCTAGCTCATTTTTTACCGCGCATTGTCCAGATCCCAACCAAACTGTTAATGTATATGTGGGGCATTCCCACATTTAGTAGATGGAAATATAAGGTATACATCTTTCAATACAATGTAACTGTTGATACACGAGAATTTTCTGCCATTTCCATTCTCCATATCTTTATTATTATTATTTTTTTCCTTCCTTCATGAAACGTCCCTTCTGCGTTTCTTGACTGGGCTTGGCTTGGAGTGGCTTTCACGTGATAGTTGAGTTGTTGGCGCCCAGTCCGTGACTGTCAATTTTGCGAAGAGGCACAGTATGTTGTCTTCTATGGATGGTGGTGGAAAGATGAAAGAATTTGGTGTAGAAATCCTTGGTGCTTACTAGCCATTGTTCTCGTTATTTATGTTTCCAGAGAATTTCATCTCTGGTGAGGAGTTGTTGCAAAAGAATTTTTGAGCTGATGTTCCTCAAAAGAGGTTCTCAGCGGATGGGGGAAGATGCTGGATAGAGTCCGTTAATGGAAACAAATATTAATACTATCAAAGTGCGCTCTGTTTTCAGCTTCTTTCTTTTCTTTTCTTTTCTTTTTTTTTCTTTTTTAACATAGGATGAAAGCAAGGGAACCAAAAAAAGTTTGCGCCCAAGATGACACAGCTGGACTGATCACGTGTCCAAAAAATGAGAAAGATATTTTTGGTCGGTCAGAGGAAGCGATTGGGAGATAAGTGATCCACACAAACAAGACCACTTAGCATTATATGTTACCAGCCATTGAATATCATATTTGCTTATATTATATGTAAGCAAAAGGTGAAAAAAAAAAGGGGGAAACATGCAAACAATAGTAGACAAGAGCTTTTTTAAAAAAAAATTTCAAGGAGACGATAGCTTCTTATTCGTGATCAGTTTGTAAACTTGACCAGTACTGTTTGACCTGCCTGTTATTGAACCAATTAAACGTATATCACCTATAATATCAATTTAATAAGAGCAAATATAGTTTTAGGACTTGATGACGTAAAATATTTTGTATTATTTTCGCATTTGATATTATGAATTTCTTTGGTCAGTATCCGATCCAAAATGGTCCTATGAAGTTTTCTTTTTCTTTTTTTTTTTTTTTTTTTTTTGTTTTTACATCCCTTTTCACGGTTCTGCCTCCTTTGTTTTCTTTGTCGGTGTTTTCTCTACTTTCCTCTGTTTAGCAACAAAGAAGTTCGTCCTCTTGGAGCCCAAGATCAAGATCTACCGCCCCTTTGACACCATCTCAAACGGCAACTTCTCCATCGACATCATCTCCTCAGTCTCTAGCTTCTACGTCTTATTTCCCGGTAGCAAAAATAATCCTAAGACAACTTTATTGATTCAAAAGCTTTTATCATTAAATCCTATTAAAACATATTGCCTCACTTCCTAATTGTTTTAGTGAGGCTGCTAATAATACTTCGAAATTGCTAACAATGTTATTAGAGGTTCAATCAATTTCTTGGAATTTTTAGAGCGAATTACTCAATTGGATTATGTAAAGTCTTACAAAATTTTAATTTGGGTCTCTATCAATCTAAAGTGCAAGTGAAAGTTTAGTGCGGATGAAGTTGAAGTCCTGAGATGCAAGGAACCCAATTTTTATATTTAGATAATTAGATGGTTTGATATTTATTTTATGGTTAATTACTTTTTAGTACTTAAGTTTTTATTTATTTTTTTACTTAGATTTCAATTCATATAACAAATGATACTTGACTTATGGGTAAATATCAATTTAGTACCTTTGTCACTATTCTATCACCCAAACTAACGGACTGCCATGTGGGTGGTTTTGGCCCTTGGGGGTGGCCGGCCATCCCATATTATTTACAATGGCCTTGAATGAAAATGAATAGCTTGAATTTAAAATTTTAGTGAATTCAAATCCAGTTATAATAGTTGTTTTGTTGGAGTAGATAGTAAAAAATTAGTATTTAAAATAAAAAAGTTACAGTTGAAGTAGTTAAAATAACCATTGCTGCATCTCAACATCATTTGAAAAGCAAATTCAGTTCCTCTGACTGTGAGAAGACTCTGCAGAGCCACACCAATTTGGTTGTATTCATATGATCTGACCACACTTTCTACTTCACTTGAAATTTTTTATTAGTATTTTATTTTATTGCCTGCATGTGCTTTTGGGTAAAAAGAAACAAGCGTTGGTAAAATGCTCAGTTTCCTATATATATTTTACTCGGCTTCCACCAAAAGAAATAGGAGAGATCCTTCTTATCTCCAACCCCATCTTCCCAAGTCCTACTCCTTAGCCGATTTCACTCCTGCCTAGTATGGCGGCAAACAGTTTTGCTAATATAGATATTCTACCGGACGTTTCTGGAAATAATATAGAATTTCAAGCGGAACCTCTAATGAATGTTCCTACACCACAGTAAATTCATCATAATTTCGAATTGGCTACACCATAGTAAATTGACCATAGTCTCAAACTAGCTATGGCCGACTTGAAATCACTTTATCAATCATCAATTTTATTAATTTTATATTGATAATTGGTTTTTGTGCAGTATGTGCCAGCGAGATTTGTTGCCAAGTATCTTAGGGAGCAACTGTGATGGGAAACAATGGCATTTCCAGTGCTGTGTCCAAGATCAACCAAGTTCAGCAAAGAATATAGGAAATGAATGAACTCGGTTTTGCATAGACAATCATTTAGAAGAAGGAGATGTGTGTATCTTTGATGTTTTGTCAATCATGGATAGTGAGTTAGATCTCTAAATACATGGTCGAGTCATATTTTTAATAGAATTAAAATCCTTGTTCTAATCGGTTACTTAGTTGAATTCCTATTTATTTGTTTTATGTAACTGAAATTGATGAATTTTATTGCTCCATTATTCTTTATATATATATATATATATCTTTCAAGCTGAGTTAGATTACATATTACATTAAAAATGCACGTGAGGATCTGTATGGAGGAAATCACAAACAAACTATACTAAGATGAAAGAAAGGTGATATGCCACGAAAATAATCTCGTTACTCATTCAAACAAAATGCCTGCTGTAATCACTTTCTTTGTACATGGCAGAAAGGCCTAGGATAAGTGCAATAGCTCGCACGCTGTATAAGGTCAACCTAAATCTTTTTTATTTCGAAGTAAAATGTTTTATGCCAAAAAAATTATAGTTAAAGCTTTTTTTTAAAACCAAAGACATTTTTCAGCATTTAGTTCATACAAAAAATTAAAAAATATTAATTTTTTATATTTCCATTCAATCATATTAATTTATAAATACCAACTTTCATTCTTAACATATAAATATTTATATAAAACAAAAAAAAATCGAGGGTCGGTTCAATCTACCCATAAAGGATTAGTCCCATACTCCCATCCCACAAAAGCTACTCTTTTCGGGCAGGACAGCTGCCCATCATCCATATTTTATGCTATCAACACCTCTCAACGGCAGCCCTTTTCTCCAATGACTTGTACGGACTGACACCCATGTTTTAAGTACGGAGTAGAACCCCAAGTCTTACTAAATTTTAATTTTTTAAGTGATTTGCACTGAAGGATAGAAAAGTAATTTCAATTTACAAATTTTCAGAGGCCTCACCTGCTGCCTGCACTGCATCATCACGTGGTCTCTGGCAGCTTCCCATCACATTTAACCAAGCTCAATTAATTCACGAAAATGCCCTTACGCCTATTAGATTCTACTCCTTTTTATTTCCCTCACGCCTAAAAATAAAAATGAGCATTCTCAGGCCTTCTTCTTTCCAACCACATCTTCCTCAAGTCCTGCTCGATCTTAGCCGATTTCGACTACTGCTAATTATGGAGGCAAACAGTTTTGCTAATTTACGTATTCTACCGGATGGTCCGGTGCTTCTCGGACAGAATATAAAATTTCAAGCGAAACCTCTGACGAATATTCCTACACCACAGTAAGTTCTATGTTCTTGAACCGGCTATGACCGACTTCCATATCACTTTGTTAATCATCAATTTTTTTTTTCTTTTTTTCAGTTCTTGGTTCTTGTGCAGTATGTTTTTGCTGAATTGTTTGCCTGAAAGTGGACATGATCAACCAAGTTAGACATAAACAAACGTCTTATAACTTACATAACTAGTCTAAACACTCCGGACCTAGTGTTTTATGATAACTAGTTCAAACATTCAAAATTGGTGATGTATTCTGTTTTATGAATCTCTCAGGATCGATGATGTTTCATGTCTGATGTTCTAATATTTGTTTATTTATTTATTCGGAGGCTAATTTTTGTAGTCTTTCAGATCATCATGATTCATGTGTGTGATAGTTGGTGTCTTGTTTGAACTCTTTCAGACGGTGTTGTACGGCACTATATACTTACAATTGCAGAAATTTTGAATGATAGCTAGACTTTAGTACTTATCCTTATGAATTTTATGGCGTCAATTGCAGGTCCATAATGATTTTTATGGACTTAATTATAAGTCCATAGCTTCAGAATCTATGTCATTGAAATCATATTATTGGTATGACTCTCAAAACTTGGTATCAAAAATTTATTTCAATCTTGTTCTATATAAAAAAAAATTGCTTGATCCGATATGCTGTAGGTTCAAGCATTCTTTCATGGCATTCTTTCCAAAGCTGTTTGGCAAAAAGGATTCAACGCGACTTGATATCGAGACTCATGGTAATCATAAATGTTCCTTTTTTTTGTATTTTTTTTCAGGCTAATTTTGGTAGTCTATTCTATAATTTGTGTATGACAGGTGTCAGAAATTTTCTCTAAATGTAATTTTAAAATTTTAGAATTAAATAATTTGTTTTTAAATTATTTTTGTAAATGGCATATATGTAATATCTTGTTTGGAAGAAATAGAGTTTTAACTTTGAGGAAAATGCGCAAGCCTTCCTGTTTGTGGGTTCTCCAAACAGCCCACAGTTCAGTGGCCTATGAAATTGGAAAGCTTCGAAGGTATTTTGGGCACAGTCAACTTCAACGGGCATGCGGTGTATGGTCATAGGGCCCATTAGGTAGTGTAGTGGACAAAGCAATACACATGTTACGTTACGTGATTCATGTGATATATCATAGTACCAGACGTTCCACCGGACGGTCTAGACCTTCGCGGACAGAATATAGAGTTTCAGGCACGTACCCGAGAGACTGGGTCTCGTATAGTTCCATTATGTAAACTATGTGGGTCTCACATATCATGTAAAGCCTACAAATATGGTGTGTAAAAGATTTATGCCATTGCTTCACTCTTCACCTTAGCTGGCCACCAAGCAAGTAGGTGCTGTATGACAGAGAGAAGGGGCTCTTGGCTGGCTGCTGATACAGAAAGCATATCCATTGGCCTAAATTTCTTCTTTGTGATCCTCCACACCATCTCTTTCTTCCTCTTCTAATCAAATTGCTGTTTTTGTTGATATTCTGAGTGTTTTCTGTATGGGATTGAATATTGATGGGAGACCCATTTGCCTTGATGGTCTTTTCGTGGGATACAAGGAGTCACTTCTCATTTTCTCAATTTATTGGCACTATTTCGTTGCGCGTTGCCAAAGACCTACAAAGAGGTCAACGGTTGAAATGGCAAGATGGGATTGACGATAGAACTGCTTCTAATTATGCTTAAGTTAGCGAGAGAGAATTTGATAGTGTGAGAACAAAATGAAAGCAAGAAATGTGAACGAGCTCCTATGCCTATAAAGTAGACCGCTTCACTTTCTATAGAGGTTTCCCATCTTTAGTTGGCTAAATTAGGGCTTGTATCGAAAGTCAGGGGTACCTATAAGCAATAAATGAGTAATTTGGGCTCAATATAGGAAAGTAAACAGTACAGGTTGAGGTAGGGGTGGCAATGTGTGTTGGTCACACGATTATGACCGACATGATTAATTAATCGTGTCGAACCCGTCGACCCGAACACGACACGCTTCATAAACGGGTGACACGACACAAACCCGTTTGTATAAACGTGTCGTGTCACGACACGCTAACCCGAAACCGACACGACCCGAATGTATATTTTTTAGTTTTTAGTTTTTTTTTTTTAAAAAAAACTTTTTAATAGCAAAATTTTAGCAACCAAAGCAACAAAATAACAAATACAATGTTCTTTTATCTAATAACACATTCTAATAGATGAAAGCAGTTACAAATATAATACAAAAAATATAAAAGATCTTGATCCATTTATTTGTGGTTTAGGAATAAGAAGAGCTTGGTGGATATTTATTTACCAAAATGATTATATTCTTATCTCACTCTTAAAGATATTTGTGATGGACATGTGATTCTTATTTATATTTTTAAAAAATATTTGGTACATGTTCTACTAAAAATACATATATAAATCATATCAATTTTAGACACTATCAACCACTTTAATATATTAAATCAGAAGAAAAAATTTTAATTTAATTTAATTTGAAATAAAACTTTATACTTTAACAAAATAATTAATATTGACACAAACATTTAAGGAATTTACAAGTGGAGATGTATTTGGAGATTTCAAAGTGATATAATAAGTTAATAACCACTAGCATGGAGAAAAAAAAAATTAAAATTTTTTTTTTTAAAAAAAAAAAAAAAATTAAATAAACGTGTCAACCTTGGTCGGGTTGACACGTTGACCATCGACTAAACGTGAGAACCGCGACCCGGCGGGTTGACACGACCCGACACGATTATAAACGTGTCATAAACGGGTTGACCCGTTTATGACCCAAACCCGATTATGCCCAACCCTAACCCGGTTTTTGCGTGTCGTGTTCGTGTCGGGTTCGCGTGTCACGAGTTAAATTGCCAGCCCTAGGTTGAGGCAATGGGCCAGCTTGATTTTTGGTGAAAGTTAGTTCGAGAGAGAGAGAGAATGTATTGACTAATATTACATAGAAAAATCAGAGTGTGGGGTAACTTTTACCTGCCAGCTTGAATGTTATGCAAAAAATGGGTTCGGTCCTTCTAAATGACATTTTTTTTTTCTATTAAAAAAAACTACAATTTGTTTTATCAATTCAGATCGGTTTAGAGTACGTTTTTAAATAAATCGCAATTTCAGAGTGTGGGATTACAATTTTAAAAATGCAGATTTGAAAATTGTAAAAAAATTTCGCTATTTCTATAAGCCGACTAGATGTTTATTTTAAAAAGTGCAAATTTAAACCAAAATCACAATTTGGCTTAAAATTCTATTGACCCTAACTCGATAGTTTCAAGTTAAAAGCATTCATTGCAGCGTCACCAAACTAATCTTTTGGTTATTTTGGTGAGACAATTTAACCAAAATTGCTTAAAATACCACTTTTTAGCCTCACCATTTTAACCAAAAGAAATAACAAGATGAACAGTAATCATAAAATATAAAATTTACTATTCACTCACCTATTCATTAAACAAATCTATTTTCTCTCTTCCTTTTGCTTTTCATTTCTTTTTTTTTTTTTTCCGCAGCTCTTCCCTCTCTCTCTCTTTTTAAATAATTCTCTTTTTTCAAAATAATTAAAAAAATAAAAAAATGACACAAATTAAAAAAGATACAAATTAAAAAATACGAGGGAGAAATTACAAAGAAAAAAAAAAGATAGAAATCACAAATTTTCTCTCTGAGCGCAAATAAGATAGAAACTAAAAAATATGACCGTTAGAAAAATTACAAAATTTTAAAAATATTACCGTTAAAATAAGACAAATATTCTTAAAATTTACCATTAGGAAAATATAAATATTAAAAAACATAAAAGTTAGAGAAATAATAAACAAATTTTTGAAAATTAATATTTAAATGAAATAGTGAAAGTGAATTGTTAAAGTAGAGATGTTGAAAGAGGTGTTCTAAAAAGATAAGTTGTTAAAATAACTAAAAGTATACTTTTCATTATTTTGGTGAGTAAAATTTGGTAAGGTTGTTGTGGATATTCTAAGTTCGCAAATAAGGCAATCCTTTAAGGGGAGAAATATTTTACGGTCTCATATCAAGCACGGTGTGCCTTTGCTTTTAGGCTTTGTAAGGGGAGAAATATTTTGTCTCTTACCAATTATTATTTTTCTCGTCCTTTATTTCTTTCACTCTCTCTCTTCTCCTTTCTTTCACATTCTCTCCCTCACAAAATAATATTTAAAGAAAAATAAAGAGTAGAATTGAGAATCTATTAGAGTGTATGAAAAAATGAGTAGCTATAGTAAAATTTTACACTTTTTCAGTAGCAATTTTGCATACTTCCACTCGAGATGCTCTTAGTGCATCCTTTCTATTTTTTATTTATTTTTTACGAACTCTTTAGGGTTAATTTTATTAGCGGCAATTTTTCTGACGAAATTTAAAGAGAAGCATAAAGCAACGAAACAGAGAAAGAAGTTGATAGCCGGCCCGAAAGGCCCAAAAAACACACACTTCAAAAACAGCAGATTCGGCTAGACCATTGTGGACTAGAAGCCGAATCCTTGCAGAAAATTCATGTTACTCCAACCACACTATTTCATGAATAGGCCTAATAAACAATAGGCCCAGTAGGACAATTTTTTAGTGAGATCTTCAAATAAAAAGGTAAATATTTTTTTAAAAAATTACTTTTAAAACCAATCAAACATCAAATAGTTTAATAATGTGTAGGACTAATGAGGTGATTTCCCAAAATAAAACACCCAAATGACAATCTACCCTTCAAATTTTTAATTATGATAATTTACCTCCAAATTACCAAAACAATGATATTGTACTGCCAATTCTAGCAAAATGATGAAATTACCTTTATAAAAATTTTAGTAAGACAAAAATATCCTTAAAATTTTGAAATATATATTAAATTTTAGTATTTTAGTATTTATTTTAGTAAGGTTAGTTTCATCATTTTGTTAAAATTATTAGTGCATTGCCATTATCATATATATATATATAAAAGCCGAGTTTTGACGTAGAAACTGCTTAACATTTTTTCCATTATATTAGTATTGTCATTTTATTTTATTTTATTTTATTTTTTTTATCTTTATCTTTATTTTCGGTGATCATGTTCTTCCATTTTTGTTTTTGTCGATTATATATATATATATATATATATATATATATTCTATTTTCTATTTTTCCTTCTTTTACTTTCTATTTATATCAATCTATTCATTGTTTCTCGAAAAAAATTATACTATAGTTATTTTCGTTATTTATTTATTTATTTTTCCTATAACAGTTAATATACTACAATTAATATATTTAATTGTCTTAATGAAGAAAACAAAATGTTCACAAATTCTCTGTGTCTCTCTCTCTTTCTTTTTTCTTTTTCTTTTTCTCTTGCTTTCTTTTTTTTGAAGAAAAGATAGACATTCTTATTCATAATCAAATATGCAAGGAAAACAACAGTCTCCTTGCAATACAGCTCAATAACAGAAAGATCAACAACAACCCACAATCCCCTCTCTCTCTAGTGGAATACAGACAGCAATAAGAGCCGACCACAAAGGCTACCCAAGTGACTGCCCCCAGGTTTTTTGAGAGTAGAAAACAATGGGCTGTACCACAATCAAAAAACATAAAAATCAACCATCTAGAGCAGCTTGCTCTAGTAGTAACGTGTCATGAATACAGCTAGGTGGCATATCATGCCATGTTTTTGCAGTACTATGTGTCAAAGCAAATTTGGCCAAGTCATGGGTTACTTTATTGCCTCCACGCCTCACAAAGGTAAGTTGCCAATACAATACAGCCTGCAACTCTACCTTTACATCTTCGATTAAGTGCCCCATCCAGCTCCTATCAACCTCTGTAGAGTGTACTGCGTCGATGACCGCTTTAGCATCACCTTCTAGATGGAGTTTGGAGTAGCCCATCTCACGGCATGTCTGAATTGCTAGTAACAAAGCTAACGCCAGCACCCCGCTCCAAACAACCTTTTTTGTGACACAACGCTACGCCAAAGAAGTTCCCCGGAATCACGAAACACCACACCGGCCCATCCGACCAAAACCGTATCAAGGCAGCGAACCAATTCCTTTGCACCAATCCGGCCGGAGCTTTCCAGATTTGTATAGGCGGGGTCTCACGCCGAGAAGCACGCCTTGTTCGGTTTGAGAGCCAAAGAAAATTCTTGAACAGATTAATGGTGTTACGCATGATGACGTTTGGATGGGAAAAAGTTCCACCATGAACAACGTCATTTCTCCTCCGCCAAATTCCTTTGCCACGCTGCAACAAAGCACCATCTCCTCTTGAGTGCATCTATTAAAAAGCCCTCCACCACCGCCTAAACCCCGAGCCTCGTAAATGTACATTTCTAGAAAATAATGTTGCCCACGCTCACACATCCATAGTCAAGGACACTTCCATAAAACATGGAACGGACAGGTTCTAATCCACACAAGGGCACAAAGGGTCCATAATTAATCTTCTGCACAAATTCTCTCGGGTGGGAAGTATGTCGTTACTCGCACTCCATAAAATTTTTTTTCCCACACTAGGAATTGGCAAACTCCAAATCCTCTCCCATATTGAATTAACCTCCCCTATTGAAGAGCTACTAGCCATAGATGCAAACTCTATCTCCTTTTGCAAGTGATAAGCACTCTTAACCAAAAAAACTCCATTCTTTGTTCCCTTCCATCTAATGATGTCTTCCTGATTGGTGCAACTTATAGGAATTGCTTGAATCATTCGGACTTCCTCTCTTGAGAAAATGGCCTCCAACAATGGAGTGTTCCACCATTTTGAGTCTGCATCAATAAGCATATCCACCTTTGCATTCGGGTCTAAAATTGTTGGAGGTGAAATGGGCTTATAGGTTGATAGGTTGTGAAGCCACCTATCTGACCAAATACGAACTCTACGCCCATTTCCCACTCGCCATATCAGCCCTTCCCGAAGTAAGTCACAAGAACTAAAAATACTCCTCCAAGCAAAGGACGGTCTCTTCCCAATATTTGCTTCCAACACCGAGCACTCTGGATAATACTTTGCCTTCATAATCTGTGCTATCAAACTAGTAGGTTGGGACCATAATCTCCAAGCTTGTTTGGCTAACAAAGCTTTATTAAAACTTGTGAAATCACGGAAACCCATTCCTTAGCTTCCTTTGAACGGCCCATACGCCCCCAACTCATCCAATGCACTCGAGATTTATTCTCTTGGTGCCCCCACCAAAATTTTTGCATTTGTGAATTTATCTCCGAACATAAAGCTTTCGGGAGACGAAAGACACTCATGCAATAGGTAGGTATTGCTTGGACTACCACCTTAAGAGAATCTCCTTGCCAGCTTGCGACAAAAATTTAATTTTCCAATCCTGCAATTTCTTCCACACCTATCAATAATGGTTTTAAAAGCTGTCGTGCGAGACTTACCCACCAAGGCGGGCAACCCCAAATACTTGTCATACCTTTGGGATGATGGTAGGCCCGAACTCTGTAGAATTGCATCCCTCTCTTCCACCTTGGTATTCCGACTAAAAAATAATGAAGTTTTATTATTATTTAGCCGTTGTCCCGAATTTCATAAGTCCTTAGTACATTTGTAAGAGCATTCCATTGAGATAGATTTGATCTGCAAAAGAGCAAACTATTATCTGCAAAAAATAAATGACTTATTCGAGGACCCCTTCTCAAGTAGACACCCCTGTCAAAGTCCCATCATCATTTGCCCTTGTCACCAATGCACTTAAAGCCTCTGCACACAACAGGAATAGATAAGGAGAAATCGGATCCCCTTGGCGCAGCCCCCTCTCAGGTTTTATATTTCCACACGGCTCCCCATTAACCACTATTGCATATTGGACCGAAGTGACACACATCATAATGAGTTGTATCCACCTCGTTGCAAAACCCAATCGACACATCACCTCCTCCAAAAACTTCCATTCCACCCTGTCGTAGGCTTTGCTCATGTCCAACTTAACAGCCATAAACCCCTTTTTCCCTTTCAATCGTGTATGCATTGTATGAAGGGTCTCATACGCCGCTAACACATTATCTGTAATTAGCCTTCCAGGGACAAAAGCACTTTGAACAGGCGAAATAATATGGGGTAGAATTTTTTTGAGCCTATTTGCAAGAATCTTGGAAATCAACTTATAAATGACATTACAGAGACTTATAGGTCTAAAATCTGTAACACATTTCGGATCCTTCACTTTTGGAATAAGTGCAATATTTGTCATATTTAAAAAAGAAGGCATATAACCTAAATTTAGTGTACCCAAAATAACTTGGCAAATTTCCTCCCCCACAACATTCCAATTCTTCTGAAAAAAACTCGCAGGGATTCCGTCAGGCCCTAGAGCTTTTAAAGGGGCCATGCTCTTGAGAGCATCAGCAATCTCCTCAACTGTAAAATCTCTCAACAGAGCAATATTCATTTCCTCTGTTACACGACAATCCAGGGCTTGCAAACATGGAGTCATATCACCAATATTATCAGAGGTAAATAAATTTTTAAAATAATTGATAAAGGCCAGTTTTACCTCCTCAATCGATTTAACAATTTTCCCATCTACATCCGATACACTGGAAATATAATTTGACCGCCGTCAAGAATTAGCACATGCATGGTAATATCTCATATTTCGATCTCCTCCCCTCATCCATTCAACTCTTGCACGTTGTCTCCACAGTAGGTCCGATTGGGCCAATAGGGACTCCAATTGTAACCTCACTGCCTTACTCTCCTCCCCACTGTCCACTTCATCCCTTTCTTGTAAATCATGAAGCTACTTTTGGAGGCTTGTAATTCTCACCTGTAATGAGTCATTATCTCTTCTCTGCCATCTCCATAATTCTTTTTGACACCATGCAATTTTTCCACTAATTTCCGTCCAACCTGTTACACGTCCCACTCCATTCCCCATACTTTTTTAATGGTGTCCGAGTACCCCTCCTCCAATATCCATCGCTCTTCATACCGAAATTTTTTTGGACCCCTCCTCTTCACTGCACAACCTTGCAAACATAAAATAAGTGGCATGTGGTCAGAAAATATTGTAACTTCAACAACTATTTCAACATCTGGAAAGCTCACCGCCAATCGAATTGGCCACCCCTATCCAATCGCTCCTTAATAAAATTTGAGCCCTCCTGACAATTACTCCAGGTGAATTTTGGACCCCGATAGCCTAGATCGGAAAGCCCACAATTCTCCAAAGTTTGTCGGAAAGCCTCCATTTGAGAATTTGGACGTCCTCCGCCGCCCCATTTTTCCTCTAGTGTTAAAATCTCATTGAAGTCTCCAATACACACCCATGGAGCTGAATCCATATGAGCTAGGTATTTGAGCAAGGCCCACGCTTCAACTCTCTTTGACGCATTTGGGTGTCCATAAAAACCGGTGAAATTCCATGGTACTTCGAAACCCCCGCCAAAAACCACACCGTTAATATGACGTTGGCTATAATTTTTGATATCCACAACAATCCCGTCATCCCAAAACAACGCCAAGCCTCCACTTTTTCCGGCACTATCCACCACAAACATGCTTGTAAAACCAAGTTTGCACCGAATAATATCCATTTTTTCTTTTCGTAGCTTGGTTTCCATGAGGAAAATCATTTTGGGTGTCTTTTGCTTCACTATCCGGCAAAGCTCCCAAACTGTCCGAAGGTTCCCAAGCCCTCGGCAGTTCCAACTAATTATATTCATAGCGGTCGGTGGGGCTGCTTAGCAGCCTCCGCCATCCCCGAACCAGATTTTTGTAATGCCAAACCTCCTTTTCGTCCCTTTGCCACTGACTCCAACTCCTTAGTGTCTCCTTTTGAATTTCTCTTCCGTCGTGACTCCTCTAAACGCCCATAAATATTTTCCCCACATAAGTTCAAATCTTCACGGTCTCTCTTTTTCGTGGGTATTTTTTCTGGGTTGTTTGGCAAAAATATCTTGTTCCCCTGCATGGATTTTGCCACATCAGATATAAGTGGGCCCATATACCCAGTTGGGCTTTTGCTAGAAGCCTCATTACCCAATAAGGTCTCATGCTGCCGCCCATGCACATGTGTAGCCCCATCCACTACCGTTCCAACCTTCGTGGCATCATGAGAAATATTCTCATTAATTATGCCACACACCCTTTCCATACTTGAACCACGTATGTCCTTCTTTAGTAGCATTGAATGACTTTGAATTTCTCCCATATCTTGCATTAAAGAATTCTCGCCCATATCTTTTTTGAAAAAAGTCATGCACCTTCTGTCTCTTGCCAGAGTAATTAACTTCAGGATCTCCATTGAAAGCACCAAATCCTCCCATATTTTTCCCAAAATCACCACGATTTGCTCCCTGATTTGCGACAAAATTATTTCTCGCCGAAAATTGCCTAGTAGGATTTCCAGTTCTAAGAGACTCACCGTCAGCCCCTTTTCTGTCACCGGCCGATTGGCTGCTTCTTGCTTGACGGTGAGACTTCCTTCCCCTAGTGAATGTAGAATTAAATTGGCTCTTCTTAGCAGGAAACCTGTTATGACTTTTCTCCGCTCTTCTAGTTGGCGACAGAGCCCTTAACCACATCCCGTACTGGTTAGGCTCTTGCTGCCGGAAACTGCTCCTTTTTGGGCATCCCGATTTTCCATGACAAATCGCCCCACATTGAAAGCAGAACCTAGGTAAACGTTCATACTTAAAATGGATCCAGTGAGCCTTTCCTTCGATGTTAATTTTCCTTCCTCGTTGGAGAGGTTTTGCCAAATCCATGAGAATTTTGACTCTTAGAAACTCTCCCCATCCCATACCCCTTGCATCCGTATCAACCGCTTCAACCACCCCTACAGAGGCTCCGATCTTGCGGCCAATCTCCCTACTCATGCAAGCTAGTGGTAAATCAATCATCCGCACCCAAAAGGCAGCCTTATTGAAGGTAAATTGTGATGGCGCTTTAGTCCCGTCAAAATCTTCAACGAGAAAAAGTCCCCCTTCAAATACCCAAGGCCTCCCTTCCAAAACTCTCTCTTTGTCCTTCGGGCCAACAAATTCAATCAAGAATAAATTTTCCCCAAGAACTTTGAAAGTGATACTACTATCCTCCAGTTTCCACCATTGCAGCATAGATAATCGAATCGTTTCCCTGCTAACCATTCTATCAGCCATAAGCTTACCCAAAACACATATTTGATCGAAAGTTTCTCCTTCATTCAAATCCACTTTACCAAAAGAAAGTTCTAAATCTTCATCCTCTGTTAACGAAAGATTTCCCCACAGAGTGGAAAGATCGTCCACCATAACAAAAGACACCAAACAATATTCTTTCACAGACTAAGACTGGAAACACAACTCCTTCTCATCTAGAGTTTACTAGAGAGAAAACTAGAGAGAGAGCTCGAAACAAAATTATTTTAACTTTTCTCTTGCTTTTTCTTTATATCTCAATGTGAAACAATTAAAACGTATGAGTTTTATTTAGAATGTATCTAATTGATATATTAATGAAGAAACAAAAAAATTCCAAAATTCTCTCTATTTATTTTTCTTTTCTCTTCTCTTGCTTTCTATTTATATATCTCAATGTTCCTTTGCAAATTTCACACTCAACTCAAGAAAAAGACAAGAGAGAGGGAGAGTTTCCAATTGTTGTTTCTCAATGAAAAATGTTATTTTCTTTCTTTTATTATTATTATTTTGTTGTGCTAGAACATTTTTTTTCCCATTATATTAGTATTGTCATTTTATATGTTTTTTTTTTAATCTTTATTTCCGGTGATCATGTTCTTCCATTTTTGTTTTTGTCCATTATATATATATTTTTTTCTATTTTCTATTTTTCCTTCTTTTACTTTCTATTTATATCAATCAATTCTCGAAAAAGACAAGAGAGAGAGTATCTATTCATGAAAAACTATACTACACTTATTTTCGTTCTTTATTTATTTATTTTTCCTATAACAGTTCTTTTCAATTTTTCAATTGTTGTTTCTCAATGAAAGATTATACTATAGTTTTTTTCTCTTTTTTTTTTTTTTTTGCAAGAATGGTTATTTTCAATTTTATTAATTTTTTCATTCTTTCATTTTTTTTATCTTTATTTTTGGAGCTTATGTTCTTCCATTTTTTTAATTTATATATTATTTTTTATTTAAATAATTACTTTTCTTTTGTAAATTTTGTATTGATTTCAAGAAATAATAGTTAGAGATTTTTTATTTTATTTTATTTTATAGAAACTCAATTTTTCCAATATATTTCACACTCAATTTTTCAATCATAGATTTTTTTCGTCCTTGTTTTCCTGTATGTCTTAAAATCAATTTCTTTTACTTTTATATATGTGAAGGATGGTTGAAAGAAAAAAATATTTTCTATTATATTAGTATTGTCATTTTATATTTTTTTATCTTTATTTTCGGTGCTTATGATCTTTCATTTTTGTTTTTGTCCTTTATATTTTAGAGAGTTTTTATTTGTTATTTCTCAATGAAAAATTATACTACCATTTTTTTTTCTTTGTTTTGTTTTGTTTTTTGCTATAATAGTTATTTTCAATTATATTAATTTTTTTCATTTTTTTATCTTTGTTTACGGTGCTTATGTTCTTGATTTTTGTTTTTGACCCTTATTTTTTTCTTTCTAATTTATATATTATTTTTATTCAATTTATCACTTTTCTTTTGTAAATTTTACATTGAATTCAAGAAATAATTATGAGTTTCTTTGTAGAAACTCAATTTTTCCAATATATTTCACTTAATTTTTCAATCGATAGAGTTTTTTGTATTGTTTTCCTGTATGTCTTAAAATTAGTTTCTTTTACTTTTATATATGTGAAGGATGGTTGAAAAAAAATCTATTTGACAAAACCTTTTCTTATATTTGTGGATTTCATTGAACTGAGAAAATATACAAAAAAGTTAGTTCTTCTTTATTATATTAGTATTTTCATTTGTTTACTTATTTTTTTGTCCTTAATTTCTATTCTAATTTATATATTATTTTTCATTCAAATTTTCTTAATTTTATTTAATACAAGTTACAATTTTTTTTTTTTTAAAATTTAATTAACTTTTGTTGTTCATTTTTGCTTTTGGGTATTCCTATATAGGATATATTCATGCCACTGTTTTTATCTCTTTCTTTTTTAAAAGAAAAATTAAACTATCAACATTCTTTTGTTAACAAAATTAGTAAATATAACTATAATCAGATATCAACATACTCATATATTTTAGAACATTTATTTACTTTTGTCAATGTAATAGTAAAATTTCTCAAAAAAAATTGTTTATGAGGAAGTTCAACTCCTAAAAAACAAAAGTTTACCATAATGGATTGTGTAGCGGAGGAAAAGTGATATCATTGTTGGAATATAATGATTAATCAATCATTTTCTATGATTGATTAATCTAGAATTTTTTTTCCTTTATATTCAATTTTAAACTACATATATGAGAACAAATATTTAACACTTTTCAATTTATAAGAATTAAAATATATGAATTTTTAAATTTATTGGGTAAGTGGGTTTATGCTATTAAGTAAAATTATGGTTTAAAATGATCTTATGAACATTTGTCATTTTTGGTAACTAATTTGTTAATTAAGAGAAGAAAATAGAATTTGTTGTTGATAATTTTTTAAAGTCTTTTCGACTTAATTATATATAAAAAAAAAAAACCCAACGAATAGCACGGGCTCTAAACTAATTTTGTAATTTGAAAGTAAATTGTCACAATTAATAATTTGAAAGTAAATTATTACCTTGAAATTAACCTCCGTATAATGATTTCAAGACAAAACCTGCTATTAACCACCTAGATTTTGTAATGTCTATTGGATTTCAAGAGAAAGCATATACCAATCTTTAACCATCGGATTTCAAGACAAAACCTCGTTTTAACCATAGGATTACAAAGCATTTGATTGAGACAATGCATGCTTGATGTATGGTACGATGTTGAACAGGATGCTAGACGACAATTGGACACTCGTGGAAGAAGAGAGAATTTTATTGGACATTTTAATAGTTCATACGATCGGTGCATGATGAACCAAGTTCAACAATGAACAAATGTCTTATAACTTAGATAACTAGTTTAAACACTCAAGATCTAGTGTTTCATGATAACAAATCTAAACACTTAGGATCTGGTGATGTTTTATGATAACTAGTCGATACATAATGTTTTATGATAACTAGTCTAAACATTCGGTATCCGTAGTGTTTCATGTTTGATTTTTTGTTTTTTAGGTTAATTTTTGTAGTCTTTCACATCATCAATGTATATGACAGGTGGCGTCAAAATTTTCTCTAAATTAGGATTAAATGGTCTTCTAATTGGGAGTTTGAGGATTGGGAAGGTCAGGTTGTGACTCTTGTGAGGGGTCGAAGGAGATATGCAAGCCATGCCAAGGAGAGACACAGAGAGAAGTGAAAACTAGGTTGAGTGTTGGAAGAGAGTGAAAATAAAATTTAAAAAAAATGCTTAGACACTTGGCTGGTTGAAAGGATATTTTTTTTAAATTGGTTTGGAGGAAATTTTTGTTCCCTTTTAAATATTAATAAACATTTTGTATTATTTTAATAGGATCTAAAAATATTTTCTTTAAACTAATTTAAAATAAATTTATGCTATTTAAAAAATTACTTTCAAAACGAATCAAACATTAAATAATTTAATAATGTGTAGGACTAATGAAGTGATTTCCATGCATCAATCGTCGTTATTAAATTAACCTCCATCTAATGATTTCAAGACAACCTACTATTAACCACCTAGATTTTGTAAATGTAACATTACACCATATTATTCTCTATTGTTTGTCTTCTCTGACGTGATGTCCCTTGTATTCTATGTCTTTTACCCAACGGTCCGTTCTAGACCACATAATTATTAGACATACTTCTACTTCAACTGCAACCATAAAGCAAATTCAGTTCCTCTGACCGTGAGAAGACAAAAGTCATACCAAATTGGTTCAAAGTGAATTGTGATGCAGCCCTGGATATGAAAGGAGGACGTATGGGCATGGGAATTATTTTAAGAAACCATGAAGGTAGAGTTAGGGCGGCGTGGAGTTTTTCGAAGCCTGGCTTTCTGGACCCTGCAGCTGCTGAAGCCGTTGCTCTGTTCCACGGGATGCAATGTTGTAAGGAGTTGGGAATTTCAAAGTCATAGAAGGGGACTCTCAAGTGGTTATTTCTGCAGTTCTAAAAAGAGAAGCTTCCAGTAGTAGGATCGGCTATCTGATTGAAGATATCATGAAAGTCTGGAGCTATTTCCCTCGCTGGCAGTTTGAGCATGTGAGAAGAGACTCCAACCGTGCAGCTCATGGCTTAGCTAAGGCAGCTTTAAAATATGTCTTTGATAAGAATTGGGAGAACTCTATCCCGGATTGTATTAAAGACATTGTTTTGGCAGAGCTCTAAGCAAAACCTCTGACGAAAATTTCTACACCACAGTAAGTTCCATATTCTTCAATCGAATTTCATATTACTTTGTTAATCATCAATTTTATTTAGGATTTTAATATATTTCATTTACATACTTACTGAACGGCTTTGTAACTGTTCAATAGACAGAACACCTGCTCCCTTAATCTTTTCTCAAGCACTACCTTCTTGCATTACATCAATGGTAAGGTTTTTTTTTTTTTTTTTTGTTAATTTCTTAATCAAATGCTAGTTTTTATTTAATTTGATTTGTGTTTTTTTCTTCTTCTATTTTTTTGTAGATTGTTCACGAGTGTGTAAACAGGTTATGTTATAACCCTTCACAATGTTTTCGACGTTGCTCTTACCTGAGTTGTAATAGCATACCAATATTTGTTGTCGATGGACGTTGATACAGTTGATAGGAAATGGAGTGCTGCTAATCATGGTATAAATTTTGAGGCATACGGTTCTTAAAAGTGAATATTTTGTAATTTGTAAGAAATATGTCATCATATGAAATTTGGTTTACTTTGTAGTACCTTGAAATCATGTATGGACAAAAATATTGATTCTTTTGTGATAAATATTATAATTTATTGCTAATTTGCTGCTCTATAATTTCATTTAGGAGATTATTATCTACAGTAAAAGATATTATCTGTATAATTCCGTTATATTATTTGGTTTTTGGGAAAGGTATACATATCCCTATTCAAACAACTATCTTGTTAATGTTGTTCCGAAACTACTAAAAAAATTTAGTTGTCTCCCAAAGGCCAGCAAAAAACACAAAAATACCCTAAAAATTTGGTTTTTGGGAAATATATATATATCTTTCAAGCTGATTTAGATTACATATTACATTAAAAATGCACGTGAGGATCTGTATGGAGGAAATCACAAACAAACTATGCTAAGATGAAAGAAAGGTGATAAGCCACGAAAATAATCTCATTACTCATTCAGACAAAATGCCTGCTGTAATCACTTTCTTTGTACATGGGAGAAATGCCAAGGATAAATGCAATAGCGCGCACACTGTAGAGCAGCGAAAAACAAGAATGATTTGCCTCCAGCTTTTGCCTGTAGACCAATGAGGAACAGCAGAGTGAAACTATAGAAAGATGGCTCACGCCTTTGACGGCTTGAGAGACGAATATTTCTTGAACGTCTGAGGGAATAGATTATAGAACACTCTCAAAGCTATAATGGGCTTTCTTTACCATAACTCATTATAGAGATGGTTCATTTGACGGTCAGGGCTCACCGTGTAAGTCTTTGATGCGGCTGCCCTGAGCTATCACCTTCTTCTGTACCACCCGTTGCCATTGGCATTGGAGTATGTCTGTGGTTGGTGCATTTCCTGCACATGAATTCCTGTAACGTCCATATGACCAGAGGATGAATGCACACCACCAGAAAAGTTGGACGGTTTGGAGTGCAATGAATTGACGGGGTGCATCGAAACAGGTCCATGAGGACTGATGGAGCCTTTGTCAGGATCAATGTTAGCATTGATACTATCAAGCCTCTTCGTGTTCAGGAAACGGCCACCGGAACCTCTTGCCCTCCTCGTAGCATGCAAGTGCCGAGACTCATGAAGATAGGGCTGTAGAACATGAGAACAGACATACACCTCATAAGCAAAACTAGAGTCCAAAATACTGCAAACATATTCTTGAACATATTATGAACTCTCAGAACTGAAATGTCTGCAAAATCTTAAACCGGATTTTGCGATGCGATAGTGAATTTCGCCAAGGTTAAATGTAAAGATCATCTCGACTTCATTCACAGCATTGACTGGTGCCTTTGGGGTTTACTTACGCCTATGCTTATAGCACATGAAAGATCTTCATTCCACAGCACCAAACTATCTTACAACTTTTTTGAATCTTGTCCTCCATTGTTGCTAGCTCTACCTTTCACATGCACCCAATCCTTATTCCATTTTTGTAGAATTCATCACAATCACAAGTTGATGATGATATAGTGTTAGACCATAAGATGTCCATCAGCAGATACTGGCAGAAGCAGGTTTGGAGTAGGATTTGTCTAGAAAAGTCTTTGCAGGAGTAGCTTTGATGAGCAATACTTCAATTGATTTCCAATTAGTTGTTTAGGAGAGTTCTTATAACACTAAATAAGCTCCTATGAGCAATAGTTCAATTGCAGTAGGATTAGGACCAGGAAACTTTTTTGGAGTAGAAAGTTTGGTTTCATTTGCTATAAAGAGTAGGATTAGGACTAGGAAACTTATTCTTCGAGCATTAACATAATGAAGGTACTATGTTGCCATCACAAACTTGCAAACACAACAGAAATTTAAGCACTATAACATGGTAGTTGCAGCCACTCTACCAATATCTGGTTTTTTACTATAAATAATATTGAAGTGCTGTTAACATTACAATTGATAAAATGTTAAAATAAATGGAGAAGGTAGAGATAGACCTCTCTTGAGGTAAGTGTTCCTTTTCCTCTTTTGTTTTCATTGTTCTTTTTGGTTGCTAGAATGTGAGGGGTCTCAATGACCCGATGAAACAGAGAGAAGTTAAGAAATTCATCCAAGAGCAACAGTTTTCTTTTTGTGGGTTAATCGAAAACAAAGTCAAGGAATGCTATAGGAAGATCATGGAATGTTCTTTGCAATTATGGTTCAGTCAACCACATAATTACTATCCACTAACAAAAAGGTTTTCTATAGTACTTCCTTAAACATATTTCATAATCATTTCTATGTTTTAATGCTACCCTCTTATCAGCCACTTAGAATAATTTTCTCCTACTGACCCTAAAACAGTAATATCTGTGAACTATAAGATCAACTTATATCTACTCTTACAACTTCAAAGTGTACCTACACTAGGCCATATCAAATAGTATGCGTTATGTGGCATGTAATACTCAAGGCTCCACAAGATCTTTCTAAGCTTGAAATGCATCATGCACGATCTCTAAAGAATTTATTTTCTGAAAAACTCTCATTTCAGTGAATAAAAGAAAAAACCTGTTGTACTAAATGTCATTTAAAAGCTGAATACATCAGTCACCACCACTAAATGTGTTCGATTCTTTCTTGTCTACCAAACCATGTATTTCTAAAATGAAAATTGCAGAACCTTTTCATTATTTTCTGTCTCATTTATTCTAAAATCTGGAGAGACAAAAACAAATTATACTATGAAGAAAAGCAAATGCATCCCACCCCCCTGAAAATATATATATAAGAAATGCAACCAACTGCTATTTACATTTTCCCAAGAATAGAACTAGTTAAGAAGTGATACCATGGAGATAGATATGAACCTTTTCTATATTGCATATCTGCATTCATAAACCTACTATCTTAAGACCAATTATGAAGAGAAACTACAAGAAAAACATATTTATAAGAAACCAAAATGATGATGTCATGTACTGTATATATGACAATCCAAGATCTACATGAGCACATGCAGCAGATTTACCTTCCTAAACTTTATTAATTTCTTTTCCAACTCAGCCTTAGCACGTGACTGTCTTCGCCTCAGAATTCCATGATACTGCTTGGCATTCACATAAACAGGTTCCTCTGCCATTTCAAGTGGCAAGGCCATTCTAGCGGGAAGCACTCCAGGAAAATGAGAATGTGCCTAAGTCAATTTCCAACAGTAGTTATCCCATTTCAGGCCATAATGCATCTATTTAATGAACATAATCTGTTTGTTGTACACAATTTCTAAAATTTATTAAAAGCCTAAATAAGTATAGAGCCTGAAGAGCTAGAGCCTTCTTTTTTTTTTTTTTTTAATTTCTTTTGGCAGCGTTGAACATATGGCATCCAGTCAAAACATAAAATATTAGAGCTCCATGAAAATTGGTTAACAATTAAATTTTGGAAGAGAAAAAAAAAAAAAAAAATTGTCAGCAAAAATCTTAAACAGCTGTACTTTAATCCTCACAAACCTATAGCGAAGAGCTACTCTAGATGAGTGCAGTTAGACAGCCAATTAACAACAAAGTTAATTGGTGTTGACTCAAGAATATGCACATGTATTGAAAGTAAACGATAAGATGTGGCCATCAGCCTACATGCCACTCTTCACCATCAAAAAAGCTAACATAAGGAATACAGAGGGGGTGATTCAATACACTTTAAACCCTAGGGAACGATTTGATAAAAAGGTTTAGCTCCAAAGACCTCTAGAGTATTTTTCCCAAAGATTAAACTTTTGCATTTAGCTTATATCTGGTGCATCTACTGATGTCTGAGATATACAGAGTGTTGGTGTATATATGAAATAAGTGCCCCCCCAAAAAAAAGTAACACATACAAGTCCCAAGGGAAAAGGCTATTTGCATTAATTATTTAAAAGCAATTGACGTTAATTAATTGAGTAACCGTATACATATTAAACCAAGCAAGCATAGTCATATCAATTTAAACATGCAGAAGACACAACAGGTTGCATACCAAAGCCTGAGGTCCATAAGCAGGCATAACTCCCCCATAATATGGATCAGAATATTGATATGATGCACATGCCTGTCATTAAAAGTAAATAAATAAAAAAAAGACTCTCGTGACGACGACCGAATCTCGTGACGACGACCGTCAAGTCTGGCACCACGTGTAAGGACTAAAATTAGAAGCCGCCTTGAGAACCTGTAGCAGTGTCACACGTGTTGGCGCCTGTGGAAACCTTGGGAAGTTGACCATCACAAAATGTATAGAGCCAGTCAATGGAAACAAATATTAATACTATCAAAGTGCTCTTTGTTTTCAACTTTATTTATTTATTATTATTATTATTATTTAACATAGGATGAAAGCAAGGGAATCAAAAAAAGTTTGTGCCCAAAATGACATAGCTGGACTGATCACGTGTCCAAAAACGAGAAAGTTTTCTTTGGTCGATCAGAAGAGGTGACTGGGAGATAAGTGATCCACACAAACAAGACCACTCAGCATTATAAGTTACCAGCCATTGAATATCATATTTGCTTATATTATATGTAAGCAAAAGGTCCATAAAAAAAAAAACATGCAAACAATAGTAGACAAGAGCTTCTATTTTTTTTTTTTTTTTTAAGGAGACGATAGCTTCTTATTCGTGATCAGTTTGTAAACTTGACCAGCACTGTTTGACCTGTTATTGAACCAATTAAACGAATATCACCTACGATATCAATTTAATAAGAGCAAATATAGTTTTAGGACTTGATGACGTAAAATATTTTGTATTATTTACTTTATTATTTTCGCGTTTGATATTATGAATTTCTTCGGTCAGTATCCAATCCAAAATGGTCTTGTGAAGTTTTCTTTTTTTTTTTTTTTTGTTCTTTGTTCTTACATCTCTTTTCACACTTCTGCCTCCTTCGTTTTCTATGTTGGTGTTTTCTCTATTTTCCTCTGCTTTGCAACAAAGAAGTTGGTCCTCTCGAAGCCCAAGATCAAGATCTACCGTCCCTTCGACACCATCTCAGACGGCGACTTCTCCATCGACATCGTCTCCTCTATCTCTAGCTTCTACGTCTTATTCCCCGGCAGCAAAAATAATCCTAAGACGGCTTTATTGATTCAAAAGCTTTTATCATTAAATCCTATTAAAACATATTGCCTCACTTCCTAATTGTTTTAGTGAGGCTGCTAATAATACTTCGAAACTGCTAACAATGTTATTAGAGGTTCAATCAATTTCTTGGAATTTTCAGAGCGAATTACTTAATTGGATTATGTAAAGTCTTACAAAATTTTAATTTGGGTCTCTATCAATCTAAAGTGCAAGTGAAAGTTTAGTGCGGATGAAGTTGAAGTCCTGAGATGCAAGGAACCCAATTTTTATATTTAGATGATTTGATATTTATTTTACAGTTAATTACTTTTTAGTACTTAATTTTTTTTAATTTTTTTTTTTTTACTTAAGTTTCGATTCATATAACAAATGATACTTGACTTATAGGTAAATACCAGTTTAGTACATTTGTCACTATTCTATCAATCAAACTAACGGACTGTCATGTAGATGGTTTTGGCCCTTTGAGGTGGCCAGTCATCCCATATTATTTACAATGGCCCTTGAATGAAAATGAATAGCTTGAATTTAAAATTTTAATGAATTCAAATCCAGTTATAATAGATGTTTTATTGGAGGAGATAGTAAAAAAATAGTATTTAAAATTTAAAAAAAAAAAAAAAGTTACAGTTGAAGTAGTTAAAATAACCATTGCAGCATCTCAACATCCTCAGAAAAGCAAATTTAGTTCCTCTGACTGTGAGAAGACTCTGCAGAGCCACACCAATTTGGTTGTATTCATTTGATCTGACCACGCTTTCAACTTCATGTGAAATTTTTTTTTACTATTTTATTTTATTGCCTGCATGTGCTTTTGGGTAAAAAGAAACAAGCGTTGGTAAAATGCTCAGCTTCCTATATATATTTTACTCGGCTTCCACCCAAAACACAAACATAAAACACAAAGTGAAGAGATAGGAGAGACACAGAAATCCTTCTTCTCTCCAACCCCATCTTCCTAGGTCCTACTCCTTAGCCGATTTCACTCCTGCCTAGCATGGCAGCAAACAATTTTGCTAATATAGATATTCTACCGGACCTTCCCGGAAAGAATATAGAATTTCAAGCAGAACCTCTAACGAATGTTCCTACACCACAATAAATTCATCATAATCTCGAACTGGCTACACCATGGTAAGTTGACCATAGTCTTGAACTAGCTATGGCCTATTTATCAATCATCAATTTTATTAATTTTATTTTGATAATTGGTTTATGTGCAGTGTGTGCTAATGAGATTTTTTGCCAAGTATCTTAGTGAGCAACTATGATGGGAAACAATGGCATTTCCAGTGCTGTGTCTATGATCAACCAAGTTCAGCAAAGAATATAGGAAAGGGATGAACTCGGTTTTGCATAGACAATCATTTAGAAGAAGATGTGTGCATCTTTGATGTTTTGTCATTCATGGATAGTGAATTAGATCTCTAAGTGCATGGTCGAGTCATATTTTAAATAGAATTAGAATCCTTGTTCTAATCGGTCACTTAGCTAAATTCCTATTTGTTTGTTTTATGTAACTGAAATTGATTATTGCTCCATTATTCTTTATATATATATATATATATATATATATATATATATATATCTTTCAAGCTGAATTAGATTACATATTACATTAAAAATGCACGTGAGGATCTGTATGGAGGAAATCACAAACAAGCTATACTAAGATGAAAGAAAGGTGACAAGCCACGAAAATAATCTCATTACTCATTCAAACAAAATACCTGCTGTAATCACTTTCTTTGTACATGGGAGAAAGGCCAAGGATAAATGCAATAGCGCACACACTGTATAGCAGCGAAAAACAAGAATGATTTGCCGCCTTTATCATCCCCATCCCAAGAACACAAATGCAAGCCAAGCCAAGAATGATTTGCCTCCAGCTTTTGCCTGTAGACCAATGAGGAACAGCAGAGCGAAACTATAGAAAGATGGGTCACGCCTTTGACGGCTTGAGAGACGAATATTTCTCGAACGTATGAGGGAATAGACTATAGAACACTCTCAAAGCTATAATGGGCTTTCTTTACCATAACTCATTATAGAGATGGTTCATATGACGGTCAGGGCTCACCGTGTTAAGTCTTTGATGCTGCTGCCCCGAGCTATCACCTTCTTCTGTACCACCCGTTGCCACTGGCATTGGAGTATGTCTGTGGTTGGTGCATTTCCTGCACACGAATTCCTGTAACGTCCATATGACCAGAGGATGAATGCACACTACCAGAAAAGTTGGACGGTTTGGAGTGCAATGAATTGAAGGGGTGCGTCGAAACAGGCCCACGGGGACTGATGGAGCCTTTGTCAGGATCAATGTTAGCATTGATACTATCAAGCTTCTTCGTGTTCAGGAAACGACCACTGGAACCTCTTGCCCTCCTCATAGCATGCAAGTGCCGAGACTCATGAAGATAGGGCTGTAGAATATGAGAACAGACATACACCTCATAAGCAAAACTAGAGTCCAAAATACTGCAAACATATTCTTGAACACATTATGAACTTTAGAACTAAAATGTCCGCAAAATCTTAAACCGGTGATTAAAAAATCAAAACTATTAAGGCATTGAATTCTGGTAACAATCTCCCAAAATATTTTGCGATGTGATAGTGAATTTCGCCAAGGTTAAATGTAGACATCATCTCGACTTCATTCACAGCATTGACTGGTGCCTTTGGGGTTTACTTACACCTATACTTATGGCACATGAAAGATCTTCATTCCACAGCACCAAACTATCTTACAACTAAGTAAGCTCCTATGAGCAATAGTTCAATTGCAGTAGGATTAGGACTAGGAAACTTTTTTGGAATAGAAAGTTTGGTTTCATTTGCTATAAAGAGTAGGATTAGGACTAGGAAACTTATTCATCGAGCATTAACATAATGAAGGTACTATGTTGCCATCACAAACTCCCAAAGACAACAGAAATTTAAGCACTATAACATGGTAGTTGCAGTCACTCTACCAACCAAACAAATATCTGGTTTTTTACTATAAATGGAAGTGCTGTTAACATTACAATTGATAAAATGTTAAAATAAATGGAGAAGGAGGAGATAGACCTCTCTTGAGGTAAGTGTTCCTTTTCCTCTTTTGTTTTCATTGTTCTTTTTGGTTGCTAGAATGTGAGGGGTCTCAATGACCCGATGAAACAGAGAGAAGTTAAGAAATTCATCCAAGAGCAACAGTTATCTTTTTGCGGGTTAATAGAAAACAAAGTCAAGGAATGCTATAGGAAGATCATGGAATGTTCTTTTTATAAAATGTTAAAAATAAATGGAGAAGGTGGAGATAGACCTCTCTTGAGGTAAGTGTTCCTTTTCCTCTTTTGTTTTCATTGTTCTTTTTGGTTGCTAGAATGTGAGGGGTCTCAATGACCCGATGAAACAGAGTGAAGTTAAGAAATTCATCCAAGAGCAACAGTTATCTTTTTGTGGGTTAATCGAAAACAAAGTCAAGGAATGCTATAGGAAGATCATGGAATGTTCTTTGCAATTATGGTTCAGTCAACCACGTAATTACTATCCACTAACAAACAGGTTTTCTATAGTACTTCCTAAAACATATTTCTTAATCATTTCTATGTTTTAATGCTACCCTCTTATCAGCCACTTAGAATAATTTTCTCCTACTGATCCTAAAACAGTAATATCTGTGAACTATAAGATCAACTTATATCTACTCTTACAACTTCAAAGTGTACCCACACTAGGCCATATCAAATGGTCTGTGTTATGTGGCATGTAATACTCAAGGCTCCACAAGACCTTTCTATGCTTGAATGCATCATGCACGATCTCTAAAGAATTTATTTTCTGAAAAACTCTCATTTCAGTGAATAAAAGAAAAAACCTGTTGTACTAAATGTATTTAAAAACTGAATATCATCAGTCTACCAAACCATGTATTTCTAAAATGAAAATTGCAGAACCTTTTCATTATTTTCTCTCTCATTTATTCTAAAATCTGGAGAGACAAAAAGAAATTCTACTGTGAAGAAAAGCAAATGCATCCCACCCCCCTGAAAATATATATATAAGAAATGCAACCAACTGCTATTTACATTTTCCCAAGAATAGAACTAGTTAAGAAGTGATACCATGGAGATAGATATGAACCTTTTCTATATTGCATATCTACATTCATAAACCTACTATCTTAAGACCAATTATGAAGAGAAACTACAAGAAAAACATATTTATAAGAAACCAAAATGATGATGTCATGTACTGTATATATGACAATCCAAGATCTACATGAGCACATGCAGCAGGTTTACCTTCCTAAACTTTATTAATTTCTTTTCCAACTCAGCCTTAGCACGTGACTGTCTTCGCCTCAGAATTCCATGATACTGCTTGGCATTCACATAAACAGGTTCCTCTGCCATTTCAAGTGGCAAGGCCATTCTAGCGGGAAGCACTCCAGGAAAATGAGAATGTGCCTAAGTCAATTTCCAACAGTTGTTATCCCATTTCAGGCCATAATGCATCTATTTAATGATCTGTTTATTGTACACAATTTCTAAAATTTATTAAAAGCCTAAATAAGTATAGAGCCTGAAGAGCTACAGCCTCTTTTTTTTTTTGTTGGCAGGGTTGAACATATGGCATCCAGTCAAAACATAAAATATTAGAGCCCCATGAAAATTGGTTAACAATTAAAATTTGGAGAGAAAAAAAAAATTGTCAGCAAAAATCTTAAACAGCTGTACTTTAATCCTCACAAACCTATAGCGAAGAGCTACTCTAGATGAGTGCAGTTAGACAGTCAATTAACAACAAAGTTAATTGGTGTTGACTCAAGAATATGCACATGTATTGAAAGTAAACGATAAGATGTGGCCATCAGCCTACATGCCACTCTTCACCATCAAAAAAGCTAACATAAGGAATACAGAGGGGGTGATTAAATACACTTTGATTCAATACACTTTAAACCCTAGGGAACGATTTGATAAAAAGGTTAGCTCCAAAGACCTCTAGAGTATTTTTCCCAAAGATTAAACTTTTGCATTTAGCTTATATCTGGTGCATCTACTGATGTCTGAGATATACAGAGTGTTGGTGCATATATGAAATAAGTGCCCCAGAAAAAAAAAAGAAAAAAAAGTAACACAAATACAAGTCCCAAGGGAAAAGGCTATTTGCATTAATTATTTAAAAGCAATTGACGTTAATTAATTGAGCAACCGATACATATTAAACCAAGCAAGCATAGTCATATCAATTTAAACATGCAGAAGGCACAACAGGTTGCATACCAAAGCCTGAGGTCCATAAGCAGGCATAACTCCCCCATAATATGGATCAGAATATTGATATGATGCACATGCCTGTCATTAAAAGTAAATAAATAAATTAATAAAAAAAAAAAAGACTCTACGTAGTAATCAAGAAACTACTAATGTATACAACCAGATAATCAATTGGGCAAGGCGTACATTCATGAGAGAGAGAGAGAGAGAAGGAAGGGAGGGAATTTACCAGTGAGTGGCCAAGCAGTTCTAGCTGGGTAGGTGGAGTGAGGTATTCACCCATTGTTCGAGGCATAAAGGATGCGGCATGCTGCTGCTCTAGTTCACATTTTCCATCTGCACATCAAAGGAAAATTCCATACTGTAAGGATATATTTTATCAGATATGTAAATTTTATAGTTCAGAATGTTGTAGAAAATATTTTATCATATAAGCGACTATGTTTTATGGTTTAAAATGTTAGGCAATCAAGAAATAACATATCCACAAATGAGTGCACAAAGATGAGGATGTGAAGAATGGTGTGGTGTGTAGCGTAAAAAGAAGGATAGGATAAGGAATGAACTTATTTGGGAGAAAGGGGGAGTGCCACCAATTAAGGATGAAATTAGACAGATTCGTTGGAGATGGTTTGAACATATGCAAGGACGGCGGATAACCTAATTCATAAATAATTAAAAAATATCTTAAGTTCAGTGCAAATTCATCAAACAATGCAAACAACAAATAGGAAATCATTTAAAGGGAAGGGTTAATAACTTTTTTAGTACCTGGGTTTGTAGTTTTTTTTTTTCCTCATAGGTTTCTGAAACAGTCAAAAATGGTACATGACCCATGGAAAATGACGAAATTGATACCTCCGTTAGATTCCATGAGAAAAAAAAATAACAGTCTACCACATGTCACTCCCAAAATATGCCATGTGTCCTTAACAAAATAATAATAATCAAAATAAAAATAAAACGGAAAAAATTGGGGCCGGTCACCCCCATTTTGGCCATTGAGCCACCCCAAGGGCTTTGAGGGTGGTTTCGGCCACCTCCCTTTTGGCCTTGGGGTGGTTCAGCAACCCCCAAACCGGCCTTTGGGGTGACTAAGCCACCCCCAATGGCCAAAATGGAGTGGCCGGCCACCCCTCAAATTTTCAATTATTATATTATTTTAGTTTTTTTTTTTTAAAATAATTAATTTAAGGACACATAACATTTTTATATGATGACATGTGTGACGGAGGGTAATGAAAACTAATAAAGGTATCAATTTCGTCTTTTCCCATAGGTCAGGTACTATTTCTGACTGTTTTGAAAACCTAGGGGGGACAACTAAAAAATTGCAAACTCAGGTACTAAAATAGTTAATAACTATACTACCGTAGGCAGCAAATATAGCATAAAACAATCAAAAGCAATTACTATAATAAAATAGAGTCCCAAATTAACTGTTGAGACCAAAATGAATAAGATGTCACAACTAGTGTTTTGGTAAATATTTCAAGGTTTCGGTCAAACATGACATGGCAGCATATTAGTGAGTTTTGACTTCCCTTTCTCGGCATTCTTCCTTTAGTAGTGCATTCAATTATGTCATCAGATGTATTTCATGTATGTAAGCAAATTATCAAGTAACTTTTATTGCAAAAAAAATTAATCAAAACAATATTAAACACCAAAAGTTGTGGATGATAATCTCTAACATATGTAATTTATGCCCAAAAAAACATTAAGTATTGCATGGTTCTGGTTAAGGGGCTTGTTCAGCATGTAAGAGCATCCACAATGGACACTTCAAATTTTGTTTTTTCAAATTTTGAAAAAACATATATAATACATGGATAACCAATCTCAGATCCTGGAAATCTCATCAACTAGATGACAATGCTCACGTTCTCTCTAGCTCATTTTCTAGCATAATAAGTTCCATGCATAATGCATAACTAAATTCCACTTCTCACATGATTATTTAAAAATAAGTAAAAAAAACTTGAAGAACAAGCTATCGTGTACAAGATTAGTAATACGTACGTACAATGTACCATGAATATATAACTTACCTGATTGTGACACAAGAGTGATTTCTATCTCTTTGTTGACATCATTTCCCTCATCCAGCCCATCCTTGACATGTAATTTCCGGGTTTCGGTTCCTAAACTGTCACTTGAATTGTTGGATGGTGATAAACTTGTTGTGGTTTCCCCTAAGACATCTGCAGATTTGGGATCATGCCTAACACCCCGCCACCAAGGTTGGGAGCTGCAGACTGTGTGTTGATGGCTTGTGTCATCCTGTTTTTGATGCATGGTTCCTAGCTAACTCACTCCAGAAATATATATATATATATATATATATATATATATATATATATATATGATCCCCTGATATGCTGCTTCTCAATGTAAACAAAAGAATTCCAAATGAGATTGTTAAAGGGTTCAAATTCAATCCGCTTGCTACAATACTATGTTAAATCACCATTTATTCTAAAGGTTTAAACCCATAAAATTTGATGTATTTAATCATTGAATTAATACTTTAACCGTATTATACACATTCAATCATATATATATAAATTTTTTTTTTTCATTAAAACATTAAAAAAGAAAGGGGAAAGAAAAGGAAGGAAGAATAGTTCTTACTAAACATGAATCTCACCAAAAGTGACCCAAATTAGATCAATCAAAAACAGGGCCAAGAAATCGAAAACCATGACCACCGCCATCTTCATCAGTCATATATATACATAATACATACATGCACATATACAAAAAACGCATGCATGCTTATATTTGATTTGATACGACCAACTAAAGTTCCTTCTTTTTCTTTTTTCTTTTTGTACAAATGATACAAGAAATTATCCTCAATTTGATGACTAATCGTCAAGCTTTCGACCATCCTTCTTGAATTTAGGTAGCCAAAACTGAAAAATCCAAATCCATAAATAAATAAATGAACGGTCCCAAAACAAACAAACAAAAAAAGCCAAAAACAAAAAGCAGAAACAAACAAAGAACAACAGAATTTAATCCAAAAACTGAGATTAAAAACTTCTAAATCAATAGCAGGAAATATATACACACGTATGCACATCACATATATATATATATAGAGAGAGAGAGAGAGAGAGAGAGAGTAGGAAAAGGAGCAGCTAGCAGAACGGTTGAGAGAGGAACTGAAACCTGGAAATCTGTATTGCAGAGGCGAGAATCGATTTGTCTGTGATAATTCAGAACGACAACGTACAGTGTGGTAGTAGACGATAGATGATAGAGCGGCAGCTACACACAGTAGAGATCTTTTTTTTCTTCTTTTGGTATAAAAAGAAAAAAGAAGCAGTTTAAAATTTTTTTTTTTAAATAAAGGGGTAAGGGCAAACGTCGTTTTCTTTCTCCCGCTTAAAAAACCGTTTCCCATATTTGGAGTGATAATCCCGTCACTTAACGGACTCAGGCTGCCTTCTTTATCTTTCCAATGGACGTCAATGTCCTTGCCTTTTGATTAACTCTGCTCCCATTTTATTAAAATAATAGAGGGTTAAATCCCTTCCACCTAAGAATGGATTACCACGAATTCAAATCGACCCTTTGGTTTTAAAAAAGTATTTAATACAACAAATGAATATTTAAAGAACAATTCTCAAGAGATGGTTCAATTGAAATATCTAATGAATAAAATTATCACACATTTTGGTTTATTTTTATCTGTCCTAACAAACTAATCCATGACTATCACAAAAGTCATCAGAGACATCCCTATGACCGGTGAGGAGTTGATCAGGAGTGATAAATACTAAATAAATTATCATGTGTTTTTTACATATTCATATAAGGTGATTAAATCTAATGACTTTTGTTTTATAACATGTGATTTTCAATTGATTGAACTACTATTTTGAAATAAGTAAATTGTAATATTAATTTGTAATAAAAGTTGTAGTATCTCCAATTAAACTCTTTACTGTAATATAATGAGGTATCAATATGCAAATGACTTGAATTAGTCGAGCATTCAAATTTCAAATATTTAACTAAATAATTACTTTTTAAAAAATAAAAAATATCTAAATCGAAATTTATTTTCACTATTCTATGTAATATATTTGAAATTCCATGATCATTGTAGTATTTGATATCATTTATTTCATCTGCTACCAGTAAAATTAATAAACAGAGAAAAGGCTAATCTTATAAATATTTCCTCCAATAATGTTCTGTAGTCCAAGGCTAGGCTTTACTGTAAATTGTAAATAAATTGCAAGTGAAGTGAAATGGGTGCCGAGGGGAAACAAAACTCCGACTTTCCTACACTAAAACATTAAATTGAAGAGTGGAAAAAATAAATAAATTACCCAACTATGTAAGAGAAATATTATTATTATTATTATTATTATTTTTTTATACGTTTACACAAGAAGAGAAAAAGAATTATTTCTCGGACATAATTTGATAAAGAATTGCTGGCGGACTACCGAGGCAAGGAAGATAGTTTTGTCTTACTTGATTCATTTTGTGATTGTCAAATTTAAAAAAGAAATAGAAAAAACTTGAAATTGTAGGTGGGGGTAAATTCGTCCAGAAGTTTTTAAAGCCCAGTAAATTAATCATTTAGATTATATCTTTAACGCATCGAGACGCCAGACTTTAATTACTTTATTAACCTGCATGTGCTGACACTCGACTAGACGCCACAACGTGTCCGACCCGCATTCATAAACAACGACGTGTGGGCCCCCACAACCACGACCTACGGGCCACGTGGTCCTGAATTCCACGCCACAGTTGGCCGCGCGAAGAGAGAGAAAGGTGGGATTAACGGCGCTGCGCCGTTAGGCTGTCGTGGTAGTAGGCAGCAGCGGTGGTCCTGGACAAGGTCGGGGACGACACGCACGAATCTCGTGACGACGACCGTCAAGTCTGGCACCACGTGTAAGGACTAAATTAGAAGCCGCCTTGAGAGTCTGTAGCACTGTCACACGTGTTGGTGCCTGTGGAAACCTTGGGAAGTTGAGAAGACAGGTGAGACGCTAGCATCAGCACTAGGAAATCTAGTGGGTTTGCCTTTGCCTTTACCTTTAGCAAGAATCTCCTAGGACCAGTCTAACAGGTATTGCGCTTATAATTACAACAACATGGGACTTCCCCGTCACCACCACTGTGACTGACGGGTTTGTGATTTATTAAATATGATTTGATTTTTAAATTTTAAATAGTTATTATTAAATTTTAATTTATTAAAGATTTTAACTAACATATTATATTTGAGAAGACTTTAAATACATATTGGATTGGACGACAATTTGTTTGACTAAACAACTATTTCTCTACACTCATATGAAATAAAATAACAAAAACGATTAGAACTAATTATTTATATTTTATGAAGTAGAGTTTCCAATCAATTGATTTACTATTCAAACAACCATTACAGATTTAATTGTGATTTAAAAGTTATTTATGAATATAAAAAAAAATGAGTAAAAAAATGGGACTATGTAACATTACTCGTATATATAAGCATGAGCAAGAAGTTTTACAAATTTCATAATATATTTATGTTGCCACATCAAAAAAAAATTAAATAACATGACATCAATTCATATATGCTTTTACATGCAACAAAGCAAACGCTCAATGCTAAAATGAATCCTTCACATAGCACTAAAAATAAAATAATAATAATAAACCTTATTTTGTACTTGCAAAGAAAAAAATTACATATAAAAAAAATAAAGAAAAGTTTCAAAAAAAAAAAAAACGCATGTAGGTAGGAGGTAGATCACTAGATCAGTATCAACTGTCAAGGCGTGGGAGGGAAGCATATAGAATTATAGATTCCTTGCTTACTCCAATGATAGAGTTATGATAAATAACTATTACTGTGAATGAGTGTTCAGAAAAATATTATTTTGAATGGGGGAAATATTGGATAGAAATCCATTAAGATGCCCTATAATTTTTAAAAGATTAAGTTATAATAATCTTTAGGAGATACTTATTCGTCTTACACACAGCTCGGAGGAGGTGACCAAGTCCAATTTGTGTTTTTTTCATTCTTTCATTTTTGGTCTTTGTGTTTCTTTCTTTCTTTCTTTCATTTTTGGGTGACAGCTTGGAAAGGCGACCAACTATGGTTATTTTACCCTAGGTGTGACTATGATAGGACTTATTTGCTAGGAATTACTCATGAAGGACCTAGACCGGTATTCCCTCGAGACCAATTGAGGTATAGTTTGACCCAATTCTACTAGGATATCAGTAAACGACTAATACTAATAAGGTTTGTATGAGTGATTCTCGATTGTAGAGAGTCGAACCTACACCCTAGTACATGTGACATGTCCAATCTTATGGTGATTTCCGTAAAGTCATTAAATAACCACCACTGATGGATTTTTATTTCTTTTCAAAAAAAGTGTTTAATATGCAAAATCGTGAGACCAAATGCATTTTGGATAACCTCTTTGAACCCAATTGTGGTTCAAAACTCATAGTCTAGACCTGAAATTGATGTGGACTGAAGCCCATCTTGATGAGGGTCTCACCAATGGGCCATGGCCTTGCCCGTTCTAGTAGGAGCTCATTGACCAGGCGACAGTAAATTTTTTTACCCCGACCAGGAAAGGTAATGTTCTTTTTTAAAATGATTTATCCTTTTATAGATAGGTAAAATAATAAGAAAGCAGGAGAAAATTCACGGAGAATCGGGTTACGTTACGTGTGTAAGTGAAATTAGTGAAATGATGAGTAGAGCCGCACGGTCCACTTCATTGGATTCTCTTATCCATAAAGTACGCACAATTATGAGTTTCCCTCTCTTAAATTCAAAATACCCGACAGGGCCGACACCATTATCTAACCCGCACCAACAAAACAACTGGATACTTCTCTTCTCTTCTCTCTTATCCTCACTTTGTTTTTCATTTTTTTAATCATTTTTCATACTTATCTAAATGTGTTTCTTATCACCATGTCGGTCTCTAAAATCACAATTAAGTTTATGATTGATCAAATTACAATTTTAAAAGTCACCTCATTCATAAAATAACAAAAAAAAGACACAAAGCGGATGAGAGAGACAAGCTATTAAAAAAACATATACTACCTCAAGTTTGTAAGAAATTGTTGTCTCTACCATAAAATGAATAGGGAGATGCTTTGAGTTGGGTATCAAAATAATGTGAAACTTATTTATTGGTACGTGTAACACTTTTTCTTTATTAATTATTTTGATCATCTCTAATTAATAAGTTTCGCATCATCTTATACTTATCTCTTGGTAAAAAAAATTAGTAACCGCAACATTTCTCAAATTGATATAAAGAGCTCAACCTTGGTCTCATACGTGTATATATGTAACAAAATACAAGGGGAAAATTTCACTAACCCTTCATGAAGTTTAGCAATTTTTGCAAACACCTCCCTAATGTTTAAAAAGTCTCACTTACTCATCTGAACTTTCAATTGCTCTCAATTTGGACTCATCCATACAAATTAGGACACAAATTTTTTTTAAAAGACTAAAATACCCCTGATTTTTATTTTTTATTTAAAAAAAAAATATATGGAAGTTGGAATTTTATATAAAAGTCACTGTTTAAAATTCACTATTTAAAATTTCAACTTCCAAAATGTTTTTTTATTTTTTTAAAAAATGAAAATCATATTTAATCTTTGCCCAAATTTGTATGGATTTCAAATTCAAAAGAGAAAATGAAAGTAAGTAAGACTTTGAACGTTAGAGTATTTAAAAAATGGCCAAACTTCAGGAGAGTTAGTAAGTTTCCCCAAATACAAGAAATTGGCCCTAGGTATAAGTTTTTATACAAACATATATAAAGAAATGATTTGTTTAAGTTTGTTAATGGAGTCATCATATGATTTTCCAAAAAAAAAAGTGAAGCTATATGACATTTAATTTATTCACTTGAAAACTTAAAGAATCTTTATCACACATATATAATTTTGACGATGCTATTTCGTATTCTTTTGTTCTTTCTTTCATTCTTTTCCTCTATTGTGGTATTGTCAATTTACCATTTGATTTATTTTTTTTCTCTTTTAAATAAGATTGATCTAAAGGTGGATTAACAATGTTAGATCAACCTATTAGGATGGAAGAAAGATATAAGAGAATACGAAATATCATCTCTCTTTTATTATACTGAATTCATAAATGAAATTTATTCTATATACTCTTCCACAACTTTACCATTAATGTAATGTAAGTAGTTAAATACTAGCATGATTCTTATCTCTTCATTCATTTTATAATTTTCTCTCTATCTTCTTTTTTTTGTATGATTAAAGCGTCTTCAAATGCAAAAGATGAAAACCTATAATTATTTTCTTTCAAAAGCAGGGACTAAGGAGTATATATATTTATGTGACATCAACATTGTGATGATTTTGTAAATTTACAAAGCTCTTATTCATTAAAAAAAAAATTAAAAGAAAAAATAAAATGAAGGTCTGGAAATGATGTTGATGGCCATGATATGTCTACCAAAGATCTAGGAGGACATGCATGGTGACGATGAAATCAATCAGGATCATCACAATTTTATTTCACCATTTTTTTTTTATTTAAATGTCACAATCAATGGGAAAAAGGTAAGAGGGAAGTGCAAAAGAAGAACATTCAATCAACAGCCCACATTCGAAAGTAGCTTTTCTTCCACTATTTTGTTTTTTGTTTTTTTTTCTGGGGTTGACCCAAAACAAAGTTTACATTCAAAATAGAGAGCAAAAAAATTTACCAAATTGAGTGAAAAAGTTCATTCTCATAATCTTAATTATACTTAAGAAATTACATTGTATACATGATCTCCAAGATCACAGCTAGCTGTTAGTATAACAAGTTAGAAATATAATATATAATGCAGAAAGAAACACAGACAATCAACTGAAGTGACTAGCGAGAAATGAAAACAAAGAGCTAATTAAAAACTACTACATTTGTCATTAATCATTCAAAGGATCATGAGCAACTCAGGCCGGGATATTCTGAAATGCTAAGAAAAAGAAAAGCTCTATATCCGGGGGAGCAAAGAAGGCTATGGGGGATGATCTGTTTGATATGCAGCTTGAAGAAGAAGTTACTCTTCTCTTCTTTGGAGCAGGCGGGCAAGATGAAATCTCAGGTATTCTGAATCTCTGAGCCTTTGGTGTCGAACACCCAGATACTAAAATGTCTTGTTGATGATCACCATTAATGTTATCATCCTCCTGCTGCAGGCTGCTGATGTTCCATGATTCTTTGAAGCTTGGCAACTCCATTAATGTTCCTGCCTGTTGGTGGCGCTTAGATGGTTGCATTTGAGACTCCTACTACTGCAGATTTTATCCAAGGAAAAGTTGAAAAGTTGCACCTGCTATTCTAAAGTAGATATAGAATATGACACTTTTTTTGGCTTCTTCTAAAACTCAGCTAGTGTTTACCATACACACTTCAAAGCTGACAGAGTCAGCCACAGAGATCCTCCAAAACACCCATTTGACTATTTTATCTGATCTTTCATGGAAAACTATTTGAGGGATTCAGAAGTTTCTGCCAAATATCAAGAAAAATCCAAAATTTAGCTAGGTGATGAGGTGAGGGAGAACAACTGCTACCACTAGAAGAACATTTTAATTCAAAAACCCCCTACCAAATCCTTATAAGATTGAAGCCTTTTTGGATAAATAAGAAAAATCCTAAACATGATAAAACCAACTTCCCTTCTAGCACTCCTTGGAAGCACCACCATGCTAGCACCAGCCAATACCTACAATAGCACTTTATACCTGAAAGAAAGAGAGAGAGAGCTTGCCTTTAACTATATAATATATATTTTTTAATATATAGTAGGGTTCATATATAAGTTTAAATCAAATATAGAGTATACAGATGTATGAATTACCAATCAGAATAGGTGGAATCTGCCAAAAGAAAAGTTTCTGCTTTACAAAATGTCATAATTATGGTCTAGGCATAAGCTTTTTCAATTTGATACAAAATATACCTATTAAACTCTGAAAGGCACAATCATAAGCGGGGAAAAAAGTGAAACAATATTGCAGAGCCCACTGGGAGGATATATGCCACAAGCCTATGTCAGAATGACAATCATATCAATTGCAATAACATTCTTTATGAAAAGCTAAATTTTTTCCATTCTATTAATTTATTTTTTAGAACAACTGGGGTAATCATGAAAGAATATTGTGAGAATTTAAGATGCCTATTATTATCTGATGCAATCATTGTTTGTTCATATTAAATGCCTTCAAGATGCCGGTGGAATTATATTAACTTGTTCTTCCTAATTTGAATGTCTTGGTATCAAATGAAAGGTAAAAGAAGAAGATTTGTTTTTAAAATATATTATTTACTTTATTTTCATAGGTTTTGAATTATTCCTGGCACTTGTGTGCCAAATTATGGAAATTCTACGCTGATGTCTCCCCACAATCATGCAAACTGCAGAGGATCCAAAGTTAGGCAACTGTGAAGGCAATATGTGAATATTGTTCAACTTAATCCCGTATTAGAGGAATTACGTGGTTAAATTTACTATTTTTACTTAAAATAACATACTATTATTACTATTCAAAATTTCCATGAATATAATCGTAGGACTTTAGGAATCGCCTAAAGCCTACGACATAGAAATGACTCGAATAGACTTATTTTCAACCTATATACCGAAGAAGCTCAAGACCCAACAGACCTAGAGCCATGACTTTAGAAGACTCTAGAATGCTCTACATATAAAGCCTTAAGAAAACACAATTTCAATAATCTACACACTATTACCGATACTCTCTTTACTAAAGAGAGCTTTTCCTTTAGCTCCTTACTGACTTGAGTGAGGGAGTTCCTCTGGTCTTTTGGAGCTTGTGAACATTTGACGTCTTTTATCTCTTTTGCAGATAAAGCTCCTCCCTAAAAGTCAGCGTATTAATTTTGAATGTAGAGAAAAATGGGCAGCGTAGGTATATGGACTTTTACGTCTGTAATGGAAGGAAGACTTTTTGCCAAGTTAATGGGGAAAGGTTTACTAGACAAAAATACAACTTGGATCATTGTTTATTTAATCCAAAATGTATGAACAAAAAAAATCAAAGAGTCCTGAATGTGGTCTCAAAGTGGAGGCAGAAATAGATATCAGCTGTCATCAGCAAAAATATTTTATAATTGGAGGACATCACTTTGCCCAAAACCAGGAAGAGAAACCCTCTATTGCAAAGATGGTGACAGTCAGGGCTTGATCCGATACACCAAGAATTTAGATGTAGAAACTCCTAGCACAAAAAGAAGAAAAAATTGAAGATTTGTCGAACAGATTTGGGAATACTCTTCATTTCTCATCATTGCAAATATGAAGGTTACATGAATATACCCCAAGTCTCATCCAAAAGGTTTCCATGGATTTGCTAAACATAACACACGAAAATTCCACTGAACATAGCTGTTTGGCATGCCTATCTCAAACAGCTACAGACTAAGTTGCCATCTTCCTGCATGTTAGTCCTAAACTGTACATGGTAAATGGAATTAAAACAAATACAACAAATAACCCACAAAATTCATCTGGGTTCTTTTGATTCCAAGCATTACTCCAATGACTCTTCCTCTGCTTCTGGTGGCAGTCGGCAGGAAAATGGTGGTGGTGGAGGATCAACTGTCAATGTGCCTTCTAACACCTTCACCACCTCTCCCATAGAAGGCCTCATATGTTCATTGCTTTGAAGACACCAAAATGCGATTCTCAATGCACGCTCCAGCTCCTCCAAATTTACACCTTTTACATCAATGGCTTTGTCTACTACATTCTCTCCCTGCCCTTCCATCCATTCCTTATAAGCCCACTCACAAAGATCCCCAACATCTGGACACCCACTGATCAATCTCAACACCATCTCGCCAAAATCCTTCACATCCTTTTCTGCAGAAAATCCACTGTCTGATGCCTCGTTGTTTACTCTCCAAATCCCAAATTCAGTCACCTTGGCCTCTAAATTTTCATCCAAGACAACGTTTTCACATTTCAAATTCCCATGGCTTACAAACTCCCTACACCCTGTGTGCAAATAGCAAACAGCCCTTGCCACGCTTAAGCATATGTCAACTCTCTTTCTCCAGGCCAGCTTCTTACTCGATTTAGAATCCTCAACATATTTCTCCACAGAACCATTCTTTGCATATTCATAAACCAAAAATCTGTGACTTGATTCACAACAGTAGCCCTCCAACCTCACAAGATTTTTGTGATGAATGCTTCCCATTTTTGAAACTACGCTTCGAAACTTCCTTTCTTCTATGTTTGCTTTCAGGTCTTTGATTGCAACTGGTTGGTTGTTGGGTAGCGTACCTTTGAACATCTTCGGTCCTATTCGGTGCTTGAAATTCCCTGTAAGGACCTTGACTTCAGAGAAGGATAACACAATTAAACCCCTTGAGTTATATCCTGCGTAAGCAAAAGTTGCTTTCGTCCTAATGCTAGTTCTTCTTCGGTAGATGAAGAAACCAACTCCCAACTGAATTACAATAAGCAAAGCAAATGTGCCTGAGGCTACTCCAATCAGACAAGGGATGCAGTACTTATAAGACCGTTGTATGGGTTGAGAACCTGCTGCAGGGGAGGTTACATTGCGATTGGGATTAACAGCTAAGGGATCTGAACATGTCTTGACAAAAGACACTGAACTTAGGTCTGAATAACCAGTGACATACCGAGTTTTCTTCAGTCGGCACTGTGGAGTTCCATCATTTGTGAATGTCGCAACTGTACAAAATGGATCATTCAGGCACAAGCTTTTGCATTGCTGTAAACTAGTTTGGTTAACTGAATCCTCTGGTGGGTATATCCCATATAGATAGGTGTGCTTATACATCATCATATTGGGATTTGATTTGCAGTCCTGCCGATATGGAACCAAACATCTTGAGTTAGAGTCAGCTATAACCTTAAAAGGACATTTGCATTCAGACCCTGTTGCAGTGAAGAGACAGATACCGCATTGTCCACAGGTTGCAAAGACCTTGCACTGATTCTCAACAGCTTGCCAGACCGACCTCCAAGCCTGTGATGCTTCTACCCATGAGTATAACCGGAGATTACCATCCACGTCCAACCTAAGAAAGCGGTACCTTACAGAGTCATTATGATCTTGTCCAAACACTGACCAAACAGGTTTCAATTTTTGGTCACGGAGTTGCAGCGCTCCATTAGAGGTAAGGAAAACAGTGACGTTTGAACTAATGGTATTTCCACTTGTCCAGTAAATAACATGACTTTCCCACCTTAGTTGTAACTGACCTGCAGAATCATTCACATAAAGAGTGAAGTAACTAGACATAGAATTCTTGCTGGCAGCTCGAAGCGTTTGAGAAACAGATAAGGTCTGTCCTGGAAGAAGCGTGTCAGATGGAGTATTGAAACTTTGCCAAACAACATCTTTCTTACCGTTGAGTAGAACAAGATTTCCATCATCACGAAGATCAGCCGAAACAACTGATAACTTGCTTGTGTCACTAGTCCAAACAGTGACTCCCTTAAAGGAATCAAACAAAACCAGTTCTCCTTCCTGGTTGAGCTGAAAATAAGACTCGTTACTGACCGCAACATCAGCTCCAACAACCCAGACCACCTTCCTTTGATCAACAGGAATAGAATCCGAATTGAAACGGATCCCTATGCTATGCAGGTTAGGTTGGTCTGAACGATCAAAGAATCCAAGTGCAAAATCACCACTGGGAGAGAGCCAAAATTTGTTCTCAGCTACAGCAAGTTGTGAATCCAAGGGAATTTGCCCACCCACAAGGGAATGCAGCAAAAACCCAATGGAGATACAAAGCAGGAAAGTGGGTTCAAGCATATACATGTCCTGTTTCAGCATTATCTGAATATGCTTTAGAGATGCACAAAAGAAACAAAACTATCAGTTTAACTGCTAGTCATAATTCATTTAGACAATGTTAAAACCATCAAACCTAATTTCAAAAAAAAGTGGGCAGTTTCAAGTTTTCCAAGACGACCAAGCATTAAGCAGACAAAATTCAAGACAATGACCACTTCTAGCATTACTCACAACTCATGGATGCAAAATCAAACACATTGATCAAAGTTCAACATTTATTAGGTACAAAAAGTGGCGGTATTTCAAGCTTCAATCTCAGAGAAAGAAACATTCAGGATGACCCAAACCACAAATTTCAACTGGGAACTAAAACTATTCAGTGTTTGGTACCTGAAAAAGACGGTCAAACTCCCAGAAATTCAAGAGGGCCGCCGTGGGATGCCGCCATGACCATCCAAGAAACACCACATGCTCTCATTTTCTGGGCCCAGGACATCATATTTTGCATGTGAGACCAGTGAAAGGTGAATAGAATACTATATGACCAAATCAGTCGAGGAATTGGATTACATAAAAAATGGGCTGTAAAGGAAGAAGAAGAAGGAAAAGAGCGTGTCTTTTAGTGAGAGTGGGAATGGGATTGAGAAAAATGGGTCTGGGATTGAAAACTTAGGCGTATATGGGACCCAAAAATTAGGCAATGGGATACACAATCTGGGCAAATGCAATCACTTTCAGAGCTCAAAATAGTAAGCCCCTCGACAGTTATATCGCAGGCAGGCCAGATTTGTGAGAGACAGAGAGAGAGAGTCGCCGGAGAAGTGGGAGTTTACAGTGGAATTAATGGGCACTGTGTGAAAGCAAGACTGGGGGTCACTACATATTGAAAAGGGTTTTGAATGGTCTTTCACCCTTTTCCTTCGTTTATCTTCCCGTACTGGGTGATAAACCTCTGGAAAAAGGCTGTCTCGGATTTCGAGAATGTCGGAAGGACATGGACTTCACTCCTCCACCAATGCCCCTAGCTTTTGTACCGTTTTGCCAAGCAACCAAAAATACATTTAAAAATCTGCTATTGCACCTCGTATCCGTCCAATGATGTCACTCCAAACCAATCATACATATTATGTTGTAAATTTTGCAGTAAATCAGGTAAATAATTATGTGAAAAGAGTAGTGAAAATGGTTGGAAATAAAATTGTTCTGGTTGAGGTTGGTATGCCTATGCATGTGGTTTGAAAATAATGCCAAAAAACAAAAAAAAAACTATATTAGAAAAGGAAATGATATTTCATATCATAATTGGTTTCTTCCCCACCATAGGATTTATGTAAGAGGGGTATTGTGGGACCAACTATTCATAGTATGGAAGTAAACTAAGTTTAATAAAAAAAAATTCAATAGGTTATTAATCATATTTTAACCACAAATGAAGGTAATGAAGAAAATTATAAATATTCCCTTTTTTTATAAATGATAAAAAAATTACAAGGAATCTTGTCCACTATCTAAGGAAAAATTATATATATATAAGAGAAAATGTTTCCAAAAAATTTGAATAAAGCAACTCATTTTATCAAATTATGACACAAAATTCGCACTTCTATCAACCTCAGAAACTGACCAAGTGATTAAGGAACAAAGCAAACCAAAAATATCTGAGATAATGGTGGTGGTTGGGTTGCGTTGAGTTGAATTCCAAGAAAGAGAGTATCCTTCATTGTGCAATAATATTATCAACCCTTGTGCTCAATGACTGTATTTTACAGAAAGTAAGACAGCGACAGCTTCTCCTACATTCCCATCACAAGGAGGAAATTAACAATGATGGTTGGAATCTATCTATGATATTATATAGTCAAACATGTAATCTTCTCACTTTGAATTAATATAAATAAGAAAAATACCAACTTTTTTTTCTTCGTTTTCTTCTGTACAACATTTGATTTGATAAATTTTATATCAACTTGATGGATCATCACATGACAATAGTTTAGACTTTAGATTGGTGTAGGTGTAGGTGTAGGTGTAGGTTAAATTGTCTTCTTCCAACCTAAAAAATAAAATAAAATAAAAAAATCCTAGAGAAACTCACTTAAGCTAGCTGTCATTGAAATTTGAAAGAAAGATTTGAACAAAATAAAAAGTAAATAAAAGAAGGAAATGTGGTTAAAAAGAAGAGGATAATTGTCCAAAGGCATTAACAAAAGGAGGGTGACAAGATGCTCTTTTTCTTTGCACTACTTTTGGTCTCAAAAGGAACAAAAGTTAAAACTAAGTAAAAAGGGCCGTGCGATGCATGCAAAGCAATAAAGTAGCTTTTTTCCTGCCCTCCATTTCTCAATTGCAATAATGGACCTATACCTACTTAACTGCCTCGTGCTGACCATATCAAATTATATATATAATATACTTCGAATCTAATTGGGGAATCCAAAGGGAAATGGAGGCTATGGAGCCTTAAATTACTAGTTATCTAAAAGTTATCAAAGTGTAGTTTAAGTATAGGATGAGATTCAATAATTAGAATATTTAATTTAAATAAAAAATAATTTAACAGAATCAAGTTATATGTATATATATAAAATAAGGATTGATTGACGCTACAATATCAATCAAATAAAATAATAGTAAGTGTTAAATTACCGATTATTTTAAAAGCTTAAATTGATAGAAATAGATAAATTTAATAACTTAATAATTACTTTGACATTTTCTTTCACATGTGAAATAAAAATACGGTGAGATATAAAAATAAAAATACGGTTTCTAACACTATTAAACAGAAAAATAACCCATTTGACAAATATGGCTTGAGTCAATTGAGTGGTTTATCTTATCTATACCATATAATAAAAATTTGAAAAGTGGCACATCACTTTGTAAGAATTTCTTTTATAAAATATTTTATTAGTCTACCATTCCTCTGCCAACTTATTTGTAATGTCCTTACTAATATTTTCAATTTTTATAATGTCCCCTAATCATTCTCCTTTTTTGCCTCTCTCTCTTTACTTTTTTCTTTTTTGTCATTTTGGATGGTAATTGGAAAGAGATAAATAAAACTTTCCCTAAAACTTTGTATCACAAAGTGAAAAAGATAATGCCCAACAAAATTTTTCCTCATCTATAAAAGATTTCAGGAAAAACTTCAAAAAAACCTCTCTGAATTTTCACATTTTTTTAAATACTTATATTAAACTTAAAAAACTCTTAATTTACCCCCCTAAACTTTCAATTGCTTTCAATTTGGACCTCTCTGTCAATTTTAGACATTAAAAATTTATAAAAAGACCAAAATATCTTTAATTTTCATTTAAAAAAAAAAAAAAGTATTTTAGATGTTGAAATTTTATACAAAAGTAATGGGTGTAAACTTCATTTAATGTTTAAAATCTAACGGAGTAATCTAAATTGAGAGTAATTAAAAGTTCAGGGAGCTAAATTGAGAGGTTTTGAAGTTTAGAAGGTATTTCATAAAGGTGTAAGTTCGGGGAACTTTCTGAATTTTCTCCAAGATTTAAATATGGGATAACAAAAGTTAGATACAGTTTACTTTAGTTTAGTGTTTTTTTTTTTTAAGGAGAGCGGGTTACAGGATCAAACAACCATAAAGAGGGGAACACCACAACAACAAAGCCTAAAATGAAAAATACAATGCATATACAGGAACGGGTCCAAAAGTATCAACAGTAGGCAATGGTATTTATTCATAGTCTCAAAAGAACTATAACTAAGTTGAACCTTTTCTAATGCGGCACAAGACGATGACAAATAATAAAAGAATTCAGTGAATAATTTTATGCGGTGAAAGCAACAACTCCTATGTAGTTATTTGAAAGGGAAGCGAATCAATAATTTTATTTTATTTTTTGTCAGAAAAGGGAATCAATAAAATTGTAGTATGTTATCACACGGGTGAAATATTATTGGTGGTGTTGTCGCAATTATATAGATTAGGGATGACATTGTTAAGTAGTGTCGGTTTTGTCGTTTTTACAATCTTTGTTAAGGATCGTGATACGTAAACGACAATACTCAACGAGACAATTATCTATAAGAATTTATTACTATTATGGAAAGTGATATTTCAATGCAAGTTTTTGGTTTCTTTCTTAATTTACTCGATTATCATTTATAGGATCGATGTCATCTATTTTTATTATAATAAAAAAGGGTATGATAAATTTTTTTTTGAAAAAGGTGTGAAAATATAATTATTTGTCTTATTTTTACTTAAGTTTTTGATCGCCCTATAATATTAAAAAATACATATAAAGATTACATGTTGTAAATATATATATCAATTTAATAAAATAAATTCTCCAACCTAATTTAGGGGGAAAAAAACTCCAGGTTCCTTTGATAATGCTTTTTGGGTTTGCTATTTGGAAAAAAATAATAATAATACCACTCAAAAATGGGTTCTTTTAGTAAATAGTTTTATTGTGAATTTTTTGTTTAAATAATAATAAGAAGTGTTTGATGTGATATAAATATGAAATAAGATTTGAATTTTTTGTGAAATAAAAGTAAAAAATAATTGTTTGATAATAGTTTTAAAAATATGTTGATTACTATTGGCATTGTAAGATTTGAGAATCTAAAGAAAATAGAATGAATGATGGATGTGAATTAAGATGATTTGGACTTTGGCCTATGTCTGCACATTAAAATTTTTTATTGGTTACATCTTTCCTTACTCATTTGATTGTATGAAACACTTTATTTATAGAAAAATAGTCTGAATGTTACAAGTCTTTTTACTTCTACATTAATAACCACTATTTTGTAACTTGAATTACTGTAACTATTATCTGATGGGAAGAAACAAAAGTATGAAGAGAGTCATTTGCCAAACAGTGCCAAATTTTAGATAAGTGCTAACGTCAAATGTAAGCATTCATAATTTTGTAATTGACATCAGCATTGACACAAGATGAATCAAAAGTCACTTTGACTAGAAGTTTTAGCAGACACGATGATCAATTTTGAGACATAAGTCAATTATGCATTTGTAATTTCTTAGGTGCAATAAGCATTAATATGTACTATGAAGCCATACATTATCAACCTGTTCTAGAGACCCTATTGCTTTTGCGGGCGTTAAACAAGAAAATGCTATTTAAATCATTGTATTTAAACAGCAAAAGTGAGAGCATGTTAATTTAAAGCAATTATTGTCTTATCTTTCTTTATATTCAATGAATGGGAGTTGGGTTCGGATCCACATCAATTCAATTTAGGTTATAATTCATTCACCTTGATTATTAGAGATTCTCGATAGAGCCGACCTATTTGAACAAGTAAATTTTATTAGCCAAAACTTCTGGGCAATTAGAATAGTTAATTCGTAAGATTTAGTACAATTAATTAATCGATTGGGACAACGAGCGATTAATTTCAGAAGATTTCGTACAATTACGTGTCTGATTGCAGTGCAATCAAAACAGCTAATTCCATAAGATTTCGTACAATTACGTGTCTGATTGCAATGCAATCAAAACAGCTAATTCCAGAAGATTTCGGTAAAAAAAATAATGATGTGAATTCCTGAGTGATAATTAAGTTTAGTATTTCAAAACTAATTAGTGCTTGAAAATTATTGGTGCACGTGCATATCCTGAGTGGTAATTAAGGTTTAGGATTCTTAATTTTTCTACACTTTAATCATTAAGGATCAATCAAATATGATCATGTGAACATGTACATATATCCTGTGTGGTGATTAAGTTTAGGGTTTCTAAATTTTATTATTATTTTTAGAGAAACAAAGTCCAGTAACTCGTTGATCCCTATCTCTCTTGACTCTTCCCAATTAAGCTCCTTTTCAATTTTTATTTTTAAAATTCACATTTAACAAGTTAAATTGAGTTTTTATCATACGAAACAACGAAATGGCACATGAAGGTTGCTTATTTGTTTATTTTCCATAAAAACAGGGGGAAAAAAAAATTAAGGATTGATGACTGTGCTGCCAACCCCGTCTTCTTCAATGTTATTATTTTTTACATGTCCAATCAAGAGTATAACTCCTCTTTTATTGGAGGTGACTATAAGCTACCTCTTTATTTATTTTTGTTTAGAGTAATACTATAAACAAAAAATTACATCTTTATCTTATAATGTTAATATGTCAGTTCTAACTAATGATTAGTTATTGTTAAAATAATAATAATAAAAAAATTGGTTGGACTTGTTGTGTCAACATTAAAATAAAAATGTGATATATAACCTATAAAAGGTGTAACTAAAACATATAGGTCTATAAATTTAATCATTAATTTTTGCATCGATAGATGACTATTTTCAAGTTTTTGTTTTTATTTTTATTTTCTGTCTTAACTTTCCATATGTCTTAAGAATTATTTTCTCGTGACATGGATCGTGATAGTTTTGAAGCTTTTAAGGTTAACAAACCCGACCTTCACGGGCTTTTTTAATCCTAATTTCTGGATCCGACTGAAAACGACGGCTCAGGATGCCCACTCTATTATTTCTGCCCTGACCTTGGACTCAGAAAAAATGCATTTGAGCTTGGCCACATTTTGGGCCTTTGATAATCTGAATTTGGGTTAATCTGCGACATCAAGTGATGGGCTAAAAACCTTATGACGAAATGTCGGATAAAAGTCGGACATTATTTTGGTTTGTTTTCACTTCCATAATTAATATTATTGGAATATTTTGTTGCTTCAAAGGTGTGAGATCGTATTATTAATTGCGTCTAACTCCAATCCTCCAACTTAGTGTTTGTCTACAATCATGCTCCAAATTAATTTTTTTTTTTGGGAGGTAAGTGGCTAGTAGAGACAACTTAAACCCGTCCCAATAGATAACTTAATCGGTTGGGGACACGTTTTATGAAGTAGATGTTACTAATTTAAATTTTCCTTTCACTTCTTGTATAAAGACGTTAAAAAAAAAAACTTTAAACCCATAATTATTCTAAAGAGTAATTCTGCTCTTATTCATAATATATATATATAAACTTGATAAATAATTTTATAAGTAGCTGCTATAGTATCACGTAATTGAATAAATCAAATTTTAAGCATTGCCAAAACCTCTGACGACAAATGACTTGTGGTTGTTCCATAGAAGATGGGTTTTGGTTACCTAAAATTTGAGTCTCCGATTGCCAGTCCAGTGTTGACTTATTGCTGCTGCTGCTAGATTTGTCCCGACGAGGATTCTGAAGAGTCATTTTCCCCCCACGAAAACTCTCCATCACTTACGGCTGGGCTGCCTCATAAAAGTCTTTCGGGTACTAATTGCTCTGATGCAGCTAAGGGTATTACAACTTTTTTTTGTTGTGATCCCTAATTTAAATCTGATTTGAAAACTATTATACATATTCTCACTTCTATAATTTTTAGAGGTTTGTAGTTCTCCGTTGTGTTTTACGGCGTTCTCCGGTCTTACGTGAAACGTGATTTAAGAAAAAATAAAATTGTAATCTGTTTTTCATCGATAAATTAATTTTTATGAGTTAATAGTTAGGTTTTAATACTTTAAAATTTGTTTTTGGATTCAAAACTAAAATTTAAGGTTGGAAGGTTAACCATTTATGGATGATATCATCCAAAATGAATTTGATAAATAAATAAATTTGATACGCCTCAAATTTAGTACTAACGCTTTAAAAACCGGAAAGAATCACAATTTTATTTTTTCTTAAATCATGCTTTACATAAGATTGAGAGAACGCCAGGAGAATACTACGAAAAGAATCCCTAGCATTTTTTATTTTTTTAAGTACTAGTAAAAAAATTATCATTAAATTTTAAATATATTATTATTATTAAATTTTATGAGAAACTTCAATTAACTCTCTTAATAAACTTTCATCACATGATTCACATTTACAATTATTATCATTAGATTTTGGTCATTATTAACCATATATATATATATGTGTGTACTTATTGCAAAGGTCAGAAATATGATCGGAAGTAGAAGTAAAAGTAGTACAGTAAATGTGGTATTCGATTTTCCAGTATGTCCAAAACCTAAACATGGAAGACAGAACAAATCCTGTCATCAAAACAAACCGTCGATGCATTAAGACCATGACAAGTGTCACCAATCGTACGGTTTGGCCCCACATTGGCCCCTATTATAGGGAGCCAATTCGGGCGGCCATATCTGGACGTCAACTTCCTAGAATAATAATAATAAGAAGAAGAAGAAGAAGATGTTGGACCAAATGGAAGTCCATGTCAAGTGATCGGGCAAAGTCCTTTTCTTTTCTGTATGGGTAAATGGGTATATTTTATTTTTATTTTTATTTTGATGTCCTCTCAATTTCCCATCCCACGGCCCAAAAAAAAAGGCACTTCAAAAGGCTGCAATCTTAGCCCTACGTTTATTCTACAAAACCTAAATCTGAAAAAAGCTTTTTAGGGGACCATGCACATTAAAGTAGTGTATATAAAATCCATGCAAGTGAATGAGTTTGTCAACGAGAATGGGTGCTCTTTTCAACTTTGAGAGTGATAGATAGAGATACACATTATGCCCTATTCATTGAAAAAATAGTGTTTTTAGGGTCGGTGGTTACGTTAGTCAGTGTCAAATGGGTGTGAAAAATATTATTACTCTTATAGAAATACTGCAACTTTTATCATTAGTCTCATATAGATAAAGATGCATAGTTTAAGCGGCGTAGCTGAAAAAAAATTCAATGTTATTGCTTAGAATTTAGGCTATAAATTTTCAATCAAAACATCATAGTTATAATGACCAAAATCCAAAAAAAAAGCATGAAACAAATCTACGAAAAGATTCTAACACCGAAGCGAAAACTTTGAATAACTATTCAAAAGAAAAATCATTTTGAGAACCAACCAAGCCCACAAAAAAATTAACTAGAAGATTTAAGTGTTATAATCAGCATACTTACAAATACCTTTGTCACATAAACACAAGCTTGCAAGCAAACGATACATTTGCCTCCTACTGCAGTCGGTACAAAATCTCTTCCAAAAATGAATTGAAAACTCTGGTAGCGGAAAGTTTTTTTGTATGTCGTTTAGTAGTAAGTGGTATCAAAACAATGACATGTATAATATTTGTTTAGGCTCAAAGTTGTTTAATCTCTCTCTTCAAAAAATATGACCGATTGCCTCTCTTATTATATGAAAATTGTGTAAACTACGACTTAAATATGTAAGGTAAAACCTAGGCTTAAAAATGAAGTGAAATGACTAGAAAACAACTTGCCGCACTCAATCGACCTCTAAGATATCTGGATTGCACATATATGTTCAATCGATCATGCTACAGTTGAGGAGTTGATCGAACGCTCAAATTTTCACTCGTGAATTTGCCAACACTCCAAAACCTAACATATTCAAGTATTAGTAACTTTAGAATTTATCAGTGAAAGAAATCTCTATTCCATTAAATCTTTCCCTTGGGTTGAATATTACCGCTATAATTGAAGCAGTAAAAGATGCATGGTTGATTATATTCAAGAACAAAGAAGGTCAATTGAAACCGTATGATCCTAATAATAATTTAACCCAAAAAAAAAAACAAATTAAATATTTAACACCTACATGAATCGGTCCTGTTGGGGAAGTTGCCATTCCACAAGGGCTACAACATGATTTCCAATATTTTAACGAAATTAAATTAAGTTACTTACATCAATATCACGTGCTGAAAAAGTTGCATCAATATATATATATATATTTAGGCAAGTAAACACTACTTAAACAGATGAGCCTCTCCTAAGAAAACCCTGAGAAAATTAATTAATAAATCTAAAAATTGTTTTCGTTTATCTAGCCGGGTGTTGCCTTGGCAGTTTGAACTTTACGATGACAGAAAGAATTCTCTTTTCTTTTATTGTTGAATTACAGATAATTTATTTTATCTAAGAATTATAGAGTAATTGTTTTTCCTGATAAATTAATTAGATAGAGTAATTAGCTAGGCTTCATGCCTCATATGACTAATTAAACCAAAAGGTCACAAGCAAAGTCATCACGTTACCTAATAAGTCCATGAGAAATGCGAAATATTATAATTCTATTAAACATTCATTTAATAATGCTGATGCAGGACTATCAACTAATTAAGCATTTAACAATAATTAGTTTTGAGTGTTACATCAGTATATTGTTGGATGAATGCGAAATAGAGCTATAGATTCAAAGTGGTTTTTTTTTTAATTCTATTTTTTATTCAATCTATATATATAGTGTTTATTCCATTATGAAAAATGTTATATATCACGTTTTTATCTAATTTTATTTACATGATATTGTTAATCAGCTCGTAGATAAGCAATTGGGTTAGTCACTTTGCTGACGTTGCACTATCACATTAACAAAATGAGATAAAAATTGTATAAAGGTATGGTATATGGCAATATTACTCTTTTACTTGACAATAAAGCAATGCTTAAAGCTAAACAAGTGTAAGGATAAAAAAGAAAACAAAAGGAATTACTTAATCGTTTGATAAAAATTGATTATGGATACCTTTTCATTTAGCTCAACGTCTTAATTAAAAAAAAAAATTATAATGCATGGCGGAAATAAAATAAAAGAATAACAGAAATAAATCACCTTTAATATTATAAATAACTATAATTTATTATATCTCAAATGTTATTATTAATAATGTTAGCTTATTAACTAAGGTAACCTTCTTAATTAAGTACTAAGATTAAGAGTAATGCTTGGCGTAAGGAGAAACAAGACGTACACGCAGGATTTCCACTATGATCACCAAAATGCTCACAAATTTCAATAAGAGAAAACTCAAGAGGCAACGTGGAATATAGTAGCTATAGGGGCCATTAATATATATAATCCTGGGCATTGACCCTTTGAATGCTGAAAAGGGTGCTTAAAATTTTATATCTTCAATTCAATATGATCAAAGGCCACACCAACTCATGTAGGAGCAACCTTTGTCCCCCAATTTTTAATTTTTAATTTTTTTTTTTTAAATTGTTGTTGTTGTTGGAAATTAGGACAAACCCTATTTAGGATAATACTATGTTAACGAATGCTTAAACCTTAAGCATTTTTATTGTCAGGTATTCAAGTACGAAGATTAATTAGGAGACTCGAATTTCAATTAACAAATTGAGAAGTATACTTAGGGACGGAACTAGAAAGTTTGATTGGGGAGCCAATACATATGAAGAGAAGGGAAAGTAGAGGAGACGGGAGTGTGTTACGGTAATGAAAATAAAAGAGGAGTGGGCAAAAATAAAAATAAAAATTGGGCAGGTTAGGGGCCAATGTGCTTTAAATAATTTATTTTTGTACCTAAAATTGTTGTCCGGCCTACCCCAATCCTCCCATAATTCTATCACTGAGTATACCCATTTACTAGTTGGAACGATCTAAGAAAACTATATGATTATATATATATATCCATTAAAAGTTACGGATGAAAAGGAAAAAAATTTCAAATGATATCTGGAGATAAAACACAAGAACCATTAAATGGATTGAGCTACTTATGAGTAATCTATGCATAATCAAGAGCTTAAGTTGTTCAAATTTTTTGAATAAAAATAAACTTTTTTTTTGGACAAGAAAAAAAGATATCAAAAGTGTTTTTTTGAAAAAAAAAAAGAATTTTATCATGAATGTCAAAAAAAAAGAGAGTGAAATTCTTGTTAGTAGGACTAAATATAGAATGTTTCAAAATTTGGATGGGACCAATCGGTAAGACCACTAAAACTAAAAATAAATACGTTATTTGATTCTGTACTTTACACCTTATAATGATTTTGGGAAAATTTATTATTAGATTGTTAACTACTAAATGATTGAACCAATCAATCTGTGAATCAAACAACTCATAGAATCTCTACATTAGTGTTTTTTTTTTAAACAAATGTGAAAATTAATTCAAATATATCTCTAAAGATATTTATGAATAGACTAATTTTGATTGAATCTCCATCAAACCTCTCCATTTTGTTTTTTGGTTAGTGAAATTATTTGATTTTACATAATCAAATGAGATCAACTTCTCATTTAGTTAGTCTTAACTGATAACAACTCCTATCTACCCGAAATAGAAAATATTTGGTCATTATTGATTACTTTGCCAAATGAGTATATAAGACGACCCACTGAATAAGATCATGAAAATGGGAAGTTGAACAGTTGTGTTCAAGTTTGAGTTTTGTCGTCTCGAGATATTGGTGAAAAAATATAAAATTAGTTTAATAATTTATCTGATTTATAATTAGCTCCATATAAAAAATTGTTGATTGTAATATTATATGTCGAGTTTGAGTTATGTCAAGAATTGAGAGCCTTATGTATCGGCCATTATAAAAAAAAAAAAAAAAGCGGGAAAAAAAGAAAAAAAAGACAACCAAGCGAACTTTTTAAATTTTAATTTTATTAGTTTGATGAAATAAAGAAATAGACAAGGGAGGAGGCACGCATGAATGCACCAAACTAGATAGTTGAGCTGTACATTCCAATTGATCCAACAAGACATGAACGAGGAACCGCACCTGTCTTAAACCCAAAACAACCCCACAATCCCAATCCTACGTAAAACTTTTTTCCCCTTCCTTTCTTGACCGTCAATCTTCACTCCAGATTTCCCCAAATCTATCTCCAAGATCCGACCGTCCGTGGTCCATCTTATCCAAACATAATTCCCCCCATCTGGCCCACGCACTCTTTGGTCCCCAGCATGATGCACAACCTCAACACCCCCACGTTTAAATACATTTTATTTTCTTTCACTTTTTTTTAGTCAACTGGGGCGGCTACACAAATTTTTATTTTTACTTTTTCCCCCTGAAGATGTCAATATATAATTTTTCTCCTTTTTTTTTTTAATTAAACAATCATTTCACCGTTTTCTGTGTCGTTGGTGCTCCACGCTTTTTCTCCCTCCTCTTTTCTCCTTGTGATTTGACGCCACCAATTAACCAGAATTGAATAGCGCCTCAGGTCCGCGTCCGTACTCTTTGAAACCGACGGTCCTGATCTCTCTGATTGGCGGACGCCAGCACCTTATTGCAATCCAGTTTATTCGATCCCTCGCGCACGACCTGCTCCTCCGGTCACCCCACCCCCGCTCCTCGTACCTTTTCACCTTCCGCACCGGTTTCCAGGGGGACTTCCAAAGTGTGTGTGCGGTTTGCGTTAATTAGTTCCACCTGTTTGTCAGGACAACCAGCTCAGGCTAACGTGTCAGAAGCCCATTCGCTGCCATGGTCTAATCTATACCTTTTGTTTTGACAAAGCCGATGAAAACTGTAATAAGGATGCACTGGATTGCTACCTTTCAGAATGTAACTTTCATCTGGAGTGAATTTAGGTTGAATTTACATAGAATTTGACCCAACGACGGGTTTAAATTATTACACGAGTGTCCGGCTCGTGTACATCCTTTCTATTCTACGTAACAACCAACGGTGCAACGAGTGCTTGCCACATCAGCCCGCAATTGCGTGTGTGTCCAGACACCTGTCAGAATGACCTATTTAGCCTCATCGTTATTACGTGGCGTGATGCTATTGAGCAATAAAAAAAGTAGAAGTACAGCACAGGAATATCCAAACCCGTGCCTCAGTGCGTTTGCTTTTCTTTGATTTTGATTTTCTCTTGCTCCGATAGGATGGGCGATATAATCAAACCCAAAAATATTAAAAAAAGAAAAGAAAAAACATATAACTTAATCTCTTTTTAAAATTAGTTTAATTAATTAATTAATTTTTTTTCCCAAGAAAGAAGTCGAACATAGGAATTGGAGATGAGAGAAGAAGAACTAGAAGCTCTCTCCGTTTCTCCCTGCTTTTCCTCACAACTTTCTCGCTCCGATAAAATTTCCCGCAGATTTTCTCGGACTTCAAACACTCACTCTCCAAGCTCTTAGATCTGCTTCATAACTCAACTCAATGGCGCTTGCTTTACTTCCGTAACTGGAAAGAAAGAAAAATCTGGTAAGATTCGCTCTGACCGGAACCTCTACACTCTTTAGATTGCTATTGGACTTGGCTTGGTGTTCTTGAACTCGATCTTTCTCTCTCTACGAGTCTGAATCCGTGTGGTAAGGAAAACTGTCTGATCACATGGAGGAAGATTCATTTTAAGAGAGATTTCCTTGTTTTGGTTTTTGCATACTTTCAAAGTTTTTGGCTAAAAATAGTTGAAGATTTGCTTCGAATCGGAGTTCATGTGCGTCTGATCCGTGCTACGGTGCTTCAAAACTCTATGATTATATTGGTTGCCATGTTTGTGATTGTTGTTTCTTACATGCGTTTTCATTGATTATTTGTAATTAATTTTTTTTTCTTTTTCCTCCATTTCTTTTTCCTAATGTCTTTTTTAATTTTTCTTCTAGTAAAAATTTTGTTGGAGATAATGACTGTCGGATGACTTGCAGGAAGATCATTGCTGCGATTGTTGCTTTGATCCTCACCGTCCGATGGATTATTTTCGTTTATTCTGGGTTTTTATTATTATTATTATTATTTTAATTTTATTTTTATAGTTTTTTGGTTTTGTTTGACCTCTTCCCGGTTGCCTAGAAAACAGAGAGTCGATAGAGGATATTAATTTGTCTTTTATGTTGTTTTGGTCGCTTTAGTTTGTAACGAAAAACATTGTTTTTGGTCTTGGGTCCTAAACATTGAAAAACCTAAGTGTTGAAATTTATTCTCTTTATTTATCCCCCTTTCAAAAATTCATTTTCTTTACCTCTTCTGCCATTTCTCAGAAGCCAAATATAGAACATTTTTCCACTATTGTTTTCGGCGTAGTCTTTCATTTCAATTCATGTGAGTATACCGGTTGTAAGAAACTAGGAGGAAAAAAGCAAATTTTTAGGTCAACTCTACTGAAGAAAATAAAATTATGTACCATATCTTACCGTTTGGAGAATCTAAACAAAATATATCAAGAAAAATTCGGAACCAGGATTCAGATGTTCTCTAACTAACTATGAAAAGTACACCCATTGAATTTTCTGCGCTCTATTGTACTTGGATGTTTTTCTTGCCCTGTTATCTGCATCTCCCGGATTATCTAACTGAAATTTGATTGCCTTATTTACTCAGATTCTTTTTCATTAAACTGTTTCACTTTCCAGAGTCCTTATCTACAACTCGTTTGTATATTTAAACGCTATTTTCTGCCTATCCTCATACGCATCCACGAACTCTTACAGGCCTTGTTGTAGATCTGTTGGTTTCTTGTAAATCTGATTAATTTTTTTCGTACTTGGTGAAAGCCTAACATGGTATTTTGAAGTGGTTTGCACATAGATTTTATGTGCAGATATATCTATTATATTTTGGAGCTTATTGGATTGAATAAATGCTTATCGTAACTATGATTCTTATGGTTGTTAATATTTGTTTTCAGATGTCTTGCAAATGAAAGTATGTGCTGTGGATCAGAGTCCTTAAAACCCAGATTTTCTCCAGTATCAGTTCCTATTTCCATTACAAAAGTAGATCCTCCAACGTAGAAATGAACCACTTGACTGTTCAAACGGAAGATACTTTTGCAAGTTTGCTTGAACTTGCAGCTAACAATGACATCGAGGGCTTCAAAAGTTCTATTGAGCGTGATCCTTCATGTATTGATGAGATTGGTCTATGGTATGGTCGTAAGAAGGGCTCAAAGCAGATGGTTAATGAGCATAGAACACCTCTGATGGTTGCTGCTACATATGGCAGCATTGATGTCATGAAGCTGATAATTTCTCTGTCAGATGCTGATGTAAATCGGCCCTGCAGTCTTGATAAAAGCACTGCCCTTCACTGTGCTGCCTCAGGTGGGGCTGTAAATGCTGTTGAGGCTGTGAATTTGCTTTTAGCGTCAGGAGCCAATCCGAACTTGGTAGATGCCAACGGTCACCGTCCTATTGATGTTATTGTTGTTTCTCCTAAGCTCCAACATATCAAATCGACTCTGGAAGAACTCCTTAAAACTAATGGTTCTGACATTGAACACAATCTGACAGTCTTAACGGGCAATTTGAGTTCGAATTCTCCACCTCTTTCATCTTCCCCGGAGAATGGGTCCCCATCTGCTTCAGATTTTACTTCTTCACCAACAAAGATGAAGTTTAGGGATCTCCCTGTTCCATCCGCATCAGAGAAGAAAGAATACCCTGTTGACCCATCTCTCCCTGATATCAAGAACAGCATCTATTCAACTGATGAATTCCGAATGTATTCATTCAAGGTGCGCCCTTGTTCACGCGCCTACTCTCATGATTGGACTGAGTGCCCTTTTGTTCATCCAGGGGAAAATGCTCGAAGAAGGGATCCCAGGAAGTACCATTACAGCTGTGTACCTTGTCCTGATTTTCGGAAGGGGGCTTGTAGACGTGGAGATATGTGTGAGTATGCTCATGGGGTTTTTGAGTGCTGGCTGCACCCTGCTCAGTACCGAACCCGGCTTTGCAAGGATGGTACCAATTGTGCGAGGAGAGTCTGCTTTTTTGCTCACACCACTGAGGAACTCCGTCCATTATATGTCTCTACTGGTTCTGCTGTTCCCTCTCCTCGCTCAAGTACTTCTGGTGCCACTGCCATGGATTTTGCTGCAGCCATGAGCCTCCTACCTGGCTCCCCTTCTTCGGTATCTGTCATGTCACCTACACCATTCACTCCACCCATGTCCCCATCAGCTAATGGCATGTCCCACTCAGCTTGGCCCCAACCAAATGTCCCAGCCTTACATCTACCAGGAAGTAATTTTCAATCCAGCCGATTGAGATCTTCCCTTAATGCAAGAGACATTCCTGTAGAGGACTTCGATATGTTGTCAGATTTTGATATGCCACAACAGCAGCTCTTCAATGAATCTTGCCTCTCTCAGGCATCTATGAATTCTAATTCTTTGAACCGTTCTGGTCGGTTTAAAACCCTAACCCCTTCAAATCTTGATGATCTATTTTCTGCTGAGAGCTTATCTCCTCGATATACTGATCAAGCATTGGCCTCAGCTGTTTTCTCCCCTACGCACAAATCAGCAGTTCTCAATCAATTTCAGCAGCAGCAGCAGAGCATGTTGTCACCGATCAATACTAACTTCTCCCCCAAAAATGTTGATCACCCTTTATTGCAGGCCTCTTTTGGGGTTCCATCCTCAGGGAGGATGTCTCCTCGAAATGTGGAACCTATCTCGCCAATGAGCTCTCGGGTTTCCGTGTTAGCTCAACTTGAGAAGCAGCAACAGTTTCGCAGCCTCAGCTCACGGGAACTTGGCTCCAACTCTGCTTCCATTGTTGGGTCCCCTGTAAATTCTTGGTCAAAATGGGGATCCTCCAATGGGAAGCCTGATTGGGCTGTAAGTACAGATGAATTTGGTAAGCTCCGCAGGTCGTCATCATTTGAGCTTGGGAACAATGGAGAGGAGCCAGATCTATCATGGGTTCAGTCACTTGTCAAAGAATCTCCAACTGATGTCAAAGAAAAGTTAGGAACACACGTCTCAGGTGTTTCAGCTACTGCATCCTCCAGTGAGGGTTCGAATATGAACCCCCAAATTGATTCGGTCGATCATGCTGTGTTGGGAGCTTGGCTTGAGCAAATGCAGCTTGATCATCTTGTGGCTCAGCAGAATTGAAATCATTTTCACTGAGCCCTGAGGTAGTTAACAACAGAAAGGTTTTGGTAAATAACATATGCCTTTTCCAGATTTTGTTGGCGGTGAGTGTGAGAAGAAGGTAACAGTAACAAAAGAAGAAAGCAAGGGAGAAAGTCGTTTGAAAAGAAAAAAGAAAACAAGATTCATTTTCACCATTCATTACAATAGAAGTTAGATAGGGTGAGAATCCCTCTGGGTAACAACATTCAGAAAAAATGAACCCAGTTTAGGTGTTTTTGCTTTTTTGGGCGTCCGATATTTTCAAATTTTAGAATTATATAACTGTCATTTTTTTCCCATCAAGAGTACCATGTTCAGTTAGAATGAAACTCAGATCTTTAAGTTCTCTTCTGTACAATGTTTGGTCTGGTCCAATTTTTTGGGGTTAAAGAGCAGAGGATGTTGTTTCTGATGTGTCTTGGAGGCAATAACTAGCGTTCCAGTAAATGTGAACTGATAATAGGCTTATGGAGAAGTGATGATTCTATTCTATTATATAATGATGCGACATTCAGCTAAATCTTACTGCTTTGTTTACTCAATTAATTTGTATGTTTTTCACTGCTTTCTATGAGGTTGCTTTTTCGTTTGTGGGTTTCATTTTATTAATCGCGCTCTCTTGCTCCTCTCTCTCTCTGTGGCTTATCAGGATGGCCTGGGGCCCCCCGCTGTGGTGGATTCCAAATCTTGTTAGTGGGGTTATGTGGGATGTGGATGGGGAAAATCTATTAATATGGGTTCTCTGTATAGAACAAATCGGATTCTGAGGTAGACTCTTTAATGCCTTGGGAGTTATGGATCTTACTTTGAAGAGATAACAATGGGGTATTATTCTTGATTTGATGTCTTCCACATTCTATCCTCACGTGGGTGTCATTGCCATAGGGTGTGATTTTCTGTCTGAGTTGTTAACAATTTGAACTGATGAACTTTATATAGAACTTATCTGTTCGGTCAGGCACTTGGGAGGGGTTAGATTCTATTTTGTTGTGTGTTCTTGAAAATGAAAGAGGATTCTGATTTGGATGTCGAAAGAGGTAGAAGAAAAAGAACTCAAAATCTGAAAATAAAAAACCCTTTGCTTAGTATTTTGTTTAGGAGACTTTCTTAGAAAGAGAGAGCAATATGAGGTTCTTTTGTCTAGATGGTAGATTCTGTGTATTTTGGGGACAAATATTTAGCTTATCACAACTTTTCTTACAACATCTTTTATAAGTACTGAGTTGAAGTTACATTAGATTTTCGGGGATTTTTTTTTTCTCTCTTGTTCAACTGCACGGGAACAGAGGAAATAAAGAAAAGAAAAAGAAAAAGGGAGGGGAAAAAGATAGTAAATTGAGAAAAGTGGAGAAGACAACACAGAATGGTGGGTTCTTTGATGCAACGACATTGATGGGTGCTTTCATTCTATATTCTGTTGAAAGATGATAACGAAAATGATGACATTTTTGCCTTTTTCTTCTTGTTGCATGCGTCTGTATCTGTCAATGGATAAGGAAAGTAAAGAGGGAGATGGGAAGAAAAGTTGGGGAACTTCTTTATTTGCCAATGTTTTCCCTCTTGGATCTTCACAATCAAAAGCTTTGAATCAAAGGTGTGAAGCCCCTTCTTACTCAGCTTTCGGTGCCCAACCTTGAGAGGCAAATTTTTTAATCTACCAAACCCTAGAAAACAAACAACTTGGAGAGGAGAGTATATAACTATATATATATATGCATGGCTTGCCATTAAAAACAAGTCCTACTGCATGCTGACTAGTGAATTGGTGTCATCCTACACTTCACTTGGTTGTTGAAGATGATTGATTTGGACTTGTAATGTAGACAAGTGACAGCAAGAGAGAAAAGTTGGCCGAAATTCTCTTTGGATGTTATTCTTTTATCATAAAGGGATCAAGAAAAAGAACTTGGTCGACTCGTATTAGTTGTTCTTCACCTTTTCCCCACTCACCCAAAACTTAAAAAAAAACAAAAGAAAGAAAGAAAGAAAGAAAAAGTTCCCAACAATTATTTAAAAACAAAATTCTTTTTTTTAAGTTTAAAATTTATTAAATAATTAAATTCATTGTTTACCATCATCCATTTATGCTTTTTTGATAGGTGATTTTAATAGAATATTATAGTTAAGGCCCGAGGGTCCTAATTTTGAATCAAGATTTTATAGTTCCTTCATTTTAGTTAAATATTATGTGTCTATAGGACTTCACTTGTAAGTGGGAGTTTAAGCCCATGTGAAGAGAAATATTATAATATTAATTAAATAATTAAATTTAATGTTTCATATATGCCTAAATTTTTTGAATCATAGTGTGATTTTAACATTAAAAAAAAAAAATCTATTTTGTTAATGCATATTTGGTGTGCGAACCATGCTGATACATTATTTTGCAACTTTTTGTCAAATTTTTGTTCATCTATATTATATCTGTTCATATGAGAGAGTAATAATAGAGTAAGGTTTGTATCCTGTGGCTTAACATAAACTGAGTGTTACATAAATAATTAAGAACGCGTGACACCCTAACTTGTATCTTGTGCACACATACACATAATATAAAATAAATTTGTGGTAACGATTATAAGAGTACTGAACTTATAATTAAGTGATAGTGGTGCATAAAAGGATAAATAAAGTTTTGCTTTGTGAGCTTTTTGCTCTCATAGCTGTGTTAAATTATGCTGCTCAAACTCATACCAAATTAGTTGGTGTTTGTCATCTTCTCATGGAATTATTTGCATTAAAAAAACCAGTAATCTAGTAGGACAACCTCCAAATAGTGTTAGAGCAAATTCTTTCAATTTACTCTATTACACGAACATATCTACTTAGAGTGACTCTTACAGTTCGTAGTAGATATGTCAATTTAATAGAATTGATTGAAAATATTTTCTCTAATCCAATTTAAAAGTTTTTTTTTTTGTAAAATAATGGAATTCACATAATTATGACGTCAGAATTTTCAGAAACATAAAAAAAGGGGGTTGGAAAGTAGGTGTGGAGGTTAAAACTAAGACACCAAACAAGGACAGACCCATTATTAGGTCAGAAACCAAAAATAAATAACTCTGTTCGAAATTGGCCTACAAAAATAAAACAAAAACAAAACCCATTATAAAGTTTTGTAAGGACAACAATATCGTCCTAAAAGATATTGATTCTTTTTTTTTTTAAAAAAAATACAAATATCATAACGGAAATTTAATGTACGTGTCAATTTAGTCTCTCTACTTTTAATTTGAATAATTTAATATCCCTGCACAATGTATTTATGACTCACCTTTCTACTGCTAAATCTTACCAAAATAGTTATGTGACACACCACGTCATCAATGATAGTGAAATGGCATTTCTATCCTTTACCTACTTAGAAAAAAATAACCCATTTTCTTTGAATAAATATATTTCTCACGCTCATTTTATCACATCTTTTTCACATTGACCGAGGTGACATAGGTTGAATATGCACTTTAAAAACAAAACTTTTTACTTTCATTTAACTCATGCCACAACATATGTAGAGTTGAGTGTGAAATATAATATTACTCGTTTTCTTTATTTTCTCATTTTCACTCATTTGATTAGCCTCACTATCGTTAGTAATCCATATGAAAAATTATGTTTATCACGTTAATCTACCATTTAATCTGCAATATCCCTTCCCCCAACATTTTAATGGGTTAATGTAACATATCCATCCACCAAAGGGGTTGCAATATCCACTCTTTTGCCTTCCAAAAACTAAAAATAAAAATACCCTAATTTTTTTGAAAAGAACAGAAAATATCCATGGCTTCTTGTGGGACTTGGTGTTTTTTCCCCCTTAATTTTTAAGGGTATTTTTGTCTCTTTTTTTTTAGCCGTTGCGGCGAAAGACAAATATGCTATTTGTTGGGATTGCAAATCTAGTTAGACTACAAAGATTTTGTAAGCATAGACTTATTGTAACAATTACTTCCTCTATAGTGAAAATTTCTTAAGGTTGGCTGATACAAGTGCCATCCCTTAGCAATTGTTCATCTTTTCCTGTTGACCTAGGGCAACAATATTTAGAAAATGGAAAAAAAAAAATTAAAAGTACACTCTAAAAAGTATTAACAAAGGGTAATTTTCAAACTTAACAAAAAAGTAAAAGCCACTCACTAAGGAAAATGAGATATATATGAAATCAGGGATGTAATACTCTTTCTTACAAAAGAAGTTGCCTCCAAAAGCCAGCAAATGCGCGCAAAGTCATATAGATACACAAAGCAACCCAGATAGCAATTAAGCCTAAACCCTAGGGCAACAATATTTAGAATATGGAAAACAAATAAATACTCTACAAAACCTTTTTAGGCTGCGATTAGCCCCTTAAAAATCTCCAAGGCCCCGTTCTAGTCCCTATCCTGCAAAATTAACTCAAAACATTTAAAACCACTTTTACTTTTACAATATGTTATTTAAGAACACTTTTTTCAAAAAAAAAAAAAAACCCTCTAAAAAGTATTAACAAAGGGTAATTTTCAAACTTAACAAAAAGGTAAAAGCCACTCACTAAGGAAAATGAGATATATATGAAATCAGGGATGTAATACTCTTTCTTACAAAAGAAGTTACCTCCAAAAGCCAGCAACTGCGCGCAAAGTCATATAGATACACAAAGCAACCCAGATACCAATTAAGCCATGACTCGAGGATAGTAGAAATAAGCAGGCTATACTCACAAATGCCACCAAAACCTGGGGACAAGAGGGAATGGAAATTGTATGAGAGATTTGCATGGATAAATCTGTTAATAAAAGGAAAGTAGCAGTGGAAGAAACCAAGTGTTTGGCAGACTTACCATTGAGTAAGCAGAATATGCAAAATCTGAAGCTCCATAGTTGATTCCATCAAAAACAAATGCTAAAGCATTGATAGGTTGAGTCACTGCAACAAACTAGTTAACAAGAACAACTAAAATTATTGGGAATCATGTAAACTGGAAAAGAACATTATTGTGGTTCAAGGAGGGACGGAATACCGGGATGCTTAGTCCTATGAGTTGCAGAACATTGATGTCCGTTGTAAATAATCTTGATGTAAATTGTAATACAACTACAAGGAGGACTGAGAGCACTAGCCCCAGAACCAAGCCCAACTGCATTACAGAACCATAAGCAACGCAGAATAGGAAAAGCTGAATAAATAATACTTGAATCTTAAAAATCAGCAGACCTGCAGTATACGAGAAGCAGTGGCCATGGCCTTGTCGTAATCCTTCCTTGCGAATGAACTTGCAAGGATTGCCTGAAAAAAAGTAGTCACTACAGTCAACCATGGAGACAATTTAGAACAGAACATGCTTCTGGATAGTTTTATTGGAGTAGAGTTAAATATGATAAGAAATGAAGTCCCGCAGAGCCAGTAAAGAAACATCTCAGTACATGCTTAAGAGACAGTTCAACTTGAAAGGAAATACTCTGAGCCGTATGATTATAAGATGCTTTCTGACAGGTTCAAACGTCATAGCTAAGAAGAAACAGATAAAGGCAGAGAGAGTTAAGGCACCCCACAAAACCCCAAAGCTATGAAAGGAACCTATGTACATCAACACAGAATACAAACAAGGAACCCTTCTAGTTGTTATACAACCTCCTTCGAGGCTTCCACTAACCTCCCTGGAAAGAATGTAAAATTATAAGATTTATGTATCATTCTTTTAATTTTTCTTTGGGGAGCTTATATATTGTTTGGAGTTTAAGGTACTGTCCTTTGATTTATTTCATACAATTTTCTGTCCCTTCACAAGTTGACCACAGTTCTTTGTATACAAATGTGGAAAGGTGATGATGGTAGATGTATTTGAATTTGATTGAAAAAATATGTATCTTACTTGTCCAGCAACAGCCAACCCATCAGCAAGCAAAGAGGTTGCCAGCCAAATCTGTAGGCAAACCTGAAATGCAGCCATTGATGTTGCTCCCAGCCTTGCAGCCAATGATGCTGCTAGGGTCACACAGAATGTCACAGCCATGACCCTCACCAATAGCATAAATCCTGAATCCAACCACAGGAAAATAAAATATGTTACACACCAGTCAACAGGGATAGTGCATGACAATTATAGACCAGTAACTATTAGAAATTGATTGAGAAGGACATTGAAGATGATACATAGGGAAGAAAAAGAACACCAAACTTGAGAACTTCAGATCAACATGGAAAAAAGAAAAAAGAAATCTTATAAAAGCAAATTAAGAATCATAAATTAAGAGCATATGAGTCCACAGATAAAAGAACTGATATGTGATGAATAAAAATACCTAGCAAATTAAATGAACTGCACTGAGACCCGATATAGAGAAGAATATATAAGTCTTTTACTTTTCACCTATATGGTTGTTAGTTCTATATAACTTGTATTCTTACATGAATCCAGTGACATAGCTTGCACAGACGAGTGAATTTCAAGCAAAAATTATTGAGAGATGTCGCAGGTTTTGTAATTTGTCTGATACAATTTATATCCTTACATGAATATTTTGACATAACTTGCACATTCATGTGAGTTTCAAAGGTAAGTTATTGAAGAAAGTAATAATGTTTTGTGATGTCCTCATACCAACTAAGAAGAGGGCCTAACCCCCAAAAGATATCAGAGACATTCACAAATCCACCATAAAACTTTCTTTGAACTTTCTCCTTGATGTCTGTGTGCCCCAAGCGCACATGTATTTGCACACATTGTTCAAAGTTGAACTAAAGGTTGGTGTGGATTTGGAATGCCATGATAAGTTGGTAAAGACAGATACAAGAAAACTGAGAGACGGCGCCAATAAAAGGCAACATTGGATGAAATAACATTTAACCACCTATTTCTTGAGGATAAATTACAACTGGAGTTTGTATAGCTTTCTAGAACAGAGATCTAGCAACGCATTCTAGGCACAGATCGTCCTTTGACCTCCACTGCAACTGAGTCTCTCTGGAACTCAGTTTTTTGAGATGCACTGCAACCATGTTTGAACTCCTTATGATCGGACTTCAACCGGCTGGCAGTCCTCAATATTCAATTTTTCAACATAATTTGGAATCCAACACAAGAACCAACTTGACAACCTAACTTAGACTTGCACCGAAACTCATTTGACACTGAATTTGCCAACATAAAAGCTAACACCCTCTCCATTTAACATCAAAACGTTATTCCCTACAGTCTCTAAAGGTCATATACAAAAAAGTACATGCAGCGTGGCTGATCAGATATTTTGTAGAAAACCACCAATTTGGGGGTAAAAAGTGCCTAAGGCATGGATTCTTATTTTGATTTTTGATAATGGTTCTGTGGCAGAAAAGTAACTGAAGAAAATATAGAGGTTCTCACCATTTCTAAGAAACCGGCCAAATTGTAGATCGTTGATACTTGGAGGTAAGAGATCAACTTCTTTCATTAATCTCCACATGAGCATCAGGGCGATTATGTACCTATAATGGTCAGATGCCAAGTGAAAAATAGCAGTGGAGAGACTTAGGATATCAAGACATCCTGGCCCGAGTCAGAGACAGGAAATATGGAAATTTAATTAGTGCAAAAGTAACACTTACTGAGAAATAACATGGGCAATGGCCGCTCCACTAACCCCCATTTTGAGCATGAAGATAAATATCGGGTCTAGAATGATGTTTGCTACATCTCCCACCACTACATGCATAAACAAACTAATGGATAAGACTTGGCTGCAATTGAAAACGCGAAACATGGAATTTTTTTCTTCTTCTTTTTAAGCAAAGAGAAGACAAACTAGTATCCAATTATATCAATATTTTTATTTAAATAACAATTCAATCAGTAATTAAATACAATTGAGTTTATTCATTTGTAAGCATAAAATAGTTAAATACTTTTTTTGCAAGCAGTTAAATTACATTACATGCTACAGTTTGAGTTTGCACATTAAAGTCCCCATCTGCTATATTCTGCAAACCAAACATTTACTGCCTAGCTTTGCAATTACTTAAAACTTCCTTCTGCTAGTTCAATTTTGCACAATTATCCATGGAACCCAAACCCCATCTTGGACTTATAGGGACCGAAGATATTGATATTCTGTGAAGAGCATCATGACACACAAAATGATATCCCATGGGAACAAAGCTGACTCATTCTCATTAAAGGGATACATGTGTCAAATCCTAAACCACAATATTGGGAACAAAGGCTGTCTCATTTTTAATTAAAGGATGCATGTTTCAAATCCTAGACGACAATAAAGTGTCTTCATTTGATTATTTCCATTTGAAGTCCAAATACAGACTAACAAGTTCTGTTGATTTGCTAATACCCCATCAAATTAGATGGAAATGTGGAAAAGACCCAATCAAAAGAGAACTTACTGGTAGCATACAAAGGAGTTTTTGTGTCCTTAAATCCTCTAAAAACACCTTGCATGGCCAGAGAGAGAAGAACCGCTGGAGCACCAAGAGACCTCAATGTGAGGTATTGTTGGGCTGGTTTTAGCATGGGAGAATTCTGCAGGAACAGAATTGTACGGCAGTCATTATAAGTGGATTATGGTAATATGAACAATGGAACAAAAAATGGGGGCTAGAGGGATTGGAAGCCCTTTTAAAAGACAGAGGTATCAAAAAAATTTCAACTTTTGGGGGGAAAAGAAATCAATAGGTGAACTTCAAGGAGCAATATCACATCATTGCAATGATACAACCATTAAGTTATGACTTACAAATATATCCAACCATTTTTAGTGAGCAATTAGCGTAATGTTTCACATCAACACTCCAATAAAGAATCAGAATAGCTTCCAGTCCAATATAAATAAGGCAAACTCTCACGACAGTCAAAATAAAATAATGTGAAAGGCTCTTGTTTACCATGAATTTGGGGGATCGATTATGTCACGTGTGGGACCTGCTTGAGGATCGATATTAGTTTATCTCCTCAATTTATGGCGTAATTAAGGGCTACAATAGTTATCATTTTAACTAACAGCCATTCAAGCGCGGTGTTACAAATTACTTGTGTAAAAATTACCGTTCATTAGTCAAGGGTATCAAAATATGATGAACATTGCATAGCTTTTTATTGGTTGAATTCAAGAAAAAACTGAAAGTCTTTCATACTCAAAAGCAGTGCCCCATAGTAAAGCCCAGCTGCATATGCTTTCATGTAACATTGTCATGAAACTAAAACCTCTAGCACAGCAAGAACAAAGAAAATGATCAGACGAGATATCCTATTAGTTTTAAGGAAGCTCCTCTATAAGGATCTTTGGATGTATGCTCAGTGCTCATATGAGATTTGCAAGACAGTTAGTCCAACCCCAAGTCAGTTCAGACTGCTCAAAAGTAAGAAAAAAATAATGAGTAATTATATGTCCCATTTACTTATTAGCATTAATCTATAGGGAAAAAAAAAAATTCCATTGACGTAAAAAGGTCAAGGTATTCCATTTATAGAATTAGAAACACAGGCTTTGAGAAACAACGCGCATGAAAGCCAAGTGATTCTAGCACTAACAAAAGAAAACTTACAGAATCTAGACCCATGTAGTTCAGTATTGGTTTAGCGGAAAATATGAGGAACAAAGCTTGTATTAGCCCAAGCAGGCTAGCAATAATCAATGCTGTTGAAGCTGATGGATTATGCCTTCTGTCATTTGTTTTCGTGTATGACTCAGACATAGACTCTGGTTGTAAAATAAGACAAAAGCCATAACACGTTAATAGGCAACAGAACAATCCAGAAAACTTAAGTATCTTGGAACTCCTAAGATAGCAATTATTCTAATCATGTATTCAAACAAAAACAAGAAGGGGAAGAAGAGAAAAAGCACACCAACTTGTGGTATCAGCTCTTCCATTTCAATCTCCTGATTGAGTACAGCATAATCCTTCTTGATTACTCCATTGTGATCTGCTCCAGTTTCATTGTCATCTTCTTCAGTATTTAATCTTTGAGTAGCATCTTCCTCAGCTACAAATGAGGTTGTGACACTGACAAGTGGGAATATTGCTACCTTCGATACTTGATTGAAAACAGCAATAGAAATTCCAACAGCAGCGAGCTCCACAGGACCTATATGAATAAGAGCCTGATGATCAAGACCAGAACCAAATAGTAATATAATGCCACAACTTTCAATAGCCTGATGATTGATAAAAATGATAGTTAAGCATATCTGTAACTGTTGGACAAGAATTAATGAGACCATACACATATGAGGAGAAAATGAGTCAATGACAGTATCCAATCACAATAAAATTGATGCATATGCTCATAAATTAGGTAACCTTCTCTAGACAGTAAGGCAATACATCCTACAAAAATATAATATTAGGTCTAATACGTAAGAGACTTCCAAAATCTTAACCTAAGATGCATAGCATCATGATCATCCTTCACATAATATTCAACAACTTGAACAAAAGTAGAAAATGTGACAAACACAACGCACAATTTCACAAACCTATGTGGCCAATGAATGCTGTGTCTATTAGAGAAGCAATAGGGTCTGCTGTTAAAGCCAACGCTGATGGGAGTGCGATCTGCATTATTTCCTTGCCTAGCTCATCGTTTCTGAAAACATTCCTGAAAATGCCATTGAAAGTTGCAAGTTCAACATTTAAATCAACTTCTCAGCTCAAAAGAAAATCAAATAAGTTCAGTACTCAAATAAAAGAAAACGAAGGGCCTGATGTACAGACAAAGAAAAAAAAAATAGTTTTACATTTCAGCCATATCAGTAGGAAAAAAAGATCATACTTCATATTAGATTGAATAAAACAAATTTCTCATTGAGATTTTTATCAGTTTAAATAAAGAAAAAAATATAAACCAACAATGTTTAAATATAAAAACGACAACTGCTGTAACACCACCAGTGGCAGTACCCAGAAAAGTGGAAAACAACCCAAAAAAGCTGTACATACAACCAATGAATCCCACCTTGTGTCTTTGAAGAACAGAAAGAGGGACATCTTTCCCAAGCTTTTCCACCCACTTGAAACGGCCTCTAAGGCCATCATGACCCGAATGATCCTTACACCTTCAGTACATGGAATCAAATATCCACTGTTTTAGAAAGAAAGAATCTTTTTTATATGTTGTTATTTCTGGGCGCTTTAATAGGAGAGATTCATATCAAGAAGAGCTTAGGAAAGCAGAAGGAACCCAGAAGAACAAAGAAAAGTGGCTTCCCAGTTCCCAGAAATTCAGTTCATTTGAATGGAAAACGTGAATGAACGAAGAATGCTTGGTTGGGAAGTAAATGGTGGGTGGATATTCCATTTCAGAGAGAGAAGCGTGTGACCCCAGATGGTCAGGTCCTGCATCAACCTCCCTCGGTTACGAACACCCAGCAATAACAATACTTAAAACTAATTTCTAGCTTCAGACACAAACACGGGATAAATTAAAAAATTAAAAAAACAACAAAAAAAAAAGAAGCAAAAAACAAAAACAAAAACAAACAAACAAACAAACCTACGTCTTGCTGGATTGAGAACCCAGCAATTTTCTGAAAATTGCTAGGGGATTATTTTTGAAATCCTGGCCGTTGATCTTCGTCCAACAGCTGTAGATATGCTACGTGTCCCATTTAATATAAAATAATAAAATAATATTTAAATTTGCTAAATAAATAATTATTATTTTTAAAATAAACATGGGGTGGTTCGGCCACCCCATTTTCTCCCTAAGGCCACCCCCAAGGACCAGTTTGAGCTGGGGTGGCTGGCCACCCCTCTAGGGGGGAAAATGGGGTGGTAGCCACCCTTTTTTTTAATATTTTTTATTATTTATTTTTAAAATTTAAATAATATTTTATTATTTTATATTAAGTAGGACACGTGGCATATTCATAGCTGTTGGATGAAAATCAATAGCCAGGATTTCAAAAAAAAAATTCCCTAGCAATTTTCAAACTATTGCTGGGGATGTCAATCTTGTCTTGCTTCACAGTCCTTGCGGTTTGACATTTGTAAAATTTGATTACAATTGCACCCATTGAACAAGAGTTTGAAGGGTCAATATTAAATTGGGTTCTTTAAAATTTTAAAAAATAGAGAGAGAGAGAGAAAAAATTTTGTTGATGCTATTTCTAATTCTAAAGTTTAATTTCTTTTAATTTAGAGTATCAATATTTCAATTGTTTACGATCTCATATTCTATTAACTTTTTTCTAAAATACCCCTATTTATTTTAGGAAAAAAGAGAGAAAAAAAATTTGAAAAGATTAAGATGTCGGTCCAAATTTAACAATAGTCCTCATAGAGTAATTCTAAATGTAACGTGACTTTTAAAATTATTATTGAATTTGAAATGATTATTATTAATTTTTAATTTATTGATAATTTTAAATATCATATCACATTTTGAGGACTCTATATCATTGCTTTTGCAAAAATAGTCTTGCCTCAATCTTTGCCAAAAAAAAAAAAAAAAATCTTAAAAAGGAGAGATATTTGGGAATTTTGTTGAAATTTAATAGAAAATTCCATCATATGGGAACATTGAAAAAAAAATTAAAAGTTCGATACACTAAATTGAAAGGTTTTGAACTTTAGGGAGACATCGCAAAAGGGTGATAATTCATGGAAGGTAAATAAAGTTTCCACATTGTTTGAATATTGTAGAAGTTTAAGATTTTTCTCACTTGATTTTATTCTTTCTGAACAGACATAGCCATTTCTTACTTTTATTAAAATAGATAAGCAACACATTAAAAAACAATATCTCAAATACAAATAGTGGTGCAATATTCACACATGAATCTTATTAATATATTATTTATCTCTGTACATCTCTTTTTTTTCCCAAAAGTTGAATAATAAGGTCTTTAATAAAAATACAATAATTATAAAAAAAAAATAAAAAATAAAATTTAAATGATATAGATAAAAAAAAAAATCGGATGTATGGTATATTTTAAAACTCATTAGCTAAATTAGAAAAAATAGGTTTTGATTAGCCATTTTGTTTAAAAAAATATACATAAAGCAATGTGAATGCTCTACTAAATTAGATAAAGTAGGTTTTAATTAGCAATTTTATATTAAAATATACATAAACCAATGTGAATGCTAAATAAATAATTTATTATGGAAAAATGAAATTGATTCTTTTAAGGGTTTTAATATATATATTTTTAAAATAATAAATTTGAAGTAGATATTATTTTTGTTTAAGTGTTGATAACTTTAGTCAAAATCCTTAGTAGTCACTAGAATTATAGTTATGAATTTTGTATTTTAAAAAATAATGAGATTAATTATAGTTATGAATTTTGCTGGCAATTTTTAAGGTATTAGACGGCCCATATAAGCACGAAAGTCAAAACAAATTAACAATAAAACAGTAAACAAAATACTGTGTTTTAATATAAAATATTAAACGACTTAAAAAAAAAAAAGATTACAAATATATTAATAAAGTGGTGAATTGCGTACCAAAGCTGCAAAATCTTACAAAATCTATTTAATAAATAGATGTAACACACCGTTTATGAACCCAAAAAAAAAAAAAAACAATTACAGTGTGGAGCACGTGGACATTTTTGTTGATCAACTTTAATTTTAGGCATTATCTTGTCTTAGCATATAATTAAGAAAAGTTATAGTTTTACAGATTTAATAAACCAAGTTCCAAAACTTAATTAAAATTGATAACTAAGCATAGAATCAACCGATCTGAAATTTGTTAATACCAATTAATCACTAATTATATTAGATTAACCATTTGACTAAAGTAGCTCAGAACGGATATTGTTCTTTGGCTAGATTATTAGAACAACCTATGGGAAAAAAGTCGAAATATTTATTTACCAATTTCCAAAGGCCATATTTTGTTAGTCAAAATAGTGGTAAACTATCATCGGGCGTGTCAGATCCTGACCAAAGACAACCTTATTTCTTCTTAACCACAAATGTCTGGCCACGCATTCAACCTCCACATCATCCAGGCATCCCATTAATTTGTCCAGAATATTGCAAAAAGCTTCCTCATCACCAGTAGCTTTCTGGATTTTTGAGTTACATACCATCCACACATCCCTGGCTGCGGGCAACTCTATAGGACTTGACCAACGGTCTCCTCCTCCACACAACAAATCGGGCATAAGAGGATCTTGCGTGATTGTCCAGTTGTAAAGGTTCTCCTTAATAGGCAAAATATTACTACATGCCTGCCAAAGAAGCAACTTCACTACCCTCGGACCTTGAATTCGCCAAATCCTCTTCCACAACTGTGCCATAGACTCTGAGGTTGAGGTCCCACCAGTCCTTTGTATAGTCTCCTATGAACTTCTTATTACATGACATTGGGGTTTATAAGAAAATTTAGGGAGCTTTAGTTGTAATTTGACTTGTTTTTTCTACATTAATAGCATAGTAATTATAGAAAGTTTTAATTGTAATCATTTTAAAATGATAGCGCAAATATGTAAGTTGACCTCGAAATGTCTGGACTATATCTATGTGGTCTAGATATACAGTCGGTGGAACTTGTGCTCCTCCATTCAAAACGACAACAGTCAGGATACATGAGAAAAGCATTTCGTAGTGTATGGAAGAAATGGAGATGCAAGACCATCTGGAAATATTCAATGGCCAAAGAATATTTCAACTGTGAAGGGTGGTTAGATCAAATGATCGACTCGTTTGGTTAAATACTACGAGCTCGGCTGTTCAAGTCCTTAGTCAACCCATACATGGTACTTATGGAGCAGTCATATATCCAGGGCTAACTCAATCGGGAGAGGGTCATGAAGTGGCCTTGCTTTAAATGGTTTCATGTCATACACAAAAAAATCTTCTCCGCTAATTGTTTGTGTGTCACCAATAATCTCCACAATTGCATTTACCATCCTCAAATCTATGGAACCGGTTATTATCCCTCACAATGATCACTCGTCCAGTGCACTTGGACATAAACTTGATTGCAGTATGACAATCACCACAAACACGCAAGTTCTTCATAACCCTGATTGGCCTTTCAGGTGGAAAGGTAATGAGCCCAAATGCAATGGCTAGTCTTTCACTGTGATGCCTAATTGCCTGTTTTTTCTCTTCACCATCCACTTCTCGAAGCACAAAACTTGTGTCTGGAACATAACCAGCTCGCTCCATTTCCTCCCCAAGTTCTTCCAACTTCTGATAAATCTCTTCAGTTTTTGCATTAGACCTATCCCCAGAAGCAAATGCGTGAACTCTGTTTCCCTCCTCAACCCAGCTCAAACCTGTTTCCTTCTTCTTCCCACGGTCCCTTAGCATCTTCCTGGCTTTGGCTGCATCCTCGTATCTTCCAGCAGCGGCGTAAGCATTAGAGAGTAGCACGTGTATGCCTGGGCTCACAGGACCCAACTCAAAGACTTTATCAGCAAAGGCTGCCAATTCAGTATCCCCATGGATTCTACACCCAGTCATCAAAGCTCCCCATACAGATTCTGTTGGCTCCGTGGACATTTCCTTAATAATCGAAACTGCATCGTGCAATTTTCCAGCACGGCCAAGCAAGTCCACCATGGAAGTATAGTGCTGATCTCCTGGTTCAATTCCATACTCCTTCATTTGCTCAAAGTAAAATCGCCCCTTTTCAACTAACCCCGCATGGCTACAAGCATAAAGCATACACAAAAAAGTGATGAAATTTGGCTTCATCCCAGCACCTTCCATCTCTTTAAACAGCTCAAAAGCTCTATCTGTGTGCGCATGCTGAGCACAAGCTATTAGCATTGCATTCCAGAAACCAAGATTCCTAACGGGGATCTCATCATATACCCGATAAGCTCCCTCAATAACTCCACACTTAGAGTACAACGAAATCAAAGAAGTACCCACAAAGGTTGACTTATCAAAACATGTCTTAAAGCACAACCCATGTATTTGCCTCCCCAATTCGAGTAGCGTCAAATTGCTACAAACCCGTATAACACTCGAAAGTGTAAAATCATTAACATCCAAATTTTCAAACAAAGCTTTCTTAAATAGTCTCAAAGCCTCCTCATCCGCACCCAACTGAGCATATCCATATATCATCCCAGTCCAGGAAACCACATTCTTATCAGGCATTTCGTCAAAAACCTTCCGAGCATATCCAATTTCTCCGCACTTAGCATACATATCAACCATTGAGCTCCCCACGAACACATCAAATTCGAACCCAGTCTTCATAGCAAGGCAATGCATAGACTGCCCAACATCGCACCTTGACAAAATCCCGCAAGACTTCGTAGCGCTCGGTAATATATGGTCGTTGGGCCGAACCGCAGTACCGAGCATTCGCCGAAAGAGGTCGAGGGCAAGCAAAGGAAGTTCATTCTGGGAAAAGGACGAGATAACCGAGCTCCAAGTGGTGGACGACTTCCGTGGGGCGTCGTCGAAAACTTGGCGGGCAAGGAGGGGCAGTTGGGACTTGGAATAGAAGTTGATGAGGTGGTGGTATAGGAGAGGGATGGCTTGGAGGCCTGATTTGATGATGTGTGCGTGGAGTTGGAGGCCCTTTGGGAGGGACCTGGAGTGCGTTAGGGAGAGGAGGATGTTGCAAACTTGCCTGTAGTTTTGTTCAAAGCTGTGTTGGTTTAGAGGGTTTTGTGGGGGTTTTGGGAGAGTGACGTGTGGTGTCATTTGGAGGAGTCTTTTGGGGGAGTGGGCGAAAGCATTATGGGTTCATCGATGCGATACCACCCCTACCCGGAACAAAAAAAACAAAAATAAAATAAAGCTATACCAGCTGCGACGTCATCTCTTAGTTTTTCTGAAGTATCATCATTCTACTTGCCCGTAGCTCGTCGCCAGTTCGTAGACTGCTCCCGACTCCTGAGTGCTCTAGAATAATACGCAGAACAAAGCAAGCCCCAATTGGCTCTCAATCCCTTTGAAGAAAGACGAAAGAGATTTATGTAAATAACTCACGTTCAACTGCTTGAAGCAATGGAAGAAGGGCACCGATTGATATGGGAATCAGTGCCACCGGAATCCATGGTCTCCCTAACGGTTGGCCGGGTCATGACCGCTCTGCTCAGCGCTCGCCCCAGAAAACTCCACGACGCCGTTTCTCGCCTCTCCCCTGACCCTAAAAGAGGCTCACTCGGTACTTCTCTCTCTCTCTCTCACACACACACACGCGGACTTCCACCTCCAGAGTTATCTTCTGTATTGGTCTTTGAAGCTTGTATTGTTTACTCTTGATGCCGAATTTCGCAGGTTCTTTGGATGACTCTCTCTGGTTTTTGCACAAGTATGTAAACGACGCCGCCGAGGACGAGGAGGCATTGGATCAAATTCTCGTTCCCATGATTGAACATGTAATTAGATTTTATTGCTCATTTTCATATTTTTAACATGGAGTATATCTTTATTTATTTATTAATTTCTTTTTAAAACAGACATTGAGGTTCAAGGAGTCGAAGAATGGAGGGCAGGCTCTGATTCTTGTGAACTGGCTCTTTCAAGACGAGCTTCTTTTCCAATCTCTGGCGACGAAACTTGCTAACATCGTCGTGAGAAAAGACGACAGCTATATAGCCCTTGGCTGGTGCGTCCTCGTCCGCAATCTTCTCCAGTATGAAAGCTCCATTTCTCAGAATTCAATGAATGGTAAAACACCCTTTTCTCTTTTTCTGTTTTCTAAATGTAATATTTGCCTCAATTCAGCCAGGTTTTTGTTTATGCTCTCATACTTGTGTGTGTTAGTTGTATTTTGAAGAATTCAAAAGAAAGGGTAGAACCTTAGTATTATATTAGTTGAGTAATTATCTGTGGAATTGGAAACCCATTGTATAATCTAAGATTACTAGACCTTGCTGTTGAGGAGTGATGGATTTTTTATTTTTTTTTACTGACGGCAGGAATTATGGAGCGGTACAATGATCTGTTGAAGATACTTTGTTCATGTATGTCACGTCTGTTGAGTATTGTATGTAAAGGAAGGTATGCATGACACATTCTGAAGTCATTTTTGTTGTGTGCACTTCAAAACCATGAGTGGCAATTCGGTTCCATGTTTGACTGCTAGTTTCTGTAGTACTTTTCAGGATGGATTTGAGTTGCCATCTCGACTTGCAGTGTCTGCTGCTGATTGTTTTCTGGCTCTCACTGAAGCATTGACAAAAAAGGTTCTGAGTAACAAGCCAACATCGAATTCAAGTGCTTTGAATCGGGTGATTACTTTAGTGCCGGCAAGTGATAAGAAAGCAAAGCCAGTGTCGAAGTCTTTGGAAGTCTCAAACATGGAGATGGAATATTTATTTTGGGATCATTTAGAGGAACTCATTAATTTAGTGCAGAGACTGCTTGCTGTATGTTCTATTCTTGTGTTACCTTTCTTAGGCTCCAATATGGAACTTATTTATACAATTATACTTGTTCGTATTATGTCCTGTACTTACTAATAGTTGGGGATGCTGAGTTAGTGATGCATGCACTTTTCCTGTATGAGTGATTATGATGGATGTCATTAACTATGATATGCACTCTGAACAAAGAAAGTAATTGTAAAAAGTGCAAAAAGAAAACTAATTGATATTAACACCATCTTTGTGAACATAATTCAAATGCTTTATTGAAACCAAGAAATTCTCAAGAAAAAGTGAAAAGAAAATTAACTGATATTAATACCCTCTGTCTGGATGCAATTCAAATGCTTTATTGAATCACGAATTTTACTTAAGGATAAATTTGTTTCGTTGGTATGTTCCTTGTTTTTCTCCACTCTTTTCTTTTCCTTTTACTTCACAATTTGCCATCAAGCCTTCTAGTATTTTTTTTTTCCTCCATGAGGTTCACAATATAATTGAGAACTTTTGTGGGGAATCCTGATGGATGGATTGGAAGAAAGTGAATATTTTAGACAGTTATGTTTTAAAAAAGTCCCCATGAAAAAAAGGTTAGAGACTGTACATGTTGGTAAACAAAAGCATTGCTTTATTTGGTGAAATGTTTCTTGAAATATTTATTCAGCGTTCTACTCTTTTGAGGTTATATGTTACTTACTTCCAGTACTACTTTGATTGCACTGTTTGATACCTGAAGTTTGTTATGACAATCAAATATAATAGTGTATATGTTTTTACCATCCTCTGCAGTGGAGCAGAAAAAGTCGACCTTTACATGCCAAAGGTTTAGAGAAAGTGCTAAAGTGGTTGCAAGAGATAAAAGGGCATTACAGTTGCTTTCAAGATGAGGCAGGTCCAATACCCAATACATGATTTGACCATATCATATATCTTAGTACGTATAATTTTCTATACATTGTGATTTCTTTTGTCTGTAACATGGAAGACAGGCTCAAAGATTCTCAAGACTGGAGTAACTTTACTCTCTTCTTGTTGGAAGCATTATGGCATGCTATTGCAGTTGGAAGATCAGAAATTTTCTCAGAATTACAAAGAACTGTTGGACCAGTATTTATCTGGCATCCAGGTTAAGTAGACCATATATTAGTATCTTCTGTCTGTTCATTTTGACTTTGAGTAGCATGATACCTTTTTTTTTGTTATTCAAATAAACTCTTCAATCTTTCACATCTTATATATAAGAAATAATTTCTGTTTACATGATCTAATCAAGGTAATGAGGAATTTTGGTATAGCCTGGTCATTCTTTAACTTGGATCTGACAGTGTCAAATATGCTAATTTGCTTGATACGAGAAATATAGAATAATGTATTCTTGTAACTGCATCCAGAATTACTGGCTGTACTTTTATTTTATTTTTTCTTTTTGACATTGTACTTGTGATGACTCATATATCTCTTCTCCTTTCATTTGAATGAAATTATTAATTTGCTGATACAAAGAAGCATATGCAGTATTATACAGACAACCAAACTGGAGGGCATATCGATAGTAAAGGTGGTGGTGTAGAGACCAGAAATTTTTTTCTGAATTGTTTATGCCTTCTATTGGGACGTTTAGACAGCAAAAAATTTGAAAGCACAACTGTGGAATATGGGATGCAGATATCAGATGTTCTTTTACCACAGGTAGTTATGCTTGAGGTCATGAAGAAACAAATCACAGTTATTTTGAACAAGAGTCATATACAAGTCTATGGTTCATGCAAATTAAGGCTATATTCCCTTTTAAATTTATATACATTATTTTATTGAATGCTTGAGGGGCCATTGTCTTAGGCAATAGTGAAGTCCCAGGCTACCAAATGCGATGTGTGGGTTTGAGTCTTGAGAGCAGCCACTACATACAAAAATTACTAAAGGTTAGTACTGTATAGAAGACACCCACCCAGGATTCCACTTCGGTGGGTCTAGTACAGAGTGATGACCTTTTCTGATATCTACTGGACAGTTATCGTTGCTTGTCCTGTACCCTATTAATCTGTTAGCTGTATCCACAGTGACAGCTGTGGGGGAGTTGTGACTAATTCTGACATGTTGCTGAAGTGGATTTGTCAAAATTTAGATCTTTTGTAATGTCTGGGAGTGATAACACTAAAAATACATGTGTTAACTCTGTCAAAACTTGGTCATGATGATATCAGAATTGGTTAGCTCTAGGTTATACAACAGGTATTAGAAGTTTTCCTAGGTCTGTTTTTAGACCTCTAGTTTTTGGGGTTTGAACAAGCAAGATGGCACTCTCCTTCTGTTGAGATAGGTTAGGTGTTTCTTGATTAATTTTGATACATAGATTGATTGCTTTCAATCTTGGACCTCTTTATATTCATACAATGGCAATTAGGGACTGTAATAACTTTAGTTTGATCCACTGTGTTCTAATGGTCATGTCTACTTTTTTGTTCTCCGGTTTTGAAGCTTCATTGTGCTGATGAAGATGTGCTAGACGGGGTTGTTTGCATATTAAAGGCGGTCATTTTTAAGTCCTATTCAGCTGGACGCAGTCTCGCTGACACTAGACTGATGGATTCTGTTCTACCAATGCTGGTTCACCTTCTAGATGAGCGGGATGGCACTGCTAGAGCTGTTGTTATGCTCATAGCAGAATACTGCTCAGTGTATTTTTTCCTTTCTTTTCACCTTCTAATACTTTGTGGCAGCAAAAAGTAAATAGTCTCTCTTTGAGGTTAAAACCTCACTTACTTTAATGATTCACCAGAAGCAGAGACAGTCAGTGCATTCAAGAAGTTCTAAAGAAGATTGCATCTGGAAATCTTCTGCAGCGGAGGAATGCTGTTGATGTTATATCAGAACTTATTCGCATATCATCTGATTCAATAAATGAACCTTCTCATTTGGAATGGTATAAGACTACTCTAGTAGCTATAGTTATTCAGTAATGATTTCACCTTTTTGATGTTTTTCTAAGTCTCATCCTCCTATGACTCTGGCAGGCAAGATATTGCAAACCGAATGCTGGAGTGCCTTGGAGATGAAGAAAGTGTAATTCGTGAGCAGGCATCTAGTTTGCTTCCAAAGATAGGTTGGTTTTGACTATTTAAATGGTTGTATGATAAGTCTTGTTCACAATGATCATGAAATTTGTTTTGTATTCTGGCATTCAATTATTTAAAATTGAAGGGATAGAATCCATGAATGTTTATACTTGTTTAAACCCTTATGAGCTTAAGCTATAATTACTAACAACTGTTGCTCAGGTTTGCATATGGTTCTCATTTCAGGACCTTAGTTGCCTTATGTTGTGAAAGCAAATTACTATCAGTGGATTAGGCAACTGGAAAATACGACATTTCCTCTTTTTAGTTGTACATCTAGAGACGCTCATGGGAAGTTTCAACTGAAAAATTCCCAGTGCACAAACAGGATTGCAGAAGTACTGAATAGAAGATAAAAATGAAAACAACATAAAATAAAACAAAAGATAAAATGAGAAAAAAATGATACATCTGGAATGATAGGTTAGGCAGGAGAGGGAGGAAAAATTCATGATTCACTTTGAAGTATTTGGATAGAGCCTCAACATTCGACTCCTAAACCCCTTCTGTTGATTGAAATCTCTGTTTAACATGCTGCAGTCGCATCATATTTCCATTTACATATGATATCTGCCAAAACAGAGATGAAGCTTCATCTGAAACTATAGCAGATTCTGTGGCTATAGACCTATTGATATTGGAAATATTCAATTGGAACCCATCATTTCAAAACTTCCCATATAAAATCCTAGGCAACCATAAACATTCTTCAAAAATCTTAAAACTCCATTTGTAAAGGTTGAAGTTTATAAGAACATAATATATGCAATTGGAAGAATGGGAAGCATTTGTATTACGACCAAGTAAGAAGTGAATTAGAGTATGCACTTTATCACATTACTGGATATCCACCGAGTGGACTTGGTGTTTCTCAGCTCTCCTGGACTTACAAAAGTCTGTTTGATGCCTGGAAAAGCTGCAGTAAATTGAATCATAGTATGTGTCCTTCTATGCTTTATATTGATATTTCCAAGAGGATCCATATTTCTTTCCTACAGAGTAATAATGTGATTTGTGCTTGTAGGCATTTAACCTCCATTCACTGTTTGTTTTATTCTATCCTGTCTTTAATCAGAAGCACCTGTGCACATCTCCTTTGTTTATAGTATAGTTTCTGTTTGAAAAAGATATGCATACAAACATATATGAGTGTTATGTATGTAAATATGACTTCAATTATCAAAAAAAAAAAAATTACTTTTTTTGATAAGTAAATATTTACTTATCAAAAAAAAAAAAAAATATATGACTTCAATTATCTGTATCATTGTATTTTCATAGTTTGGTTTCCATATTTTGATTATTCAGGGGTTTTTTTTTTTATATTATTTATACTGTATTAGTTATGCATATAGTTTCCACTGTATAGGTAATACATATGATCTGTATTACCTATGCTAGTTTCAATCTTACTTCTTTTGGAAATTATTGTTTTGTAAATTATTCTTGTAAAGAGCTGTAAATGGCCATCTGGTTTGGTAATGTAATCTGCCTGGAAATTATTTTCTGTTACATTTGTTAGTAAAGAGATTGATGTTTTGATTGCAGTACTTTACATTTTAATTTTAATTTTTTTTGCAGACCCTTCATTCGTTTTTCCAGGATTAGTTCGTCTTGTTTACTCTTCAGATGAAAGAGTCCAGTCATCTGCTGGTGATGCCTTCATTAAGGTGCTCAAATATCATAATGAGAAAGTTGAAGTTATCTGTATGCTGCTAGACTGTCTGAGGTATCTTGCCTTTTTGTTCGTTTTCTTTTTCCTTTTTTTCAACTTCCAATGCTTAAGGTTCGTAGCACATCAGACAGCATTTTGACCTATTTTTCCCTCGTTTTTCTCACAGCAACCTCAACCGAAGCCTAGATCTTCCACAAATGGCAGGAGATATAGGGGAAGGTTTGCCTCTCTTATCTTAATGACACAATTTGCCAGATGTATGACCACTTCTTGATGTGATTTATGTAGTGTCCTTTACCATCCTTAATTGTCAAAACATAATTTTGGAATTGAAAATCTTGATGCTGGTCCAAAGATTATGAATCTATTACTTATAAGAGCATTCACATTGGTTTTATGTATATTTTTATGCAAAATGGCTAATTAAAATCCACTTTATTTAGTTTAGCTAATAAATTTTAAAAGACACCATACATCTGATTTTCTTTCTCTCTTTTTTTTTTTAAAAAATCTTTTTATCTATATCATTGAAATATTATTTATTTATTTATAAGGATTGTATTTTTCCTAAAGAACCTATTTTTCAACTTTTGGGAAAAGAGAGATGTGGAGAGAGAAATAGTATATTAATGAAATGGATGGGTGAACAGTGCCCTCTACATGTAGTGGTGCACTGTTCACAAATGCAACAAGAATGTATTTTGCATTTGAGTTGCATAATCCGATGCAAATGATTTTTTAGTGTTTTGCTTATCTATTTTAGATAAAAGTTAGAAATGGCTAAGCCAATGTGAGTGCTCTAAAGGGTATTTATTTTATATTTCCGGACATTGGTTGTGTGTATGGTCCATTAGGTCTTATTTTGGGTTTTATTATGTTATTGGATCTCAATTTGTGGGCTACAATAGTTATTTTGCATGAGCTTAGTAGTCAAAGTCCATTAAGTCCAAATCATGCAAGGGTTAAGTTTAGTTTTTTGGAAATATTAGTGTAATGCATTCAAATCAATAGAGAATAAGTTTCATGAAAATATTGCAGTAATTATGCTCTTGAGGTTTGTGTGATGCAATCCTTTTTGAGTTGTGATGCCAAGGAAGTCGTAAGCATGATGCCCAAAAAAACTAGGTGTAATGCCTAGATTTATTTTATTCTTATTTTCCATTTAGTTTCCTAGCAACTTCAATCAAATTCCAGTTAGTGCATACTTGGAATTGTGATTCCTATATTTCCCTGAAAATGAAAATCTAAAAACCACAACCATCCATCCATCAATTTTTATGTAAAGCCCCTTGTCCTTCATAATTTTCCATGTGCTTTTCCTTTTTTCCTTGGTTATTTTTTATTCTAAAAAAATAGTAATGCTTGGAATCTTGTAAGAATCTTTTCTGTATAAAATGTTTGGAATCTTGTGAGAATCTTTTCTATTCCAAGTCATTATAAAGTTCTGAGGCTTCTTCTCATATGGTCTATCTTGCTGGAAATAATTAAACTCAGGATTAGGTTCTATTGTTAATTGCTCTGACTGTTAGAGAGTTCTATTATTCTCTTTGGTCAAGAAAAGTAGATCAAATTTATAATCATTCATTTGTAACTTTGGCAGGGTCAAAGTTTGATAGTGATCGAGTACTCAGGCTGATCCCAGAGTGGTCAAAAAGTGTAAGATTGATGCTACCATAAATTGATTATATTTTAGATATTTTTCTTCCCTTTAGTAATTCACTTATATAATGCTTATCTGTCTGTTTTTTAAATTGTTGTCTCTGAACTAGTGATAGAAGACCTGATTTTGACTTGCTTTGTGAATTCTCTCTCTCTCTCTCTCTTGCGCGCGCGCGCACACACATATGAGATCATTTTGTACTAATCCACAGATACCTTCCCCCTCTTAAAAAATGATGATATCTAAAACTGCAGCATATCTAGCAATCGCCGAAATACATGGCATTCTAAGATGTGCCGTGGTTGCTTCTTTCAATGTTAAGAATAAACCAATGACAATGTAAAGATACAAAACTAGTATGGAGTTTTTGAATTTGAGGATTTACTTGTTAGATATGCTTGCATGCAGAGGGTCATGTGCTCATGCACATTGATGAGTTATCAGCAGCCTGTTTATATAAATATTATTCAGTTTCAATGACTTGAGTTTGATGCTCATTGTGGTCTTTCCAACAACCTAATCTGCCGGCTGGCTCCAGTTGTGGGGGCATTAGTAAACCCCACTGAATGTAGTGGATTAACAGTTTCATACATTATTGCTTCTGTATATGTGGTGACGCAAACAATTGGCCGTTATTTTATGCTAGTTCCTCTGTATATTCATGTCTTGCTTTTGCAACTGTTCTGTGTATCTATCTCAGTGAAACAAACTGGATTAATTGGGTGTAGCTCAAATTTTGAAAAAGTTTGCATTTGCTTCTCGAAAAATTTCTCAGCTTCTGACTTTGTTTGAAATATCACAGGTTCAGGACTGGAACTGTTTGATTGGACCATTAATAGACAAGATGTTTGCAGAGCCATCAAATGCAACTATTGTTAGGTTTTTGAGTTATATAAGTGAACCCCTAGGGGAAGCTGGTGATGTAGTCATGTATCGTGTTCTATTGCATATGAAAGGGCAGAAAGAGTGAGTAAATTACTTTAATTGCAACATCCTGCCTTTTATTCCTTTTTGTGTATGCTTCTTGTTTTCAGATATTGCTTGTTTGTTTGTCAAATCTATTAAATTTTTTGGTAAACTACTACTTGCCTTCTTCACCACAATTGTGAGCTAAGTAGCTCAAACACTTCTGAAAGGGAGCTGCATCTGTTATGCACGAATGCTGGATCTGTTGTTATGTTAAATACGTTTGGCATATAAGGCATATAACCTTAAAGAATTTGATCTATGGAAGCGGCTGTCTTCTTGTGTCTGACCTATTCTATCCATTGCATTTCACACGATTGATGAAAGCTTTTGATCCAGATGGGAGAGCGGAACATATGCCAATCACGATTCTGTGAAAATGCAGCAATCTCTGTTTGAGCGCCTTTGCCCATTACTGATAATTAGGATGCTTCCGCTGAGAATTTTTAATGACCTTAACTCATCCATCATGTATGATCAAGTTCTTATTCAAGGCATTCTGCATGGTATGCTTTTCTGCCTTCTATAAGCTCCTTTTTTCCTTTTCTTTTACAATTTAGAGCTTCTTCAATTGATTGCATAGTTTTTCCATAGTGGACAACTTCTTTTTGTAACTTCAAAATCATGTGGATGACATTTTTTTTTTTTTTTAATATTTTTCTTACTGGAGAATATAGTAGTTGATAAATTTTTTTTTTTTTTTTCATTACATATAAAAAAAAAAATTGTCGATAAATTTTTACTTGCATATTTTACCATCTATCAGCACGCATTAACTATTTTTTTAATGTAACATTAATGATCAATCCTTTAGATTTTACATGATATAACATCAGCTTTAATGTTTTACTGAGATTTCTGTATGTGGGTCATTTGTAATAGTAGAAGAAATTTGGTAACAAGTTTGTCTATAAGTCTCAGCTTCCATATATTTAAGCATGATTTTAGACTATACTGAATTGCAAAACCTTGGCTAGATGCATGTCTGAGTTTTCTCTTCACACCAACTGAAGCTTCTCATTTCTCAAAATAAACTGTCTATTATAAACCCTAAAATTTAATATCACAGCTTTTCTTTTTCAAAATATTAACAGAAAGGTCCAACTATTATTTGGCACATATTAATTGGGGAAAGTAAAAAAATCTTGGAGCGAGCTTCTTTTTAACAATAATTATATACCCGGATATACCAGAAGAGCTAATCACACAATTTTCCTGAAGCTGAGCATCAGTCTTGCCCATGCCTAGCTTGGAAGCATTAGTCTGAAACTGTATTCAACAAATGAGCTTTGGTGAATAGATCTTCTTATCTATGAACTCTACATATTCAAAAGAGAGATCTATCTAATGCTAATTATATTCTGAAATTTGAATGATGTAGAATCAAAGTTGATCTATTAATTCCATTCATGAAAATCATGATTCACAGCCCAAGTTACTGGTTGATTGTCATATGGCATCTTTGCATATATTTTTAGTCATAATCCATTTATATACTTACTTTTGCTTGTTTTTTGGGGCGATCCCAGGGTATGGAGATACCAACGATCATGACAGTATTGCTGCTTTCCTTTTAAACAGGTTGATTCACTAGCATTACCTTAATCAAGCATTAGTAATCTGAAGGAGGGAGTCTGATTTTCCTTTCTTTTTTCTTTAGGGCATTTCATAAGTTTGAATTTGAAGATGTACGGAAGCTTGCTGCTGAGCTCTGTGGTCGCATTCACCCCCAAGTATGCAACAACTTTGCCTAACTGTGTTATTAGTGCATATGACTTGGTTTATGCTAGCGAGAGTGTTTGGTGTTTCCTTTATTTATTATTTATTTTATTTTTATAATTCTCAAATGAGGTCTTAGTGTTGGTTTTACATGCTGGAAACAATTGTTCATGTCCTTTCTATATAATCACTGAAAGGTATTTGCTTCTAAAAGTGGAACCCTAACTCAAAAATGTGCCCTGAGATATGCAACTTTAAGCTTCGAAGACTTAAATATTCAAAGCCTAAATGTTTAGGGTGTGATATTTCTGTGGGGGGTACAGCTTTACGTGTTGATTGAGGAAACAAGGAGTTAGAAGACATTTTTCCCTTCTTGTTTCTTCTCTGTTGTATAAACACACGTCTCTCTATGTGTTGTGTATAACATGTTATATAAAGAATATAAGCTTTGACATAGATATTGCTTTCTCATTTCTTGTTATGTGTTTAGTTATGGATCTTCGCAAGTTCAACTAAACTCTCTGCCTTTTGATTCTGTAGGTGCTATTTCCAATTCTTTGCTCTGAATTGGAGGATGCAGCAGCTTCTCAGGATATTCTGAAGATAAAAGCTTGTTTGTTTTCAGTTTGCACTTCTCTTATGGTAACTATCTTGTGCTGTCAATATATACTCTTGCATTTGAGAACTACAGCTGTTCTCACCTGCTTTAACTCTAAGCATCATCAATTACATTTATGCCACAGCAACGTAAAGGTTTCTTCTGGTTTGTAGATCAGAGGCAAGGATTCAGTTGCCCATCCTCTTATGCTCAAGATTAGGAAGACAGTAGAAACAGTGCTCTTATGGCCTTCACTGAATGGGGATGAGGTTTGTAACTAATTACTTTATTTCTCTACTGATTCCTCTTGTCTTTACAAAAAGTAGTGGCTATAAGTATATTGTTCCCGCAGTTTCCAAAGCACAACATGGATGCATTGATTGTCTAGCACTGATGATATGTGCTGAACTCAGAACTACAGAATCATTCCCGTCCACCTCAGAGAAGATTAGCATTCTTGGGAAGAAAGGTGGTACTGGTTGGTTTATGTCCTTTGTATGCCTGAACATGGCTCATTAGGGCATATTTGATATCTTTTTTCTCAAATTGCAGGGGATGCTGCCTCAAGAAACTCTATACTCAGTTATGTAATCCATCAATTTGTATACAACGAAAACAAAGATGTTTCGACATCTGAGTTGGCCAATACAAGCTGTGCGCTCGAGGCACCAGTCCAACTTGCTTTTCATTTGTGCATGGCTAATGTTCTCATCAGTGCTTGCCAGAAAATTTCAGATTCTGGCAAGAAACCCTTCGCTCGGAAAGTTTTTCCATGTCTTATCCATTCTGTTGAGGTATTTCAGTTATTGAGTTCATGATGTAGAGATCCTGATTGCTTTGAGTTTTTGTAAAGGGTGTGTTTCTGTATCACTTTTCTCCTCCAGCTTGCTTCTTAAAAGTACTATCAAATATTGCAGGTGATATTGCAGTCAGAGATTAGAGCTGCATGCATCCAGGTTCTCTTTTCAGCCGTCTACCATCTGAAGTCTGCAGTTCTTCCTTACTCATCTGATCTTCTTAAACTCTCACTAAAAGCTCTCGGAAAAGAATCAGAAAAGGTAATAAAATCCTGTCTTGCACAAGCTTAACAAGTATTTTTCAGTTATTGCTTGCACATTAGTATCTCTTATCTCAAATTCTCAAATGGCACCCTTTTTGTACCTAAATGACTTTGTGTGTGCACATGCATAGATATCTTTTAGGGGGAATTGGGGGTTGGGGTGGCATGACAGTTTTCAGCATATTTAGACACGTCCTTGGTGAGTACAAGCAACAATCTAGCTGGGATTTTGTGCTCTTCACTCTAAATTAAGTTGATTATTGTGCTGGTAAGGGAGTGGGTGCACTGAATAAAAACTGGGGCAAACCTAGTTATGTGAAATATTCTTGTATTTATTGCTTGTTTGCCTTCTATTGTGCATCAGGAAAGGATGGCAGGTGCAAAGCTAGTGGCATCTCTCTTGGCCAGTGATGATGTGATTTTGGAGAGTATTTCAGGAGAACTGCTGGAAGCAAGATCCGTAATTTCAAGTATATCTACGACAGATCCCTCCCTCGAGCTACGAAAAGTATGCAAAAAGTTGCTAATGTGCTTGACTTCTCCCTGAGTGGGTTTTGAAGAACTTACCTTGGATAGAAGATAAAATGAGCTATTTGCTTCCTAGTTACTTGGTTTAATGAAGTTGTACCTTGAAGTCGTAGTTGTACATAATATGTTAGGAAATCTCAAGAAAGCAAGTTACTTTGTAGTGAGGGTTCTACTTTTTGATTGGAGGTTGGCTAGAAGACGTTGCCGGTTATCGTACAGGCAATCAAAATTTCTACAAAGAGTGTAATTGACGTCTCACGAACATTCAAGTGATTGTACCGATGCAGTGGTTTTACTTTAAGTACCAACAGCAGGAAGAGGAACTACTGGCTGCCCTTATTTTATCATGCTGCTTTTAGATCCAATTTCACTTATTCTGGAAATCCCGCAGAGTTTAATCCTTCTCAATGAGAGTCTGTTTATGTATGTGAGGAATTGCTTAGATGTCATTAACAATGTTACTGCAAGATATTTGTGGGGGATTCCCATAGTCAGGATCAAATTATCAATGATGTGACACAATCGTTGCCTATTGTTGATAGTGTACGTGTATCATAATTTATGGGATCTTGGTGACGAGGAGATTGCTTTGGAAGTTTTCCCCTCTGTTGTAAGCGTCATCGTCATTATTGTGAAATGGCTAGAACTACCATCCATCCTAACTTCTGCTGATTTCGTAAATGAGATCTTGGCCTTGTTCGCTAAACTCTCCTATTTTCTCACATTCCTTTACATTATATCATACTATTCACTTCATTTTTTCAAAATATATATATATCAAATCATTCACTTTTTATATCACATAATTTATTATTCAAATAAAAAACCACTACAAAACAATTTTTTTACTTTTCAATACAATTTTTTCATTTTCCTATACCAATCATTTATTTATTTTAAAAGGTGAACAGTATCGTGTAATTTTTTTGTTGGAGAAAGTGTTGTAGTTTGCCAAACGACCTCCTTATTCGCAGAAGTTAAAGCCATTACTGTGAAATGATAAACTATGTAGATTGATGTAACTTTGCAATATGGCTTCTTTTCTTTTTTCTTTTTCCAAATGTTGAATGTAATTACTGTGTATTGAGAGTTCTGACAATATTATAAGAGAATTAGGATTATTTTTAGTTTATTTAAATTGAAAAATATTCGGTTAATTATATTGAAAGAACGTTTTTATTTCTTCAAAAAGTAAAAAGACAAACATAACTTTCAAGTATAATTAACTAAATATTATTCAATTTATTTGAAATGAAGAGGATCATGTTCCACCTAGAGTTGTTTAACCACTTAGGGATAGTTTGACCACTATACCTAAGTATTGGGATGGTGTGGCCACCTTAAAGTTGTGTAGACATTAAGGCCTGGTTTGGATAGGCACTCTTTTTGTTTTTGTTTTGAAATTAGGATTTTTTGGTTTTGTAAAAATTTTTGGTTTAAATTTTTGTAATGCAAAAATTTGCATGTTGAATAGCAAGTACAATTTCTATTTTGAAATCCTCATTTTTGTGTATTCCAAAATTGTATGTTGCCTTAAATACCAATTATTGGTTCTTGATTTCCACCAAAATGCATGATTATGTTGTCGTAAGAAAGTTCAGAAAAAATAAAGAAAGAAGTTGATTGATGTCATGGAGCTCCCACATGTCAGCTAGAGGGCTAAGGTATAACAAAATGGAAGGTTAGGATGGATTTAGGCCTAAGTCAAGTTTGCGTTTCTTTTTCAAGGCTTGTTAAGCGAATTTCATGCACAGCCCAGCGGATCTGCATGGGTACCCTGAATGTACTGGGTCCTTAAATTCAGGGCCTGTCATGCCCAACCTTGGGGTTCAAAAGGAACTGGCCAAGGTGAAATTTGGCTTGGATCAAAATTCTGAACACAATTCTGGTTGGGTTTTGAGACAAACGGGCCAAACAGATTTTCATCATCGGTTTCTTAAAAAATCCAAAACAAAAATGAGAATTGGCCCATCCAAACCAGGCCTAATTAAGACTATATAAATCAATTTGAATTCAACTTGTTTAATGAGATAAATTAAATTCTTTAATTCTAATCGGTTAACTTCATTTTCAAGTTACAGTAGGTCATGTGATTCTATGTTGCAGGGTACAACATGTAAGATGGGCACCGAGTCCCATGGAGTCGAATCGTCTCTCTTTACATTACATCTTGTTGATTGTTGAGGAGGTCTAATCAAATTTATGTTGGGATTAGGATACCCAATTGACTTAAGGCCACCTGGCTAAGATGTATTTGTTAATGTTGTCTCATCTCAAAGAGGATTGGGATACCTTTTCAAGTGGGTCTATGATGCTAATGGGATTCTAAAACCCTGTCCCCTTCTTGTTCCCATCTCCATTTATTTGGCCTTTCTGCGGTCTAAAGATATTTTTTCCCCACATTATTTGTTTGGGTCACAAAGTTTGCTTCTAAATTCTGAATTAATGAAAGTTAATTATCAGTTTCTTTATCTTTTGTATTTATTTCTCATCCAAAGTTTTTAAATGGTAAATATAAATTTATTTCATCAATAATCATTTTTTTTTTTTTTTTTCTTTTTTCAATTTACTCTGTGAACTTCTTCAATTTTTCGTTTCAATCATTCAATCTAAAAACTGCTAACGTGACATTAAGATTAGTTTGGTATCCGGAATAATTGTTTTATAAAAATAAATAAATAAATAATTTTTTTTAGAAATAAGAAAAAAAAAAATAGAATGAAAATGCCTTAAACACAAAGATATGATTATTCCAAATATTAGAATAAATTTGATCGCATCTAAAAATTGATGATGGTGGTTGGTCCAAGTCTTGTCAACTTGAGGAGCTTTGAAGGTTTGAACAATGACCATTCCTGTGGGCAAATAGTAAAATACTGCCTGCCCAAGGGCCAAAGCCCCTAAACTTGGTCTCTACACTTGTCCAAATCTGGTGCCCACCGACTCAGCTTAAATACTCTAAAAGAAAAATCAGTGGTTCAGATTTAATAAAAAAAGACTACAATTAAATAAGATTTTTTTTATATTATTTTTATTTTATTCCCTAATCCATAAGCCCACCCAAATGGATCAAACTTGATAGTCAAAACCACCCTTTTGGAAGAAGAGAAGAGGAAAAAAAAACCACTATAATTACAGATTCATACAGCTAAACCACCCTATCAAAACCTTCCATACAAATAAAATAGGCGAGAAAACACAATCCATCGTCGTAGTATTGATACCTTTTGGGGCGGATTCTCAATGCTGCAACTATTTTTCGCGGTGGCCTTCTCGGCGGTGCCTTTGACCCTGTACGTGCCGCCGATCAGGAGCTTGAATCTCTTCGTGGAGACCATCGAAGACTTTGTCCGCCAGACCACCGTCTACACCCTCAGAGCCTATCCTCGCGTACGCCTCGCCTTCTCTCGCATCATCAACTCCATCCTCCGACCAACCAGGAGGTAGAAGCCCTTTTTTTCTTCTATTTTGCTTGTTCATTCAACCAATCAAGTCCTTGCGAAAAGCACCCCCAAAAGACAAAATAGTCTTGTTCTGATTTCTGTTTTGTATATTTTCTTTTTTCTTTTCGTGGGTTTGTAGTGGTGCTGGGGGCTTGTTAATTGTGATTGTGGATTAAATCGTTTATTTTTGGGATTTAATCTTCGAGATGATTCATAATTTGCTTTTGTGTAAATGGATGTGTTTCCTGCAGATGACCCGTAATTGTTATATCAATTGAGTTCTTTATTAGAGCTCAAAGTTCTTCACTTTCTTGTTTTCTTTGTCCTTTTTATCATTAGCCTTGTCGGTTTTGTTAATTTTTGGGATTTTGATGAACATGGACTGTATCCTTATCACAAATTACAGATGATTCTTGTTGTATTTAGGTTTTTTGATATTGAGTTGCTGAGCTAATTCATGGGGTAGTAGTATTTGATTGTCCAATCTCAGTTAGGGTTTTGTTCTTGGGTAACTTCCATGGCATGAAGAGAATTCGAATGCTGAGATAATTTTGTGGCGGATTTGGGGTCTTTTAAGATTATCATAATCTTAGCCTAATGGTACACTGATGCTCTTTTAAGAGCTGGAAATGTTTTGGATTTGACTCTTTACCTTGCGGGGAAAAGGAAGTTGCTTTACAACGAAGGGTTGGGATTGGCTGCAATCCTCTAGCCAGATTGCAGTCGGGGTCGGGTTTGGCCGACACCTGTGAAGGCGGTTCTCGCTGGGGCTACGTGTCCGAACAATTGCTCAGACAACATGTTATCTGTTATCTGTTCGGATAGGTGAGTTTCATTGTGAACTTCTCTCAATTATCTGTCCGATTACTCTCTAATCTGGATAGACAATTGCAGGGATTGATCCGGCCACATCGAAGGAATCCTTTCAACTTTAATGGTGTTTTTGCTTATTTTATTGATCTGATACAATTATTCAGGAAAAAAAAATGATAAGTTAGTGCAATTATTCAGAAAAATAGTATTAATCTGGTACAATTATCGTGTTTACCGACATCTTTTTCTTGATATTACTTGTTTAATTCTGTATTTTCAGTTGCGACATTCCTTTAAATGGCTTGGTGGGTTTCCATACATGTGCGTGGGAGAGAGTATTTTGTTTGTCTGATTTCAATTTGATTGGTAGGTAGTCGTTGGGGGAGGGTTTTTTTATAGGGTTTGTCATGATGATCGATAAAGGAAAGAATTTTGTTGATAAGCCACCATGTCTGACGTTAGATGCTAAAAAAAAAAATAAAAAAAAAATTAATCGTGAAATAACTTACCTTCATTTCACTTGAAATTAAGATAATTCTTATCTGCCGGGAAGATAGCGTATTTACGTAACTTATGGCATGAATTTATAAATAATATACCTAGCACAAGAAATCTTAGGGCCCAACTGCAGAAATCATAAAAATGAAACAATTGTTTAATAAGCTTGGGAGAATCAACAAGTCTGTATGATTACTCAAAGCAGAAGGCCAACTAACTTGAGCTTTAATTAAGCCTTTTCTCATACAATTGCGGTTAGGTCAAGCCTCTAACAAGCCGCCGGCTGAAGAACGATGAGAAATCAGCAATTTCTTTCAAGAAAAGATATATTTGTTATATGTTGGGTGCAATATGATTAGGCAATGTCTACCAATTACCATACATGAATAAACTCTTATCCCAGAGAACAGAAAATAATTGAAAAATATTCTCTTTCACGTGCATTTATCACACCAATTTTATATTGTCTAACGTTACATATTTTAAACATTTTTTTTTCCAAGTGATTTAACATGAAAAGTCAATTAAAAAGAATAAGATTACTCAACAGAATTTTCTAACGAACTATCTCGGAAAAACACTTGTGTGGAATAATCAAATGTGGGAATATGGGAGTGTTTTTCTGTCAGTTCAACCTTTTGACTTGGATTTTTTTTTTAATGGTAGAAATTTGAGTTCCTCGTGTTTCATAGACTTTGCTTGAGTTCGCCAAGTTTTTCATCCCAAATCATACGTCTTCTGCTGAGGCCAAGATCCATGTGATTTTTGGGTTGGGCCAAGTCTATGACCCGATATTGAAGCCCGTAGAGTGGCTCAAATATGAAGCCCGAGTCTGTTGACCCGATATTGAAGCCCATTTTTTTCCTTTTCTTTTCTTTTTTGCGTAAGAAGACTGGTATTTCTGTACAGAAGTAGAAGATAACAAACAACCATGTTTGATATAAGCATCCGATGAAGAAAACGGAAGAAAACTTACAACTCCGGCCATCAAAGGGAGCTACTCGCTGTTGAGGATTAATATCATCCGCTTGTGTGGGAGGGAAATAATTGTTAATAATGATATCTTCAGTTCAATTTTTTATAATATTATTTGTGTTCTTTTGTATATCTTGTTGATTTACTAATAATATTTTTTTACATAAATAGATAATAATAATATTTTTATTTTTATTTTTATTTTTATAATTCGCAGCTGGTTGACATAAACATAAGGCTTGGCCCCTTACCTAGTAAATACAAAGCAAATTGGGAAGTGGCAGTAGACAAAAAAAGGAGAAGGATTGGGATTGGAGTGATAATCCGGGACCATAAGGGGTTGGTGTTTGCTGCTCTTAGTAAAACCATCTAGGCAGCTTATGAACCAAACACAGCTGAGGAAGTGGTGGCCTTACATGCGATCAAATTTTGTAGGGACATTGGGTTGAGGGAGGTGCTGCTAGAAGGGGATTAAAACAATGTGGTTATGACCCTAAATGGTGAGGAACTCAGCTGGTGCCGGTATGGCCAGGTATTCGAAGATGCAAAGAAAGTGCTCAATTCTTTCCACGGGTGGGAGGTGAGATACGTTAAACGTGATGCTAATATGGCGGCGCACAGACTTGCAAAGGAGGCGACCCGAATAATGATGGATAGAGCATGGATTGAAGAAACCTCGAATAATATTTTTGACATTGTCAATGTAGAGCAATTAACTCTTGCATCAGGACAAAAATTAAATACTTCGAAGACTGCAATCTTCTTCAACAGAATAACCCACAAGAGGCTCGGAAAAATTCTAGAGGATCGAGAATCCTAGTTCACAGAGATATGATATGATGGGATTCCGATTGCCACGTGGGGAAGTCAAGGACAAAAGAATTCAAAGGAATCATTGATAGAATTTGGAAGCGTCTGCAAGACTGGAAATTCAGATTTTTATCCCAGGCTGGGCGAGAAATTCTATTAAAAGCAGTGATACAAGCCATCCCGACGTATTGCATGAGTGTATTCATGCTCCCCAAGACTTTGTGCTCCAAGATTAACTCGCTTATGCAGCAATTTTGGTGGGGTTCCTCAAGCATCCATTGGTTGAGATGGAGCAAGATGGATGTACCAAAATCGAAAGGAGGTATGGGTTTTAGGGATTTTAATTGTTTTAATAAGGCACTCCTAGCAAAGCAATGCTGGAGGCTCTAGAGGTCGCCAGACAGCCTTGTGTCTCAAATCTTAAAGGCAAAGTACTATGCAAGCAGCACCATCTTGGAAGCAAAAATAGGAACTAATCCCTCCTATGCGTGGCGGAGTATATTGAGGGCAAGTGATATTCTCAAGGAGGGACTTTTTTGCAGGATTGGGAATGGGGAAAACACAAGGATTTGGGGCGACAAATGGGTTCCAATCCCAACAACGTATGCCATACACTCAGTTCCTAGGGGGCTTGATGTTGAGGCAAAGGTTGTGGAACTTATAGACAGAGATAGACATGAATGGGATAAAGCGAAACTGGAGCAGTTATTTTCAGCAGCAGAGGTTCGGGCCATCCTAAAAGTTCCCATTAATCCTCAGAGAGAGGATGCGGTTATATGGAGAGAGGGACCGAATGGATTGTTTATGGTAAAGACTGCATATCACGGGGCCATGCGTTGTGTTCAGCAGGGACAACCTGAGAGCTCTTCACAGGATAGTAGGGATGAAGTGTGGGGACGACTGTGGAAGCTACCTATTCCTAATGGAGAAAAAAATTTCTTATGGCGAGCATGTCACGACATTCTCCCTACTAAATAGCGTTTACACAGGAGGAATGTAATAAAGGATGCGTTATGTCCTATTTGCACTCTTGAGGAGGAGACGAGTCTTCACATCTTGTGGAGTTGCCCCTCGGCAAGGGATGTATGGAGTGGGAGTAATAAAAAATTTCAAAAGAGCTCGGTTGATGGCCCAACTTTTTGTGGGGTTGTGGAGGAAATGTTTCGACAATGCGATGAAGATGAATTACGACTTTTTGTGAGCATAGCACGAAGGATATGGTTCCGAAGAAATGAAGTCGTCCATGGAGGTTCTTTCACTCACCCGAAAATTTTGGTCCAACAAGCCATAGATGCTGTTTTGGATTTTTCTGTTGCAAATGATTTACATGGTTCCTAGTTTCCAAGCTCAAAAAACCTAAGGGGGGTGATACCTTGGGTAGCCTTTGTGGTCGGCTCTTGGTGTTGCCTGTATTCCATTAGGGAGAGTGAGGAAGGTGGAACATGGGGATCTATTGTTATTCTAGAGCTGTACTGTGATGAGTTGCTTGTACTCCTGATTATTTGCTTATGAATAAGAATAATAATATCTTTTCTTCAAAAAAAAATTAGCTCTTGCTTTGTAAAGCCTTGGCTCTTTGATTCTTTAATTGAAAAGCTTTAATTATAATAAAGTAGACTTTAAAAATTTTAAACTTTAGGGTACGAGGTTTCATTTGGAACAAAATATAGCCTTTAAAAATGTTGAAAGGACACCTTCTTCTAGCATATCTAAAATAATGATATGTAATATCCAACTTTTAAATATTATATATCTTATATTAAAAAACGTATCATATGATTTATTCTAGGGTTTTTTTTTTCTTGTAAAAAAAAAAAAAAGAGAGAGAGAGAAAGAAAAGTTGATATGGGCAATGTGCCTTGGGCTTATTGGAATGGGTGTGGGATAAATGTGTAATATATAATATTTCTCTTATATTATTATGAGAAATGCTAAAATTCATATTTTTATCAGTCAATTATCACAATATCACTCAATGCTGATATAGTAATACCAACCAATCGTCCCCAATACATTTCATGAAGCAGATGTCATTAGTTCAAATACCATCTTCTCTCTTTTCAAAAAAAAAATACCATCTTCTCTTGTGTAGACATGTTAAAAAAAAAAAACTCAGCGTCTATGCTCATAATGCAAAGTTTTCTTGCCACTATGTTCACTATAGGACCCTAAACTCTTTTGAGCTGTTCAATCTTATATGAAAATCACGCTTTGTGAAAGAAACTACACAACATTTATGCAGTTCATCTAACAATGTTCATGCCCATGAAGGCAATAAATCCATGGAAATTTAGGCTCACATACACAATAATATCACAAACTAAAGGGGTAAGTGACTTCAAGATCCCACATTCAAGTTTGCATCATTGTGCTAATATTACTAGTTGCTAGTATTTGATAACCTTTTCAATGGTAGAGTAAAATTATGATTGGCAAAAAACCATGTTGACTTATCACAATGACCCGTATCCCATTACAACAACACTGATCTTTTCATTCTGGGTATACATGTTTAATCAATGTACAAAAATGTTACATGCACATGAAGCAAACTAAGAGTATTGTAGATTCATGAAGGAAAGGGTTCGGCTCCATCATGGAGAGCACAACAAACAGTTGCTTTATGATGTCCCTGATACACCTTGATTTCTTCACTAGTTGACATGTTTCAAAGTCTCACTGTTGAAAATTTTACTTCTCCATGTACTTTCCAGGACATCAATGTTGATAATCAGTATTGACATTGGCTCAATAGTAACTACCGATAGTTTTCTTGTCCGGCCGTCCGGGATAAGAAAACTATCGGAAATATACCTACAACAGAGGAGGTTGAAGAGATTCAAGAATTGCAAAGTCCACCACTAAGAGATTCCAGTAGTCTAGTACAACATCCTTTTTTGGTCTTTTTTCTTTTTTTTTTTGGAGTTACATACTTTTGAGTATTACTTTAATAGTTATACAATATCTCAAGAAAAATGTTACAAGAGTTACAAGAACTCAAGTGACAATAGTTACAATGTCTACCAAGATTATTATTAGAAGATGTCTTTATAATAAACATGAAGTTTGACCTCCTGAAATTTCAAAAAATTTTAATTCGAACCCTCCGTAACTCTATTACTCATTTATGTCGTTAAGACATTAACTTATAAAAATCATAGGTACCTCATGTGATAAAAATGAAAACCTAAGATGCGAAAAATAAAGAGTTCAAACTCTAAGGGGGTTTTTTAGTATTTAACCCAAAGACAAAAGCATGTAACTTTTTGCTTCCAATTGGTTTAAGTTATAAGTAGCTTCGTATGTCACAGTTTCTACAAGTTCTTTTCTGAGACTGTACATCACAGTTGCGCACACACATTCCCTTACAACCACTCTCGGTCAAAGGAAAAAACCAAAAGCAAATATCTCGTACACATTTGTGGTCCCTAAAGCAAAAATATGTACACTTAAGTAGTACTTACAATATTTACCAACTATTAAAGCATGGCTCTTCAGAGTTCATACTAGACTATTAAATATATAGTACATTTTTATTATCTTATTCATTAATACGTGATTTTTACATCATCCAATTGGAGTGTCTCTTAAATTACCGGGTCCAGATGGTTTTGTATGCAGCAACTAAACATATGGACATTGGTGTGATAGTAAGAGACTTCCAGGGGTACGTCCATGCAAAGCCAAACCAGCAACGCCTACCCGGAGTTTGTGATTGCGGAATCCATTTGAGTAAAAACCTAGTCATTGTTGAAAACTATCGGTAGAAATCTAATCACAGTTGAAAATTATCAGTAGAAATCTAGTTACAATTAAAAACTAACAGTAGAAGTCTTGTTACAGTTGAAAACTTTGAGTAAAAGCTTAGTAATTGTTGAAAACTATTAGTAGAAGTTTCTATGTAAAAAAAAAATCAATAGTGTTGTGTTTTGAAAGTTAAATTTTCTATATAAAAGATTAAATCAATAGTGTCAAATACCAATTAGTGCTCCGTGTCAGGAGAACGGGAGAAAGGATCTTTTAAAATGCAAGAAACGGTAGAAGTCTAGAGTAGAAATCTAATTACAGTTAAAAACTAACCGTAAAAGTCTTGTTACAGTTGAAAACTTTGAGTAAAAGCTTAGTAATTGTTGAAAACTATTAGTAGAAGTTTCTATGTAAAAGAAAATCAATAGTGTTGTGTTTTGAAAGTTAAATTTTCTATGTAAAAGATTAAATCAATAGTGTTAGATACCACTTAGTGTTCCATGTCAAGAGAACGGGAGAAAGGATATTTTAAAATGCAAGAAACGGGAGAAGAACTTTTATGGTTGGTCATAAAAGAAACTTCCTAAAATAGAAAGTTTTATCTTGTTGAGTGACCTAATTCTAAAAATTGATTCACTAATACTATCATATCGATTCTCGTAGAAAATTAAAAAAACTATTAGTTAATGTCTTAATGACGTAAATGAGTAATGGAGGGTTTGAATTGAAAATTTTTTAAACTTCAGAAGGTCAAACTCCATGTTTATTACAAAGACATTTTCTAAAAATAATCTTAGTAGACATTGTAACTATTGTCACTTGAGTTATTGTATCTATTGTAACGTTTTTCTTGAGATATTGTATAACCATTGTCTCTTGAGATCTTATATAACTATTGAAGTAATACTCAAAAGTAAGTAACTCAAAAAAAAAAAAAAAAAAAACCCTCAAAAGTAAGACTTCATAAGTTTGTATCAGCATGGGATGTTGTCAGGGATGGAGCTAGAAAATTTTATGGGAAGGGGCCAACAAAAAAAAAAAAAAAAATCGGTTCTTTAGAATTTTTTTATTAAAAAAATTATTTTTGTTGTTTTTTAAACTAAAGACTATCTAAGGGCCAAAAAAGTGAGCATTTGAAACTATGGGCCAAAAATAAAAACAAAAACTTAATAGGTATAACCCAAAAAAATTAAGAATAGGGCCAAAAAAATTTATTGGATATGGTCATAAAATCTAAAAATAGGGCCAAAATTTTTTTAGGGAGGGCCAAATGACTAAAATTAAAACCAAACTTTACATTTTTTTTTTCCTTCTTTGTTTTTTTTTTTCTTCCTTATTTTGGGGTCCCTTCGTCATTGGATGTTGTACTAGAGTACTGGAATCTTTCGGTGGGGGACTTTACAATTCTTGAATCTCTTCAACCTCCTCTGTTATAGGTATATTTTCGCTAGTTTTCTTGTCCTAAACGGCCGGATTTGAAGGTAGAGTTAGAGGCTTTGTGAAATGTTTGCCTACTGAGTGATGTGAGCTGAAGATGTTTTTTTTTTTTAGAGTTGCAAAGGTTTAGTTTTTTTTCTTATTTGTCTGGAAAATGACCAATATTTCTTGAAATGGAGCACTTATTCTGAAAGAGCCATTTGTGCAAACTACAATCTTCGAATACAGCTGTAAACTGCAGTATAAACAAAGATTCATGATTATGCAATGTCTTCTTTTTTAGAACAAATTTATGTGTTTAAAGGTAAAAAATACAAGCGAGGGCAACGAAGAACATAGTAAGACAATAGTTATACAAGATCTCAAGAGATAATGGTTATACAAGATCTCAAGAGATAAGTGTTCCATGTCAGGAGAACGGGAGAAAGGATCTTTTAAAATGCAAGAAATGGGAGAAGAACTTTTATGGTTGGTCATAAAAGAAACTTCCTAAAATAGACAGTTTTATCTTCTTAAGTGACCTAATTCGAAAAATTGATTCACTAATACTATCATATCGATTCTCGTAGAAAATTAAAAAAAAAACTATTAGTTAATGTCTTAATGACGTAAATGAGTAATGGAGGGTTCGAATTGAAAATTTTTGAAACTTCAGAAGGTCAAACTCCATGTTTATTACAAAGACATTTTCTAATAATAATCTTAGTAGACATTGTAACTATTGTCACTTGAGTTATCGTATCTATTGTAACGTTTTTCTTGAAATATTGTATAACCATTGTCTCTTGAGATCTTATATAACTATTGAAGTAATACTCAAAAGTAAGTAACTCAAAAAAAAAAAAAAAAAAAACCCTCAAAAGTAAGACTTCATAAGTTTGTATTGGCATGGGATGTTGTCAGGGACGAGCCAGAAAATTTTATGGGAAAGGGCCAAAAAAAAAAAAAAAAAACGGTTCTTTAGAATTTTTTTATTAAAAAAAATTATTTTTGTTGTTTTTTAAACTAAAGACTATCTAAGGGCCAAAAAAGTGAGCATTTGAAATTATGGGCCAAAAATAAAAACAAAAACTTAATAGGTATAACCCAAAAAAATTAAGAATAGGGCCAAAAAATTTTATTGGATATGGTCATAAAATCTAAAAATAGGGCCAAAATTTTTTTAGGGGAGGGCCAAATGACTAAAATTAAAACCAAACTTTACATTTTTTTTTTTACTTCTTTTTTTTTTTCTTCCTTATTTTGGGGTCCCTCCGTCATTGGATGTTGTACTAGAGTATTGGAATCTTTCGGTGGGGGATTTTACAATTCTTGAATCTCTTCAACCTCCTCTGTTATAGGTATATTTTCGCTAGTTTTCTTGTCCTAAACGGCCGGATTTGAAGGTAGAGTTAGAGGCTTTGCGAAATGTTTGCCTACTGAGTGATGTGAGTTGAAGGTGTTTTTTTTTAAAAAAAAAATATTTTTTTATATATTTTTTTTAGAGTTGAAAAGGTTTAGTTTTTTTTTTTCTCATTTGTCTGGAAAATGACCAATATTTCCTGAAATTGAGCACTTATTCTGAAAGAGCCATTTGTAAAACTACAATCTTTGAATACTGCGGATATAAACAAAGATTCATGATTATGCAATGTCTTCTTTTTTAGAACAAATTTATGCGTTTAAAGGTAAAAAATACAAGCGAGGGCAACGAAGAACGTAGTAAGACAATAGTTATACAATATCTCAAGAGATAAGTGTTCCATGTTAGGAGAACGGGAGACAGGATCTTTTAAAATGCAAGAAACGGGAGAAGAACTTTTATGGTTGGTCATAAAAGAAACTTCCTAAAATAGAAAGTTTTATCTTGTTGAGTGACCTAATTCGAAAAATTGATTCACTAATACTATCATATCGATTCTCGTAGAAAATTAAAAAAAACTATTAGTTAATGTCTTAATGACGTAAATGAGTAATGGAGGGTTCGAATTGAAAATTTTTGAAACTTCAGAAGGTCAAACTCCATGTTTATTACAAAGACATTTTCTAATAATAATCTTAGTAGACATTGTAACTATTGTCACTTGAGTTATTGTATCTATTGTAACGTTTTTCTTGAAATATTGTATAACCATTGTCTCTTGAGATCTTATAAAACTATTGAAGTAATACTCAAAAAAGTAAGTAACTAAAAAAAAAAAAACCCTTAAAAGTAAGACTTCATAAGTTTGTATTGGCATGGGATGTTGTCAGGGACGGAGCCAGAAAATTTTATGGGAAGGGGCTAGCAAAAAAAAAAAATCGGTTCTTTAGAATTTTTTTATTAAAAAAAATTATTTTTGTTGTTTTTTAAACTAAAGACTATCTAAGGGCCAAAAAAGTGAGCATTTGAAATTATGGGCCAAAAATAAAAACAAAAACTTAATAGGTATAACCCAAAAAAATTAAGAATAGGGCCAACAAATTTTATTGGATATGGTCATAAAATCTAAAAATAGGGCCAAATGACTAAAATTAAAACCAAACTTTACATTTTTTTTTTTTACTTCTTTTTTTTTTCTTCCTTATTTTGGGGTCCCTCCGTCATTAGATGTTGTACTAGAGTATTGGAATCTTTCGGTGGGGGATTTTACAATTCAATCTCTTCAACCTCCTCTGTTATAGGTATATTTTCGCTAGTTTTCTTGTCCTAAACGGCCGGATTTGAAGGTAGAGTTAAAGGCTTTGCGAAATGTTTGCCTACTGAGTGATGTGAGGTGAAGGTGTTTTTTTTTTTTTTAATATTTTTTTATATATTTTTTTTAGAGTTGCAAAGGTTTAGTTTTTTTTTTCTCATTTGTCTGAAAATGACCAATATTTCCTGAAATGGAGCACTTATTCTGAAAGAGCCATTTGTGCAAACTACAATCTTCGAATACAGCTGCAAACTGCAGTATAAACAAAGATTCATGATTATGCAATGTCTTCTTTTTTAGAACAAATTTATGCGTTTAAAGGTAAAAAATACAAGCAAGGGCAACGAAGAACGTAGTAAGACAATAGTTATACAAGATCTCAAGAGATAAGTGTTCCATGTCAGGAGAACGGGAGAAAGGATCTTTTAAAATGCAAGAAACGGGAGAAGAACTTTTATGGTTGGTCATAAAAGAAACTTCCTAAAATAGACAGTTTTATCTTGTTGAGTGACCTAATTCGAAAAATTGATTCACTAATACTATCATATCGATTCTCGTAGAAAATTAAAAAAAACTATTAGTTAATGTCTTAATGACGTAAATGAGTAATGGAGGGTTTGAATTGAAAATTTTTGAAACTTCAGAAGGTCAAACTCCATGTTTATTACAAAGACATTTTCTAATAATAATCTTAGTAGACATTGTAACTATTGTCACTTGAGTTATTGTATCTATTGTAACGTTTTTCTTGAAATATTGTATAACCATTGTCTCTTGAGATCTTATATAACTATTGAAGTAATACTCAAAAGTAAGTAACTCAAAAAAAAAAAAAAAAAAAAACCCTCAAAAGTAAGACTTCATAAGTTTGTATCAGCATGGGATGTTGTCAGGGATGGAGCCAGAAAATTTTATGGGAAGGGGCCAACAAAAAAAAAAATCGGTTCTTTAGAATTTTTTTATTAAAAAAATTATTTTTGTTGTTTTTTAAACTAAAGACTATCTAAGGGCCAAAAAAGTGAGCATTTGAAACTATGGGCCAAAAATAAAAACAAAAACTTAATAGGTATAACCCAAAAAAATTAAGAATAGGGCCAAAAAAATTTATTGGATATGGTCATAAAATCTAAAAATAGGGCCAAAATTTTTTTAGGGGAGGGCCAAATGACTAAAATTAAAACCAAACTTTACATTTTTTTTTTACTTTTTTTTTTTCTTCCTTATTTTGGGGTCCCTCCGTCATTGGATGTTGTACTAGAGTATTGGAATCTTTCGGTGGGGGATTTTACAATTCTTGAATCTCTTCAACCTCCTCTGTTATAGGTATATTTTCGCTAGTTTTCTTGTCCTAAACGGCCGGATTTGAAGGTAGAGTTAGAGGCTTTGCGAAATGTTTGCCTACTGAGTGATGTGAGGTGAAGGTGTTTTTTTTTTTAAAAAAAATATTTTTTTATATATTTTTTTTAGAGTTGCAAAGGTTTAGTTTTTTTTTCTCATTTGTCTGGAAAATGACCAATATTTCCTGAAATGGAGCACTTATTCTGAAAGAGCCATTTGTGCAAACTACAATCTTTGAATACAGCTGCAAACTGTAGTATAAACAAAGATTCATGATTATGCAATGTCTTCTTTTTTAGAACAAATTTATGTGTTTAAAGGTAAAAAATACAAGCGAGGGCAACGAAGAACGTAGTAAGACAATAGTTATACAATATCTCAAGAGATAAGTGTTCCATGTCAGGAGAACGGGAGATAGGATCTTTTAAAATGCAAGAAACGGGAGAAGAACTTTTATGGTTGGTCATAAAAGAAACTTCCTAAAATAGAAAGTTTTATCTTGTTGAGTGACCTAATTCGAAAAATTGATTCACTAATACTATCATATCGATTCTCGTAGAAAATTAAAAAAAACTATTAGTTAATGTCTTAATGACGTAAATGAGTAATGGAGGTTCAATTGAAAATTTTGAAACTTGGAAGGTCAAACTCCATGTTTATTACAAAGACATTTTCTAATAATAATCTTAGTAGACATTGTAACTATTTTCACTTGAGTTATTGTATCTATTGTAACGTTTTTCTTGAAATATTGTATAACCATTGTCTCTTGAGATCTTATAAAACTATTGAAGTAATACTCAAAAGAGTAAGTAACTAAAAAAAAAAAAAACCCTCAAAAGTAAGACTTCATAAGTTTGTATTGGCATGGGATGTTGTCAGGGACGGAGCCAGAAAATTTTATGGGAAGGGGCTAGCAAAAAAAAAAATCGGTTATTTAGAATTTTTTTATTAAAAAAAATTAGTTTTGTTGTTTTTTAAACTAAAGACTATCTAAGGGCCAAAAAAGTGAGCATTTGAAATTATGGGCCAAAAATAAAAACAAAAACTTAATAGGTATAACCCAAAAAAATTAAGAATAGGGCCAAAAAATTTTATTGGATATGGTCATAAAATCTAAAAATAGGGCCAAAATTTTTTTTGGGGAGGGCCAAATGACTAAAATTAAAACCAAACTTTACTTTTTTTTTTACTTCCTTATTTTGGGGTCCCTTCGTCATTGGATGTTGTACTAGAGTACTGGAATCTTTCGGTGGGGGACTTTACAATTCTTGAATCTCTTCAACCTCCTCTGTTATAGGTATATTTTCGCTAGTTTTCTTGTCCTAAACGGCCGGATTTGAAGGTAGAGTTAGAGGCTTTGCGAAATGTTTGCCTACTGAGTGATGCGAGGTGAAGGTGTTTTTTTTTTTTAAAAAAAATATTTTTTTATATATTTTTTTTAGAGTTGCAAAGGTTTAGTTTTTTTTTCTCATTTGTTTGTAAAATGACCAATATTTCCTGAAATGGAGCACTTATTCTGAAAGAGCCATTTGTGCAAACTACAATCTTCGAATATAGCTGCAAACTGCAGTATAAACAAAGATTCATGATTATGCAATGTCTTCTTTTTTAGAACAAATTTATGCGTTTAAAGGTAAAAAATACAAGCGAGGGCAACGAAGAACGTAGTAAGACAATAGTTATACAAGATCTCAAGAGATAAGTGTTCCATGTCAGGAGAACGGGAGAAAGGATCTTTTAAAATGCAAGAAACGGGCGAAGAACTTTTATGGTTGGTCATAAAAGAAACTTTCTAAAATAGAAAGTTTTATCTTGTTGAGTGACCTAATTCGAAAAATTGATTCACTAATACTGTCATATCGATTCTCGTAGAAAATTAAAAAAAACTATTAGTTAATGTCTTAATGACATAAATGAGTAATGGAGGGTTTGAATTGAAAATTTTTTAAACTTCAGAAGGTCAAACTCCATGTTTATTACAAAGACATTTTTTAATAATAATCTTAGTAGACATTGTAACTATTGTCACTTGAGTTATTGTATCTATTGTAACGTTTTTCTTGAGATATTGTATAACCATTGTCTCTTGAGATCTTATATAACTATTGAAGTAATACTCAAAAGTAAGTAACTCAAAAAAAAAAAAAAAACCCTCAAAAGTAAGACTTCATAAGTTTGTATCGGCATGGGATGTTGTCAGGGACGGAGCCAGAAAATTTTGTGGGAAGCGGCCAGCAAAAAAAAAAAAAAAATCGGTTCTTTAGAATTTTTTTATTAAAAAAAATTAGTTTTGTTGTTTTTTAAATTAAAGACTATCTAAGGGCCAAAAAAGTGAGCATTTGAAATTATGGGCCAAAAATAAAAACAAAAACTTAATAGGTATAACCCAAAAAAATTAAGAATAGGGCCAAAAAATTTTATTGGATATGGTCATAAAATCTAAAAATAGGGCCAAAATTTTTTTGGGAGAGGGCCAAATGACTAAAATTAAAGCCAAACTTTACATTTTTTTTTTTTTTTTTTTTTCTTCCTTATTTTGGGGTCCCTCCGTCATTGGATGTTGTCAGGGACGGATCCAGGGTGAAGAGTGGGGAGGGACCAAAGCAAAGAAAAAAAAAAAGGAGGGGACCGGAATTAAAAAATATATATATACAGCCTAATTTTTTTTTTTTTTTTGGGAATTGGGGGGGACCATGGCCACCACCAGTCCCCCAAATCCGTCCGGATGTTGTACTAAATCTGGAATCTTTTGGGGACTTTACAATTCTTGAATCTCTTCAACCTCCTCTATTATAGGTATATTTTTGCTAGTTTTCTTGTCCTAAACGGCTGGATTTGAAGGTAGAGTTAGAGGCTTTGCGAAATGTTTGCCTACTAAGTGATGTGAGGTGAAGGTGTTTTTTTTTTAAATATTTTTTTTTAGAGTTGCAAAGGTTTAGTTTTTTTTCTCATTTGTCTTGAAAATGACCAATATTTCTTGAAATGGAGCACTTATTCTGAAAAAGCCATTTGTGCAAACTACAATCTTTGAATACAACTGCAAACTGCAGTATAAACAAAGATTCATGATTATGCAATGTCTTCTTTTTGAGAACAAATTTATGCGTTTAAAGGTAGAAAATACAAGCGAGGGTAACGAAGAACGTAGTAAGACAATAGTTATACAAGATCTCAAGAGATAATGGTTATACAAGATCTCAGGAGACAATGGTTACAAGAGTTCAAGAGACAAAAGGTACAAGTGCTCGAGTGACAAAGTTACTATTACAAGTCTTTTTTACTTTTACATTAACAACAATAATTGTAACTATTGTACCTTGAGTTCTTATAACTCTTGTAATCATTTTCTCTTTTGATCTTGTATAACCATTGAACAGGTGCTCCATTTCGTAAAATATTGGTCTTTTTCCAGATAAACGAGAAAAAGCTGAACCTTTACAACTCTTGAAAACCTTGACAATTCTTCAGAAAAAGAAAAAAAAAAAAAGTACCGCCCCTCTTGGTTGCTTCTCCTCCAACAAAAATTAATCAATTAATTAATTGTTAATTCAAATTTGGTATATAATCTAGTGTGGTTGTGTAAACCATTTTTCAAAACACAAGATATCGTTCATAATACCAATTTGCAGGTCATTGTCATCCTTGGCTTTGATAGGAATAAATGGAAACGAGATATTGAAATTAGTGTCAATGACAATCCGATTCCAAGCATCTCCACAGTATGTAGAGGCAAGATGATAACTACGAAGCGTAGTTGCAATACACTTAAAAATATGCTTCCTTATGTGGCCAAATCCGACTACTGCACTGTCATGATTCCACTCAAATACATTCCAGGTACAGATTAGTGTACCATCATCCCGTAACACATTCAACCAAGCTTCATAAGTCTAAAAAAGAAAAAAGAAAAACTCAAATCATGCTATATTTGAAGAAGAAATTAAAAACAAGAGAAATAAAACTTACCCGTGACACAATGAGAGAAGGTATTGAGGGAGGAAGGTTTAAAGGAGGTAGTAGCATAGTTGCAATTCACTTAAAAATATGATTCCTTATGCGGCCAAATCCGACTACTGCACTGTCATGATTCCACTCAAATACATTCTAGGTACGGATTATTGTATCATCATCCCGTAAGATATTCAATCAAGCTTCATAAGTCTAAAAAAGAAAAACTCAAATCATGTTATATTTGAAGTAGAAATTAAAAAAAGAAAAATAAAACTTACCTGTGACACAATGTGAGAAGGTATTGAGGGAGGGAAAGGGCTCTTCTCCAGTTGAGTTCAACTGGATAGGAGCCGGTCCCTTCATTTTGAAGGGAAAATTGTCAAAAATTTACTTTTTGACAAATTTTTGACAAATTTACCCTTCATTTAGAAGGAACCGGCTCCTCTCTAGTTGAATTCAACTGGAGAGGATCCTTCTCCTTGAGGGAGGAAGGTTTAAAGGAGGTAGTTGGGTGATTTGATAGTTGGGAAGTGTTTCACGAATGGGTATACCTATACCTATATACGGCATAGCTACTAGAAATGCCATAGTCTAAAGGTTTGTTTACTCTTTCCTCTACCAACGACTACCAGAAATTCCTAAGAGACTCTACCTTCAGATTCGGCCTTACAGGACAAGAAGAGTATCGAAAATATACCTATAACAAATGAGGTTGAAGAGATTCAAGAATTGCAAAGGTGGTCCCTAAATTAAGCAAAAATATGTTCAGAACAAGTGCCCTATTTCGGGAAATATTGGTCTTTTTTCAGACAAATGAGAAAAAGCTTTTACAACTCTTTAAAAAAAAAAAACATTCACCTCACATCACTTAGTGGGCAAACCTTTCCCAAAGCCTCTACCAACGACTATCACAAATTTCAAAGAGACTCTACCTTCAGATCCGGCCGTCTAGGATAAGTAACTATCAAAAATATACCTATAACAAATGAGGTTGAAGAGATTCAAGAATTGCAAAGTCAACCACCGAGAGATTCCAGTTCTTTAACACAACATCCCATGCCTAGACAAACTTATGTAAGTCTTACTTTTGAGTGTTTTTTTTTTTTTAGTTACTTACTTTTGAGTATTATTTAAACGAGCTTATTGCACGAGATTTTTAGGGTTATATTATAATCGTACTTTTCATAAGTATTATAAAATTTACTTTTCATAATTGTAAGAGGAAAGCTTGAATTTTGCTTAATTAAAACATTAATATAAAATTAGAAATAATTTTTAATATTGTTGGTGTAATACTTATTAGATTTCAATATAAATAAAACTCAAAATTATGAACATTCGAAAATATACTTTGGTTGTAGAAAAAAGTACGCGCAAAATTCTTTGTTATAGTTTAATTTCAAAATTTAAACACATTTTTATCGAACTTTTCTTTATAAGTTGTAAAAAATAAAAATAAATCACACCCTTTTAAATAGAAAAGACATACTAAAGGTTATATACCAATATATTACTCAACATATAAATTCGGGTAAATCATACAAAGAAACAAAAAATCTTACAAACGAAATAGCATCAAAAAAATATCAAATAAGAAGCATGTTATATCGAACAATTAATGATTTTATAAACTAATGGACACTAAGCAAAAATAAGCCATGAGATGACCGTTGTGATTTTACACATAGGTTTGGACATCGAATATATAATTGCTCGTAAGATGCTAATCATATATATATATATATGTATATATTATAAAGATTATTTTTGCTAATGAAATAAAAAATAAATGCATAATCATTATGTTGAGTAAAAATCCGACAATATATACAATTAATAATTAATATACACTTATATATTTAAAAAAATAAAAAAAAATAATGCAATGAAATTTTTGATTAATAATCTTTATGCCTCTTAAAAAACTAGTTTTTTATTTTTATTTTTTATTAATAATGCAATGAAATTTTTTTCTATTTTATTTCTACATCCTATTATTTAGTTCATCTAATTCAACTATCACATATAATATTATGTTATATACATATTAAAGTGATTAAACATAATAATTTGATTTGTATTATTTGTTTCCTTATTTTATTTTGATAAATAATACTTAATTTATTGCATAATTTATATATGGAAAACTTTTCAAATATAATTAAATATTATTAATTACGTTAGTTTAATGAGTGAATTTTTAAGTGAAAATCGATTCACAAATTATGTCTTAAAAATCAGTTTAGTATTAAAATAAAAAGGGTTAACGCCATATGTCATAATATTAAAGTGCTCTTAAATTCGGCTTCTATATATATATATATATATATATATGATTGGTGGGGTCGAATTGACACAATTGCCCAGTATATCGGTTTGTAACTCAAACGGTCTCTGCCTCTAACCGAGTATGACAAAGTCAAACCGATGATGTAAGTTTTTAACAGAATATTGCCCGCCCGGCTATGTTTTGTTGGTTTAATCTTTGCAGCGAAAGCTTTGGCGGCTTTTGCTTTGACCCTTCTCTCTCTCGACCCTCCCCATATACACACACATTTTCCTAAATTTTAAATATTTTGCTTCAATTTTTTAAATGTTGGGTTTTGGTGAAAACCCAGAGTACATCTTATTCAATTGGTACCATCTTCCTCTCTCTGTAAAGTCTCAATCTTTCATAGGATTCTTTATCAGTTTCATAGTTTTTTTTTGCCTGGAATCTTCTGGTTCACGGTTCAGGTCCTTCACTTTCGGAATCAGTCATTCCATATATAAAAAGGTTAGTCAATGCTCTCCACTTAACAAAAACATAATCATAGTCAGCCATTTGTGTTAGTTTTTTTTTTGGTTTGATTATCATGAATTTTTCGATTTCTTTATGTATTTGTTGCTGGTAGTTGATTCTATGCTATTCCCTCTTTGGAAATGCTCATGTCTTAGTGTGAAATTTCTTCGTATATATGGTGTTGCTAATTAAAGATTATCAAGGAGTGGATTTAGCTCAGCTCAAGTGTTATCAATCTATTTTATGATCTGGGGTGTTGGGTTTTGGTCACTCTAAGATTTTAATAGGATTTCGTTTACTCCTTGGAGCTTGGGACTGGTTTATCACCGTTTTATTTGGCATTTTCTGTTCAGTGAGGTTATTTTACAAATGTATACGGTTCTTTAGCGCATTACTTGGGGATTGGGTTTGATATGAAGCATTAACATTTTGATGGTTGTCTAACATACCAATAGTTGCCCGAATAGTGATGATAGAAAGTGGATTTGTGTGTTATGTTTGTGTGTATATTTACTATATTTTTGTGCTTGTCATAGGGCTGATTAGTTTCTGTTTTTTAGGTGCTTATACAGAGCTTGAGAGTGAAGAAGTGAGAATTTCGCACAATTAGTTCTGGGGTTATCACGGAAGAGGCTTTTGAGATATGTTATCCATTCAGAAGTGGAAATGCTCATGGTTTTTGGCCGCAGCAATTGCTTCTATTGTGGCATTGGTTTCAGTAGTTCATCTATTTCTATCTCCTATGGGGCCTTCTTTTGGTTTCTTAAGGCAATTCCAGAACTTTTGTATCCCAATTAATGGATCATTTGAAGATCTACAGCCAGCAGTTGACTTAGACCATAGGTTTCCGGCTGGCTTACACAAGGAGGTTATCTATTGCGGTGCACCATGGAAGGCTGAGATTGGGAGGTGGCTTTCTGGTTGTGATTCTATTACTAAGGAAGTCAGCACTGTTGAGGCGATTAGAAATGATTTTGCTGTTAACAGTTTACTTCGCTTACTATTAATTTTATGAAGCTTCATATTCAATGCTTAATTCATATAATACGTGTCTTTAGGTTTTTGTGTGAGTGTTTGTGTAGCCTTTTAGATTTATAGGATTAATGCTGACACCAGTTTGAATTGCACCTTGGAAGTAAATGTCTCTTTATAACTCATTATTCTGTTTGCAGATAATACGTGGAAGTAACTGCAAGAATGACTGCAGTGGTCAAGACATTTGTAATAGTGAATTAGGACAATGCCGGTGCTTTCATGGATATAGTGGTTAGTATCATTTAGTTTTTCCTTCTTCATTTAATTTATTTGATTACATATTGATTAAGAAGAAGAAAAGAAAACATGTCTTATAATATTATTCGTCATGACATTATTTTTTGGACTTTTATCATATACTCATAAAATACAATAATGATATGAAGTTTCAAGCAACAGAATCTGCAGACAGATTGCTTTTCAAGTTGATTTTTAAAACATTATAATTCAATGATTTACACCTACGTGAATGGAATAAATATATCTTTTGTCCCTGTGATGTTCGTGGCTTCTCATTAATCAAACATGAGAACCTTTACAATACATACATACGCAGGTCTCCACCAGAAGTGAACTTATTCCAAAAGACTTTCACTTCCAGTGGAGACCTGTGATAAGTTTGAGTTAAAGTTGGCAGACAGAAGAACCTTGACTTGTGAGGGTAAATGCTCAAGAGTAAAAAATTTAGTGCAAGATCAAGAGTTGCGAGCCGATTTTTATCTGTTACCACTTGGTGATTATGAAGTAGTGTTGGGAATTGAGTGGCTATGAACTCTGAGAGATGTACTCTGGAATTTCTCAAAGTTGGTTATGAAGTTCATGTTAAATGGGCAGAATGTGACCTTTGCTTTTTTCCAATACACCGAATAGATGGAAGGATCTATGTCCATCCCCAACTTCCTTCTATGTTCATGTAGATATACAAAACCAGATTTTACGTACCTGTAATCCAGATTGCAGAAGCTTGTCATAATTGGCTATCTCCAATGCATTCTCAACATCCCATGACATTGCATGTATTTTAGCCATAATTAGGTTCAGATCTAATTATTTGAGATGGTGTACGTTTTCCCAAAATGCCAAGGAGCTGAAAGTGAAAACAACATTTATTTTTTATTTTTATATATGTTCCATATACATTGTCCTAGGATGGCTACGTTTCCCTTGCCCTTTCATTGTTTTATAAGGCCTTAATTATTGGCATCATAATGAAATTTGGATTCAAAGAATGGGCTGCCCAGGTAGTAAACTAGACCTCAAAGAACTTCATCTTAATACATGAAGGTGATTTCTTGCAACGTGTCATTCATTTGCAGAGCTTTCGCAGAGATACATCAGAATGATGTAACATACTGCTGTTAAAGAAATTGTGTGATATCATTTCTGTCTTAGAATACTTCATTTATGGAATTCAAATAAGTTAAGAGGGTGGATATCTGAATGTGGAGGTCATCATCTTTGTCTTCGTCATCATCATCATCAACTTGAGGATTCTTTTACTGCCATTGATGCATTTAGTTCAATCTTAATTCTGTTTGCCACATAAATTGCAGTGTAAAATGCTAGTTCAGCTTTCCTCCACATAATTTATAGTGTAATGCATTATAGTTCAGATCAGAAAATCTGTCACTTTATGGCTTGTGCCTCAATATTCAGTGGTTGCATTTATGCTAATCTGCCTTTTATGGCCTGTAATGGATGCATTTGTATGCATTTGGGGTTGAAACATTGGACCACATGCTACTTGACATATTGATATGGCTTAATATAGTTGTGACTTTTTTATTGCACTCTAGTAGATGTAGAGAAGTTCAAGTTTTCCATGTGTTAGTCCCAATGTATATTTCCCCTAATTTAGCATCAATTCCGAGCCCATATTTTCCATGCTTCTCCTTCACTGTCTCATAAAGTTTTACTGGTTGACAATGTAGTATCAACAATCTACTAACGTGGTTACATTTTACTATGTTAATGAATATAACTTTACCTCAACGACCTTTCAAATAGCTGACAGTAATCTCAATGGCTTTTAGTTAACCTCTTTTGTTGTTGGATCAAGCTTAATCATTAGCTATATTGGATATGCAGGTATCTTTGTTGGGGAAGCAAGGTGGAGAGACATTTGAATTCAAGCATTGGGACATCTTCTAATTCTAAATTTTATTATTACAATCATCCGACTCTGGATTTAGGCAACCCAACAGTGTAAGCCTTCTCTTGCTTGGATTGTATAATATTTAGTCATTGGATTAGATTGTTGGGACTTATGCTACTCTTTTGAACATGTAGAATTGGCTGGAGTTGCTGCTTGAAAAATAACCTTATTGTACTGTACAGGGAAGCGCATAAGGTTGATACTTACTGTATATACTTATAGGGACTGGATGACAATTATTGTATATACTTGTTCCAAATTGAATGCATTTTGATGTAATCATGATCATACAGTTTGGGTTGAAGAATTAGACAGAGATACTTAGGGGGTGTTTGGTAAAAGGATTGGCTTAGACACTGTAGTTGATGTAGATTGATGTGAAAACAAATAATAATAAGAATGTTTTGTATAGAAAAATGAAAAAGTGGTATAAAAAAGTGAAAAAATTTTGTTTTGTAGTGATTTTTTTTTATTTGAATAATAATAAAAAGTGAATGATGTGATATAAAAAGTGAAAAAGTTAGAATGTTTTGATGTTGATTTTTTTGGGAAATTGAAGTGAATAGTAACAAAGCAAAGCCAACCCTTTTACCAAACAAGGCCATAGAATTTCTTGAATAATTTTGTTGGGAAATAAGACCTAATGATACACTGTAATAGGGGCAACCTAGCGAGTCATGTCATCACTCTTACTTTTTATCATTCAATGGCATTGCATCAAATTGTTAGGCATGTCATATAATGATATGAATTTGCAACATTGACTTTACTTTTATTACCAATGAATTTGCAATTATTTTCCTTTCAATAGCGAGTCTTTACTAATAAAAAGGATTAATGAACATAAATTGCAAGCACTTGAATAGTACGTTTATGGGCTAGTTTGAAAATAGGTATAGTTTGGGCTATCCAAACACTTGTTCGAGCAGGTGAAGCCCAAGTAAGTTCTCCACGTGAGCAAACATTGCAATAAAATCATAGATCGAGATTCAAGATTTATTGGGCTGAAAATTGCACCGATTTTGTCTTACACAAAGTACACACCAATTCACTAGTTTCAATTTCAAAATATTAATTTCATTTACTATGTAATCTTTGATGTTGAAATAGCAAAGATATATCAAGCATTGCACCTTATGTAAGGATTGATTTAATTGCGTTAAAATGCATGTGATTTTTATATGTATTTTTAAAAATGCATGTGAGAATTACATATTCTATTAAAAATGCATGTGAAAATCACATGTATTTTTCACATGCGTATTGAAACAAATTCATTCAACTCAGTTTGAAAAAAAAAAAAAAAAAAAAACTTGACTCTAGATTTTTTAAAATTACACCAAAACGATACATAACCATAACTTGTATTAGTAATTAAATAAAAAGATACAGCATCTACTAGGTATATAGCTGCATCATAAATATTTATTTATTAGAACAAAGCAAAGATGAAAGAACCTTTGACTTTCAATAAACAATTTGGATTGTTCATTGGCAATTGCCTCAGCCAGCTTTCATGTATATGGATCTAGACAATATCCATGAGTGGACTATTATAATATGAAATTACATAAATAGTTAATAATGATATCTTCTGTTAAATTTTTTATAATATTATTTGTATTTTTTTATATCTTATTTTTTGTTATAGGAAGAAAATATATTACATCTATATTTCATTATATATATATATATATATACACATTAATCTTTTTTCTTTTTCTTTTTTTAAACCATGGTTGATATGGACAATGCGATCAACCCAATGGAATGGATGTGAGATAAGGTTATAACATATAACATTTATCTTGTATTATTATGAGAAATGTTAAAAATCATATTTTTATTCTACAACTATTATACAGTGCTTACATGAGAGACTTTACATTGTATAAGAGATTACAACACAATTCGAGCATCATCAATTACTTAGCCATAGCAACACTAATTTTGCCCCTCTTTCCATAAAACCTACGCTACACATAATGCATCTCCTTCGAGTTCCACCTTATTCCACCACATCTCTTTAGCAAAGATAAATGTCTGTAAGGCTACAACAGATTTAGCTACAGCTGGGTCAGTAATGTTACTGTTTGGAGATTGTAAGGTAGCCAACACCTCTCCTATAAGATCACATACAATCACATCTATGCTCATATTCTTATTATATATGTCTATCGCCGTATTCCAATTGACCTTGACAACTCCCTCAAAAGGAACCGTCCAACGATGGCAAACCACTGTTTCTTCGTCTTCCTTCTTATGCTAGATAACTTTATGATAGACACAATTCATTTATTTAGAATTGTAATTGTATTTTCACAATATATATAAAATTTAATATGAATCCCGAATACTTTTTTTTTTTGTTAGTGAATCCCAAATGCACTAAACGTGAAGAAATCAGATAAATGATTTTATTAACAAATATTCTCTAGAAAATGATTTTCTATCAAACATTTTAAAAAAGAAAAATGTAAAATAATAATAATAATAATAATAATCTTTATGAATATTGTGGAGTCGAAATGACACAAATGGCCAGTATGACGGTCTGTAACTCAACGGTCTCTGCCCCTAGCCGAGTACGACAAACCGACGATGTAAAGGGTAACAACAGTCATTTTAAGTTTTTAACAGAAAAGTGCCAGGACATGTTCTGTTGGTTTAACCTTTGCAGCGAAGGCTTTGGCGGCTTTTGCTTTGACCCTTCTCTCTCTTCACCACCCTCAGATGCATGCACATTTTCCTGAATTTTAAATCTTTTGCTTCAATTTTTTAAATTCTGGGTTTTGGTGAAAACCCAGAGTACATCTTATTCAATTGGTACCATCTTCCTCTCTCTATAAAATCTCAATCTTTCATAGGATTATTTATCAGTTTCGTAGTTTTCTTTTGCCTGGAATCTTCTGGTTCACGGTTCAGGTCCTTCACTTTCGGAATCAGTCATTCCATATGTAAAAAGGTTAGTCAATGCTCTCCACTTAACAAAAACACAATCATAGTCAGCCATTTGCATTAGTTTTTTTTTTGTTTGATTATCATGATTTTTTCGATTTCTTTATGTATTTGTTGCTGGTAGTTGATTCTATGCTATTCCCTCTTTGGAAATGCTCATGTCTTAGTGTGAAATCTCTTCGTATATGGTGTTGCTAATTAAAGATTATCAAGGAGTGGATTTAGCTCAGCTCAAGTGTTATCAATCTATTTTATGATCTGGGGTGGTGGGTTTTGGTCACTCTAAGATTTTAATGGGATTTCGTTTACTCCTTGGAGTTTGGGACTGGTTTATCACTGTTTTATTTGGCATTTCCTGTTCAGTGAGGTTATTTGCAAATGTATACCAGTTCTTTAGCGCATCACTTAGGGATTGGATTTGATATGAAGCATTAACATTTTGATGGTTGTCTAGCATACCAATATTTGCCCGAATAGTGATGATAGAAAGTGGATTTGTGTGTCTGATTATGTTTGTGTGCATATATACTATATTTTTGTGTTTGTCATAGGGCTGATTAGTTTCTGTTTTTTAGGTGCTTATACAGAGCTTGAGAGTGAAGGACTGTTTTGTGATAATTTCGTGCAATTAGTTCTGGGGTTATCACGGAAGAGGCTTTCGAGATATGTTATCCATACAGAAGGTGAAATGCTCATGGTCTTTGGCAGCAGCAATTGCTTCTATTGTGGCATTGGTTTCAGTAGTTCATCTATTTCTGTCTCCTTTGGGGCCTTCTTTTGATTTCTTAAGGCAATCCCAGAACTTTTGTATCCCAGTTAATGGATCATCTGAAGATCTACAGCCAGCAGTTGACTTAGACCATAGGTTTCCAGCTGGCTTACACAAGGAGGTTATCTATCGCGGTGCACCATGGAAGGCCGAGATTGGGAGGTGGCTTTCTGGTTGTGATTCTATTACTAAGGAAGTCAGCACTGTTGAGGTCATTAGAAATGATTTTGCTGTTAAGAGTTTACTTTGCTTACTGTTTAATTTTTTGATGTGCTAACTTCATATTCAATGTTTAATTCATATAATACACGTCTTTAGGTTTTTGTGTGAGTGTTTGTGTAGCCTCTTTAGATTTATAGGATTAATGCTGACCCCAGTTTGAGCTGCACCTTGGGAAGTAAATGTCTGTTTATAACTCATTATTCTGTTTGCAGAGAATAGGTGGAAGTAACTGCAAGAATGACTGTAGTGGTCAAGGCATTTGTAATCGTGAATTAGGACAATGCCGGTGCTTTCATGGATATAGTGGTTAGTATCATTTAGTTTTTCCTTCTTCATTTAATTTATTTGATTACATGTTGATTAAGAAGAAGACAAGAAAACATGCCGCTATGCCAATTTATTATATTATTCGTAGTGATATTATTTTTTGGACTTTTATGATATACTCATAAAATACAATGATGATATGAAGTGTGCCTGTTCAAGCAACAGAATCTGCAGACAGATTGCTTTTCAAGTTGATTTTTAAAACATAATAATTCAATGATTTACACTTACACGAATGGAATAACTATATCTTTTGTCCCTGTGATGTTCGTGGCTTCTCATTAATCAAACATGAGAACCATTACAACACATACATACTCGGTGTTCTCACTTCGGTTCATGTTAGTGTTGAAAGATTAAAGATGTTTTGGTGCTTGACAAATATTAGATGTTAGTAACCAGCCTTTTAGCCAATTACTTGTTCAAGGAAATGGTGAAAGTCAAATGAAAGATCACACATTCAAATCTTTTTCTAGACCCTAACTTTGGGAGTATTTCAGTTATTTTTAACTTATTATTATGAGTAATTTTTATAGTTGGTGGAATTAGTTTCTTAACTAGTCTGCTTTAGGACATATACTTTTTCTTTTATTTTTCTTCACTTTAAAGCTATCAAGGTGTTATCTGACTTATTATAGATTTAAATTATCAATTAAGAAAAGTAGATTTTAGCTCTAGTCAATCATCACACTTTCATCATCTTTGTTGTTTAGCACCAATGGATGTATTCTCACTGAATTACCGAGAAGAAACTATCAGCAACAATGGATGTATTCTCTCTTTTTTCTTTTTCCTCCTTTCTGTCTAGTCTCATGTTTCCATCTTTAAAATTTAAATTTAACTTGTGTTCATTTTTTATTTGAACAGCACTCACTCTTTCTTAGTATTCTAAAAGTTTACATTGTCCACCCAGAATCAAAGTTAATGTTCCCATCCGATCAATCATATTCTTATTGGCTTTATGTCTGCTGCTGTGACAGGGGAAGGATGCTCCGAAAGACTGCAGTTGCAATGCAACTACCCGAAATCGCCAAAAGAACCATATGGGCGATGGGTTGTCTCAATGTGCCCTGCTTATTGTGACACAACAAGAGCAATGTGCTTCTGCGGGGAAGGCACAAAATACCCAAATCGTCCAGTGCCAGAGGCATGTGGGTTTAAAGTGAAGTAAGTGTTGTCAAATTCCTAACAAAGGCTTTTGTCAGCATATTTCCTTGGTTGCAAAATGCTAATTAGGTTACAATTACCTAACATCTTGGCAGCTTACCTTCTGAACCTGGTGCTCCCAAAGTGACTGATTGGGCGAAAGCTGACCTGGATGTTTTTACGACCAATGGTAGCAAACCAGGATGGTGTAATGTGGATCCAGCTGAAGCTAATGCCCAAAAGGTGAAATTCAAAGCGGAATGTGACTGCGTTTATGATTGCCTTTTGGGGCGGTTTTGTGAAGTGCCCGTGCTATGCACTTGTATTAATCAATGCTCTGGACATGGGCATTGCCGGGGTGGATTTTGTCAGGTAATGGTTTTTATTTTTTGTACTTGATCAATCTTTGGTGTCTGATATGCTTTTGAGAGAAAAGACTTCTTCTACCATCTTTCTATATCTATAGACTAAAGAAGTGAATGGGAATAGTGTAAGTTGGTCAAAAGTTATTCATGATACTCATGATTTTTGGACATTTTGATACATATCCCTCAATTAAAATAAATTATATGAAAGAAAAATAAATAATACGAGATTAAATGTTGTATAATTTGATTTCCCATCATATTTAATTGAAGTTCACTGTTTATGACCATTGAAGTTTAAACAATTCGAGTTCACTCATATTTACTTAATGCTGTGTACTTTTCTTTTCTCTGATTTGTCTCTACTACTGCCTAAACTAAAGCTGGTGTATGTCTCAGTGTGACAATGGATGGTATGGAATAGATTGCAGCATTCCCTCTGTTATATCATCTGTAAGAGAGTGGCCTCAATGGCTTCGACCAGCACAGGTTAATGTTCCTGATGATATACATCTCACTGGGAAAGTCGTCAATCTAAATGCTATGGTGAAAAAGAAAAGGCCCCTAATTTATGTTTATGACTTGCCCCCAGATTTCAACAGCCTTCTCCTTGAGGTCAGGATAAGCTGTAATTTGTGATTTCTTGATAGATGCCAATATCAAGTTCTCATGTTTCTTAATCTCTTGACTGTTGTAGGGGCGCCATTTTAAGTTAGAGTGTGTAAACAGAATATATGACGAGAAGAACGCAACTTTCTGGACAGATCAGCTGTATGGCTCTCAGGTATACTTGGACTGAGATTAAGCATTGCCTATAACATTTTTGTTATGTAATACTACTTGTATGCAGATGGCACTTTATGAAAGTATCTTAGCTAGTCCTCATCGAACATTGAATGGTGAAGAAGCAGATTTTTTCTTTGTTCCTGTCCTTGATGCATGTATAATAACTCGTGCAGATGATGCTCCTCACTTGAGCATGCAGGTACACTTTTTGCAGCTGTTGCATATGTTGCATACACTTATGCGAGTATATATAGAAAATATATATGATTATATATATTCTCTCTATTTTTATGTATACGTGACTTTTTTTTTCTGAGCATAGGTACGTGTGAGTTAGATTCTCTTTGTGCATGCACCTGTATGCTTGTGTGTGCGCACGCGCCCATGCACGTGCATACCTGTGTCTTTTTGCATACGTATGGTTTTTTAGTTGACCTTTTGAGACAAACAATTACGAATGATGGATGATGGATGATACACATTGCCCACTCCCTGCCTTTTCTATTTTCAATTGAACTTTGATATTTCTTGACACATGTAAATAGCATAAGAGTTTGTCTCTTCTCAGGAATTCTATTCAATCTTCATTTCACCTTTAGAACCTTCATTTAGTACCTTAACAAGAAACTTTAGGTGTGCGTGGGTGCTTGTGAATGACATGACACATTTCGATTGTATGTTCGGGTTTTGTTCATTTGTATGTGTGATTCCATCCTCATGTGAATAGGATTTTTAACTTTTCAGGACCATATGGGCTTGAGGAGCTATCTCACCCTGGAATTTTATAAGAAGGCTTATGATCACATTGCTGAGCAATTTCCTTACTGGAATCGCTCATCGGGTAGAGACCATATTTGGGTAAGCATGGAGAAAGCTAAGAAAGTGAATGATTTTTGTCTTTTGCTTGTGATAGAGTATTATACCGAGCATAACCTAATGAAGTCGCCTTTATATTTGAAGACAGTCGTTTTCTTGGGATGAAGGTGCTTGCTATGCCCCTAAGGAGATATGGAGTAGCATGATGTTGGTACACTGGGGTAACACAAACTCGAAGCATAAACATTCCACAACAGCCTATTGGGCTGACAACTGGGATAGGGTTCCTTCAAGTAGAAGGGGCAACCACCCATGCTTCGAAGCTGATAAAGACCTTGTGCTCCCTGCTTGGAAACGTCCTGATGTTATTTCATTAAGCTCAAAACGTTGGGCTAGGTACACATTTCACTGAAAGCATTGTCTCATCTTTTTGGCTTTATTAGTTTGGCTTGGTCTAACAATTCAACCTGTTTTAAATTTTCCATATGTGTGAGTGAACAACGGAACTTTCAATGATTCATTTTCAGGCCCCGAGAGAAGCGAAAGACACTGTTTTATTTCAATGGAAATCTAGGATCGGCATACCCAAGGGGAAGGCCAGAAGCTACGTAAGATACCTGAAGAGCAGTTTTGAATATTGTCAAATAATCAGTTGGTTTCAAATGGCATGTGGACTTACTATTAAGAGTTTCAAAATTGGCAATGTTATTGTTGCCATTTCTTTTTTCTTTCCCACATAAAGTAATGCATTTTGATAAATTTATAAGTCAACACTTTCTGCTCCATGCTTAACAAGCGTGTTTTGAGTGGTCAAGTTAGTTGTGTCATTGGCTGGTTGAGTTTCCAGTTCTATGGACAGTTACTGAAATTCATATTTCAGAAGAGATAATAAATACTCTGGTGATGTATATGCAGATATAGTATGGGTATCAGACAGAAAATAGCAGAAGAGTTTGGATCAAGCCCTAACAAGGAAGGCAAGCTTGGGAAACAGCATGCAGAAGATGTAATTGTCACACCACTACGTTCTAACAATTATCACGAGGATTTAGCCAGTTCTGTTTTCTGTGGGGTATTTCCTGGAGATGGTTGGAGTGGTCGTATGGAAGACAGTATTCTGCAAGGGTGCATTCCTGTGGTCATTCAGGTAGTGTGGTTTTGTATCTCGTTTCTCTGCCAACTTGGCAACCATATAAAATCTAAGCATTTAATAATGAGTTCGGTTTAGCTGTTCATTGATGGCAAGCTTCTTGCCAGGTTGTGGCTCTCGGAACCATCTTATAGATTATTGCTCATGAAATCTGTTTCAACAGTGGCTGTTGGCTTCTTGTCATTTTTTGAAATTGCATAAGGTCATCCTAATTAGTAGTTTTCTAAATTTTGAGGGGCTTTTGAGTTCTGTCAATATATCCTACATGTCAAAAAGGTGTAAGCACTGTGGAGCTGATTTTGGTTTTTGAGTTCATTTTGCAACATGCACGCTTGTTACTGTAAAGAGCTTTGTACATCAAAACTTTCAAAAGCTCATAAGCAGCTTAATTTGAGGTCCCAAGTCAATCACTCATATACTGAAACCTTGAGGTACACTTTGGATGAGGACCATAGTATAGTGATGCTTTTGACAACTCCCCTGTGGGATGAATCTCTTTACACAGGACTGATCAACACCCTTGGACATAAATAGACTTAGTTTAACTGCATTCCTGTCCTAATATGGTGAATGTCAAAAGGCATGGTGTTCTAGTTTAACTACTTCGCTGTCTCCCTTTCAGTTTTTTAAAGGCAATTCAAAATAATATTATTGAAGAAAAAAGGAGAAGATACAGAACAGAGGACCTAATGCATCAAGGGGATTGGCCCAATGGCCAAAAAGGGCTGCTGTAAATAGCTGGTTGATAATGATGGTTAGCGGGGATGCTTCGCATGTAGTCTTCTGGAGCATTGAGGATGAACTGACCGGTGGCTTAGGGAGAACCTCGCTGTGGGGGGACAGATAGTGACCAACGTAGATACTGGTAAGGTAGGCTTGTGCACCATGTCAGGATCATGCGCACAGATCCCATGGGAATGCTTGTTGAGTGGGGTTCAACAAATGTGACCTCACTAAGAGAGGTGCTCTATTGTGTTGAGAACTTCTGAAAGGGAAGCCATAGATCTTCCTCTTGGATGAGAGCGAAGCTGGGGGATCGGTATGTAGGGCTCACATGCCAATGGAGATGTGTGACCTGCAAGTGCAGTGGAGGTGGGGTACAGGGGGTAGAGGAGAGGCCATGGGAACTAGTGGTGAGGTGTGTGGATGGTGGCAGAGAGAAGTAGATATGGCTCTCAAACAAATAAAAATAAAAGAGAGACAATGGGGGGCGAGAGAGGGAAGAGGGGAAAGAAGGGAGGAGGACTCCTCCCCAAGGTTCTCATGGGAGAGAAAAAGGTAGCTTTCACTAGGAGAAGGAAAAGTTTCACAAGAGAAACAGAAGCCTCTCTCAGGCCAACCTTGTCTCCCTGTTAGTTGAATGTGCTCACACACACTTATACGGGAACTTTATAGTTTGACATTCATCAAAGCTCAAAAAACATTTTAGAATATGATGGGTAGTTAGCCTTAGTGAAATAATATTTTTTGCTTTTACATGTGTAGGATGGGATTTTCCTGCCGTATGAAAATGTTCTCAACTACGATAGCTTTGCCATTCGGATACGTGAAGATGAAATTCCAAATCTGATAAAGATTCTCCGGGTATTTCTTTTAATGTTTCAATTTGAATTGGGATAAAGAAATGTTCAATTGAAACTTGGCAGTTAAGTTGACAGGGTGGTGTCCTTTTCCTTCCTCTAGGGATTCAATGAGACACAAATAGAATACAAACTGGCCAATGTGCGGAAGACCTGGCAGAGGTTCTTGTACCGTGATTCTATTATGCTTGAAGCTGAGAGGCAAAAATCTGCTTTTGGCCGCGTTGAGGATTGGGCAGCCGAGTTCACGAAATTAATTGAAGATGATGTCTTTGCAACAGTTGTACAGGTATACTTCTTCCTCTGCTAGATAGATGATTTTTATGTAATTTTGGACGTTGAGAAACATGAATTCTGAATTTAAAAACATAACCAGATACTTTCCTTGCTGAGCATATATGCACAATGTCCATACTGCATCTGAACCTGCTTGTCTTGATCTGAGTATTTGAGAATATAATCACAAGAGTTCCATTTGCTTGTCTATTATCTGAACCTGCTGACCTTATTCTTGCCATAACAAGGTTTTGCATTACAAGTTGCATAATGACCATTGGAGGCGACTTGTTCATCTAGAAAAAGAGTTTGGGTTACCTAGAGAATGTTTGATGAAAACCAACTGAAGAACTTTGGTCAATTTGAAGAGATTTCTGCAGCTGAAGGGCTCGTGAGCTATAACACAAGAAGACATGGCTACTCTCTTTTTTCTTTCTGGTGAGTCCAGATTCAAAGAAGCACCTCAAAGCTCCAACAGTCACCAGCTAGTTAGACACCGCCTGAAAATCAAGTTCTCTTATTGATATTCCAACCTATAGCCAATTCTTGTAATTCAAAGAGACAGATAAAGAATTTCCTTTTCTTTCTTTCTTCTTTTTTTTTTTTTCTTTTTTTTCAGATTTATGCATACATAATACATATATGCATCTTCTTCCAGTTCATTTTATTCGGGAAACAATTGAATAAGCTACGTCATAAAATTATTTTTGTTCATTTTTTTGTTTACATAAACATTTATGGAAGCCAACTTATGATGTCTTTGGTGACATGAGCAGATTATCTATCTTCTTGTGCCTCAGATTTTCCCATGCTCCCCGGATTTCTTGTAATTGGATTTTCTGCCAAAGAACACATGGAATGCATTAAGCACGGTTTGATTTCATGTCCTCTCGTTGGCCTTTCTCAATTTCTCATGATATCTTAGAATAATATTTAATAGTATTATTAATAATTAAATAGTTTACATAATAAATATAAATGAAGAAATTAATGTAGATTAAATCTTTTAAAATTAGAATCATATTTTATCCCATATTACAATTTTGTCTCACTGGAACAAAAGTTAATCCAAAAGAAATCATACCCCAACTTCAATTATGCAACAAATTGATTTTGAGCTGGGTTAGTTTCAACTAATATCATCTTGCATTATCTACTCTACAAACTTGAATTTGCACACCGTCTAAAACAAACAGTTCATGTGCCTTATAAGAGCACTAACATCAACTTCCGCCTACCAATACAAAACATCTTGGTAACTAGGATACGATGAATGGATCAATGGTGGAACTCATTAATTGTTACTTTCTTAAGAACAAAAAATTAATTTCCTGTAGAAAATTTCATACAAATCAATTTTGACATGTATCTTTCACATGCGTAAAAGATTTTTCAAGTACCAATTTATGCCTACTAATTTACTTTGCTGTGGAATTCTGAATTTTGCTAGTATAGTGAAAATCTTATTTTTGAGCAATAACAATTTATGTTTCTACTGTGTCAAAAATGTCCCAATCAAGAGTGACTTAAAACTACAACATTTTTAATTTTTTTTTTCCATAAATAAAACACTCGTATAATTGCATTGATGAAAACCAAAACAAATTCAAAAAAATAAAAAATAAAATTCCGGACTATGCCAACAAACACAGATAATCTTCTTGGTCATGTATGCACCTATTATGCACAATGTCTGCAACACAGAATCTCTAACGTAAATATAACTGCATTAACTTATAAACATGTTCTGTCAACATCATTAATATACATTATATTATCATAATTTAATCCAACGTGTACATCATGAAAAGTCTATACATGCACACACGTACACACAGCCTAATCCTGGTTGGTCTTCCACAAAAACTACCTTGGACCTCAAAAGTTTCCCTCGTTTTCCTCTTAGCATCCTTGTAGTATCCATACTTCAGATCAGGCACTAGAATGTTTTTATGATTAAGTAAATTAATATCAGAACCAATGTAATGGTGTTATAAAAGATTGTGTTTGGTAAAAAGAGAGAAATGAATATAAGAAAGCAAAAACTTATATTAAAAAGCAATTCTGAATGACAAAAGTTGTCTACCTTGTATTTGTCCACAAGAGACAGGCGTATCCAATATCTCTTGTCATCTTGTTTTTCAGCATATATAATTATGAGTTGGATGAAAAAGGTTCAAATGATATTTCATACAATTGGTCTAATAACAATGAACAACAATTTAGAGCTATTATGACACTCCTCATACATTATATATAAAAATAAAAATAAAACTCCTAAATAAGAAAAATCCTGTTAAAGGGTGATTAAAATAAATTTTCTTGGAATTAAGTTGAAAAAAGTTATTCTAATCTAATATATATAAAATTGTCATGTGTCCCATAAACTATAATTATAATTAAGATTTATTTAATAAATCTAACGCTGTACATTATATTATATGGTTTTAAAATGTTAAATAATGTGACATTATTTACACAGCCAAATATAACAAAATAGAATTTTAATTATAAAATGACTCATCTTTATGTTACTTAAAATTAAAAGGATCTTATTCCATCCAATAGTATGTGAAATACACATATTTTAGTAATAATTTTTTTTTTCTAATTTCTTAATACTATTTTTTTTTTTTTAAAAAAAAACCACAATATATATATATATAATTTTAAGGTTAAATCGGCGAAGTACTCCGCACAGGGTAAAACCCTATCCAAGCGTGGGTTAGGTGAGAGAGACAGGCAGACAGCACAGTGCATTGGAATTCCAGAGTTTCAACTTTCAAACCCACTCCTTTCCCCACTTGCTGACTGACCCAGTTCACTGTACTGTGTTGGCGTGCACCCAAAGCATTCCAAATAACGTCACCTGCGGTTGCGGGTGACCTTTAGTCTCCTTTGAAAGCCCTCTCTTTTTCTTCTTTCTCTTCTTGGTTCTTTTTTTTTTTCTCTCGTTTCACTTTCGATCTATTTGTCCGCGTCTGCGCTGCTGCCATGAACCTCTCTTCCCTCGCAGTCGACCCCAAGCCCGTCACGGGCCCACGGTGGGCCTTCTTGGGGGCCCAGCGCAAGACCATTCTCCTCGCCGCCCGAACTTCGTCGTTTGCTCCTCCGTGGCGGGCTCGGCGTCGCTGAGCGTGGCCGAGTCGACCACCAGCACCCAGGGACCGCCGAGCCGGATCGCGTCGCTCAGTCAGGTCTCGGGCGTGTTGGGCTCGCAGTGGGGCGACGAAGGCAAAGGCAAACTCGTCGACATCTTGGCCGAGCACTTCGACATCGTTGCTCGTTGTCAGGTCTCACTCACACATACTAACATATACATGCGCGTGCTTATTGATTTTGGTATTGGTTTGATACAAATTTAATTACCTTAATAAACCCAAATGTTAAACATTTGCAATTCTTTAATTTTTCAGCATTAGAGTAATTGTGTAGAAGTAGATCAGAGTTTTTGGGCATAGAGAGGATTGGCCTTTGTCTGGGAAGATCCTATGGAGTTGTCTATAAGCCTAAATGTATTATCAGTCTTTAGAATATCTCAAAGGAATGTCATTCATTTTTTTAAACTGGATTTCTCAGATTAGGGGCTGTGCTTAGTGCTTAGCAGTAGCGTCATGCTATTTATTCTTTAGGTTCAGACCCATGCGTCATATTTGGGTGTATTTTGCATTGGTCGGCTAATGATGATGCCACCGGAACAATGAAATATTTGATGGGTGTTTTTATTTTGTTTGTTTTTTCTTCATGTTATTGTTGTTCAGTGGAGCATGTTGTAAATTAATAGCAACCCTTCTTTAATCTATACTTGCGGCAGCATTGTAACACCAGCATGCTCGCATTTGGTAATAGATTTTTGTGGAGCACAAAGAGAATAGGTCCATAATGGTGTCTCGTTTAGTATTATCATGGTATGCTAAGTAGGAGGCGCATGTGCCCGGGGGCTTTTTGAGCAGCCCTACTATGATTGGTTCTAAATCATTTACAAGCAGTAAATCTATGGTAAACCACTCTTAATTGGCGTACTATGTTGGTCCCTGCCTTCTCATAGTGGAAATAGGTTTTGAGAATCTACATGAAACACCCTGTTTGACACAATTTATATGTTTGTAATTGGCATGTAATTGGTTGACCAAAGTTGGTGGTTCCTGATCAGCCAATATGTCTTTTTATTGCAATTTCTTTTTCCCTGAAAGCATTGAATTTTTTCTTCTTTTTTTTTTTTTTGTCAGGGTGGGGCTAATGCTGGACATACTATCTACAATGCAGAGGGAAAGAAGTTTGCCCTTCACCTGATTCCCTCAGGTATCCTTAATGAGGATACACTCTGTGTTATTGGGAATGGCGTTGTGGTGCATCTTCCAGGGCTGTTTGAAGAAATTGATGGCCTCGAATCCAATGGGGTTCCCTGCAAGGGAAGGATACTGGTGTCTGATCGTGCTCACTTGTTGTTTGACTTCCATCAAGTAGTGGATGGGCTTAGAGAGGCTGAGCTTGCCAAATCTTTCATTGGCACTACCAAGAGAGGAATTGGACCATGTTACTCAAACAAGGTTATCCGGAATGGCATTAGAGTAGGTGACCTGAGGCACATGGATACTTTTCCTCAGAAGCTTGATCTTTTATTGGCAGATGCAGCTTCAAGATTCCAAGGTTTTAACTATGGCCCAGAAATGCTTAGGGAAGAAGTTGAAGCATACAAGCGATATGCTGAGAGGTTAGAGCCCTTCATCGCTGATACTGTACATGTCATGCACGACGCTATCTCAGAAAAGAAGAAAATTTTGGTTGAAGGCGGTCAAGCAACCATGCTAGATATTGACTTTGGAACTTATCCTTTTGTAACTTCTTCTAGCCCATCAGCTGGTGGGATCTGCGCTGGTCTTGGAATTGCTCCAAGAGTAGTAGGCGATCTAATTGGAGTGGTGAGTGAATGATTTTCTGTCGTTCGCTTTTTCTCCTTAGTTGGAGGATTATTTCCCCTTTTACCTTACTTTTGAAGCCTTAAAATTTAACCTCTTGAAGAATTTTTTTTCTTTCTTTAGCCTAGAATAAAAGTTCTCACCTTTTAATGGGTTTTTGGGTTTGATATAAATCTGGTGCAAAACATCTACTATAAAGATAGCATCCATAGTCTTTATTAAATTTAATATTGCACTTGAAATAAGTTAAGAATGTTTGACATAGCCAGTTGAGGTTCCTAACTTGAACATATCCTGTGCAGGTGAAAGCCTATACTACAAGAGTTGGTTCTGGTCCTTTCCCTACGGAAATCTTGGGACAAGGGGGTGACCTCTTGAGGTTTGCCGGTCAGGAGTTTGGCACCACTACAGGCCGTCCTCGACGTTGTGGTTGGCTTGATATAGTGGCTTTGAAATACTGTTGCCAGATCAATGGATTTTCATCACTGAATCTCACCAAGCTCGATGTGTTGTCGGATCTCCCTGAAATTCAATTGGGGGTTTCTTATAAACAAGTTGATGGTACACTAATTAAATCATTCCCTGCAGATCTTCGTCTTCTTGAGCAATTGAAGGCAAGTTCCCTACTCCCAAGCCCCCTTATTAACTTTTATATTTGGGAATATGTTTACTTATTGACAAATCCATTAGCTTCCTTTTTGGTGCTGGTTTGACTGTGCTTGCCATGGACTGGAAGCCGTTCCAGATTAGGTATTTAGGGATACAGCCTTGTGAGGGTAGTTCTTTGTTAACCTTCCACCGTCAGATCACCCTACCCTCTCCTCGTCATGTGTCTAAAAGCATTGTTTAAGACAAAGAAAAAGGGTGGAGCTTCATATGTGACTTCTCAAATTGTTAAAACTGATATTTTATTGTCTGAGTTCTGTGAAATGATTCATGTCCTTTTATTGCTTTAAAATTTTTGGGGGCTTCTTGATTTATGTGTTCTCATGTTGTGTAGGTGGAATATGAAGTATTGCCTGGATGGAAGAGCGATATTTCTTCAGTCAGAAATTATGCTGACCTTCCATTGGCTGCACGCACATATGTGGAAAGGATAGAAGAACTTGTTGGGGTGCCCATTCATTACATTGGTGTTGGGCCTGGTCGTGATGCCCTCATAGTAAAATAATTTAATGATTGATCCCTCTAAGATGTCCAAGAGGATTCTCACGCACTTAAGAGGTAAGATGATGCTAGATGAATTTCCCCTTTTAAGGTGTTAGATTGCCTTGGAGAAAAGTAGAATGTAAGGTAGGTTATATGCATTTGATGTAACAATTTTATGTTCTTGGTCTGTGGAAGACCATTTTGAATCGTATGTCTTGGATTTGGCAACTTGGAGAATTTTGGTGAAGTATTTTAGCCTGTGTTCCAACTCATGCAGTGCTAGAGAAGGGAGTTTTTTTGGATATTACATTGGTATCGAGATGCTGATTTTATTGTTGTTATTATTGGCCTAGTCAATTGGTACCTGTTTGCCATCGGCCACTTGGATTGTACAACTAGAGAGTGTTCAAAATGTTGCTTTAAGGAATTAGGTGATGATGATGAATATGCTCAAGATACTGTCAAGTCAAAGAAATAAGCATGAATTTATTGCTTGAAGAATGTTACAAATCAAGCTTATGCAAGAACAACCCTCCCCACCCCCCAGTGAAAAATAAGAAAAAGTTCAAATAGATTTGTTTTTTAGAGAGTGAATTTGGGTTAAGGATTATTGTTTGTCCCCTTACATGATTCATGAAATGGAGAGGATCTCATTCCCACTTTGGGGTGTGGTTTCTTCTAAGCCAAATAGTAACTTTGGCTCTGTTTTTTAATGCGTTTTGGATGATGTGTTTTTTTCACATCAAGGTAGAAGAATGTATGTGAAAGCTTAAATAGTAAGTCCTGTTTAATACATAAAAGTTTACAAATGTAATCATTTTAATGAGAAATTAATCATGTGAAATTGGATTGTGGGACATCAATACAAGCAACATGCTGCTAAGTGAAATGGTGGAATGGTGCACCTTTAATAGCATGGGGCACGTGTGAATGAGCAAAGACTACTATGGGATCGTAAATCCATAGTTTTTGTAACTTTTTATTTGAGAGTAAATTTATAATTTCATAACAACTATCGGAAAATGGCTGGAATTTATATAGAGAGATTATTTTATTACAGATACATACCACATGAATTTTTTAAAAGTTTTCACATCTTTTAAACCAAAAATGGCATATTCTCTACAACGTCTCAATTGGTTTATAGATATTATTAATGGTCCTATTATAATTTTAGGTTGGGAAAGAGAAACATTACAAGTCAATGGTAAATTGAGGGGAAATTTGTTGATAGTTAGAAAGAGTTAATTTTTTTTTTTTTCAAAATAAATAAATAAAAAAACTAGCGAAAGCATAAGAATTTTACCAAAAAAGTTAAATAAGGCATAAAAAATCCTAGGCATTTTCCTCCCTTTTTTTTTCACACATCTCAATATAATGAACAAGTAAATCTACTATTAAATTGTCCCCAAAAGGTAACTCAATCGGTTAGGATCACATCCATTTAAGCGGAGGTCGCTAATTCGAATCTCCTCTCCCCTTATGTGTGGACATGTAAAAAAAAATCTACTATTAAATTTATGAGACCCACGTGAGTCCAACAAATCTAATGGTGAATTTGCAAAAGAGATGATTTGAAAAATTATGTGTAACATGACTCTTTCCTTCGGGTACCAAATATTTATTTTTTATGATGAGTGTTATACATTTATATCTTACTCATCTCTTGTCTATAGTTTTTGCAAATTCATCATTGAAATTTGTTAATTTATATATATATTTTTTTACATGTCCACACAAAGAAAAGGGAATGAGGGATTTGAACTAGTGACCACCACTTAATAAAGCATGATTCACAATCAATTGAGCTACCACTTGAGAATTATAATTCTTTTATTTGATACTGAATCTACTACATTCTATATTTGGTATTTACATTAATATTTTAGTCATATTTGTTGTTTAACTGCGTAATAATTGATAGAAAACATTTTCTAAATGACTTCTTATTATCATTGATACTTCTATTATGCAATTATAAATATTAGAGATGGTCAAACTTAATGATAAATTGATAATAATTTTATGCAGGGACGGAGTCAGCTTTCAATTTGGGGAGGGATCAAAGGCTAAATTTTTTTGTGGAAGGGACCAATTGGCAAAAAAGACCTTAATTTGTCATTTGACTTAGAAAAAAAAATTATATATATATGAAGGGAGAAGTGGCAAAAGCTAACCCAGTCCACGCGTATCACGTAGTCAATAGACAAGTGGCTTACACATCTAACTCAAACAAAACCAGAGAAGGATCCTTTCCATTTCAAATGAATTTGAGGGAATCCATTTAGTTAAAATAATAGGGCATTTTTGTCCAAAACAAATATTTTGGACAAGTTTTAAAACCACCTGAAAAGTATTTTAAAATTTTATGTTACTTTGTATAAATTGGTTATAAAGCAGCTAATTTACGAGTTTATGCCAATCGTCGTATTTAGAAACTCAAGGATTTAGAAACGATCTTCGCGTGATTGCTTGGAAAGTGAATTTATATTTAGCCTTATTAAATGGAATAAGTAAAGTCGAAGTTATCTTACTCTCTTTCTATTTTATATATATAACTCAATCGGTTAGAATCAAGTCTAATGAGACGAAGGTCACTAATTCGAATCTTCATCCCCACTCTTATACAAATATGTCAATATATATATTTAAAATTATCACGTCAATATTATAAAATAAAAATATAATATAACATTGCTTGTATTTTTATAACGATAATCGCTAACTGACTAGAGCGGTTGCGGTTAACGGTTTTAAGGGTAGAAAAAGACGGTTATAACCGATAACCGCCTTTATTTATATACAATAATATAAATATATATATATATTAATAAACTATTAAATAAAACATCTAAAACTATGTCATTTTGGTGTTAAAAATATAGATTTTGGATTTGTCTTTTTCATTTTTTCATTTGAACTTGGATTAATGGATTTGGGCTAGAATTTGTTTGGCCTTTTTTTTTCTTCATATTTTTTGAAACATTTTGGCTTAAAACTCTTAAAATAAGACCAAAAAATAGCAAATTAGAGGTCAAAAATAATTTAAAAGCCCAAATTTTTTTTTTTTAACGGTTATAATTAGATTTAATAACTGTTAACCGTGGGTTGTATAAAATAAACGATAACCAGCTATGCGGTTGTAGTTATTAAAATTCAATAACCATCCAAGTCAGTTACGGTGGTTATGAACACCCCAAAGTGCATCTAAAAGACTAAAACAAGGATAAATAATACAACACTTTAAATATATTTTTATTTTAACACTTATAAACAACTTATAAACACATTTTGTTAACAATTAATACGAATAATTACATTTTACCAAAAAAAAAAAAAAATCCATCAAAATTTAGATACTTGCGGAACAAAACTCTCTATATGTATACTTACGCTTGAAACACAAACAACATTAATTATTAAAGAAGGAAGCGGAGTCGCGGAGAGCAGCAATAGCGATGGAGGGAGGGAAGAGCAAGAAGAATTCATCTCCTCTCTCACTCGATCAATTCGTCTCCATAACCACCCCTCTCCTTGATTTGGAAAAGGTCCTGTGTCTGTGTGTGTGTGTGTCTGTCTGTCTGTGAGATTGAACTGTTTCATTTTTCCTTGTTGAAGTATAATGCTTTATGCTGCTGTGATATGTGTTTGGACACGTAAACAAACATGTGGTGTGCGTTTTTGAAAATCTTGGTTTCTAATGACATGTTGCAGGAAGCTGAGATATCATCATCAATCAGCACAGGCGCGTCCAGAAATTTAGAGGCTGCTCAAAGGCGGGGCTCCACTATTCTCAATTTGAAGTGTATAGATGCTCAGGTTTTTTCCTTTTTTTTTTCCATTTATTTTGTGTGATTTCTGCTATGTTTTAATCGGCATTGCGAAATGGAAGTAAATTTGTTCTGCTAGATTATGATTGCGAAATGGCATACTAGATTATGGTCGTGTATATTTTTTTTTTCGAAATACAAATAGTAAATTAGCATTTGGGAGTCGGAAGTGGTTGATTCAATCGTGAATTTGTCCTACTCTAGTACGCCAGTTGCTCGTGGTGTTTATTTTATGCCATGGATGAACCGTGATGGAAAATTCACTTTGGGCTTTTATTGTGAAGGTTTAAGATATTCTAATAGGACCCATTTCCTTGAAAGAGTACTTGGTGTTGTAAAGTCCGAAAAAGTCCTTTTTTTTTTCTTTTCTTTTTTCTTTTCATGTGGATAGCTGATGTGAGTCAAATTTTAACTACAGATAGTCGTATTAGACGTGCTAATGTCCTTGTAATTTTTTTTTTTTTGTACGAGTGTAGTAGCGAACCGTTGATCATCTATAACTGTATTGCACTTTTGCTAGAGATTTGACATCTTTTCTTATTTTTTATTTGTGGAATTCATTTGGTAACGTTAAAGAGGGCGATAGATGTCTACTTCAGTTAGAAAGGGTTGTTTGCTCAACATAAGAATAGTTTCATGTGGAATACAGATACTCTTTGCCTTATGTGGACGATTTGGAGAAATAAGAATAATTGTTCTTTTAACATCCTTGAAATATCTTCAGTTGCAATCAAATCTGTTTTCTTGCGTTCTTGGTATGATTCGAGTACTGTTATTTGTGGGGTTCTCATATTTCTTTGAATTCTGTGGATCTCTTGTGCCTTGGATTGAAAATGTTCAGGGGACTCTCTCCTACACTCTACATTCACAGAAGTTTCTTCTCTTATTACTTGTCAAAAGAAAAAGAAAAAAAATACTAAGATGCAAATTTTTTATTTCATCTCTTTTTCCTGCATTTTATTGGCAACCTAATGGAGCTTTGTGTTACCTAGATTTTCTTATAATTTGCTTTAACTTTGGTTCTGACAATAGACAGGACTAATGGGGAAAACTCTTCTTGAGTTTCAATCTACTAAAGGGGATGTTCTTCCTGCTCACAAGGTGAAGATTCCATGATTCCTATTGATTACATGTTAATCCATTTTTTGATGTGATTCTTGTTCTTTGTCATACAAATCACTGCAGTATGACTCATACTGAAGAAAACTGGGGTGATTTTAAGTAGGCGTGATAGAAAGATATCCTACCTTCAGCCTCTGGCTTCCTATCTCAATTTTTGTCCTTTTCTTTTGTGGTTGTAGTTTGGCACCCATGATGTGGTTGTTTTAAAACCGAACAAGGCTGATTTAGGGTCTCCTGCACTTGGACAAGGTGTAGTTTACCGGTTAAAGGTAATTCCAAGAAACAGAATTTTGGGTGATTACTTATTGGTCATGTTCTTTTCAGTCGTAGATCATCATCTTTGTAACTGCTTTCTTGTGCTGGTTGTTTGCTGTGTATTGAACAGGACTCATCAATCACTGTTGCTTTTGATGACATTCCAGAAGATGGTTTGAATAGTCCTCTTCGTCTAGAGAAAGTGGCAAATGAGGTATGATCAAAATTTTTACTTATTGTTATTTCAAATCGGCTTGAATTGTTATGTAAGGCAGACAATAAGCTACTTCTAGATCATTTATTTTACTGGGATTGAATATCTATGATGGAATCTATACTTCACTTACAAGTTTGTAAGCAGTTCAAACTGTTGGATATTGGGAACAATATAGTTACTATGCTTTCTTACACCAAATCATATCTGTCATCTATTTGTAAGTGAACTTACAATTTGGTTTCTAGTTTCTAAAAGTTACAAAGTCGACAAAAGGGGATCTGGTATAAAATTCTTGTGTCTCATGGTCTATGTTGGGGTTGTATCAACATCAAATTTACTATGTGCTTATGGATATTCATTGGAAAAAATAAGTGCTGCAAAAACTAATTGTCTATACAGGTTACATACCGCAGAATGAAGGATGCTTTGATACAATTGAGTAGAGGTGTACAGAAGGGACCTGCGGCTGACCTCATTCCTGTTTTATTTGGAGAGAGGCCACCGACAGTGACCAAGAAGGATGTCAAATTCACACCCTTCAACTCCAGCCTTGATCACTCTCAGGTGTGTATATTTTATCTTGTGTTTCGTTGTACGCAATCATGATGTTTTCATTATTCAGATTGTTTCTTATTACTAAGATATTTTTATTATTTACTATTTTCTGCCCTCAAAATAATTATTCCTTTGTAGTGAATGTAATCATGACATAAGAGACATACAACCCCATTAAACTAATTCTGATAGGAACTGGTTGGTTTCTATCAAACCTTGAGACTACTTCCTTTAACTCTGAAAATTTTCTCAACTTCAGTCTAAAGTGGATTGTTTATGGTTCATACATTCAATGTTCAAGTTTTGGAGTATAGATGCTCAACTATCTTAAAAATAAAAAACAGTCTGCCCATTGAAAACATGTGGATTTCTAATCGGCACCCTCCAATAATTTATTCATTGTTAATTCACGTACCAATGTGGATTTCTAATTCCGGCTAACCCTAATATTTTTTGGACTGTAAGTCACATATGCACCCAATGGGTCTTGAAACCACAACCAGACCCTCAGTCTAATATGATGTAGTTTTAATAACTACTTCTTGGCTACCCTGGGTCAGACTAGGCAACTTCCACTAGATATGTCACGGATGTTTCGGTTAGTTTAGAATATAACTGATATTGTGTTTCTTAAATTTGCACACGTTTATGTGTGCAGGAAGAATGCGTCTCTGCCGTCCTCTTTGCACATGTACTCTTGTATACTAGGGTTGCGCTATTTTTTACGCTATTTTTAGTATTACTAGTACTTATTTTGGGAAGGAAAAAAAATGGCGTCTTAGTGTGTTTGAATACTTTCACCCATGCTTGCCTTTTTCTATGTGTGTATTGGACTTTTTGTGCATGCTCCATATCTTACATACTAAGGCACTTTGTCTCTCCCCCTTTCTTTCTCCAAAGAAAGATGCCATTTCAAAAGCCCTGTCATCAAAGAATGTATTTTTGCTGCATGGGCCTCCTGGAACTGGAAAAACCACTACAGTGGTGGAGATCATCTTACAAGAAGTGAAACGTGGATCAAAGATTCTTGCATGTGCCGCTTCAAATATTGCTGTGGACAACATTGTTGAGCGACTTGTTCCTCACAGGTAAAGTGATGCCTTGATTATGGGGAAATCATTTTTAAACCGAAATTTTAGCTTAAAATTTAGCAGAGGAATGATAATAAGTATGCATTTTCCATAAACCCTTAGGTGGTCTTAGTTTATTTTCAGTCACCCTTGACAATTTTGGATCCTAAACACCAATATGCCTAGTGAAAGGTTTTCTAAATTAGATAAGAAAATATTTTAGTCATCGATCTCGGACCATTCATTTATGGTGCTGTTGCACTGTTTTCAAGGGCTTTCTTGAGTTCAACCAGTAGAGTAGTAGGTTAGGTTAATAGGGTTTGAAATGTCACAGCTTTGTTAACATCATTTACATGAAATCCATGTCTAGAGTGGATTTTTCAAAACTAAGCATTCTTGGACAGATAAGCATGCCAAATATGTCATATATGTTTAATTAAGATTATGCGCCTTTTGACTGATAAACAACTTTGATCCTATCTGTTAAACCAATGTGTCTGGGTTGTAGGATCAATCAATTGTATGTCATGTATATATATATACATACATGGACAAGCATTAAATGCAACCAATGATCTCTATTTCCATTTCTTTTGTTAGAGTAAAGTTGGTGAGAGTAGGGCATCCTGCACGTTTACTACCTCAAGTATTGGAAAGTGCCCTGGATGCACAGGTATGTAAATTGTGAAGTTCAGTTTTGAAAAAAAAAAATTTGATACCTCAACCTGGAATTCTTATCATCATGATAATGGTGTATTGCTAAATTTTATAATGTCATCTCATTCACATGATTTTACATGTTTGTGTATATCTTTCTATCATGCACATTGACTTTTCTATCTTGCTGTATATGAGAGCTTGTCATGGGTGCTTGACTGAGCATATGAAGGCTGGATTTCTCTCATTGTATATTGTTAAAGAAACTGGAAGTCCGCTCCTTTTCCTTTTCCTGCTAAGTTGTCAAGATCAAGTTATATCGCTTTCTGTGCCTTATATATGTTAACATTCTTAAAATCCATTAATCCTTTCCTTTGATGTTTTGTACTCACTGATTGTGGTACTGTGGGCCAGACATTCCTTTCCCTGAAATATTGCAATGCTGATGAAATAATTTTATTATTTTTCTACGTAGTGCTGTTTTCATACCTTCTAATCTTTTCTTTTTAGGTTTTACGGGGGGATAATAGTGCTCTGGCCAGTGACATTCGGAAGGAAATGAAGGTACAGACTCACGGTAGATTTGAAGGCAATTTTAATGCCCAAAAGTTATCAATGATTGCAATTTCAATTATTCAAAAATGATTCTTTACGATAAGCTTTGTTGTTGTCATATGATTCTAAGATAAACTTTCTATAACCAAAACTACGGTATTCATTCACTGAGAGAGACTTGATATATGCTTGGGCAACAATTGGCCGTTGCATGGTCTATTATTCATAAAAAAAAAGCGTATGCTCTGAATATAGGAAGCTATTCCTTTTATTGTGGTTTTCCCATCAGCAGATTTTTTCCTGGAAATTTCTTTTTGACACCGGAGTTCATTTTAGGCTTGTGAAATCAGATAATTTTCTCTTGTTATTTGATGTTTCAACTTGCCCTTGCTGCATTTCTTCAGGCCTTAAACGGGAAACTGTTGAAAACCAAAGACAAAAACACAAGGAGAGACATCCAGAAGGAGCTTAGGACTCTTTCTAAAGAAGAGCGTAAAAGACAGCAGCTGGCTGTTAAAGATGTAATTGCAAAAGCAGATGTGGTATTGACAACCTTGACTGGGGCATTTTCCCGCAAATTGGATAACACTACATTCGACTTAGTCATTATTGATGAAGCTGCTCAGGCACTTGAGATTGCATGCTGGATAGCTTTACTAAAGGTAATGTTACACGCATATGAACACCAAAACAGTCATATGCACATCCACTATTAAATGCAGTCATGGGGCACACCACGGTAAACCCAGATTTTAATTACACTTATCCCCATCAACAACCACTTATTTACACATTACCCTCATGTCACACTCAACGCCCTTCAACTAGCAACCTTTGGCCAAAAAGCCCTTATGTTAGCCCAACTCGTTCAATCTGACAAAAAAAACACATGTAAGATGCATGTGCTCTTTTTTCTATGAATTCATGAAAATGCCCTTAAATAATAATAATAAAAGAAAGAAAAGAACAAAAAGGGGTGGCCGTTGAACCACCCCTAAGTACTAGGGGGTGACTGATCCACCCACATGTGACTTAAGGGTGGTTCGGCCACTACTAGGAGTACTAGCTACCCAACCCCTTTTATTTGAATTTTAAGATTTTGTTCTTCCTTTTTTTTTGAATTTTTTTAACTCTTAAGGATATTTAAGTAAATTTAGTTTCTAATCTAAGAGTTATTTTTTCATTTCACATTAAAAATAAGCATATGCACATTACGAGTGCTTTTTTCAGTCTAATTTAATGTGCTCGGCTAACAAAAAGGTTTTTATTTTTATTTTTAACCAATGATTGGTAGTTGAAGAAGGTTGAGTGTAATGAGTGATAGTTCATGAGGACAACGTGTAAATGGGTGGTAATTGAGAGGGGTTAAGTGTAATTAACCCTATAATTTATTATCTCATGTTTAACGCTTATTACCTTAGTCTTTGGATACACTTACCTATATTAGGAGAAAATTTGTCTTCAAAGATATGTAAATATAAAATATTTCATCTTCCATAATGTAGGTTGGTTGAAGGCTATAAAATTTCAACGAGGGTATTTTTGAGTATTGAGAATTAGCTTTAATAATGGATGACTTGTGTTTATTGCTAATTTTCTCAAAGTTGATTTAATTGTGTTATGTCCTGCGATCAAAGGAAACCCAATGCCCAATGAGGAAAATATAATGATTATAATCCAGTTCAATCTACATTTAGAGTGCATGCATACTAGCACAGAGCACCAGTTAACAATCTGAGTTAATTGTTTAGGGATCAAGATGTATACTTGCCGGTGACCATCTTCAGCTTCCTCCAACCATCCAAAGTGTTGAAGCTGAGAGGAAAGGTTTAGGAAGAACCCTCTTTGAGCGTCTTGCAGACATGTATGGAGATGAAGTCATGTCTATGCTCACCGTCCAGTACCGCATGCATGAGCTTATTATGAATTGGTCATCTAAAGAGCTTTACAGCAGTAAGGTGCTGAGTTCATGTCTGGATGTTAGATCAAGGAGTATTTTATCAATCATGGATTGTAAAAAGTTGGTAATATTTGTAAAGAAAAGAAAAAAAAAAGAAGGAAATTCTGTGTGACATTGTGTAGTTACTTCTTATTACAGATTAAAGCCCATCCAAGTGTTGCTGCACATATGCTTTTTGATCTTGAGGGTGTGAAGAGGACCTCTTCAACAGAACCCACCCTTCTTCTCATAGACATAGCTGGGTATGCAGTGTATTGTTGTCATATGCTGAATAATACATGGTATTCACAGTAATTGCTTAGGATTTCTCCAGGGGGAGCCTGGAACTGCCTTGATTAGTTTCCCTTTCTTATTCTCCTTAAAATTTGAAGTGGCATCAATCCTAAACAAGTCTACAAAAATCAGAAGAGGACATTGTGAACAAATGCTTTTTTGTATCTGTCACAGTCAGCTGATAACGATCTGTTCTAGGTGTGATATGGAAGAAAAGAAGGATGAAGAAGATAGCACATTGAATGAGGGTGAAACTGAGATTGCTATGGCACATGCAAAGAGACTTGTTCAAAGTGGAGTCCAGGCTTCTGATATTGGAATTATTACCCCTTATGCTGCACAGGTATAAAAGTTTCTTTTGTTGGCTTTATGTAAATATCTACTGATCATAAGTGTCACAATACAGTAATTACAGTCAGGGATTAGAATAACTACCAGATAAAATAAGAGGTTTTCATGCACATACTTTAATACAATAGATATTCTTTCGTTATTTACATTGTATCTAGTAATGTAGGTTGTGTTACTAAGGATTTTGAGAGGCAATGAAGACAAGTTAAAGGACGTGGAAATCTCAACAGTTGATGGCTTCCAAGGACGCGAGAAGGAAGCAATTATAATTTCCATGGTTCGCTCAAACTCAAAGAAAGAGGTACCTAAGACACCTCCATTACTGTTGCTAATCATTTCTTTTAAATATTTAAGATGGTAGGAATTTCAGTTACTATACTATCGAATGGAGGTGTTTTAGGTACCTCTTTCTTTGACTTTCAATCTTAGAATAGAGAGAAAAGAATTTCATTTCTTTCATAACATTTCAGGTGGGGTTTCTGAGTGACAGAAGGAGAATGAATGTGGCAGTGACGCGAGCTAGGAGGCAATGTTGTCTTGTCTGTGACACTGAGACAGTGAGTAGTGATGCATTCTTAAGACGACTAATCGAGTATTTTGAGGAGCATGGCGAGTATCTAAGTGCCTCAGAGTATCAAAATGAATAAGCAAAGATATCTAGCTGTTGGGGCATATGATCAATTTGTTGGTTTTTGTGTTTGGCGGTAGATCTGAATGCAGTATGTAAGATCTCTCACTAATCATATTTGAAGTGAAATAAAATTTACTTTATATATTGAAGATAATTCTAAAAATCCTCTAGATGAAATGTTGTTGTTGACCTTTAAAGTTGTCTGAAAAACAGGCTGAATAGGCACACCTTGTTCGTCTCTATCATCAGTACACTTTTTTCAGATTTTATTTTGTGTCAAAAGTAAAAGACCTCTTATATTGACTTTACGGAACAAACCTTCTGTAACATTTAAAAAAAAAAAAAAAAAAAAACGTAAGATCATACTAAATAAGATCAAGTTGCTTGGACTATTTAAAATATTTTTATAGTAATGCTTGAATCTCCTCATGAAGGAATGGGTGGAAAAAAAAAAAAGGATGTTGAACAACCAGAGTTATCATTGCCAGGGAATTGTGAAAAGCTCACAGGAATATTTCACTATAAAGTTTCACATTTTTGACCTTTCAATAATGGCTCGGAATGTTTCATTAGATTGTTTACATCCTTTTTTTTTTGTTGAGCTTTTGTTCTAAGAATCATCTGCACTGCTCACTGTTTTAAGCCAAACTTCATACTTTAGCAGATTTAAGATATATTGAAATCCTGATTATTTAATTGACAACTACAAGACCAATCTTGTCTTCTCTGCAACAACTCCACATCCCTCCCCCCTTTTTATGCCCTTTTTCATACTAAATTGTAAACAAATACGATGTTTTGATTGGCTTGTGTTTCTTTCTATTCCCCTTTTCATAAATGTTCGCTGTAAGATCCTCATTCAAGTCAGAAACTAAGCTAAACATGCAAAGAAAGCCCTTATATTGATTGTGAAAAATGGCCCAATCCTATTATCAATTCAAATAAACCATTGCCTAAGAACCAAGGCCTCTCTCTCTCTCTCTCTCATAGTCAAAGAAAAACTTATGGAAAAGTTACCAACATAAAAACGATGAACTAGCAGTAGATTTCAAGCCAAACTGAACTACAGCGTAGCCTGAGTGGTAATAGATTTGCCTATATCCGACTAATTCTCATCTCAACTGAAGCTAAATCCTATTCCTTCCAAAATCAGCTGATCCTCTTCAGAAATTCCAAATGGAAGTAGGGAAACTCAGCTCCTCATTAAAATCATAGACTTGGAGGTTACCGGCTTCTGCTCCTTGATCTGCAATCCCATGCATCTCGATCAGTGTATCCCAATTGAAAGCCTTGTCAGCAAAGGCCCCGAGTTCGTCACCATAATTGTTCAACGAAGCATCCGGCGCCTCAAAGCTTCCTGCAACATCGGTTGCTTCTGAGTCTGACTGTCTCTCCTCCTTCAGTATACCCAGCTGCTGAAGAAATTCATTGAGATCAATCTGTGGTTTCTCATCACAAGCTCCCAGCATCTTGTCTGACGAAATTTCTGCATCTTTCTCCTTCACCGCTGGATTTTCTACTTGGGTTTTGTCACTCATGGTCTGGACTGAAGATGTACTAGAAGAAGGGGTTTGGCCTTGAACTCCATTTTGCTTAAGTTCTTGAAGCCTCTGATGAATGACATGGACACTTGGTTGGGCATTGATATTGAGCAACCCACAAGAAGGAAACATGGAAATGAAATTCTTGGAAGGAAACCATTTGAACTTCTGAGATTTGATTAGAGGATTGAAGTTGGGTTGAAGATGGGGAAGATTGAGATAAGCATCTGGCCCATACAATCTCCTTGCAGCCTCATCATAAGCCATGGCAGCCTCCTCAGCTGTGGCAAAAGAGCCTAACCAGAGTCTAGTTCTCTTCTTAGGCTCTCTTATTTCAGCCACCCATTTGCCCCACGTTCTTTGTCGAACACCTCGGTACTCGCACGAGGCATTCTGAGGGCCACCTTTGCCTCTTGTCGGGCCTTTCTTCCATGGCTTCAATGGAGATCTTCTGCCATTTTCCATGGCTTGTTTTAGGAAGCTAAGTGAGGGAGTGTGTGAGTGAGAGAGTTGAAAGGCGCGGGATATGTAGGAAGTGAGCAGCTTGGTTTAAATGTGTTCACGTTTGGGGAAACTTTTTTTTCCAGCCCATTTGACCGTTACTCCCAAATTCTACTCTTTTGGTATTTTTTAAGCATGGCGCTTTGGAATGTGCAAGCATTCATGGATGTAAGGATGGATCTACTCGAGTTACTTGTGATCGATGCATAATTTCAGCCCTCGTTTAAACTTTTCTTTTTAAGAAAATATTATTATTATTATTATTATTATTAAAAGGTTAAAAAAAAAAAAAAAAGAGTTACTGATGGGTCGCATTCCAAATCTTTGATGGTTTGAAAATAAAAATAAAAAAAGAAGAGAAATATATTTAAGTAGAATATTAGAAATGCAAAAACAATTTAATATTACCTTAGGTTAGATCAGTTTGTTTTCATTTCTTATTAATGTCATATAGGACACCCTTATCAGCTATGTTTGGCAAAGATCTCTAAAAAAAAGTTGAACTCATTTCTTTACATTATCAAACAACTTTCTTTACTTTTATTTCACACAAAATTCAAAACTCATTTTACATTTATATCACATCAATCGTATTCTTCCTCCTTTCTCCTCTCAAAACTTTTTAAAAGGATTTAATTTTAGGTTGTATGACATTAAAAAGACTATTGAATTGAAATAATTGATACATTCTATAGTTGAAGTATCCAACAAGTATGTGCGTTCTAAAAATTTGCTGCTTTTAAGATATGTCGAGCATACACATGTTATTATAGCATAGTTGGCACAAACTCATAAAAATAAGCTTTGAGTTAAGTAGTGTCTCAATATATTATATTATTGTCTCATTAAAAGACTTTCTTAGAAAATAGACCACGAGACAACAAATTAGAACTCTTAACACCCTTGATATACATTCCGAGTTTTTGATATAGGGTTTTTTTTTTTTTTTTTCCTTAGAGTGATGACGAAGTGGCAATTGAAGAATAGTAAGCTTGCATTGAATGTTGAGGTGGTGATGGAATATTTTGTAAAGACTGCTTTTTGAATCATGAAGTGAATGTTTAGAGAAAGTGGATGCTTTGAATGAGGTCTGACGACTATCTCTTCCTTGGATTCTATGGGCGTTGGTTCTCCATAACTCTAATTTTTAGTGAGTGAGTGAGAAAGAGAGAGAGAAGGGCTTTCAATGAGACCCACCTCACTACATTTTTCATTTTCACGAGCTCTATTTCACATGTTTTCCTGCCATTCATAACCTGATTCCCGGGACTCCCTTCATCTTTATCCCATGCTTCCTCTCTCTCTCTCTCTCTCTCTCTCCCACAGTCCCACAATAGAAGTAGATTATTCTTAACACTAAGTCCTGCAAATGCCAAAATCATAATGATGATGATGATGACATTACATAGCCATGATTAACATTTACTTGATCATCTCTATGTGCCTGTGCGTACATAGAAGCGTTACTGGAATTATAATATTGGTTAGAATTTTTATAACAAGTTAATTTTGTAAAGATTTTTAACATAAACAAAATCGCATGACTTGCTAAAGAGCATATGAGTAAGAGATATGACATCGACATTCGGTGGCGTAAGATCTTTTATAACGTAGAAAAGGCAAGTGTGAGCTCTCCTCCATTATAGGTTAAGTTGCAAGCCATAAGATGCATGACCATAACCATCATATGGCAAATTGTACGAGGATCCTATGCTCAAAAGTTTGTTCTAGAAGATAAATAAACATGAACACTTCTATTTATTTGTTGGCAAGTTTTCAGTATCAACACAGAAAAGTTTGAAGTTATAAAGTTCTCTCTTCTGTTTTTCAGTTAATAAATAAGGAAAAAAAATGGAAGATAAGAGATTACGCAGATCGGTCTATCCTACTATTAATTCTTATAGAAGAAAGAAAATGACAAGTGATGGAAATGCTTCCAAAAAATCTATTGAAAGCAGTCCATTTAGCAATTGGTGTGATATAAAGTTAGCACTATGGGAGATATTCGAAGCAGTCCAAATGTGGAAGCAATGGAGTTGCAGGTGAATGAATGTAAAATATACTAGCTCTGTTGTTGATAGGCAGGACAATAGTAAGGAAATCTCATTCGAAGCAAAGAGAGTTGCAGCCAAAGAGGGACTCTCTTTCCCTAATTTGAGTGGGTTTCATTGATAAAAATTTGCCAACTTTAAATTGAAGTTGTTAATGTATATGTGGGGCTTGTCCCACATTGGTAAGATTGGAAGCTAAGGCTCCTATCTCCCTCCTATATAAGGAGGCTCTTGTATACATTCTAAGTACGCTACTCAATACAATGTAGTCTATTATATGTTTCCGCTCTCTCCCTTCTCTCTCCTTCCGCCTCTATAATATATTCTACAATATATTCAATATGGTATCGAGCCACTTTTCTCGTGGCCTTTAATAAATGTCTTTCTAGTGTTTTTTTTTCTTTTGTCGAATTTTAGTTTCACGCCTCACATCAAGTGCTGCCAAGATTTCGCTGCCAAAAGCCACGGTAATCGTACAATCAATAGATCCCGCCGACAGTTTAGATCCATCGAGTACACTTTATCGGAACCTCCACGCCCTCCACGCTGGCTCCAAGTTGCTGCGATTCTACGCCACTCCAAAGACCTCCACGCCCACCACATCGCCAAATCAGAAGGTTGCGTCCACCTTATAGATCCAGACTATCGACGACGGTCATATCCCCGCCAAGAACGCCCCCATAGGATCCACGCCGCCACGCCGCCGGTGGAAGCTTCACAGGATCCACGCGCCCGAGCCGCTATAGATCTTCGCGGCACCACACGCTACCGGGTCTTCAGCCACGCCACTATTCCAAAGATTCCAGATCGCCACGTCACTCTAGTGGTTGCTACATTAGCTAGTGTGCCACGCCACTCTAGCGTACCACTTCATCATCCACGCCAGCCCTAGCGTGCCACGCCATCAGGCCTTTGACTATTCGTTGACCGTTGACTTCCATTTTGAATGTGATCTCCGAGTTGACTGCTGACTTTTCATCGTTGACCGTTGACTTTTAGAGTTGACCGTGTTTCCGACTTAATTTTCATCCTGATTTCAAATTTTTGTCTATTTTGCTTTTGCATCTCTATATGGCAGAAAACAAGATTCTTCTCCAAATTTAGGCATTTTTACTTGCTCATGTCGATTGATGCATTGGTCATTTTGCCCATAGCCTTTTTTCTTGGTGCAGTTCAATCCGGTTCATTCTTCTTGGTAGGCACTCGTGTCGATGATTTTTTTGGGCCAAAGAAGCCCCTTTCAACGCCCACTTATGCCTTGTCAAATGCCGCCATCACTGCCACCTGCAGCCTTTCCTAGGCCATTGATCCATTACTAGTGAGAATTTTTGGGTCGACTTTTAGCTCAAATTGACAAGGCGAGACGGTCCAAGGGTTTCTGCATGTTTAGCCTTTTTTAACCGGCCATTTTTCTCCATGCTTAGCCTCTTCAACGAGTCAATCTACTAGTTAGAATTTTGGGTCGACTTTAGCTCACCACCAAAGAGACGGTCCATGGGTTTCTGCATGATTAGCCTTTTTAACCGGCCGAGTCAATCTACTAGTTAGAATTTTGGGTCGACTTTAGCTCATTACTAGGCTAGACGGTCCATGGGTTTCTGCATTCAAGTTTCTTCATTACTAGTATATGGTTTTCAAGTCAAAATTACAACCAAGTGAACCAAGCTCTTCTTTTTATGCGTTATCGCAACTCTTTCGCACAAATTTTTGGTGAATTCATTTTATTTTCCTTTTTTTATCCAAACTCAAGTTTACATATTGAGTTTGAGGAGGATGTTAAGAATATTATTTTGTGTTAGGTTATTTTTCATTTTTCTTTCCCTTTCTTTTATGTTTTTTTTATTCATGCTTTTGTTTTCCAACCTTAATGTTTAGACACATTAAGTTTGAGGGGGATGTTAATGTATATGTGGGGCTTGTCCCACATTGGAAGCTAAGGCTCCTATCTCCCTCCTATATAAGGAGGCTCTTGTATACATTCTAAGCATGCTACTCAATACAATGTAGTCTATTATATGTTTCCGCTCCCTCTCTCTCTCTCCTTCCGCCTCTATAATATATTCTACAATATATTCAACAGAAGTGTTGTCGATGCTTCTTGAGTAATCAGCTGAATTTCATTTATAATGTATTTAGACATGAGACATCGATCAATTTTCTTTTAAATTGAGTTGAAGAAAATTCATCTAATTTAGTCTATTAAACTAACACGTGTCTAAAATATATGTAGAATCACATACTCTAATAAAAATGCATGTGAGAATCACATATGTGTCGGTTCATAGGAAAACATGTCCGATCTTGTGATTGTGTGTGCCCAAATCCAATTGCCTCCATTTTTAAGTTGAACTAATGGCAAGGCCCAACAACTATAATGAGGATCCCTTGCACTTAGGTGCTCAAATAGAAAAGAGGCTGCATGTTATGTGATGTGAGAGGGTGCCTGGCCTCCACCCTGCCCCAAGCAAGATGAGGCTGGGTTGCACTCTCACATAAAACCTATTAGCCGGTTCTTTTTAAGGGTTAAATATTCTTTTGGCTCTTAGGGATTCAATACTTCTTCTATTTTTCCTTAAGAGTTTCACTTTTATCACAGGAAGTATTATGTGGTTTTCATAAAGACCAAGATAATACCTCTATTAAAATTTCGTCCAAAACTTAACGGAATGTCACAGCAATACTAATCAAATGCCAATATATATCATATCATTAATTTCTTTTAAAAAAATGAAAAATATATATATTTTTATTAAAAAAAAAAAAAAGGGCCAGATGGAGAGTGACAGGACCACCCCCAAGGAGCCCACCCCAGGAATTCTGACATTGGATCATTCAGGAAGATTCTTGCCATTGGGAGCACTCGGATCTTTACAAACTACAGGCATACATGGCGCACATGATGACATGAGGGTTGACACCTGCAGATGGGAGATCATTCTTCAAACCTTTCACGTGGTTAGTTGTAGGATTGTTCGTGGTCTCCCCCCGATAGCTGACAAGATGTCATTTTTTTGTCTAAACCACATTTTCTTAGTGCTGTGCCATCACCCCACGGCCAAAGGAGGGGGGTGGCCAGCCACGCCCCAAATGGCCAAGCCACTCCCAATTTTTTTTTTAAAAAAAAAATATTTTTTAATTTTTTTTTAAAAAAAATTATATAATTTGTGACAACATTTGATCGGTAATAACAGAACATTCTGTTAAGTTTTAGATAAAATTTTAACAAATGTACCATCTTGATCTTTATGAAAATCATTGGTACGATATCATCTTGGTCTTTATAAAAGTCATTGGTACCTCTTATAATAAAAATGAAATTCTAAGGAAGAAAAAATAAAGTGTTAAAATCCTAAGGGATAAAAGAATATTTAACCATTTTTTTAATAAGTAAAACCAATAAGAATATTCAGAATAGGATTTATTTATCTATTCAGTTAATCTAAACGCGCGTTGACTATCAGAAGCATAACAAAAATTAGTAAACAAGTGACATTAAAATCACACTATTGTATTCACAATATATACAATTTGCTCAAGAGAAGCAACACAAGTACGTACATGTTGTATACAGCACAAAAATCTACAGGATATTGAGAAGGGCATTAGTAGCTTAATTTTTACAAGTATAAAGCAGCTCATTTCGACTTCGGGCTTCACTTGCACATGTTCCTCCATTTATCCTTAAGGTCTATTGTTGTGCGACTACTCAGAAACACATCGCCACCAAATTCTAAAATCTTCTTCCATGGAAACCTTCTGTCATTGACGTTTGAAAATTTCCGCATTCCCTCCTACAGTTAGAAAAAATAAATAAAAATGAAAGGACTGTGATTGTATATCTTGCCAATGAAATCTCTAACGATTGGTCCCAAATGGAAGTTATCCAAATTTATGACAGACTGCTAGCAACTCTTACATCAGATGCATGTAAAACAAATACACAAACCATGGCATTCTGAAAGCTAAATATAAAATCTCCAAAACCAATATTAAAACTGAATATAAATGCACTGCAATTAATGATGACTAGATACAAAATGTGATAACTAAAACTTTGAAATTTAAAAATAAGTTGTCAATAGGAAGGGGTCCATGCAAACAATAAAACAAGTACCCTCAGTATCGCTTCCTCCTCGGCTGTCCATGGAACCTTCTTTCGCCTCAGCTTAGGACTTACTTTGTATTTACTGCAAAATAAAACAAGGTTCATTATCAATGAAGGATAAAGAAAGCAGGAGAATGGTAAATTGCTACTTATAACCACTAAGTGTGCGTAGGGGTGGGTTAGAAGGATAGAAAACATGTTTCCAAGACAAAATCGGGTTACCATATAACGTCAAATATTTCTAAGGCAGTTTCTGCCTATGCAAGGTAGAAGTACTTAAAGACCTATAATGACATGAAGGAAGATGATAATTAAAAAAGAAAAGATTTGATATATATATAAACAACTTACTAATGCGTCTCTAATTGCCTCCGGATTCCTATGGAATAATTAGAAATGAAAGACTTGTTTTTTCCATCTTCAGAAGTGTCCTCTGTCTGATCATTAACTCTCTCTTCCGAGTACCTACTCTCATGACTTTTGACGAGAGGATCCTCATATTCATTTTGTCTTGAAAGACTTTGCTTTTCTCTGTGCAATCTCTCTAGAACTTCCTTTTTCTGATGCTCCAAACCCCCACGAACAAACTTGGTTAGTTCTTTCCTTGCCAAGGAGGACTTTTTCTTAGCTTCAAGGTACTCTGAAATAGCAAGCGAATAAGCACAGAAGCGGCAGTAAAAGTTACCATTGTTGTCAAATCTGGGAGACGAACCCAAACAGATCTCATGAACCACCAATGGGCAATGACTTGTGTTGCATACTAACAACTGACCGCCTTCATTACACTTCACACACAAATTTGTGCACTGAGAGCTCAAGAATTCATGTTTTTTCATGGAGATGTCAACGTGATCCTTGTGACACCCATCACTATCACTTGATGTCCCTGCTTCACAATCTCCATCCAGGGATGCAGCATGTGGTGCTTTTAGTAGAACATCATGTTCAAAGTTGCATTGAGATTCATTTTCTCGAGTCTTTTCCAGGAGAGGACCACTTGAAGCTCTAGGTTCAGCACGTTGCTCACTACCATCTCTGACTTCATCAATAGAGTTCTTTAGACAAGGCTCATCTACAGATGTGTCTTGAACCATCATAGTGGCTCTACAAGGAAGGATAGCACAATGCTCACTATCATCTTTGACTTCGTCAACAGAGATACTTTGATGAGGTTCATCTCCACATGTATCTGGATGCATCATAGTGGCAGAATCTGCAGGAATCTCCAATTGAATACGATGCAATTCATCATCGGAGCTGTGCCCACATCTCATTGAGGCAGTATATTCATCATTAACATCAACTGTACCCCTGCCTTCTTCCAGAGTTCCTATCTGATCATTAGCCAAGTTACAACCTTCTTGTTGAACTACTGGAATATCGCTTTCAGATAAATGTTCCAACAGTTCAGTCCCATGTACAAGAACTGAGTTCTCTTCTATGGACTGACTAGAAGAAGAGGCTCCGTTCTCAAGGAGCCTAGGCATGAAGTTCCCTTTCGCTCCCATGTGTTGGGCATCAAAGCAGCACCCATTAACTCTCCATGTAAGTGCGTTGTGATTACCATTATCCGTAAGTATTCTGTCACCTGCATTTGTATATGCCAATCCACTCTTTTCCTTCAAGTAATCAGTATATGGATGACTACCTTTAAGAACTGAATCTTTCAGCTGTTCCTTTTGATTTGCAGCCTGCACCTTTGCAGCCAGATGCTCTTGCACATGTTCTTGTGGAGGCTCTTCTGCAGGCTCTTCCGCATAAACTTCTGTGGGTGACTGAGAAATCATCGTCACTGGAGACCCGACTTCAAATGGAACTTCTTCAACTATAGCATCATTCACAAATATATGCAATCTGTTTTTCTTCCCACACCAGCCACTTCTTTGAACATGTTCATGATGTCTTTGTCTTTAGTAAGTCTACGTATGTAGTCATTGCTTTCATCATCATACTTGTAGTACAACCTCAACCTTGGAATGTCGTGGTAGTTGTACTCCAAGTACACTTCCAATATGGTGTCTATATCCCCAAAACATAGGCTGCATGCATCCAAACCTTCTACAACCATCACATCACCTCCCACGTATTCCAAATCTGGTTCACTAAAGGATCCGTGATGGTGAATGAAAAGATCAACAATAGATGCAGCCATTTCTGTACATTGACAACAAATGCCCATTTTAGCCATTTCTGTAACTGGACTCTTGCGTGCAAGTTAAACCCTAGGAACCCTAAAACAGTAAATTCAACATTCTAGATAATACAAACAAGAATAGGAAACTTTATATTGTTCAGTCTACAACAAAAGGTCTTAACACGTGCATGCAGTAGGCCCATTTAATAAATTACTCATAAAAGTTCTTAACAGAAGTCCAAAATTCAAGATCATACAAACAGTAATAAAAAATTAAAAAATAAAAAATTAAAAAAACCCTTTACATGCAAAACAACAAAAGTTCTCAACAAAGGTCTTAACACATGCATGTATAGTAGGACCATTGAATAAATTACTTTCTTAACAGAACACATATTGAATAAAGTAGTCATAAAAGTTGAATATCAATCAAACAACAATCCAAAAAAGTATTCATTGTTAGGCCCCAAAACAACAATCCAATAACACGTGCAGTAAAGGCCCGCCCTACCAACAATATAAATACATGTGTAGTTCTTCACTATTTTCAAAGTAACTGGAAATCAATAAAAGCAACCCAAAATAACTTACCACGAGTCAGGGTATGCAAATGGGCTGGTTGGCTTCGGGAAGACTTGGTGGGATCGTGGGTTTCTCGGATTGTGGAGGAACGGGCTTAATGTCTGAACGAAGGTTGGGGAATCATCGTGGCCGGAGATGGGTTCGGTGATTTGGGCGCTGAAGAACGCTGAAGGAACTTGATTGATTCGAATGGGTTGCACGTCGGAGTTTGTGGGTTGGGTTCGTCGGAGATTTGGCCAACGAGGGCTTTTGTTATTGCCGTTTGTGGGTTGGGTTTGTCAAACCCACTTCCTTTCGTTATTGCCGTTGCGGTTCAAATAATTGCAGTAAGAAAGTCCATATCTCAGTCTCTCGCAGTTGCTGACACTCCAAAACACACGTTCACTGTCTTTCTTGCCCAAGTCAGTTTAAAATAATCACCAATTTTACTTGTTTGTGTTTAACTTTTTGGTTGGAGTGCATCTGCACACTTTTTCTTCAAGTCAAGTGTATGTCTTATCTTTTTTTTTTTCGTTTTCCTTCCGAGGACAACTTAGAGCCATATATAATAGCAGGAGCGTGTGTGTGTCAGACTTCTGCTTTTACGTCTGAGGATGCGCGTTTCTGTATTAGTGATGATAGCATGCATTTTTCCAAGAAGGATTTCGGAAAAAGTGATTGGAAAGAAATTTCCAACGTAAAAACAGAACGTTGTTTGGCAACGGACAATAAAGTTACTGTAGTGGATTGGATGTAAAGTTCGTTTCTGGAGTACCGAGTCAACCGCTTTGGCATGAAGGACGTGTGCAATCGCATGGAGTTGTTTGGGTTACAAAATTCTGGTATTTTTCTTTTAGGCTCTGATTTTTTTTTTTTAATTTTTACAAGTGAGAGGAAGAAGACGGTGAGAAGAAAGTTAATAAAATGGGAAGATGAGAAAGTAAATAATATAGAAGGGGAGAGTAAATGTGAGTTGGCATGAAGAGAAGATAAGCCAAACAACTCGTTGCATGCCTCTTTTCTGCTAAGTGCTTGGCTCAATACTTAAGACTCCAGCTCTACATCTAATCTGCTACAGTAATTGACTAAGTTTAAATTTGATATCCGTTGCCGAGTATTGTTTTCTTTCTTCTATATTGTATCAAATGAAGAAAAAAAATTATAAGAAAGAAACTATTGTCCATAAATTCATATTTGTGGCTTAGTTTTGGACCGTTGGGGTTGAGAAAGTAAAACGGATGGACATTCAACTAAAATGGATATTGGACAGTTATATGAACACTATTCTAATGGTTATAAAAATGTTGAAAGTGAGTTTATATTGTTAAATGATAAAGAGGTGAGAAGTCATACAACATTAGTAGGTAATTACAAGTCTAAATCATCGATTATGCACCCTGCCATCTAATTATAAAAATAAAAAAAAAATCTTAATATTGGCATTGAAGGAACTTGATTGATTCAAATAGGTTGTTTTAATTCAAGGGTGTTCAATTTTGAATTTTGAATTTTAAATTCTTTTAAAAAAAGAAAAAAACAAAACCCCGGCTTTTTAATTTGTTACCTGGATTTTTTTTTTTTAATTAGGTAGCATAATTTGTTACCTGGATTTTTTTTTTAATTAGGTAGCAGAGTTCATATATAGTCATAACCAATGATTTGGCACTTATGACAAGTGTCAAAATTTAATTTGTTCATGTGTCAATGATGTAAATGTTCATTAAGTCTTCTAATGGCATATGGATGGAGATACCATCTCCATTTTTATGAAAACTAGTTATGAAAATTACATGTTCCTCTTGTGATAAAAATCAAACTCTAGGGAAAAAAAATAGTTTAAACTCTAAGAGAATAAGGTATTTATCCCAAAAAGTTATCTAAAGAAAATTAGTTTATATAAATTTAAGTTCAAATTTAAATTATTCAAAAATAATAATAATTCATAATACCGTGTGAAATATAAATGTTGACTTCCTTGAAGCTTGCAAGGGCTTCAATGACACAAATCCATGCAAGCTTTGAACTGTAACAGGATGATTCGTCCATGGGGGAACCACTCAGTATTCAAGAAGTTCCACAAACCACAAATTTATTGACCGCACACGTTTTTGCTCTGTGCAAGACCTTCGATTGAAGAGGAAGGGCTCAAACCATTGAAACTAATATATAACAAAGAGTGTCTAGAATCCTAAAAAATGAGAGAAAATAACACGGTAAACCAATTAAGGAACAGATAATCTAGACTAATTAAAACAGAACAAGATTTGGGAATGCACTCCTTTGATACATCCTCTAGATTTGGGTCCTCTTCAAACAGGACCAGACCAGAACCTTTTCTCCAGAACAACCGGAATAAAACTGTAAATCAATTCGTTGCCGTTTGTATCAATTCCACAATTCTACCTTCCATTAAAATGCTGCCACCTCAGATTATCTCACAAAATAAACTTGGTTGCACCATATTATATCCCAAACATCAAACTTCACAATATCCCATACAACAGAAGGTTAGAAAATTGTACAAACCCAAAAAATTTCTCAAGCTGCACATCCGCTGCCCAAACCGCACCGCCACCTCCCAAGCAAAGATGCCGCCCCACCCAGCTACGCCACCCATCCCACCAACCAGACCACGCCGCCATTGCCAAGCCCAACCAACAGCGACCAGACCACGCTGCCACCGCCAAGCCCAACCCATGGCAAAAATCCCACGGTTTCATTTGCTGGAAACAATCTCACTGGAAATTTTCTGAGAAATTGCCGGCTGGAATATGGTTTTTACAGGGGCTTCAGGTGCTTGATTTGTCTGATAATTTGCTGGAGGGAGAGTCCCTGAAGGAATTGAAGCTTTCTATGATTTGAGAGCGATAAATTTAAGCAAGGATTACATTATGATCATTACAAATCGAAACAGAACAATTCAGAATCGAGGATTGCATATCTGAGAAACCAAGATTCTTCAAAACCCATCTGCATCTGTCAACAATTGCACAGAATTCAGAAACCATGAGATAGCCAAAGAAAAGCAACCCAAAATTAAGATATAAGGCTTACCTGATGAGTATTATAGATGTGGAGTTCGAGGAGGAAGAACAAAAAGTAGAGATGGCAATTGCAGAGGCTGCGGCTGGGCCTTCCCACGCCTGGGTCTGGCCGGAAAGTAGGTGTGCCTCACGCCCCGGTGCTCGGATCACCCACTATGCCACGCCGGTTAGCCGGGGTTTTCTCAAACGGCGTGAACTGCATCTCAAGCTGTAGCGCCGAGCCCGGCTTCAGCAGCTTGCCGGTGGTTCCAATGATATCAAACCAGCCAGTGATGTGCTCGCCAGAGGCGATCTTCAGCGCTGGGATTTTGACGATGTAAATGATCTTTGCGCCGGCCGGGATATAGTATTTTTATTGTAGGCAAATTTTGTGCACTTTTATGCTTTTAACTGACATGGCATTCTTCCATTGGAGGGAAGAAAACCTGAGTTCTGCCACGACCAAGTTGCAGATATTCCCTTTGCACACATACCCTCTCATGCTCAACTGCTCATGCCTCGCTTGCGGGACTCACTGGTTGGATCAGGGAACAACAGACTTGAAGATTAACACAAATACAAACAGAATATACAGTAGCATAACAATAATTAGTAAACAATTTTTAATCTTTTGTGAGTAAAGTGAATTCATCAAAAGCGCAACGGACGCAACCTAAGTACACATTGTATACAAGAGAAAAACTCCTAGCAAGATCAAGAAAGGAGAAAAAGAACACAAAAATCCACAAAGTTAGAGGTATTAAGAAGGGGATTAGTAGCTTATTTTGAACAAGGATAAAGCAGATTAGTAGCTTATTTTAAACAAGGATAAAGCAGTTCATTTCGACTTCGGACTTCATTTGCACATGTTCCTCCATTTATCCTTAAGGTCTGTTGTTGTACGACTACTCAGAAACACATTGCCACCAAATTCTAAAATCTTCTTCCATGGAATCCTTCTGTCACTGACGTTTGAAAATTTCCGCATTTCCTCCTACAGTTAGAAAAAACCAAAAATAAAAAATTGAAAGGACCATGATTGTATATCTCGCCAATGAAATCTCTAACGATTGGTACCAAATGGAAGCCACATGGGTATCCAAATTTATGAAACTGACTGCTAGCAACTCTTACATCAGATGCATATAAAACAAATATAGAAACCACGGCATTCTGAAAGCTAAATATAAAATCTCCAAAACCAAAATTAAAACTGAATATAAATGCACTACAATTAATGACGACTAGATATAAAATGTGATAACTAAAACTATGAAATTTAAAAGAAGTTGTCAATAGGAAGGGATCAATGCAAACAATAAAACAAGTACCTTTAGTATCTCTTCCTCCTCGGCTGTCCATGGAACCTTCTTTCGCCTCAGCTGAGGACTTACTGGGTATTTACTGCAAAATAAAAAAAGGTTCATTTTCAATGAAGGATAAACAATGTAGGACAATGCTAAATTGCTACTTATAACAACTAAATGTGCGTAGGGGTGGGTAGAAGGGTAGAAGGGTAGAAAACATGTTTCCAAGACAAATCGGGTTACCACAAAACATCAAATATTTCCAAGGCCATTTCTGCCTATGCAAGGTAGAAGTACTTAAGACCTAGAATGACATGAAGGAAGATGACAATTAAAAAGAAAAGATTTGATATATAAACAACTTACTAATGCGTCTCTTGCCTCCGGACTCTTATGGAGTAATTAGAAATGATAGACATATTTTTTTCATCTTCAGAAGTGTCCTCTGCATATATATCAAGTGCGCAAACAGGTTCCACTGGTGGATCAGCAATCTGTTGCTCTAAAACTTCCTGCTGAATCCCTTCTTCCACGAGTCTTCGATTGACAGGAATAACATCTGCGTTCCTACAGGATAAATTATCACCACCATACTCATGGTTAGCTGCTTGTTGGTTGTGTCCTTCAAGCACGCTTACAGGTTCTGCTTCTTGCTCATTATCTCTACTTCCATGGATATAAAGGTTATTGACCTCATTTACATGCCCCCCGTCATTATCTGTTTGATCACTTACTCTCTCTTCCAAGTGCCCATTATCATGAGTTTTGACGAGAGGATCCTCATCTTCATTTTGTCTTGAAAGATTATGCATTTCACTGTGCAATCTCTCTAGAACTTCCTTTTGCTGATGCTCCAAACCCATACGAACAAACTTACTTAGTTCTTTCCTTGCCAAGGAGGACTTTTTCTTAGATTCAAGGTACTCTGAAATAGCAAGTGAATAAGCACAGAACGGACAATAAAAGTTACCATTGTTGTCAAATCTGGGAGACGAACCCAAACAGATCTCATGAACCACCAATGGGCAATGACTTGTGTTGCATACTAACAACTGACCGCCTTCATTACACTTCACACACAAATTTGTGTCTGTCCAACCAGCTAACGAATCATGACTATATGTGCACTGAGAGCTCAAGAATTCATGTTTTTTCATGGAGGCATCAATGTGATCCTTGTGATACCCATCACTATCAATTGATGTCCCTACTTCACAACAGCGATCCATATCCTCTTCAGCTTCAAAATCAATGATCTTCTGCTGGGCTCCATCCAGGGATGCAGCATGTGGTGCTTTTAGTAGATCATGTTCAAAGTTACATTGGGATTCATTTTCTCGAGCCTTTTCCAGGAGAGGACCACCTGAAGTTCTAGGTTCAGCAAGTTGCTCACTACCGTCTCTGACTTCATCAATAGAGTTCTTTTGACGAGGCTCATCTACAGATGCATCTTGAACCACCAGGAGAGAACCAGTTAATGTTCTCCGTTCAGCACAATGCTCACTATCATCTTTGACTTCGTCAACAGATATATTTTGATGAGGTTCATGTCCACATGCATCTGGATTCATCATAGTGGCAGAATCAGGACTCTCCGATTGAATACGATGCAATTCATCATCGGAGCTATGCCCACATCTCATTGAGGCAGTATACTCATCATTAACATCCCCTGTAACCCTGCCTTCTTTCAGAGTTCCGATCTGATCTTTAGCCAACTTACAACCTTCTTGTTGAAAAACCAGAATATCGCTTTCAGATAAATGTTCCAACAGTTCAGTCCCATGTACAGGAACTGAGTTCTCTTCTATGGACTGACTCAAAGAAGAGGTACTTTGCTTCTGCTTCTTGGCATTTATATAAGGATCACCACAATCATTTAAAATATTTTGGTGTTCATGGAAGTCTCCAACCATGTTTTCAGTAGCCGGTGCATTCTTTTTCCTCTTAGAGGGCAAGAAATTTCCATCATGTGGTGTTCTGTCAACTGCATTTGTAAATGTCAATCCACTCTTTTCCTTCAAGTAATCAGTATATGGGTGACTACCTTCAACGATTGAATCTTTCAGCTGTTCATAAAGAAGCACACAAATTGAATAACGAAAAAATAATGAGAATGGATGAAATGGGTTTTTTTAGAAAATACCCCTTACCTGTTGTAAGGCAAGTTTAGGCATACAAGCTCTTTTATGGGTAATAAAGGGGCGAACATCCCATTTTATCAGCTCTGGTCCAGCCGTTCTAAGATCTGATGGTGATGTCTGACAAAAGAAATGTTTGTGTTCAACATCAAAATAGAATTCCAAGACCCAAAATTTTTGAAGGAGATAATTGATGTGTTATGTGAAAATATTCAAATCCACAACAAATTTGCCTGCATACTAGAGTTAAAATCAGAAAAGTATTACCTCATGCACTATATGTTGGAGAACATCTTCACAGCTTTTAGAAAAATCAAAACATACTTTTGAAGCTGGGGTAGAACAAGCATTATTGGTGATTCCATTACTGGGACCAAATAAACCCTCCAAACATCTTAAAGCCAACATTTCCCTCATGTTTCTCCCCAAATTATGTGGTAATTCTGGAGCAATTTCAATCAAATCTGAAAATAAAAAACACACACAACACACGAATCATCTCAACCCTCCTTAAAGATTGATTAAAAAAGTTATCCAAACAAAATTATTTTAAATAAATTTAGATTCAAATTTAAATTATTCCAGAAAAAAAATAAATCATAATACCGTGTAAAATAGAAATGTTGACCTCCTTGAAGCTTGCAAGGGCTTCAATGACCCAAATCCATGCAAGCTTTGAAGCGTAACAGGATGATTCCTCCATGGGAGAACCACTCAGTATTCAAGAAGTTCCACAAACCACAAATTTATTGGCCCGCACACGTTTTTGCTCTGTGCAAGACCTTCGATTGAAGAGGAAGGGCTCAAACCAGTGAAGCTAATATCCCAACATGAGATCCTAAAGCTCATATACGCAAAAAGTATACAGAATAAGCAGTCTAACGTGATACCTTCAATTGGTGCCCGCATATCCTAACATACAAAGTGTAGAATTTCACCATAACGATAATGTTGCTAAAAAAAATTATTTACCAAAGCATGTTAAGAAATTATTTGCCAAAAAAAAACACAAAGCATGTTCACCATTTTACGCTAGCTAATTGTTCCAAAAACATTATATGTCATAAGATTTTAGTTTTGGAAAAATACAGAAGTAAACCAAATGCCTCCCACTATCCAAAATAAAAAAGGAGCCTCTAATCCAGAGGCCCCTTTTTGTGCATACTTAAGAGTAAACCCTAATATATAACAAAAAGTATCTAGTATCCTAGAAAATGAGAGAAAATAACACGGTAAACCAATTAAGGAACAGATAATCTAGACTAATTGAAACAGAACAAGATTTGGGAATGCACTCCTTCGATACATCCTCTAGATTTGGGTCCTCTTCAGATAGGACCAGAACCTTTTCTCCAGAACAACCGGAATAAAACTGTAAATCAATTCATTGCCGTTTGTATCAGTTCCACAATTCTAAGTACACAAAGTGAAAGAACTAATCCTAGGAACAAACCAAACAGACAAACCGACAAAGAATTGCAACCTGAAATACGGTGGCGTTGGGCAGTGTCCGACAGCGAATGCCGACGGTAGCGTTGGGAAGAGGCAATGGTGAGTTGGGTTGTTTACGGTAGATACGGTGTGGTTAGGAATAAATAGGAGAAAAGGGTTTTTTTTTTGTCGATATTTTCAGCTAACTACCAATCGATTGACTCACGACAGAGAAGGAGCAGGCGATAAAAATGAATTGAAAAGAATGGCTTAGAGCAGCTCATACCTTGATCACTGGGAACTTTACAGAGAAGAATCACAGGCTGTGAGAAAGAAAGCGTTGAGAGGAAGGAACAGCCTTTCCTCTGGCTCGGAAAATTGGAGGGCCACGTGCGGTTTGCAGATGCCATGTCAGCGCCATATCAGCACAAGCCCTTCAAAATAAAAGAGAACTGCTTCTCTGCAATCAGAAGTCCATCTTTTTCCTACAAATGCTGAGGTGGCAAGCCCGCTTACTAATATTTTATTATTATTTTTAAATAAATTTAAATCAAAATACAAATAAAGAAACCTTAAAAAAAAAAAACTTTAAAAAATATAAAGGATGACCGACCATCCCAAAGACTGGAGGTCTGGGGTGGTCGAAGCCACCCCTTTGCTATACTAGGGTGGCGGCCATCCCAAATGGGGTGGCCACCTCTTATATTTTTCTTTAAGTTTTTTTTTTCAACTTTTCTTTATTTCTATTTTGATTTAAATTTATTTTTAAAAAATAATGAAATATTAGTAAGTGGGCTTGCCACCTCAGAATTTATGGGAGAAAATATGGACTTTTGATTGCATTATAACAAGAAAGAGATGTTGATGGGAAATGCTTTTTGGCATTCCACAAACCATCTCCTCTCTCTTGTGGGGGAGATGGGTCCCACGTTGGTCCATACTGGAAGAAAAATACTAAAAGGAAAGATGGGTGGGAGATGGTTTGTAGAATGCATTGCAGCATTCATCAATGTTGATAATTAAATCGTGTGGTTTGTAGATGCCATGTCAACGCCATATCAGCATAAGCCCTTCGAAATAAAAAGAGATGGGTGGGAGATGGTTTGTAGAATGCATTGCAGCATTCATCGATGTTGATAATTAAATCGTGTGGTTTGTAGATGCCATGTCAACGCCATATTAGCACAAGCCCTTCAAAATAAAAAAGAGATGTTGATAATTAAATTTTTTTTTTTTAACATATCCACACAAGAGGGGGAGGGGGATTCAATCTAGTGACTTCCGTTTTATTAAGCGATTCCAGCCGATTAAGCTACTTCTTGTGGACATAATTAAATGTATTTGAAAATGAATAAATGCATAAAGAATACTCAATAGTCTTCGGGGTAGATCAAAATAATAATTTAGTCTTTATAGTTAAATTCTGTCAAAACATATTAGTATATTACTGATTACGTTAGTGTGTCACACCAGCACCAATAAAATATTGACTAGTGTCACTCTTAATAAAAAAAAAATTAAAACTTAAAAAATCTCTTGCAACTGTTAGGGGTAAAAATGCAAGCGATTATTAAACATCCGCTAACTGTCAACCGCTTTTGAAAGGCACTTAGGAAAAATTGTTAACCGCGTAAACGATTTTAAGTTTTGAAAAAACTACTAACCACTTATATATATGTATATGCGTGTATCTATAACTAGTGTTGTATGGAGTAAGATATTATCATGTTATCATAGACATGACGTCGTTTTGAATTTATTTTTTTTACTTTTAAAAAAATAAATAAATTTGTTCTTTTAAAAGGCAATTAGCGGTTGTTATGGTTATTAACTACTAATCGCCAATTAACCACATAGACGATTAGAAAATTTTACTAACCACCTTTTCATCCATAACCATGGCCACAGATCAAGATCCCCATCAATACCTTAAAAATTGTCAGCCAATTGTTTTACAAATCTCAGCCATTGAGGTGGTGTTTGGTAAAAGCGTTCTGTGGGGTAGACACTACATATTGGCATGGATATTGTGCATCTTTTGTCTTTTTCTTAAAAAATCAACAAACAAAGTCAGACCCATTATTTTAAATTACCAAAATACCATTTCAGGAGTTTTATGTTTCTCCACCAATCTCCCGCGAAGTCAGACCCAAAAAGCCTCTATCTCTCTCCATGTCCAAAAATGGCCTCATCTCCTCCCTCCTCTTCCTCGGACCTCAGCCAAACCCTACCAAAACCCATCTCCACAGTGAGAGAAAGATCACATTTTTGTATATATTTCTCTCTAAAACACTCTACTTTTTTTCTTTATATTTGTGTGAGGCAGAATATAGTGGTGTCTGAAATGGCTTATGTTCAATCATGGCAACCAAGCCGTACCAAAACCATCAGTACCCACAAAACCAACACCACCATCCCTCGAAAAACCATCGCCAGAGCAACCACCAGAACCGTCGCTATTGGGCCAACACCACCACCACAACCTCCACCAACATTTCCATCGCAAAGCCTCTACCTTTACCTTTGCCTCTGCCTTTGCCGTTACACACCTCTTGTAGCAGGTAGAGGAGTCTGGTCGTCTGGACCAAAAACAACTAACAACACAAAGTTTAAAAATTAGAGGGTAAAATTGTCTTTTTCTGGTTGACACAAAATTTGAAAATAAAACCCTTGTCTAGTCAAAACGTACACAGTATCCACACCAAATGCTTTTACCAAACGAACCCTAAATATATCAAAGGGCTTAGAATAAGACATTCACTATTTAATACATGACCAAACATAACTAGGAGTGGGCAAATTAATCGCCTACTGACTATGACCGAACTAAAATTAACCGTCAACTAACTTATGTGAGTCAAAATCGGTATGAATTTTTTATATCAACATTGGTTCAATTTGATTAATCCGTATAAAAACAAATTGTCAATAAACCAAACTGAACCAAACCGACTTTATTTATTATTTATAAATCATCAAGCAATTATATTTATAGTTCTTTCTTGCTTTAGGCCTGAATTAATGACATTGAAATTATTGGCCAAGCAAAAAACTTAAATAAATAACTATAAACATTAATGGAGGAGATGAAAAAGAGCAGAATGGTAACAAATTTATGTATGTGCATGTTACATGCACGAGCAAAGTACATGTTTTGGGGCCCCACGAATTTATTTACACTCAGGACATGAGAATAAGACGTTTAAAGTTATTGGCCCCCAAGATTGTAATAGATATTAGCCAAAAAATACACGTTTAATAAGTGATTTTAGACTAAAAATAATAATAATAATTGGGCCCCCTTAAATAACAAATTTTTGGCCAATTTAAAAGTAGTATTGCCCCTATTAAAAAAGTCCAAGGTTAACTGACGGAAATTAACCCAAAATTTTGAAATAATTTGTTATCAATATGAAATCGGTGAATTAATCGATTTAACCGACTGAAAATGGCTCTACCAAACCGAACCGATACCCAACCCTAAACACAAACTTAGATAGAAGCACAAATACATAAACCCAAATAAGTGTTGACAAAAAGTTACATTGTGGTACATATACATGATCACCCTTCCAGCATGCTAAAAATTAATCCATAACACAAAAATGTTTCAGAAACAAAACATTACAAATCTCCACGGTTCAAACACAAAAAGATGGCACTTCTACCACTCTTCATAATTCACAGTTGCCACATTTTTTTCTTTTCCTTTGCCCTTGTTTTTTTATGGTGGACTTCCATTTCTCCTTCTCCAGCCTTTTAACTCCTTCAAAAACCTGGTGGATGCTTGTTGGTAGTTGTCTCTTGGCCTTTGTGTATGTCAAAGTCAGGAGGGGCAATCCTGAAGGTTATACCACCAGCACGAGGAGGACCCCAAGAGCATACTGGTCCACCTCCTGGAATTGGGGGTGGCCCAGCAGGGTTCCCAGTCAAATCAATCATAAGCTTTTGTTTCTTGTTAAGTTCCCTACCACTTCTAATAACTGCCCTCAACCTACCATCTGCCCTTGACCTTGTGACCAACCCCAGAGTCGTCTTCTTTTTATTAGCAAATATGGTAGATGCCTGGAGGTTAAAATACAAGTATAGAATCAGCTCAATAGAGATGTCTTATTTTTTTTTTTTTCTTATTGTTGTATTTATCTAAGAAAAATCACTCACATTTGGTTTGTAAGCATGACGTTGAGTTGTAGTTCTTTTCTTTGTTATTTTGACTGGCTGAGATGCAGAAGGTGTTGTCGTCTTTGTTGATTTGACTAGTTGGTCTGCATATATATCAAGTGCGCAAACAGGTTCCACTGGTGGATCAGCAATCTGTTGCTCTAAAACTTCCTGCTGAATCCCTTCTTCCACGAGTCTTCGATTGACAGGAATAACATCTGTGTTCCTACAGGATAAATTATCACCACCATACTCATGGTTAGCTGCTTGTTGGTTGTGTCCTTCAAGCACGCTTACAGGTTGGATCACCTTTTGTTCCCCTTCTTTCTCTTTAGTTAATACATTTAGCGTCCCATTAATTACAGTTGCCTCTTCCTCTCTAACTGATGAAGGAACATTATCACATGATGCAGAAGGTTCTGCTTCTTGCTCATTATCTCTACTTCCATGGAAATAAAGGTTATTGACCTCATTTACATGCCCCCCGTCATTATCTGTTTGATCACTTACTCTCTCTTCCAAGTGCCCATTATCATGAGTTTTGACGAGAGGATCCTCATCTTCATTTTGTCTTGAAAGATTATGCTTTTCACTGTGCAATCTCTCTAGAACTTCCTTTTGCTGATGCTCCAAACCCGTACGAACAAACTTACTTAGTTCTTTCCTTGCCAAGGAGGACTTTTTCTTAGATTCAAGGTACTCTGAAATAGCAAGTGAATAAGCACAGAACGGACAATAAAAGTTACCATTGTTGTCAAATCTGGGAGACGAACCCAAACAGATCTCATGAACCACCAATGGGCAATGACTTGTGTTGCATACTAACAACTGACCGCCTTCATTACACTTCACACACAAATTTTTGTCTGTCCAACCAGCTAACGAATCATGACTATATGTGCACTGAGAGCTCAAGAATTCATGTTTTTTCATGGAGTCATCAATGTGATCCTTGTGATACCCATCACTATCACTTGATGTCCCTGCTTCAGAACAGCGATCAATATCCTCTTCAGCTTCAAAATCAATGATCTTCTGCAGGGCACCATCCAGGGATGCAGCATGTGGTGCTTTTAGTAGAACATCATGTTCAAAGTTACATTGGGATTCATTTTCTCGAGCCTTTTCCAGGAGAGAACCACTTGAAGTTCTAGGTTCAGCAAGTTGCTCACTACCGTCTCTGACTTCATCAATAGAGTTCTCTTGATGAGGCTCATCTACAGATGCGTCTTGAACCATCGGGAGAGAACCAGTTAATGTTCTCCGTTCAGCACAATGCTCACTATCATCTTTGACCTCGTCAACAGATATATTTTGATGAGGTTCATCTCCACATGCATCTGGATTCATCATAGTGGCAGAATCAGGACTCTCCGATTGAATACGATGCAATTCATCATCCGAGCTATGCCCACATCTCATTAAGGCAGTATACTCATCATTGACATCCCCTGTAACCTTGCCTTCTTTCAGAGTTCCGATCCGATCTTTAGCCAACTTACAACCTTCTTGTTGAACAACTGGAATATCACTTTCAGATAAATGTTCCAACAGTTCAGTCCCATGTACAGGAACTGAGTTCTCTTCTATGGACTGACTCAAAGAAGAGGTACTTTGCTCCTGCTTCTTGGCATTTATATAAGGATCACCACAATCATTTAAAATATTTTGGTGTTCATGGAAGTCTCCAACCATGTTTTCAGTAGCCGGTGCATTCTTTTTCCTCTTAGACGGCAATAAATTTCCATCATGTGGTGTTCTGTCAACTGCATTTGTAAATGCCAATCCACTCTTTTCCTTCAAGTAATCAGTATATGGGTGACTACCTTCAAGGATTGAATCTTTCAGCTGTTCATAAAGAAGCACACAAATTGAATAATGAAAAAATAATGAGAATGGATGAAATAGGTTTTTTTAGAAAATACCCCTTACCTGTTGTAAGGCAAGTTTAGGCATACAAGCTCTTTTATGGGTAATAAAGGGGCGAACATCCCATTTTAACAGCTCTGGTCCAGCCGTTCTAAGATCTGATGGCGATGTCTGACAAAAGAAATGTTTGTGTTCAACATCAAAATAGAATTCCAAGACCCAAAATTTTTGAAGGAGATAATTGATGTGTTATGTGAAAATATTCAAATCCACAACAAATTTACCTGCATTCTAGAGTTAAAATCAGAAAAGTATTACCTCATGCACTATATGTTGGAGAACATCTTCACAGCTTTTAGAAAAATCAAAACATACTTTTGAAGCTGGGGTAGAACAAGCATTATTGGTGATTCCATTACTGGGACCAAATAAACCCTCCAAACATCTTAAAGCCAACATTTCCCTCATGTTTCTCCCCAAATTATGTGGTAATTCTGGAGCAATTTCAATCAAATCTGAAAAGAAAAAACACATGCACACACACGAATCATCTCAACCCTCCTTAAAGATTGATTAAAAAAGTTATCCAAACAAAATTATTTTATATAAATTTAGATTCAAATTTAAATTATTCAAGAAAAAAAATTCATAATACCGTGTAAAATAGAAATGTTGACCTCCTTGAAGCTTGCAAGGGCTTCAATGACCCAAATCCATGCAAGCTTTGAAGTGTAACAGGATGATTCCTCCATGGGAGAACCACTCAGTATTCAAGAAGAAGTTCCACAAACCACAAATTTATTGGCCCGCACACGTTTTTGCTCTGTGCAAGACCTTCAATTGAAGAGGAAGGGCTCAAACCAATGAAGCTAATATCCCAACAGGAGATCCTAAAGCTCATATACGCAAAAAGTATACACAATTAGCAGTACAACATGATGCCTTCAATTGGTGCCAGCATATCCTACTGTTTCGTATGCGAAATGACTGATAACATACAAAGTGTAGAATTTCACCATAATGATAATGTTGCTGGGGGTATTTACCAACAAAAATTAAAGCATGCTCACCATATTAAGCTTAATAATTGTTCCAAGAACATTATATGTCATAAGAATTCAGTTTTGGAAAAGTGCAAAAGTAAACCCAACGCCTCCCACCATCCAAAATAAAAGAAGGCGCCTGTAACAAGGAGTGTCTAGCATCCTAGAAAATGAGAGAAAATAACATGGTAAACCAATTAAGGGGTAGAGAATCTAGACTAGTTGAAACAGAACAAGATTTGGTTGCTGAGAAAATTAACTAAAAACTTTGAAGCCTATTTATCCAAATAATTATTTTTTTTTAGAAAAAAAAAAAAAACACAAACACACATTTTCTTCTTTCATGAGTTTCTAGAGCAGCTAAACAGAGCGTAAATCTACAAATAGTGAAAAAAATAAAAAATCAGCAATATTACTTCAAGAGATAACTACCCATGTATTGACACAAGACGGCGTAGGAGCAGGAGTTAAAAATGAAATGAAAATCATGGCAGCTCATACCTTTGTTTGATCACTGGAAAAGTTACAGAGAAGAATCACAGGCTCAGGCTGAGAGTGAGAGTGTGTGTGTGTGGAAGGAAGTACCCACCTTTCCGACAGTTCGGAAAATTGTGACCACGTACGGTCTGCGGATGCCATGTCAGCGCCATATCAGCACAAGCCCTTCAAAATAAAAAGAAAAGAGATGTTAATAATTAAATTTACTTTTAAAATAATAATAATAATAATGTGGTAGTTAAACATAAAACTGCTCTTCAGGTGCTAAACTTCCCAAAGAAAAAAACCATTTTATTATGATAAACCATGAGAAATATTATGTATATTATGTCTATAAATTTGTTTTTAGGAGAAACTTTCCTTCATTCTCCTAATTTTTGTAGCATTTGTAATTAATTCTTAAACGTAAAAAACTCTGATTAATATATTCATTTTTAATTTTATTTTTTTTTCAATTTCACTTGCTAGTTAGAATTTTTCGTTAAATTTTATTGAAATTTTCAAAATACCCACATTTTAAAAATATATATATAATTCAAACATTTGTATTTTTGCAGAGTTGGTTAAATCCGGACAAATGCCTAAATCCTTGCAATTATTTGGATTTTTTCTATAAAAATTAAAAATATATATTTTTTGCGACTTTTGACACCCATATGTTAGAATTTAACAGAGAGGTAAAATTGAAAAATAAAATAAAATTAAAAGATGAATATACTAAATTAAGAGAATTTAAAATTTATAGTGTAATTACAAATGTGATAAAAGCTCATGGAGTTTAAGTAAAGTTTGTCATTTTTTCTTTGGTGATTTGTTTACACTTGTTAATATGTGATTGTAGCCACCTCAACCACTAAAAAAATTTAATACCTTTAATTTTTATTAACACGTGTCAACAAGTTGAAAACAAATGGACAGAATTTTCTTCTAAACTGGGTTAAGGAATTTCTTCAGGCCTATAATAATGACATGTGTATCTTAACATGTGAAAAATACATGATTTTTTAATAATATATGAAATGCATATATTTATTTAATAAATTTTATTTAAAGTTTGTATCTACTATTAAAAAAAACATGTGACCTTTAAAGGATACATGTTATTATTATAGATTAAGTTGGAAAAATTTCTCAAACTCAATTTAAAGAAAAACTGTATCCTTATTTTTATTTTTTCTATATATTTAGTTGAAAAATCTTTCACCAACTCAATCTATAAAACAACATTAACATATATTAGAGATACTGTGAGATGCACATATTTTTTTAATAGCATGAACAAAGTTTGAATAAATAATTTTAAAGACTCATGTGCATCTCATATGTTATTAAAAAAATAGACACATGTTATTTTTATAAATTAGGTTGAAAGAAGTTCCGCCAATCCAGTTTAGAGAAAAACTCTTCCTTTGGTCAGGGTTATCATTCCTTGAACTTGGGCTTGAGCCCAACCGACATAGTGCATTTAATGGAAATGTATTGGGCCAAGCCCAGCACTGCTCCTCAAATAACCAAAAATCCGTTTTACTTTCAATTCTCGTACTATAAGATTTGAGCCCACAATGCTTAGCGTTAGATCAATCACCTGTGATAACAAAAATTGTCAAATGTGTATCCAATATCAAAATTTTCATGAAAATTTGTCAAATTTCCTCTGTTTCTTTCTGCTTCTTCCTCTGTTCCATTGCTTCAGGCTTCCCCTTGTTTAGTCTCAAGCAGAGGCATCCTCTCTCTGTCTCTGACTCTCTCCTTCAGCTCACCTAAAACCCCATGCTTTTCTTTCTCCGTGGCTTTCTTCGAACTCTTGCTCCCCAATTTCTTCAATTCAGAGCAGAATTCCGTGATCTGATTCAGAATTTCCCGTCCACCTAACAAATTACGCGCCGAGAAAGTACTCCTGAGGTGCGGCTTCTTTTCGTGCTCCGACGGGTTTCCAAATTGTTTCTTCATCTCTGTGCTTGGCTTCGATGCTGCTTTCTTAGACTTGGTGGTCCTCCCATTGGGAATGGGAGCAGAAACGTTTGGATTCTTGTTCTCACTGTCCTCCATGGAATTCTTTGAAAAATATGATCCTTTGGCTCTCAAAGACTTTTGATTGGGAAGTTTTGCAGCAGCAGCAGCAGCTGAAGATGAATTTATTTCTTGTTCTTTTTGCTTCACATCTCTGCACCAAAAATAAATAACTCTATAGATATCCAGTGAAGAGATTTATTTAGCTTACTTGAATATGCTAATTATATTTTAATTCTTTAGGCCAGAAAGTTTGAGAATTTAATTTTTCTATATTTTCCTGCATTTCCGTTAATGCCAAACAGAGTGTTAGAATTTGAATTATACCTGTGATTCCTATCCCTGAAAGGAAAAATTTCCGAAATGGAAACTGTTCTTAGAAGCTTAACCTGAAAAAAACCGAATCAACCAACTTTGCTTAGGCTGATTATCTTAAAAAGGGGAAACTGAGAACCAATTAAACAAAATTACATCAATCACAACCTTCGAATAGCGAATTGGTTTCAGAAAATCTTCAGCATTCTTCGGATGCTTGCAATCTGCAAAGCCAAGAGTGAAAATCAGTAAATAATAATAATAATAATAAAAGGAGAGAGCCTGGCAAAAGGGATTTGAAATTTTCTTTCTTTTATTTTTCATTTGGTTTCTTCGGAACCAAACACGGAGTTAAACGAAGATTTGGGTCTTACCTGGATTGCAGAACCAAGGTTCATCGTCAACAGGTTCGCCCGGGGCAGAGAGATCGACCCATTGAGGCGCATCGAAGTTCTCGTACGTGTCATCTTTGACAAATATGGACTCGACGTTCTTCCAATCGATGTTCTCCGGTTCCATGACTTCGAAGGATATACAAACAAACAAACAAACAAAAACGAAAATGGAAATTAGAACTAGAGATTTAAAATAGGAACTGAATTATATGTGTAACAATGTCTAGAAAAACAGAAGATTCAGTAAGCTTTGCTCCGATTCTAAGATTCCGAATGGCTTTGATCCTGTAAAGATGTAGATCTTTGAGTTGAGAGAAACTCTTAAGGAACTTTGTAGAAAGAGAGCTGTGAGGGTTTGGAAAAGCTACAGGATTTTGTAACGTCAGGAGAAAGAAATAATAGCAAATAGGCCAGGGTTTTAAAACTTTTTTGACCGTTGGAGCTGTCTCTCTCTCTTCCTTTTTTTTCTAAGTTTCTAACAATCTGAGCGCTCTCCATTTGTTTTCATAAAAGTCGGTGAAATAAATAAATAAAAATCAGTAAGTTTAAGGGTTATACTTTTCATCAAATTCTTCCATGATTCTCAGTAATTGCATTTAATTGTTAAATTTAAAAATTAAAAAAAAAACAATTTATAATATTTTGGATTTTCCTTGATCATTTAATCACTATATGAACTTGTCTTTAAAATTTCCTCGGATTCTAAGCGTACTTTTGTTACAAAATACATATGTTGAATTGCATTTGAAATGTTGTATTCTAACCAATCAGCATGTTCTTAGAAATATACAACATTAAACCAATGCCATTTTTAAAAATTATCCTTTTAAAAAATTATAGTTATATGGTTGATAAAGTCATGTGAACGGAGTATTTAGGACATCCTCTTTCTCTCAAACTCTTGTTAATGATATGAAAAATGAATTGGTAAGAATACCAAAAAGGAAGATCGATAAGAAGAAATTATGATTTTGACATGCTCTTCTCCTCTACGGAAGAATGAAATATCCTGTATTGATTGGAACAATCTTGTGTTCTTCTATTAAACTCTGTCCAATAATAAGGATTTTTTTTTTTGTATATAGTTATATACGTAAAGAACTAGGGTTCAAAATATATATATTCCCAGCAAATTAGAAAAAAAAAAAGAAGAAGTTTTTGTAAGAAAATTAATCAATTCCAAATATTAAATTCCAGTAGATTGGAAGGCCTGCATTCAACCTTAGACCAACAAGCCATAATGGAAAATAAGATTAGCAGTTCCATATATATAAATAATAAATTAAAATAAAAGAGAAAATGAAACACATGACAAACTAAACGAGGTGCTTTATTTATTTATTCCTCTACAATAGAGAACCCCAAAAAAAGCCATCCTTTCCTTTTTCTTAACTCGCCCTCAAGGCAAAATCTAACCGCTACTCGATCTCCATTGCCAAAGCCCAGGAGAGAACTGGCCGAGCTGGGTTTGAGTTGTTTTGTCTAATTCACTAGGCATTTCTTCCGGTACTGGAAAAATAATGCCTTTTGTGGCCCTGAACAGCCTATCTACCAAGGTATCTTCAGGTTCCACGTCAACTTCAAAGTATGATTGAAGTTGAATCCACACCTCCTGAGCTTCTGCATACTTTCTTTGTTGGTGGAGTGATCCTACATGCCGGCAATGTTGCATAAGCAAAACAGTTAGGGATAATGGTTCAGGTGAAAGTGGAGGTGAGGGTGAAATTGGTGGCAACGCCAAGGGTGAGGGCGCAGTTGGTGTAGCTGGTGCGGAGGAAGAGCCAATGGAGGGGGCTGAGGAGGCTGAGCTGATGACTTCTGGTGCTTGATCCATTGCACAAAAAGAGCTAATGATTGGTCACTGGTGTTTTCCTTCTTCCCAAACACAAACACTTCAGATAGACATTAACAAATATGAAATTTGTAGCTAATTGTAACAGTTTACAACAATAAATAAAAACCACCCATAGAAATCATTTGTTAGATGTTTTGAGTAATGTCAAAAGAAGGACCCAAGTCCTTCCAAAGTTAATGTGGTTTTTTAAATAACTATTAAATTCATGATAAATCACTATTGAATTTTGATTCAATAGTGATTTTAAAAGTCGTATCAATTTTAGGAGGACACACAGACAACATAAATTAATGGTATTTACTATACCATTTTCTTGTGTAGCATTGTAACATCCATTCTCCCCAATCCCCAACATTCGAATATTAGACACACAATAGTATTTACTATACTTGGTCTTTACCCAAAAAGATATCAAATTCTCTTAACTATGATTCATAGCAGCATGTTAAAATAATTTCATGGAAAGACATGGCTGCAGATCTCTGTGGGGCTTTCGATTAACAAACCCCCATCCCAATTTTTTTTAAAAAAAACTAAACTAAACACACACACAGTTACTGCATGAGGCAGACTATCATTAACATAAATTATTCATCCACCTTTTCACCTTTTGTGTCTCTTCCGAGATCTCCAAAAATTTGGCAAATATCTTGATTTAGAATAAGGGCACCCAAAAAAACGGAAAAGATTTTGGCAATCTTTTTTCCCAACATCCTCATTTTCCTGTGAACTTAAATGACTTAAATAAGTTTTTCCTTGATAAATATAAGAAAGCTGCTGCCACAGAAGCACGCTCAACCCTATCTCCACTGTAACACATGAAACAAACAGATATACCAGAACAAGTCCTCTTGTGGATAGTAGCAGTGCAGACCTTAGCAAAGCAACAAAAATGTCCATCATAACTCTGACACCCAAATCCATGTTAAACCCATTTAGACGGCCAACCGTATATGTTAATGTTAATGGCGGCCATATATGCATCCCTGCATATGCAGACATGATTGACACATATATTGTACTGATGACAGCTGAAATGAGGAAGAGAATGAAATGTCGGTGATTTGCTGCACCAACACAGTTCCCAATCTGCAATGTAATTATAATAGTTGTTAGCAACTCATGTGCTCTACTTTTCACAGAAACATTCCTAACTACTAGTTCAATAGAATGGCAAGCCAATTTCCCAAGTAACTGGTCTAAGATTGTAAAACAATCTGATTATAAGACAGATTTACAAACAATTTTTAGCATATCAGGGATTCAAGTAGAGAACCATTTCACCTATCCCTTCTTTTTCTCCGCTCCCTCTATGACCTATCACAAAATTAAACCCAGGTTTGCTTTCATGCTACCCTTGCAATGCTTAAGCCAGAAAACCTGATACTCCGCATAGATGCTTAATCTATTTCTGTAATTACAGAGGAAAACCTCTTCTGGTTTGCAGATGCACTAATTGATTTTAAGTTCAACCATCTTGTACGTGTGCATGATTATTATTAATTGTTGTCCATTGCATATCTGTTCATAGTGCAAATCCAAAGAGAGTTCTCAGGCTCTAAGTTTTTTATGCACAAATTCTAATTGGTTACTAAAACCAAGGAGCTATTTCTAGACGTGTGCAAGTTGATGAAGAAGAAAAGCAGAAAGGCATTATTTGGAATCTCAATAACCATTAAAGATTCAAAGCAAACTCGAGCACGTGTTTCCTCTCACCTGGAGGGATTGATACAATTAAAAAGGGGCCTTTACAAACCTAAAAGCATTCAAAGAGGAACGGTAAAAGAAAGCCTAGACCTCCATATATTAGCTTGTGTAATCAACTTTGGTTACTTCAGTGGCTGTGTTCTGTCCTAAAAATTAATATATTCTCTTAATCAAGTCTTTTATTTTATCAGTGTATGGCTCGGTACCTTAGTACAATTTTCCGTTTGGATATAATATTTACCTTGTCCAAAGAAAGAAAAGAACATAGGTGATGGTCTTACGCCTCCATGAACTTCTTTTCAGGACTGACTAAAGGAATATTAACGTAAATGTTCACAACCCGAAAAGGAAAATTTAATAAACTTTCCATGTACATGATTCAAATGGGTGGAAAAACACTTAATTAACATATGTCAAGTGAGTTAATAATAATAAGCAAAGGTGATAAGCACTTACAAATGGGCAATGATGATCCATATCCAATATACACATTCCGCATGAACAGCAATGATGAGTCCTAGGTGATTTTGGTTTTGAGCAATGGTGACAGAAGGTATAATTCTCCAGGTCACCTTTTCGCACAACTGGGTAGATACCCCACTGTATGCTTGGAGGCATGCCAGCACACTGAAACGCCGCAAGGATGAATGAATAAATGGTAGTCACAGAGAGGATAATTGAGATGATGGAGTGGAATATCCCACAGAAATAGTTAATAGAAAAAACAATGGGGTACACTGCCCACACTCCACCACCTGCATTTAAAAATAATAAAAAAAATGTACCAAGGTGAGATGGAAAAAGATGTCCAGGAATATGTGATTCACAAACTAACGTTACTATGTAGAGCACCAAGACACTCCATGATGGAAAATGTGGGTTTCAAAACTTAGGATTAAAATAAGATTTTTTTTTTTTTTTTTTTTTTTTTATAAGTGGATTAAAATAAGAATTATGGAATACATTTTTGTGCAAAATAATGTGACTATGTGCACATTGTGCAGCATTACTTATCACTGGACATAATAAACTTAACAAATGAACCATGGTAGAAGATTCAACACTGGAACATAAGTTAACCCATATGGTACATCAATTGTTTGAGGCAATATCTCAAGAACAAAAAGTCAAAAGTGTAACTTCTGCAGATTACTGATCTGCAGAAATTTTTTACGGATACTTATCAAAAAAAAACTTCTGCAGATTACTGATGTTTTGTTCTTTTCCTTTTCCCTTTTCAGCTAAATATGAATCACACACCCTTTCCAGGGACCTAAACTAAGGATAATTGAGTTTTTGGGTGATAACATGCATAATAAAATCATAAACTTCAAGGAAGAGGGAGGGACTGGGGGAGAGAGAGAGACTTAAATTAAAGGAAGATTTATAGGAACGGTATAAAAAGTACAAACTTTAACTCTTAAAAACTATAGGGCAGGAATTGTTCTACCCTCTTGAGTCTTGAAAGTATTTAACACTGTCAAGCAACAGAGAGAGGAGAAAAGATCCACCACAATTAACATCTCACACAAAGCAATGTCAATAAAACTAATAAGAAATAAAAATAAAATATGTTTCTACAAGCGAAATCCTTTTTTTTTTTTTGATAAGTTATTCAATCTTAATAGACAGTGAAAGGAGTGCAACTTAAGTACAAATGGAGCATACAAGAGATACACCCACTTAGGAAAGGAAAACCAGCACAAATCCAAAAATTCCAGAAAATTAGAAAAGCGAGAACTACTTGTATTAGTTTTCCACTCGTAAAGGATTTTGAACATAATATTTTTTAACTCTACCACTAATTTCACGCAATCTTCAAAGTTTCAGGAGTTGCATTCTCTCCAAATGCACCACATTACACAAAGGGAATCAACATAAACTAGAGTATAATTACAAGTATTTAGTGGAATCAATTGTAATTAATAATATGTGACAAGTCATGAAATGACATGTGTCAAAGGCCTATTAAAGCTAGTTATATTTTTCCCTTTCGGTCCCTCTTCAAGCTAATGTAATTTGACCATAGTGTAAGGTGCATTTATCTTTATTTGAGTTTGGTTTTATTTATAAAACATGGATTAGGAGTTAAATCCCAATGGGGCTGGTCTTACATGACATGGGCTTGGATTTTAATCCAAGCCCAAGTCAATTCAGGATAGTTTGTATATGCAGCCCAAATTACAAGCTTTTAGCACATCCAGGAGGTAAAGTGTACTCTTTGTTGGCAAGGGTGTGAAGACTGACAACTTGTTCTTCTCTTGCCCCCTCTCAAGCAAATATAGCTACATCTTTGTAATAAGTGCAACATTCAATGGTCCCCAAGAACTTGGGAGGAAAATGTTTGCTAGATGTCTCAAAGGTTCAAAAGCAAGTTCCTTCGTAGCTTGATATGCAAACTTATGTTTGCTGCAGCTCTATATGGACAGAAAGAAATGCAAGGATCCATCATGATCGAACCAAACATGTTTGTAATATAATTTCAGTATCAGGTTCTGTGTTAGGGCTAAATCAACACCTTCCATGGTCTTGATCCATCTTAGGAAAATAGATGGTTTTGGAGGTCTTGGGGAGTTTTGGAGATGTTTAGGCAAAAGTAGAGTAGTCTATGTCGTCTCTCTTTGAGTTGGATGGAGTCCTTGTTGTAGGTTAGCTCCCCCAACAACCCAGTTGCTTGTGTTCTCTTTCCTATATTGAGGTATACCCTTGTGCATTTATACAGTTTTTTTTTTTATCGGTGGATATAATACTTACCTTATCTAAAATATAGTTGGTCTTTTACAAGAGGAAAGATATTTTTCATAAGTAATGCAATTCATTAATAAGAGAAGGATGTATACAAGAGATTTTTTGGATAAGAGAAGGAAGAATAGAACAAGAAGAAATATTAATGAGGTTTGTGGCCAAGATTGACAACGTCTTTTTATCTGTTTTTCCTATCATAAATTTTCCAATTACAACAAATAACCCATAGATATTGTCATATACAAACACCAGATATTTGCCTCCCCAATCATGTTGTTGGAGAGTATTAGGCTAACAAACAACATATTAGCAACATTGCCACTAAGACTGCACATTGCTACTATATACATTCTTCCCTTTAGTGAGCCTCAAAATGTCTTTGTTGGGAACAGGTCCTTCATATTTTTCTTTTCTTTTCTTTACAATTTGTGTCTGAACAGGTCTTCATGGAGCCACTAGAACTAATTCAAAACTATCAGACTCATCAAATCTAACTATGTCACCTAACATTAAGTTCAAGAACTCAGACTTCTAGACATTCGAATTTCATTCTCAATCTAAGTTTATTATATTAGAGTAATGCTACACACACTCCCATCTTTCACTCCTCTCACACACCCTCAAGTGGCTCCCACTCTCACCATTCGGTCAAAATCCAATAACAATATATCCCAAATCCAATGGTGAGAGTGGGTGCCACCTAAGGGTGTATGACAGTAGGAGAGGGGAGAGGGGGAGTATGTGTAGCATTACTCGTTAAACCAATTTTACTTGACAGTCTCTTGATGAAAGAAAGGCTGACACTATTTCACATATATCAATTAAAATTTTGACTGGCAATGATCATCTGTAGGAGTGAAACTGATACTATTCCTGGTTATGAACTGCCAAGAGAGCAGGGGCAGGAGAGGGAGGGAAGGGGGCAACCATCTCAATCATATCACAAAGAGCTACTTAAGAAGATATGTTGACTTACATATCACAAAGAGCATAAACACAAGGAGGACACAAAGAAAGCACCGGTCACGCAAGCGTCTCCACCAAGAGGACCTGCTTCCACATTTCCGTTGGTTTTGATTGGTTATGGCCCCACACCAGCCACACTTGAAAATAGGAGCATTAGATGGAAGAAGAAGGCGTAATCCACAGCCCCAGCATATTGCCTCATGATCCTCACTCACTGTTCCTATAAAAAGCTCCTCATGATCCTCACTCACTGTTCTTATAAAAAGCTCCTGTAACGGGGACCCTTCGATTAGCAAAAAGTCATAAGATTATAAAGGCAATGCACAAAAAAAATCACCCAAAAAGCCATATGCATACAACCATAAACTCGCCCACATAGGGGCGGAGCCAGCTGGTGGCTCCGCTGGCCTGCCCACATTTTATTTACCCCCATCACTGGTAGAAAAAAAAATAAATCCCCCCGTGAATCCCCTGAAGTCGAACCACGCCCTCTATAAACTGTAAATATTTCAAAGCATAGAAGAACACGAAGAAGAAGTAAATGGTGAAAGTGGCGACCTACTTCGCGTTGGCCTTTGGAGCCTTTGGAATCCATGAATAAGCTTCACGGCTGGATCGCTCTCCACCAAAGACGAAAAGATCAAGAGGTTGGAGGAGGAAGGAGAGGTCAACGGATTACGGATGGGGAGCAATTGCAACAGGCCAAGCAGAGGGACTCTCTCGCTTGGCAAGATCAGGACCCTTAGTTTGTTTGTTTTTTTTGTTTTTTTCTAAAGCAAGATAAGGAGACCTCAAGGGTTTCGTAAACGTTTTAGGCCGAAACATGTTTAAGCACTGTTTGGGCTCACATCCAATTATTTCTTTTTTAACATTTTCTTATTTTTAACGTTGTATCACTTACTTTTTATTACTCTTCAAATAAAAAAATCACAATAAAACAAAATTTTTTATATTTTTATACTAAACATTCTTACCTTTTTTTAAAAAAATTATATATATATATTTTTTATTTTTTTACACATCTTTCAAATTTTGCTACTGTGAAACCAAAATCAAAACAAAATCATTTACCAAATTCAACCCAAAGTGATTCTGCAAGGCTGTTACCATGAACCATAGCTACATCCAAATTTACCTCTGGCTAAAGAAATGCTAATTAATTGGGCATGCACTTCCTATATGTTTTTAATATTTAAAATGTCCATTTTAAGAAGTTAAGATAAGTAGTCAAATAACCGGAATTTGATTCTCTCCATGACATTTTTCACATGAAATGAAGAGGATCCCTTTCACGATTAGGATTGGGGTTGTGCTAAATCATTGCATATCACTTGTCGTCCAACTAGACTATCATCTGAAAAATGATTGTCACTGCCTAACCAACAACCAATAAGCAATAGGTTTTTTTAATTTCCGACAAAGTCGGTTAGATAGGCATAATACTTTTCTAACCAACCAACAATGTTGATCAACGTTACTGACTAACTTTTTTTCATTTATCTTTTTAACCATTTAAGTTAGAGAGCTTAAAAGTGTTTTTAGTAACTAAAAAGTCATACTAAACAAAAGCTTACATGTTTGGTCAAAAATTTCAAAAGTAATTTTTTTGTCTTTTTATTTTAAAATTATTAATACATACTTTTGACAAAAGTTTAAAATTAAAGTTTTTGCTAAAAAACGCTTTTAACTTGAAAGCTATATTTTTCAAACACAATTTAAGTTCTTACTCTTCAAGTCTATCGGATGTACTTGGAGTAAAAAAAAAAAAAAAAAGCATTGGCCAATGATCTTAGCATATTGAGATGATGTCTATAATCTTAAAACATATGCAAAGTGAAATTGAATTCTTGTTTTCTAACTGAGTTATCCTTCGCACATCACATAGAATCTCCTTCGCAGGTCATCCTTCCCCAAATCACTTTTCAATGTTATCAACTTATCACCGTCTTTCAGCTGCATGACATTGTTGTCTCCCCAACATTTAACGTGTTAAATGAAGATTTGATTCCTTCTTGTTCTTGAATGTGGCATCCATGATCCATTGTATGCAGGCAGAGGAAAGAAAAAAGTCGAGGTTAGCCAATCCATGAGCAGAATGGGCTAGGCCCAATGCCTAAAAACTAGGACAATCCGTGAGCAGCATCGTTTGAGTTACTCGTACTTACCTACAATTCATCTCAAGTTGGGCTGCCAGGACGGACCAGCTTTGAATTTGAGGGGCTAGGGCCAAACAAATTTGGGGAGGCCAATTAATAAAAAATACTTTAAATTATAATTTTTATCTGATTTTTTTTTCTTGTAATTTGGGGGGACTAGGGCCACTACTGGTCCCTCCTCAGATTTGTCTTTGAGTTTGGCCTAACACTAATTCCTACTCTATGTCACATGGTCAATAAAAATGGTGTGGCTCTTTGCCGCATGTGTTCTCTAAGTTAGAAAGTGACCATAAAAAATGTTACTCCAAAATGATTAGTCAATTTAAAGTTTTCCTAACATTTATTATAAAGTCTAATTCCATATAAACTAGACAAGATAGACTTAGATGATGTCATTATATCTTATACATCTATTTATAAATTTCTAGATTTCTTTTCCATTATCCTTACTAAGTGTTACAAACTCTCTTAAATTTCATCCTTCCCCAAATCACTTTGAGTATAAAATGGAATATTATATGTATACTTATACCCTTAATTGCAATTACGCGTTTTAAAGCCGTGATGGTCATGTGATACTAAAGCACTACATGTAGATGACATTAGGAATTTAAGAGAGGGAGTTAGCAACACTCCAATCCCATATTGGGAAAATGATAAGAAGCCCATATAGAGTGAGTGACTTATAAAAATAGTTATGAGTGTTATGTCCCACATTATCTAGTTATTAATAAATCTGAGCTTTATAATGAATTATATGGATGCTCCAAATTTATTAGTCATTCTAAGGTGATAGTGCAGATGTGGCTAACGTTATTTCCTGAGTCGTTACATTAATGGTTCAAGAAAATTTTCAAAATGGTTAGGTAAATGACAGGTTATGAGTTTGAATCCTGCAATGAGAATTTTCATACTTGATTAGTGTAAACCATTTAATTTTTGTTGATAAGTGGGGCTGGGTCAATCAGACTTAAAGAAGAGTCTGCAATTATCATCGTCTAGGCTTTCTTTGTGCGACTCCCAAATAATAAATACTATTATAGTCACATCCGAATATAATAATTACAGTTGACATTGCATTTTTTGCTAAAACAAAAATAAAAATGTCGCGGTTCATAAATGATCTCAGCTATCAATAGACTTTCTTTTTTTTTTTTAGCAAATGGCTTGATTCCAATAAAAACTAAGCTATGTGCCTGCTTTTACCTTCCTCCATTGAGAAATTTTGATTCAATCCTGATTGTTAATTAGTGAACTTGTTTTATGAAACACATTTTGATGTTGGAGCTTGACTTTTCATTAACAGGCATCAATTAGACAATTTTTTTGGAGCTTGGCTTTTCATTAACAAGCATCAACTAGACAATTTTGTCTTACCTAGATTGGGGTGAAACTAAAGTTAAAAACAAAAAAAACTATATGAAATTTCAACGACCCACATTTGCAGCTCTGTGAGCAAAATTGATAACGCATATCAGAAGTTTGGTCTGGTCCATCCCGGCATGAATGAAGGGCGTTGGGGTAGTTGAGATTAATTGCACACCTTACCTACACATAAATTAGGCTTAAAGTGGTTGGCCAACCCAGAGAAATAATACAACCTAATCAATGGTGAGTGCGGTGGTTTAATGACCCAATAAAATCTCTAAAATGATTAGGCATGTACTATAATGTGAGTTTGAATATTTGTAATGAAAATTATCATATATGTCTAATTAGTATTAATCACTTTAGTTTTCAATGATATTTTGGTGAGATTGGATAAGACTATAGTTCAATTAGACTTGAGGGAGCGATTGAGACTGTGGTTCCTACCGTCTAGGCCTATCCTGTGCAGCTCCCAATGAGAAGGTGCTATTATAATCACGCTCAAGTATAATAGCCATAATTGATCTCTCAACTTACCATTTTGCTCAGGTAAAAAATTAATATTTTAATTTTTGAAAAGAATAAAACTGAAGGACGAGGAAAAAAGGTTTATCAAATAAAGCCAAATGATTATAGATTAAAAAGGTGTTCTTAAAATTACCTCCGGCATAAAATGTGAAAATAATCCTTAAAAATAATACTTTTATCTATTTTTTCTAACTGTACAATCATATATATGCTATCCACACAAATAGATAGAGTACTACTGGAATTTTTATTATTAGTTTTTACTAAATAATTAAATTTAATTTAATCAAACTTTATGTCAGATTGGTCCCGTGTCCGTACTCGACAGCCAACCAAATTTTTGGACGAATAAAGTTCATGAAGATCGATAAATTGAATGCCGGCAGCCGTCTCTCCGGTGTCACCATCGCCGACGTCTTAGGGTGATCCTAATTCACACGTACACGCAAGGCCACCAATCAGAAAGTGCCAAAAAGCAATCCGAGTTTTGCACGCCAACGTTATATCTGTTCATGTGGGTAATCGCAAGTGGTGATTGATGTCGTCAACACCTTGCATAATATGAATCTTTTTTTTTTTTTAGTTTAATATAATTAATATAAGCAATTTTGACTTGTTAATGAATTTTAATAAATAATGATGAGGACAATGGTTTCCTTTTTATTAGTTTCTCCCATACTTCTATTTTCCTTTAGCATATTAGAAATTAGTAAAAATAAGCAAAGATTTAATATAAATAATCGGTTTGAGTTTGTAAACAAAATGCAATAGCATTTTGAGAAATTGAGCAGATTCTATTAATTATAAAACAACTCAAGCATAACGCTCTACAAATATAATATAAGATATATAAAATGAGAACTTCTTCAATAAGACTATTTTCCATACTCAATGATAAAGTTTCATTTGCTAAGCGGTGGGTTGCATTATTTAATTATCATCTGACATTATTTATTTGTTATACTTGCAAACTATTTAAAATCCTATGAGCCCTCCTTATAATATGTTCATAATGACTCAAATTTTTGCCTCGTTACACAATGCTTAGACCACTTAGAGAGCATCGTCTTCTAGGATCAGCCTATAGAAGCATAACTCGTGACAAAAATGAACAGCCCTTAATGCCACCATTGCCTCCGCAATATCAGGCTCGATGATATAGTCATTTGGTGCTTATAAAGCTACCATCACCTCTCCTATACTTTGGCTATAACACCAATCCCCATTTTTCTTCTAGATTTATCCATGACTGCATTCCCATAAACCATTAACACTAATGAGTAACCTTAGCATTCCGCCATATATCATCACGAATTCATTGTTGTTACTTGTTACGCATTTAATGTGGTTAGTGTTGAAGCATAAGTGAGGTTGGAATTGCATTCTCTCCTTAGGATAAAATTTTATGATAAAATTTTCCTACACTACATTTAATTGTGTATATAATACAATATTATTGTTCATAAGTGATAGCTTAATTAGTTGTGAATTATGTCTCATGAAGTGAAAGTCACTAGTTCTAATCTCTCATTCCTTTTTATTTGTGTGAACATGTAAAATATATATTATTTAAAAATTTAAATAATTACATAAAAAATACATAATAGATTAAATACGTGACATTTAATCTAAATTATAAAATGGAGTCTCTATCTTCGCTTAATCATAATCCCAATAAAAAGGCAATAAAATCCTATAAAATTTCAAATGATAAGTTGAGTGTTGATAAATATCAAATAATTTGAAACATTTCTCATCCAATAATCCTTTTGGGAGTCATAAATGACTTGATAATTGTTTGGCACTACTAAGGGCCTGTTTAGGTGTGCGTTTGAATGGTTTAAAAGTGCGTTTAACATTTAAAAAGTCTATTTGAAAAAAAAATGCTCGTTTAGTAAAAAAAATTAAAATTGCTTAAGTGTTAAAAAACCTAAAAATTGTCAAAGTGTACTTTTGATAAAAGCTCAAAAATAAAGCTTTTGCCAAAAATCACTTTTTGACTTAAGTTATATTTTTAAAATATAATCTCAAACATGCTCTAATAGGATCAAAATCTTCTCTATTTTATTTTGAATATATAAATTTTATTTCATGGTTCAAATTAAATTATATATATTTTAATAAATTTAATAATATTTATGTTGTTACATGATGAATATAAAAAAAGGTAAGTGCTTTCCTGTTGTTCTCCTTGTGTCCTTTTATCCTAAGTAAAAATCATTTTATAAAAATTAAGTGAGAAATAAGAACAACTATTTTTTTTTTTAAAAAAAAATAATTTTCAGCGCCTAGCATTCCCCTTGAAGATATTATTATGCAGCAAAATAAAATTTTGACGAAAAATAAATTACTATAAATATAGTTGCACAAATATGTTAAATTATTTAATTTGAAGTTTCCGAAAAGCAAACCCGAGCCACACATTCACATGGATATAACCGACCCGCTGCCGATGAAGATCTCCAGAATCCAGATTGGCAAGACTCATGAGTCATGGCAGAACCGGAAAAGCATTTTATTCAGTTCTCACCGTTTCCTTTTCCTTCAAATGGGAGACGTACTTTAAAACGTCCACACGCTCACAGGGACTGTGACTGAGGGCATCAAGCCTCAGTATACACCGATAATCCCAACTGTAAACGTCACGCGGAAGTTCTCTCTCTCTCTCTCTCTCTTGTCTCTGTCTTTCTGTGAATCTCGGTTTTTCTGTGAATCTGAGGGAGTGAGTGTGTGGTGCTGTTCGTTTTGGGCATGGCGATTGCAGTGGCAGGTGTCATCGTCCCATTGGGCATTCTCTTCTTCGTTTCGGGCCTCGTCGTCAATCTCGTCCAGGTATTCCTTTGTGAATTTGATTCCGATTTGGTTTTAATCAAGTTCTTGGATGGATTTCTCTAATCCTTTAAATTTTCGGTTGGTTTGGTTGAGGTTTTTTTGGCTTTGTTAATTTCACTGGTTGCTCGGCTCATTAGAGGTAGAGCTCGTCAGTGTACTCGAATGTGAATCTAGGTTTTTGTGTTCGCCTTGTATTGCATTTGAGCCAATTTCTCTTTCTCATATGCAATGAGTGAAGACTTGGTTCAGTTGTCTTATTATTTGTTTGGTTTCTGAGAAAATGTGGGTAAAACACCAGAAATTAATATATTAAATATTTTGTGTTCCATTGCATGCGACCTCGGCAAAGCAAAACCCACTACCACTATTCCCATTTGTAGTAACACTTGGGCGTAAAAACAACATTTAAAAGCTCGTTTTCACATTTTGTTTTATTTTCGCTGTTTTTGCTTCAATTAACACAATCGTCGTGCTAATCTTGTTATCTCTCTTACTCATCAGAAAAAAATCTTGTTATCTCTCAGTGTTTATATATTGTTTCTTTTTTATTTCTCCAATTAGCTCTATCATTACTTTGGGGGTTTTAGTTAGGATCAGTTAACTAAGTGAATGAACCGTTGGACTTTCTTTTCAGGCAATTTGCTTTGTCCTCATTCGGCCTCTGTCAAAGAGTACATACAGAAGGATCAACAGAGTTGTCGCAGAATTGTTGTGGCTAGAGCTTGTATGGCTGATCGATTGGTGGGCAGGAGTTAAGGTGTAAATCATCCTCCTTATCATGTCATGTAGACTTCTGAGTAAATCTTAGTATACAGTAGTGTCGTTTTTTGGAGTAATTTCATTTACTTATAGATGGCATAATTCTAGATGACATAGCTTTGTTTCTTGAAGAGGATTCTGTTGTAATATATATTTGGGTAGGCTTGTTTTAATTCTAGTCTGTATAAATATTATTGGGAAGCTGTAATTAGTTTGTTATTTGTTCATATATCCACCGTGCAGTATATCTGTATATGTAGTGTGGCATGGTTCTATCTGTCTCTTTTTTGTGATATTTCATTTGATATCTCTTAGACTCTTTCCACGTTAAGAAAATGCAATCTTAAAAAGTGTTGGCAGTGTTGATATTAACTTCCAAATAGCAAGGCTGATCCTAGCCAGCCATGAGGGTCATATATTGAGGAGAAGTAATCAAGATAAGGAGCAGTGAGTTCTACTTTTGCACCCATGCAACCACACTCATGACAACACAATGGAGTTTAAATGTCAAAATTGTAATAGGAAATAATGAATAGAAGTTAACATTGGTACTACTTAAACAACAATTCTTTATGTTCCTATTTTGTGTCTTCTTTCAATAGATATATATGACAACCTGTTATGATGGAAACCTGATTGGCATCTAAGGAATTCGTCATGAATGTGGGTTTGTATTAAATATTGATCACTGAAACCCTTCTGGCTGCAGGTTCAAGTATATACAGATCGTGAAACCTTTCAATTAATGGGTAAGGATACAGCTTTTGTTGAGTGCAACAGTTTGGTGCTTGATGTTTCTTTGTGTTGGAGGACAAAAGAAAAAGATTTTCTCCTGTTGCAAATATTCCAAGTAGCTTAACTATCTGTTCATGTGAAGAAACATTTTTGAAGAAATGCATATATATATATATATATTATTATATTTTTTTTAATGAATTTTGTTACTTATTAAATAACATATAGCGTAGTCAGGGAGTCACAGAAGCCTACATATTCATTCAAGTACGTGTCTTCTATATCTAGGGCACTGTTTGATTTGATAATTAGTGATTTGGTGTCAGTGATTTATGTTATGTTTTCTACTGCTGATTGATTATTGAAATTAAATTACAACAGCGGTCAGGTTGTCTTGGCAGCACATTAGCTGTAATGAAGAAATCATCAAAGCTCCTTCCGGTATGTTTCTACCTTGAAAATTTTGTGTGTATGATTGAGACGAAATTCATTGATTCCAAAAGTTCAGTGTGCATTTATAATCATTCTTTCATCAGAATGACTTTTTAACTTATCAAGAGATGAAGACTATGTCCAATATTTGCAGGTCATAGGTTGGTCAATGTGGTTTTCTGAGTATCTTTTTCTGGAAAGAAGCTGGGCCAAGGATGAAAGCATATTAAAGGTATGGGTGTATAAGAACATTTTCTCAATATATGTATACGAACATAAACTCAACCTACACAAATACTTATGCATGTATTTTTAGCACATACATCTCTCTCTATCTGTGCTTGTGTTTGCAATCATCCATGTTGATCTCATTTGAGTCTTTTAAAACTACCTTTGCAGTCAGGCCTTCAACGGCTAAAGGACTACCCTCAGCCCTTCTGGTTGGCTCTATTTGTAGAGGGAACTCGCTTCACGCAGGCAAAGCTTTTAGCCGCTCAGGAGTATGCAGCCTCAACAGGGTTGCCTGTTCCTAGAAATGTTTTGATTCCTCGTACTAAGGTCAGATTCCCATTGCATTCCTTTCTCTCTCTCTCTCTCTCAAACTGAAAGTTATTTACTTCTCTACTAGAAAAAAATCACAAAAAACAAGTCTTAGTAGCCTCCCCTAATACCTTGCTAGCTGCCTCATGTTAGTATGTATCTGTGCCTTTGTACCTGAATTTCATTTTTATCGCTCAACTAGGACTCAAATATTAACATTTTTTTTTTTTGATAAGTCGAGAAAAGTTTATTAAAAAGCTGAAGGCAACCCTTAGTACAGGGGTATACAAAAGGTCTAGGGGAGGAGAAGAGAAAAGAAAATCAGAATATGATCATCTCGGCCAGCCAGCTGTCCAAGAGAAAAGAGTAAACAAGAAAACATGGAGGAGATCCTCATGAATCCTCAAACATCAAGATTTCGCTCACCCAAAGACACCACATAATACAGAGGGGACCATTTTCCAACGACAAAGACCTTTGAACGACTACTAGACCACCAACTAGCCAAAAGCTCCTTAACCGAACTAGGCATAACCCAAAGAAAGACCAAACCGGATGAAGAAGGCATTCCACAAGGAGAAGAAGATGGTCAATCGATTCTATCCGATTCACAGAGCCAAGAGACTGCTCACCACCACCAAGCCTCTCCTCCTAAGGTTATCCAGGAGAATCTTTCCCCATGCTGCTGTCCAAGCAAAAAGGCCACTCTAGGCGGAGCCTTAGAACGCCAAATGCACTTCCAAGGAAAATGGATGACCCCGAGGGTGAAAGAGCTCGATAGAAGGACTTAACCTCAAACAAACCCTTGCTTGAATGCAGCCACCTCAACTTGTCAACCCCGCCTCCTCTCAAAGTTGCAATCATATAAGCACTTATATAACGCAGCCACACCTCCACCTCCCAATCATGGAACGACCTGGAAAAATGGATGTTCCACTGGATGGAACCTCTAGAGAGCTCCATGTTATCCGCAATAGAAGCCCCTTTATTGCTGGCAATGGAGTGTAGCACAGGAAAAGCGTCTTTAAGGGCTCTATCCCCACACCAAGGGTCTTCCCAAAAACGAATCCTGGAGCCCTCACCTGGGACATAACTGCAGTGGCTCCTAAAAACCTGCCAACCCATTGAAATGTATTTCCAAAGGCCCACCCCATGAGAGCCAGTGATAGCCCCTGTTCGCCAACCTCCCCATTCCACCCCATATTTTGCCACCAAAACCGATCTCCACCAAGCACCCACCTCATGAGCGAACCGCCAATGCCACCACCTCAAATATTAACATTTATCTACTAGTTTGGCTGAAAAGAATGGTACCCCCTAATTTTAGTTTTTGGTCCTCATGTGGTAATCAGTTGAGCTAAATCCCTTTCTTTAGCTTCATTTCTTTCCTGTGTTACTTCCATTTGCTGTTTGATCATCATGATTAATGATACACAAGCTGTGGAAGCAGATGCTGGTGACTGTTTAGAAGCCTATCAAATCTGCTAAGTTTTACGGGGTTAATCTTTTCTTCATGTTAATAAAAGAAGTTTTTAGAATAATTTAGTGGCTGCAATGATACAGGTAATTGGGGAACTGTGTGCCTTTTAGTTAAGTTATTTAAATCTATCAGTTCATCACCATCGCCTTTGATAAGATTTGTGATGAGGCAATTATTTATGATGATTCTAAAGTCAAGTTGGGGCAAAGAAAGATTGTTTGATGACTTAGAAGTATCTTCAATCTCTCATGTATAGATCAGATGTATTGACTTCTTTTAGATGTTGGACAATACAGCACATGTGAATTCAACAAAGAAAAAAGAAGGGTTCGAAATTGAAGAGGGCCAAAGAATTTCACGATGTAAGAATTAAAATTTTTGAAGAGTTAGGCAGCTATGAAAGTTCTTTTATAGAACTTATATTTCCTTAAGAAAAATGGATGCCTAAATTTACGTGCTCAATTCTTTCAATATAACTCAAGCAAACTTTGTTCCATCGAATTGAGTTTTGCTGTTTAAATCATCTCAGTTATGCAAGTGGGAGAGGCCTTATAATGTATTCTGGTTTATCTGGGCAGATGCATGTGCTTTTACACCATTGTTCCTATCCATATTGATTCAATCTGTATCTTTTGCTGACCTGCATACACTGGTTGTATTTCCCAGGACACGTGCCCAAGAGGGAGACTATTGACTATAGAGTAGTTTGCAAACTATATGGTTTCCTAAGAAAAGAAACGAAAGCAGATGTCAAATAGTAATGACTATATATATGTATTTTGCAAAACAGATGCTTTCCTAAGAATATTTGTATTATTTGACATTCCTCCCCCCCTCCCTCCCTCCACTTGTATTGTGAATTTGGTATTGGAGTGATTAATGCCATTTATATTCTATCCTAGATGGGATCCATGTCTGTCCTCAAATTTAATGCATCAATTCATTTTGTATTTGCATAGCCATCCCTCTTTTGGATTCTAATGTCCACTGTACTGCTTTCAGGGATTTGTTTCAGCAGTAACTCATATGCGCTCATTTGTTCCAGCGGTTTATGATGTAACAGTGGCTATTCCCAAAAGTTCACCTGCACCTACAATGCTAAGACTCTTCAAGGGGCAACCTTCTGTGGTAAGCCAACTAAAGTAGTAGCTTTTTGAACTGTCACACAAAGTAATTTACATTCTTTCTTTTCTTGGGGGTTTTTGTTTTTTTAACAATTGGGTTTGAAGTTCAAATCCCCTTTTATGCAAATAATTCCATGGGGCCAGCTTGTGGCAAAGCCAGAGTATTGCCCGATTTGTGTGGATGGGGCGCACTTTGCATGGGTCTAAGATTTATTCAACATGGGTGGGTACATGAAGTGGCCTTGCCTTGAGGGGGTTCCTCAAAAAAAAAAAAAGGGTTTGAATATGGCATTGCTTCATTGCTACATGCTAGGTATATTTGTTTCATTTTGTCTAGCGCATTCTACTTATGTTGCGTGTGGACCTGGAATTTGATGTATTAATTATGCATTAAAGTAATGCACATCTAAGCGGGGATGCTGGTTTTCTAAAAACATTTGATTTTGCCACGTTGAAACATCCTTTTATTTCACTCTATATCGTTTTAGGCTATATGTCATTTAGGCCCCAAAATTATAGAACATATCACAAGCAATAATTCCACTCGCCATGGATAACCCAAGGAAACGGCATGTACTTGTGGTTGACTAGTATTGTATATATAAGAGGAGTGGGGGAGTCCGTTGGTCATCTTTTTCTCCATTGTGATATCGCCAATGCCTTGTGAAGTGCTATTTTCGGCTGTGTTGAGTTAGCTTGGGTCATCCTTAAGAGAGTAGTAGCTTGTTGCAGAGGGTTGGGAGGCAGTCTTCAGAGCGCAACTGTGAGGAAGATGATTCCATCCTATCTTTTATGGTGTCTTTGGATGGAAATAAATGATAGAAGTTTTGAAGACATTGAAAGGACGTTGGTAGAACTTAAATATTTTCTTTTCGAAACTCTTTACCACTTGACAACTACTTTATATCTTAATTTGCATAGTCTTCATTATTGTCTTGACTTGTTATCTCTTTTTAACTCTGTTTCTCCTATATACTTGAATAGCGCATTTTGTGCTTTTAATAATATTTTGTTTACCTATAAAAAAGGGAAAAGTCCACATACTCCTCTCAAACTACTACCCAATTAACAATATTCTTCTCAAACTTTCAATTGGGACAATGTTTCTCCCAAACTATCAAAAAATTAACAATGTCCCCCAAGGCCAGCAAAAAAGACAACAATACCCCTATAAATTTGAAAAAAAAAAAAAATTTAACAAAACCGATATATATTTTAATATATATTTTAATTTCTACTCCCTTTTTTTTAATCTTTAGTTTTAGTTTTTTTATTTTAATTTTATGAAGGGTATTGTCGTCATTAGGGGGACATTGTCGTAATTGAAAGTTTGGGGGGACATTGTCAATTGGGGGGTCCCTGAATTTTTTCAATTCTCTCATGTTTTGCATGTGAAAATGAATGAACATATTAGATTAAGGTGCAAATCTGGAGTGTCCATTATTGTTATGACTCGGGACATAATAAAGTATTATTAAATGCGTATGATAGCTGCATTAGTGAATTCTATAGCTGTCGCTCCTGTGCCTACTGTGTTGAACCGGGTGCTAGACTTAGCACAACCTTCTCAATTTCTTCCACCGTGACCTGTCTCCTGGGATTTCTTTCTCTCTTGTAATTTTGTCCACTGCAAGAATATCTAACAAACTCGAGTTCAAGATCTCTGATTCAAATCCAGCTGACTAGATCCTATCCCATGATCAAAAAACAATTTAGTAGGAAGAAAGGAAAGATAAGTCAAGGGGATACTTGAAGATGAGGGAGATTGGGAGAAGAAGATAACTAAGAGACAAGGACGGAGAAGCTTGGAGATTGATAAAGAAGCGAGAAAAGATTCAATCTGAAAGGTTTAGAGAGAAGAACCAGGAGAAGATGAAAAGAAAGAAGGAAAAAAGGGGTGGGGGGTGGGGCACAAGCTTTAAGATTGATAAAGGAGAAATGAGAGTAGATACAATCTGAAAGGTTTAGAGAGAAGAACCAGGAGAAGATGAAAGAGAAGAAAAAAAGGGGTGGTGGGTGGGTCACAAGCTTTCAGATATTCCCCTAATCTGAATTGTTTGCACTGAAGAAGATTTTTATAGGGTTATAGTTAGAGAACTTTGGGAGTAAGAAAATAATATTCTAGATCCAAGTCTTTCTGCCATGTTTAGAGACAAACTCTTTGTAATATATTTCTCATATATCTAGATCTATCTATATGGAGGTTCCACCAATTTACATAAACTCCTCCCCCCTTTTTTTGGGGGGGGTGTGTGGAGCCCTAGTGATTATATTTGGTTTGGTTCATGTAACATGTAGTGCTGGCTCTCCTGCAGATGCATGTGCACATTAAGCGGCATTTGATGAAGGACTTGCCTGAAACAGACGAGGCTGTTGCACAATGGTGTAGAGATATATTTACTGCCAAGGTGCCTACTAACCCTTGTTTCAAGTTTTGTATTCATTTGTCTAACAGTTATGCAAATCTGAAATGTTTATCATATGCAGTGGGAAATGAAATAGTAGCTTTAAAACAGTTGCATATTCTTGATCCCTAAATGTACAAACAATTTATCTGGTTGTGCATGCAGTAAACTCATTTATCAGTTTCCTTCTTGTTGTTTGCTTTTGGCCTACCAGGATGCATTATTGGATAAACATGTAGCTGAGGACACGTTTGGTGATCAAGAGTTACAGAATACTGGTCGGCCAATAAAGTCTCTTTTGGTGAGATATTTGTTCTAGAGGCTCACTGACCCCATTCATTTCACTGTTCTGGGGTTGCAGGGTTGTTTTTCTGATTAGCTTGTTTATATTTGAACAGGTTGTTACCTCTTGGGCATGTCTGCTTGTATTTGGGGCTCTGAAGTTCCTCCATTGGTCTTCACTTTTATACTCGCGGAAGGGTATTGCAATAGCGGCAGTTGGTTTGGCCTTTGTTACTTTCCTTATGCAGATCTTGATTCGGTTCTCACAGTCTGAGCGCTCAACCCCTGCCAAGATTGCTCCGGCAAAGCCCAAGAATGGTGGAGAGCATCCGGTAGACAAACAGCATTAACTAACCTTTTGCTTACCAGAGGAGTCGTCCATACATTGTCAACTTCATCCACAGTTGTAATTTTGAGAACTTAGTATACTTGTAGGTGTGTTTGTCTCCCCTACTTACCTTGGCGTGTTTCCATTTTGAACTTCTAATTAGTTTTTTTTTTTTTAAAATCTCCACGCACAATATGTATGACCATCAATTCATTATTTGCTGTTCAATTACGGTAATTCTGTATAGACTCTCAAAATTGACTGTAGCAGCAGGTCAGATTTGAACTTGAACAATGGTTCTTTCTGAAAGCAAGCATGGTTATTACGCCAAGTGTGCCCTCCGATTAAAGGTAATCAGGATACAAGGACCAAAACGCATAAACACAAGTTATAGAAGCAAGTTTCAGAAGGGTCGAAATAAAAAGGATTTGACTCCATTGTTAATTTGTTACTTGACCATGAATCGGGTTCCGATGTATGAAATTACAGGGCCTATTTTAGATTCAAGGACTAGTCTTTTTCTGGATTTTCTTCAGAGATTCACGAGATTGGATGATTAGTGTAACATATATTTTTATATGAAATTTATTGGATTTGAGGATTTATTGGATATTGCACATCATTCTCTCTCTCCCTCTCTCTCCAGTTTTCTTTGTGTCATCTTCCTTTGACAAAAACAAGCATATATAGTTATAGAGAATAACTTCAATTCGGATTGTGCAAAAAGGTAGGCTTTTTTGCCCACCACTCACTAGTTGACACCTCAGCTAAAGAGAAAAAAAATGCACAAAACCATTTTGAACCATGCAGCAGCCGATCAAAGAAGAAAGAAAAGAGAAAGAAGAAGGAAGAAGGAAGAAGGAAGAAAGAAAGAGAAAGAAGAAGGAACTGCGGTTCGCTCGCCGGATCTACTTGGCCTCTCGGATCTCGCTGGTCTCATGGGAGACCCACGGTTTTGTGTGTGTGTGTGTGTGTTTTTTTTTTTTTTTCCGGCAGTGGGTCTTGCAGCCTAACCTCGCCGTTGCCGTCGCTCTACCCAGACACCTCGTGGCGACCCACCTCACAACAAGTCGACGACCGGCCACCGAGACCCATGGCTGGGTCTCACCGGCCGTGGGTCTAATTTTTTCTTGGTTTTTTCTTAGTTTTAGGATGATAAAATCCTAAAAGGGTTAACTTTTCCTCATAGGTTTTAGTTTTGAGGCATTAAAAACAAGTTTTGTGGCATTAGAATCGATTTTTGAGGCATTATAAACGATTTTGTAGGCTGGTCGGATTTATTTTTGGGTTCGCTGGAGACAAAAAGGGCCAATAGGGGTGGCCGGATCTCTCTCCCCTGGCCGTAGGGGTGGATTGCGGCCACCCCCAGTGGCCAGATCTTTTTTTTTTTTTTTCCGAAAGTCGCCGGAGAGGCGGTTTGGTTAGGTGATTAAATGATTGGGTGTTTTGATTTTATTTTTAGTGTGTGCATTTGTCTTAATAAGATGAGGTGTCAATTTTTTATTGGTGATAAAAAGGTGGCAAAAAGGTGAGTCTTTTTGCCATGACCGAACAGCAGCACCTCTCATAGTTATATAGAAACAAGCCTATATAGTGATATAGCACGAGTCCACTTGCTCGGGCAGATGGTTAGGCTGTCTGAGTAGGTGGGAGCCTACATGCACACAATATGGGCAACGTGAGAGGTTAAGTGGCCAGGCCTCCTACTTGCTCGGGAGGTGCCTAGATTGTCTAAACAAGTGCTCGAACATCTGCCCAAATAAGGCTCCATCAAACCTCTCACACATAATAAAAATGATAGGAGGAGGAAATATTAAGTAGTGCTATTCTTTAGGAAAATAAGATTGCGCAGCGGAAAATAAATGCTATTCTTCACTCTTCAGGTAGTCTACGGAGTGGCTCTCACATCCCCTTCTCAGCTTGTCAAAAGTGCCCAATAAGCAGTGGAAGAATTTCATCAGGCATCTTAGACCTTTGGACATAGTAGGGGGTGATATTATTCGGCAAGAGCGACAATGATGGCAGAAACCTCATTGGGGTGCAGCTTTTTATAGTATGAACAAGAAGATGGGAGTGAGGGTGATAGTAAGAGATTGGTTGGGTCTTGTTCTTGCATCTATGGGTACCACAGTCCCCTTTATTACTGACTCAACCATAACCAATGCAAAGGCGGCTTAGAAGGTTGTAGCATTTTGTAGCAATTTAGGATTCCAACAAGTAATCCTTGAGGGAGATGCGCTGAAATTTGTGAATACTTTGCGACATGCAAACTTTTTTTTTTTGGGTTATTTAATTGATTAAGGATATTTAAGTTAGGCCGAATAGTCTCTAATCATGTTTCGTTCAACACATTCAAAGGGTGGAAAACGAAACGACCTACCGATTGGCAAATGCAGTTCTTCATTAATCTTTACTCAATTTGGTGAATGGAAGATAGACCCAATTTTATTCAAAATATTGTAGTTGTTGAGCAAGAATTTTTGTCCTAATTTTTAATGCAAGAATGTAGTAGCATTAGTCTAAAATATTACCATTAGAAGGAAGCTTAATATACTTTTTGATTTGTTAGCCCTTTGAAAAACAAGATCCAATTATTTTCTTTTTTACTTGGGCTTTAGCCAACATGGGCAATTTTGAATTAAAAACTTCCAGTTACAGCACATGTAGACGAAATTTAGCCCTTTTTTTGTGCGACGAGTTAATACAAACTAGGGAAGGTGCCCAACACACGTAGACGTAGTCACCGCCCGCCCGTGACTCGACCACCGACCATCTCTCTCTCTCTCTCTTCAATAGCTTTCTCACTATCCGACTTTGGGCCTCTTGAGATTGTGTTTGAGAGGTTTAAAAGTACTTTTAATACTCAAAAAATCTATTTAAAGAAAAACAGTATTTGTTTAATAAAAAAAAATTAAAAGCACATTTAAGGATTTAAAAAGCCTAAAAATGACCACAAAAAAAAAAACTTTTGACAAAAACTTAAAAATGAAGCTTTGCTCAAAAGCTCTTTTTAACTTAAAAATTTTACATATCAAACGTAATCCCAAACAGGCTCTTAGAGTCCGTTTGTGAGTGTATTTTCAAAGAAATAATTTGTGTTTTTAAACCAAATTGCAATTTTGGAATGTTTGAGATTGTGATTTTATAAACGCAAATTTTAAAATCGTGAAAAAATCCGCGATTTCAATAAGTAGACTAGAAGGTGCTTATTTGAAAAAAATGCAAATTTAAACTAAAATCACAATTTTGCTTAAAAATATATTTGAGACAATATTTACTTATTTGACCATGAAATTGTAATTATATACTAATGTTATCCAAACACTTAATTGATAAAAAATTATTTCTTAACATGTTTTATCATCTTTTTATCAAATAGCTATACAATTTTAAAAAGTATAGATTTTAAAAACATAATTTTTAAAATTACACTTATTTTGAAATTGACCTCGGACCCTTATATGAACTTCTAAATACACAGTAAACACTTAACTAAAAAAAGCAGAATGTTTCAAAAAAAAAAAACCTTAAAAAAGCAGAAAAAAACCCAAACAAACAGCAAGAAAAGCCAACAAAAACCGACCCAAAACCCAGAAAACCTAATACCCGAGACCCACCCAAAGAACTCAAACCTTTTTTATTTTATTTTATTTTATTTTTGTTTTTGAATGTAAAAGCACTCGTACCCTAAACCCCCAGACAAAACGAAGTTGGAGCACAACCCAAACCGTTGAACTCGCCATTCCCCAGTCACGCCTGCTGCTGCTGCCACGGGTTGAACGTCTGCTCTCTTCAGGCCTTCCACAGCACAACGTGACGCTTGATCTCAGACAGATTGTCCAGCGCCCATTGCCTTCTATATCAGCAACACCGTCATGGCTCAACCCCTAGAGGTCTCTCTCTCTGTATTTTTACATGTATTTGTGTGGTTCCTTAACTTTGCGTAATAGGTTATGCCAGTAAATTATTAAACTTCTTATTCTTTTTGGCTGTTTAATGATGAAAGTAGCTAAGTTTATGGTGCTATATTAGTGTCCCACTTGGGTTGAGTTGAGTTTAATCTTAACCATATTTGTTTATAAGCTATTGGTTACCTTCTCATTGTAAGCCAGTTTTCAAAAGTAAGTTCTACCCAAAGTTGGTATTATTTGGTATTAAAGCGGCCATCATGTTAAGTATGGGATTAAATGCAGCTCGTCCAATATGAGATAGAAGGGGTTGCAGCTTTGTGGAGTCATGGAGGGGGCGACTTATAGGCTGAATTAAAATGTCTTGATATTATGCATAGTATAGTGTTAAGCTATTGATTATCGATGGGTGAGTGGAGCCACAAAAAGGGAAAGGCTACTATAGGGTCAATGTTGATAGTAGCATAGTAGTATAGTATAGTGTTCATCGGGCCAGTCTCAATAGAATGAGCCAAGGTGGACGCCGGCTACGGAGCGTGGTGGTATGTTACGATTTTAGTGTCTCACATGGGTTAAGTAATCTTAGTCATGTATATATAAATTTTTGGGAACCCTCTCCTCACAAGCCGGTTTTCAAAGGTGAGTTCTACTCAAAGTTTGTATCTATTTAATGGAACCAAGTAATTTTATGGAACTCAGTTTAGTGGAGGAGATACTTAATATGATGGATTTGGCTGGTTTGTGTCTTGCATTGTTGGAAATTCAAACTAATGTGAGCGTTTTCCTCTTCTTTTTTTTTTGAATAAAGAATGAGATTCATAATTTCATTATGTTTTCTATCTCTTTCTTGACACTTAAAAGTAAAAAGTAGGGCTTAAGCTGAGGACTGAGTACAAGTTTTCGGTTTTTACTTGTGATACATTTTTGAAAAGTGCTTATCTGATAATGCAGATACTCTCCAGGTTTTTTGCGGTAGATTTTCTGTATAGCAAATTCGAAATGCAAAGTTATTTGTTATGCTATGAACTTTTTAATTTTTAATTTTAATTTTTTTAAAAAAGGAAATCAGGCGTGAAGACTTAACCGTTATGCGTATTTGTTATGATTGAATCTTATTACGGTTGGCAGTTGAAAAAATTCTTTTAGCTTATGATTGTTGGTTTAGCTTATGTGTATAGCCAATTCTCCTGATCTCTCTCTCTCTCTCTCTCTCTCTTGTGCGACTTGATCTTTTGTGTGAACTTGCCACTAAATGCACTGAGTGCACTACTAAATTCCATTGAATATGGAGTTCACCATAGTTGTCTTAACCTGAGCATTACTGCAGGGTACTACGAAGTCTTTCGAAGCTGTTAGGTTCAGTTTCTTTACAGATGAAGAGGTTCGAAAGCATAGTGTTGTGAAGATTACAAATCCAGTTTTGCTTGATAGTATGGACAGACCGGTGCCTGGTGGATTGTATGATCCAAAATTGTGCCCACTAGATGAAGGGACACCGTAAGTCTCTTTTAACCCACCTATTTAGATTGAGTCCTATACTTGCTGCTTTCTGTCTTACATTATTCACATTTAAGGCCACATGCTTGTTTATGTCTCTGTCGGAATCTGATGACACCTAGGATGAATGGTCTGTTCTGTAATTAATATTCCTTTATTAGTTTTATCATCTGGTGGTCTGTTCTGTAATTATTATTCCTTTGCTAGTTTTATCATCTTTTTTTTGGTTAGGCTTATTGTCAAAGTTTTAGTCATCCTTTTTTTGTTCCCCCCCCCCTTCTTCTCTGTCTCTGCTTCTGCTTCTATCCATTAAACTGTATGTCCCAGTTTAATTGAAGAACAAATATGTAAATTTAGAGGTAGATTGCTCATGCCCACGTTGCTAGTAAGGGGGATATTTTAAAGTAATAAAATAACACGCATATATCTTTTCACTGATTCAATTGGCAATTTTTTAGTAAGGTTGGGTTTTTTTATTTTTTTTTCTCTCTCTCTCTCCAGCTTGAACTGATCATAAATGGATTCTTCACCATGTAACAAATTTTGCCCATATTGTTGGTTTACTGGAAATAATTTTGTGATATTGTATGATGGTTAGTAGGTGCATTTGTTGTAAAATACCGGGCAATTTTGTAACATAGGGATGATAAAGTTCTTTGTTTCTGATGCAGTTGCAAGACATGCGGGCAGCGTTTACTCCTTTGCCCTGGCCATTTTGGTCACATTGACCTTGTTTTATCAGCCTATAATCCGTTGCTATTCAATATTCTCCACAGTCTTCTTCAGAGTACTTGTTTCTTTTGTCACCATTTCCGGGCAAGCAGAAGCCAGGTATTTTCACTTTAATGGGGCAATAAATAGTACCTCCTGGGCCTCATGAAGCCTATTGTGCTTTGTTCCTTCACTGACCTTGCTTTTTGAATGTTATTTTCTTTTTTTTTTTTTTTGAATCCTTGTTGGATTTTATATCTTCTCTAATGGTTTTCTTTTGAATTTTTATACGAATTTAAGGTTGAGACATGTGTTTCTCAATTGGAACTCATTGTGAAAGGGGACATTGTTGGGGCCAAAAGGTTGGACTCGGATACATCGAGTGAAACCTCATATCCAGATGACATTGATGTGAGCCAGTATAATGATAAGGAGCATTTATGTAATCAAGGATGGACCTCTCTTCAGTTTACTGAAGCAATGTCTGCTTTGAGAAAATTGCTGAAGCCAAGATCTGGGGTCTGTAAGAACTGTGAGGCCAGAAATCCTAAAATCAGTAAACCTACTTTTGGATGGTTTTATATGGTAAGTTTTTTCATGTCATCACAGCTTGAAAATTGTCCATGTGACCAGCGATAGTTCCTTTCTTATTTGCTTTTTTACTTTTGGTGATATTTGAAGGATGATTTTTTTTTTTGAGTTCTTGTAGTAAAATGCATGGATTTATTTGTCTGCTCGTGCCAACATTTTCTGTTGATTTTGTTTTGTGTGTGTGAGGCTTTGGAAGCCTGGAACTTTTGACAATAACATACAGAAACCAGTAACCAACCCAATTTCAATAGGAAGTGAAAAAAAAAAAATCTTGGAGTGATCCACAGGATGGGATTGGCTATTAAGATGCCCTTTATTTAAAAAATTGCTCAAATTTAATTTGTACAGCACATTCCATATCTGACTGTTTGATTATGTATGCAATTTTGTGTTTATCTAAAGACTTCACCTAACTAATTATTAAGAAACATTGCAGGCATTTCCGCTCCTTGATTCCTGGAATAATTAATGTTTTGTATTGCTCTGCTCTTTCTCCATTGCATCTTTTTGCTTGTTAATCGAGATTCATTTGTTCATGATTATTAAAAAGAGAGAATGCTCTATGCATAGTCAAAGCATCTTGTTCCTTGCTCATGCAATACTAATTTGAAGAAGGGATAGGAAATTCGTTTTTTTTTTTTTTTGGATAAGTAGGGATAGGAAATTCGTAATGGATTAAGCAACAAGATTTGACCTGCAAGATCGATGGAAGGTTTGAAGGGGGTCTATTTAGAAGGATGGTCCCTGCTTTCTTAGATTGATGCTTCTCACTTTCTGATGTAGGACAGAAGTTAGAATACCAAAATTGATGTAGAACGGAAGATTTGAAACCAAATCTTATGTAGGAGAATCTGGAAAGCAACTTGTTTTAGGGTTTAGGACAAGTTACGGCTAGGATTTTGGTGGGAAAAAGGCTGGAAAATATTAGGGAATATAGGGTTTTTTAATGGTAAAACAAAAGGTTAGGATTTGGAGATGAAATATAGAGGAAACACTTAGCGTTTGGCTTGCTATTTTTGGGCTTCGAACAGTAACTCTGAATAGTCTTTTAATCCTTTTTTTTTTTTTTTTTTTGGGATTGTTTGAGTGCTATTTGATGGCTAGGTGGTTTGGGGTTGTTAAAGATCAGATCATATATTGGTTGGAATTCAAAACAAAATTGCTGGAAACTGAAAAAAGAGAAAAAAAGAAGAGACAAGCCTAGGTAATAGGTATAATTCCTAGTTTTCCTAAGCATCACACTTAGGGTTCCTTAGTATAACTCCTAGGTTTCACCCAACGGTTAGCTAAAAGACAACAAAGGAAAACAAAGAGAGAGGACAGAAGGAGAAAACAAAATCAGAGACAATAACAATTACAATGTTAAAGTAAATTTTTTTTTTTTGATAAATAAGTAAGCATATCATTGAAAAGCGCAGAGAGGCGCAACCCAAATACACAGGAAGTGTACAAAGACACCCCTTTAAAGAGAAAAGTAAGACAATGTTAAAGTAATTTAATGGGCTGATAACTAATTTTTCTCTTTGGGTTGATTTTTGTAGAGTGGTATGTCGGGTGGCAATGCTAGGCGGAATGTGATTCAAGGGTGCAAGGTGGGAAGGTCATTAACTGGTGGAACTAATGGAAATACTTTGCTTGAGGTGCAAAACACCAATGATAAGACTCCCTTGGGGGATGTTGTTGATACTGCTGAAACAGAAACCTCCAGTGCTACCTCTTCTGGAGCTCAAGATAGTCCTACAAGAAGGCATAGAAGAAAAGGAGGGGAAGTGCCTCTTGAGTTCTTTAAGCAGAAGGGTTTATTTTCGGGACCTCTATTACCATCAGAGGTATGCTACTTGGGGAAGTTTCTTTTTTACAATCTTAATTGCCTATGTTTATGGTTGTCATGACTTGGGTTCAATGTTATAGAAACCTATTCTGGTTTTGAAGTAAAGTTTTCTCTCTTTCTCCATTTTTTTTCCTTTCTAATTTACAGGTTAAAGAAATTGTGAAGCTTCTTTGGGAAAATGAGAGACAGCTCTGCTCATTTATCAGTGATATACAGCAGCAGGGACTTCAAATGAAAGATGCTTACTCTATGTTCTTCTTAGAGACTATTCTTGTACCTCCAACCAAATTCCGCCCTCCAGCCAAGGCAGCTGGTTCAGTATGTACTTGTTCTTGAAAGAAAATCTTGCTCTTTTTCCAAAAAGTGGGGTTTTGTTTTCTTCTATTCCTGCTTGACTTTATTTTCCCTTTATTGTCGCTATCCTGGAAAATATTATGTTGGTGAAGATATCTGTGCTGTGGTTTTGTTGGCAAATCAAGCAATCTTAATAGTTGGTTTTCTTTGCTTCCCACCAAACATATTAATCAGATTATCACATGAACGATGTTTATGCATTGTTGCGATGCTTGCACATTGCGTCCTTTGAAAAATATTATAAACTTATTCACATTATAGTTGGCATGGTCATTGGTTCTGTCGGCCTGTTTTTGAGACAATGTATGTGAATGGTGGTTAAATTAGGAAGAAAATGATAAGTCATGTTAGGAGCATGCATTGTGGACCTAATACGATAAGAGATACTCTCATGTCCTCTCATGGAGCATCTGAGAGAGATAAAATTGCTTTGGAATTTTAGATAACCCAATTAATTTGCGTAAAATCACTTTTTGAAGATTTTTTAGATCATTGTAATTTTAAATCTTGATTTTTTTTTTGTGTCTTTTTTGCACACATGTTATGTGCTAGAGCAATTTGCCCCACTCTTCTTGCTCTGAGTATTTTCTGGACCCATTGGAGTGTTCATTATGACAACTAAGCTAGGCTGGTCTCTATCATGGTAAAGTTGTAATTGTGCCAAACAGTATCGTAAATAATCATAACACGCTCTAAAGGCTGTTGTTTATGTTAGTAGCAATTCAACTTGTTTTAGTGTCAATTTATTTATTTGTCGGCAATTTATTTATTTTTGCTAAAGCCCCCTTTTTTGCTTATACTTTTTGTTCTGTGCTTGTAATACTTGGAAACTGTTGACTACTTTAAATGTGACAAAATTGGAAAAGAATAAGAATAATGTAGCTTCTACTTGAAGGGTGAGTGAGTTGTTTGTGAGTTAAGAGGGGACAATTGGAAAGTACAACTTTGAAAATATGTAAGTTGGATGCTTTGTGTTTAATGTGGTGTCCTTGGAGAGAGCGAAACACAAGGAGTTTTGAAGATTGTGAGACTGTGATGTTAGAGCTGAAGAAAATGATATTACAATTCCTTCCTTTATACATGGAATAGTTTGCTTGGTTCTATTGTCTTTAAGGATTCTCTTGTACACGTCCTGTGTACTAGCTTACTAGGGTTGGACCTCTTTGCACTTTTAATGTTTCAATGAATTTGAATTACTTATCAAAAAAAGAAATTCTATTATTGTTACATGCAAAGTTGAGTAAGGTTCAGTATTTTGTTTTTGTTTTGGCACCAAGTGAAAAGGGCTGGGAGAGTGTGTGTGTTGGGGGCACTCCTTACGCTATGGCGCGAGGAAGGCATCCTGGGTGTAATACCTGATTGATCCCATAGAGTTTGGTACTCCCCCCCCATTGCAACATGTGTAGTGGGATGAATAAACTATTTTTTAATTTGTATCTACTACATTCTCTTGATTTTAAGGATGCTTTATTGAATTACATATTTGGTGTTATTCTAGGTAATGGAGCATCCTCAAACTGTTTTGTTGAATAAGGTGCTACAATCCAATATTTCATTGGGAAATGCGCATGTTAACAACTTAGAATACTCAAAGATTGAACGGCATTGGATGGATCTCCAACAATCTATAAACGTGCTGTTTGATAACAAAGCTGCTACAGGTGAGCATAAATTGATGCTATCTTCATCGATTGGACTTCTAATTTCTGTTATGTTTTTGAATGTGAGTAAATTCTTTAGATTCTCTTTTGATTGCATTTCAAATATCTATAATCAAATTACTTATAAAAGAAAATCTATTAATCGAAGTACAACATGCAATCAATGCCTTGCATTTATTGGCTTTTATTTTGATCAATGATGAAAATCCTATGTCTCTCCATTACTCCTTGCCTCACTTACCCTTTTTAAACTACGTGTGTAATGTTGTGTATATGCTTCTAAAGTGTATGATTGTAATTAATGGCTTGTGCTTTATCTTAGAGTTTGTGTTGATAAAATAAGGATTGTGGTATATTCCAAAGATTACCTGGGGAGAACTGGTCATGGGTAGAGTTATTTGAATTGAAAAAAAAAAGTGTTCTACTTTGTTTGCATTGTTAATACTTATTTGTGTGCATTGGATGATTTAGTGTATGTCCTTGGCTTTGTCAATGCATGTCCCTTGTTTCAAGTATAATATGTAAGCATTTAATAATCAGCCTGTAGCAGCTAACACCAGTTTTCCTTTCTGTACTTATGGTAGGTCAAGGTCGAAGAGATATATCTTCAGGAATTTGTCAGTTGCTGGAAAAGAAGGAAGGCATTTTCCGCCAGAAAATGATGGGAAAGAGGGTTAATTTTGCTTGCCGCTCTGTCATATCCCCAGATCCCTATTTAGCTGTAAATGAGATAGGAATTCCTCCATACTTTGCACTAAGATTAACCTATCCTGAGGTAAGAATGGACAAATTTTAATTATCATCGTGTAGCAATGAATATGTTTTTGTTCCTTACTTTATCCCTCTAATTACTTAATTATAGAGCCAAAGGTAATGCTCTTGATGGAATCTTGTCGCATGAGGGTGATTGTTGGATTCCTTCTAAAAGGAAGTCATTTGAAGTTAAGTCTTACTACAAGGTGTTATCTACTCCCTTAAGGTCCCTTTTTCCTTGGAAGAGTATTGTCTACTCTCTCAAGAATAATGTTCTTTGTGAGGATGACAACTTTAGGAAATTTTTTAACTTTGGATAGTTTACAAAAGATAAATGTTATTTGTGGTGGAATGGTGCTGTATGTGTAAGAAATGTCTATTGCTCATCTTCTTCTCCATTGTGAGGTTGCAAAAGAATTGTGGAGTGCATTTTTTAGTTGTTTGGTATTGCTTGGGTAATGCCTGGAAGGGTGAGCCAGTTGTTGATAAGTTGGAGTGGATAGTTGGAAAACTGTAGTGCTTTGAAAAAAGGAGGTTTGCTCCTTTGTGTTTAATGTGGTGTCTTTGGAGAGAGCGAAATATAAGGAGCTTTGAAGATTGTGAGAATGGATTGTTAGAGATGAAGAAGATGTTACAATCCCTTTATACATGAAGAGTGGCATGGAATACTTTGCCAGTTTCTACTTTTTTTGAGTTTTTGGAATTTTGTTCTTTTTTATACTTTAGGGTTCTCTTGCATATTTCCTGTATATTAGTGTTGCACCTTTTGCGCTTTGAATGAATTTACATTACTTATCAAATATATATATATTATCACTATATCTTATTTAATTTAGTTATCTGTTTGATCTATTATTTGTTATCTGTAGAAATGAATTAACCTGCACTTGGTTATGAAGCATATTGCTTGCATCTTGATTGCAATAAATTTGCCAATCATGACCATTCATGTATGTTGGTCCTACTTGTGATCCATGTAGGTCAATAATATTGACCCTCGTACATTGGCTGGTTTGAGTTTTGGCATTGAAGCATTGTATGGCAAAGATTGCTTGTGAATAATGTCCCCTTGGATTATAACTACATAGTTGGCTGTATTCCTAGATAGTAAGTGTAGGTGTGGACACTCTTAGTCCAGTATGCTCAATGTAGCACAAAGGACTATTTGTAGGAGAGAATATGAGAGGAAATTTTCTTCTCTATATGCTTTTTGTGTTGGCCTGTTGCTTGCTTTATTCAATCTGTAGGAGCATGTAGGTGTCTTTTCTACAAGATGTACTTTATTCAAAATGTCAGGGAGGCGCACTAGTCCTGATGGGAGCAGTAATTCTTTTTCATTGATTTTGTATTTGGATACTGGTTGTTGGTAAGATTCAGGACAAATTCTGATAGTAATTATTAGCTTTCTGTGTATTTTCTTCTATGTTCTATTTTCTTCCATTTAACACCTATTATTCCTGATGGCTTGTAACTGTCTTCCATGTTGGACTTCCTTTCAGCCAGTGTTGCACTCATATTTTTTATCCTCAACTGTCTTGATTCTCTTGTTTACTAGAAATATTTTTTTTAGATAAGTAATAAACCAATCTCATTCAAAGTGTTAAGGAGATCCTAATTACACATGAGGTATACAAAAAATGGAACCACCTAACTAGAAAGGGCAAAATGAACAAGGAAGTCACTATAACTAAGCGACAAAGGAGACACATATACTGTCACCCATAGATACAAATTTCATAGAACAGAGATAAAATTCCCACGTAGGCAGAATTTTCCACACTGCAGCACTTCTAGGCCTGCCAAAGGTCCATCAACAGTTGAAGAAGTCTAAAACACGTGTAGACATAACTCAGAACATCCCAAAACGACTGAAAAAAGCACTCCAAATGTTGGATGCCACATCGCAATGGAGAAGAAGGTGAACCATAGAATCTCCATTCCTCTTGCACATACAACATCTATCCATCACAATGATATGCTGCCGACCACGCAAAGAATGCCCTCTTGAAGGAGCTTGAGTCCGCCATACACTCTTCCAGGGGAAGTGGCTGCCTGCAGGAGAAGCCAAACACGTGCGAAATTTCAGTGGGTCTATTCTATTATTGATGCTGGATATTTAAATGTATTATTTTTCCCAGACTGACAACCTACCTATACACTCTTACACACACATGTAGAAGACAAGACTGGACTGGTTTGTTTGTTTTTCTGATGGATGTGCAACCCCAGATGGGTGTTTGGCAAATAATTTATTTTGGACCTTTGCTGGTTTGGGGGTTGTATCGGGTTTTTTGGGGCTCCTAGGGCTGTTCATTTGGGGGTTTTTAGGCCCTTTGCTGGTTTTGGGTTGTATCGGGTTTTTTGGGGCTCCTTGGTATACTTTTTGTGTACCTAGAGGCATTGGTGTTTTGGGTTTCCTTTGTATGCTTGAGGCGCTTTGCGCTATCCTTGTGTACTTAGAGGCGCTTGGCGCTTTTTTTTGATATATAATACACTGACTTATCAAAAAAAAAATTTATTTTGGACCTTTACTGTGCAAAAAGGTGGACAATGTTGCCTTTGTTTTGGGTTTTGGGTTTTTCTTTGCTTTTCTTGCTTTTGTTTTTTATTGGTTTTTTTGTGTACACTTCCGGTGTACTTAGGGTGCCTCACACTTTCATTCTTATTTTTATGTACTTTTGATTACGTATGAATAAAAAAGGTGGACAATCTGAAATCTAGAATTTTAAATTCTTTGCAAATTACTTGAGGTATTTGAGGTGCGACCTAGTGAATGGCCTTTTGTTCGTTCGTTTGCCATATGTTGTAAAATAACGACATTGAGATGAGTCTTTTTTTTTTTTTTTTTAATTATTCTTTTTGATTATTACTTGGAAAAGTTTGTATGTATGGAACTCATGTATCTATGATATTTTTGAATTACATACTGTGCCTTTAGGTGCAGGGAAATGTTGTTAGTATAAAGATGCCTTGATTTTGAGTTCCCCATGTTTCGTTTTTGCTGTTGGTATTTCTGCAGAGGGTGACTCGTTGGAATGTTGAGAAGTTGAGGAAGGCTGTCATCAATGGTCCCGATATCCATCCTGGAGCTACACACTACATTGATACGATAATACCGGCAGGCCAAAGCAAAAAGAGCGTGATCGCCGCACATCAATATCGAGAAAAGTACCATCCTCTCAAGGTCTTCTCACACAACATGGGAAAGGCTGCGATTATGAATTCGAAGGCAAATTTGTACGTCGCCACTTGCAAGATGGGGATATTGTTCTTGTAAACAGACAGGTACTGGTTGATTAGACTTCACATATATAATTTCTTATGCATATCCATATGTGATGAGAGGTGCAAGCTTCTTATTTTCTTGGCTGACATTATCAAAATTATCGGAATGTGAGGAGGGGCACTAAAGTGCTGCAAACATGTGCTGAAAGGGCTTACGATGTTCATCTGTTACCTTCTACATGGTTGTTAAGTGCAATCCAGATTGTAGAATCCTACTATCTTATGACACCAGAACTGCCATCTGATCTGGAATGCATGGAAACTCATTGGTTGGTGGGTTTGGGGTGGGATCTAGAGTTGGGTCACGGATTGGGCTGGATTGCAATCCTATCCATACAAAATTTTGCTGCTTTGTGGGCTTTCTTTCTTTGCCCTACTTAAAAGTTTGGGGTGTTTTTGTCCGACTTGAAAAATCTGGTGTTTGTAATAAAAACATATGCCCTTGGGTAAAAAATCCATTCAACCCACCCCAAACAAAACTAAAGCCCATGGTCCGCTCCCAAATTGAATCGACATTTGTTCACAATCAGCTCAGGTTTTCCCCTTCCTTCTCTTCTCTTATCTCTTCACTATCTTCTGTTAGGTTTTTTTTTTTTCTCAACTAGCAAAACTTTTTTCTATTTTCTCAACTACTCCATCCCAAATAACTTTTAAGAGTGCCAATTTCTTCATGTTTTCTACTCCACTTGTCATGTCCCAGCCCATTATTCCACTTTTCATGTCCTTGTCTACGTTAAGCTGCCTTGTCAGGGTCATGGAAAGTACTGCAATACGATGCACTATGTTAGTGTTTTTGTTTTTGTTATTATAAGAGTTTATTTGGGAAACAATGAGACACAGGAGTAGGAGAAAGCCAACCAAGGTAACTCTTAACACAAGGCAGGATTACAACTCCTATCTTATCCAAAGAGCCACAAGAATCATTTGAACTAGATTGCAATGGTGATTTTTGTATTTAATGTTATAAAGTATCTTGGTAATTTAGCTTGAAATGCTACATAAAAATTAAAAAAAAAAAAAAAAAAAATTCATTTAGAAGACATCAAAGTCTCTAAGTTATCACTTTCGGCTTATTCAGAAGCCTTAGAGAACCAGTAGCCGTTATAACAGCATCTTTCTCTCCTTTTGCTAGTTGTAGCCCTACATTGATAGCTTCTAACCCATGACACAACTGGAAACTACTGAAGAAGCCATAACATATTTTAATTTGATATGCATGGAATGCTTCTAAACCAACCTCTGGATTAAGCTATGACATGCCTCTTAACCACTTACCAAGAAACCATTTCTAATTTAGTTGGCTTTTCAAATTATTTTTTGGCGTTTTTCTGTCTGATCTGAATTGTATCTTATCACTGGATTTTTCATTTTTTTTTTTTAATAATTGGTGGGAGAGTTTGACTAATAAATTTTCATTGCAGCCCACTCTTCACAAGCCCAGTATAATGGCACATGTAGTTCGTGTGTTAAAAGGGGAAAAAACAATTCGTATGCACTATGCAAACTGCAGGTACCATGCAGCTCGCTTTTTTTAGTATTATTATTTTCTTTTGTGCATATATGTTATGTATGTACTTGTATCAATTTTACGTCTTCTTTTTATGATTTGACTATTGAGGTTTTCCTTCCAAGCATGTGTTGATTAATGGTTTTGATTCCAGTACATATAATGCTGATTTTGACGGTGATGAAATGAATGTACATTTCCCTCAAGATGAAATTTCTCGTTCTGAAGCTTACAACATTGTAAATGCAAATAATCAATATGTCAAGCCCACAAGTGGTGAGCCCATTAGATCCTTGATTCAGGTATCATTTATTATATTTTATAATCTTTAGTAATGAGATGCTTTTTCTCCTTATAATATTATAATGTCTCTTATTTATGAAAAAAATAATAAAAAAAAATTATAATGTCTCTTATCCATTATTTATTTATTTTTTCTAATATTTTGCAGGATCATATCATTAGCGCTGTACTTCTTACGAAGAAGGATACTTTTTTTAATCGCGATCAGTTCAACCAGCTTCTTTATTGTGCTGGCCTCTCCGCATCTACTCCAGTTCCTTTTTTTGGAAAATTTGGCCAGAAAGTTTGCATATTAAACTCTGAAGATGAGATGAAACCCCTTCTGCCAGCAATATGGAAACCAGAGCCTCTTTGGACTGGGAAACAGGTTAGCATTGGTTAAATCTGGAAACTAATTCTGTATTTCAGTCTTATTGTCAAGACCAGTTCAAAGCATAAAATAGATGATTTCTTTTGCTGACTGTGTTTGAAGCATGACTATATTTAATGTTTTTGGACCTCTGAATGTGAACTTAACAAATCTGTTCCATTGCATTGCATGGTTTGTCAAACAAAAAAGTTGGTGGCATATTGTAGATGATTTCATGGTCTGACTATATTTTTCTTGAATTTTCCCTTTCTAGGTCATTAGTGCCTTGCTAAATCATATTACCAAAGGTCACCCGCCATTTTCTGTTGAAAAAGATGCAAAACTCCCACGTGATTTTTTCAAGAGTAGAAGTAATGAAGATGAACTGGACAAAGAGAAACCAAGGGGAGGGAGAAAGGTTGATGAAGATGCTTCAAAGAGAAAGGAGCCTGATGAAGATAAATTGTTGATATATAAGAATGACTTGGTGCGTGGTGTTATTGACAAGGCCCAGTTTGGTGAATATGGTTTGGTTCATATGGTGCATGAGCTTTATGGCTCAAATACTGCAGGCATCCTGCTTTCTGCGTTGAGTCGTTTATTGACAAACTTTTTGCAGGTCAGCCAGCTTTGATTGTAAATTTGCAAATTAACTGTTAATCTTTTTTCAAGAATTATTTTCACAACTTTGGACAAATAATTAGACTTGCAATATGCCATATAATGCTTAAAAGACCCTGGATGGATCTTTATGATTCAGATGCATGCGGCCACATGTGGAGTAGACGATCTTTTGCTGATGTCGAAAAAAGACTATGAGAGGGAAAAAAATCTTCAAGATTGTGAGAAAGTTGGTGAAGATGTTCATCTTTTGTTTGTTAATGGCAAGGGTGGTGATGAAATAGGTATGCTATTGTTCGTGTAGAAATCTCTACATTAAACCTCTTGTTTCCTGTGCCAGTGTGATAATATTTTGATCAATGTGGTCGAGAACTATGAAAAATGAAATAGTTTTAGGTCAATATGTTAACTCTTAGATATTAAAAGGTGTCGATGTTATGGATGATGGTTGGTGACACAGATTTTCAATTCTCTTCTTCTTCTTGCTTGCTCCTCCTCGGTGCCTATGGTTCAATAGGGTATTGACACAGGTATATATTTTGACTGAAGCAATCAAGTGCAGAAGCACCAAAACTAGAACTTTACTGTTCTTTCGTAAAATGATTGGTATGAGAAGACATATAAGAGGTATTGAATGATGGTTTGGAAATCATAATGCTAGAGCTAGCATATTTACATGTCTGTGAATGCCTGTTTCTGTTCCCTCCCATCTTTTATTTTCTCTGCGTTGACTTGTAGACCTAAACCTGGATTTTCCTTCTCATGGTCATATAATGCTCATAACGCTGCTTATGTCGTATAAAAAGTCATGTTTCTTTTTGCTGTCTGAAGCGCAGAGAGATAATGGATATAGTTTTTTTGAGGATGATGTTTTAGGCTTCTTGTGGCTTTTAGTGATTTATAAGAGTGTTTATGATAAGCTGATTTCACAATCAGTAGGTGAGAAAGATGCATTGAGGTAATGATTTACTGAAAAATCTTGAAGGGCATGAAAACTACCTCTATTGGAACCCATTATTACTTACAATCTCAATTAGAAGGCTTCTTGTTTGAGAAATGTTGACGGTCTAAACATCCTTTGGATGGAGATGTGGTTTTCAAAATATTCTAAAACCTTCAAACCCACATTACATGTTTCTTTCTGAGGTTCTTTTTATAACCTTCGTGTTCTTATTTCTGAATCAGACTGCAGCTCTACCACTGCAGTTTACCCTCCTGTCAGCTAGAGGCAAGTTGGAGCTGTGGGCATTATACTAGAATGGTTTAGGGGGCAGCAGGAATAAAATTCTTTCTTCTCGTAGGTGAACCGGTGTTGGAATTTTTCTTAAAGAAGGGGTTGTATCTTTTGGAAAATTTGTTTTGTTGGATATTTGTATTCTATCTTTTATGACCCTCTGTCCAAAGGTTCTGGTGGGGGGGGTACTTTGATAGCCTTTGCATATTTGAAAGACCTGTTTGTCCTTTTGCTTGTCTATTTCCCCCTTTTCTTTTTCTATTATTAAATGAAAAAACTGTAGCTAGCCATGCAATTACTAAGCACATTTGAGGCTGTCTTTTATCAAAGCTCCTCCAATTGAAACATCATTTGGTCTCTGTTAAATCACTACTTGTCCCAAAACGCTTAAGCTGATAGGAAGAGACAAATTTAATCATTTAATTTATATTTTAACACTCTACCTCACGTGTGGGCCCAAACTCACTTTTAATAGGTGAGACCCAACATGTGGAATATTTAATTGAAATGGAGATGTGAATGACAGAGACAGGGTTCAAACTCACGACCTCTGCTTTGATATTATGTTAAATCACCACTTGTCCCAAACCGCTTAAGTTGATAGGAAGAGATGAATTTAATAACTTAATTTATATTCTAAAAGTCTCCCCACATGACCAAGAAACATAATGGTCTCCATCCATATGAATTACTTCTTTTGATCCCCTAATTCCATTAATCATAAATGGCTGTAGCCCACATTTGGCTGGATATATCAAGAATTAATGTGGTTTATGCATTTCTTCACATATTTGGTTTATGCATGTTGTACGCGAACCTCTCCAAAACAAATTGAAATAATTGTCATCTTTCTTGCAAGAAACATCTTAACATTTGGTTCTAATTTTTGGATAAAGTTTCTATGTTCACACATATGCTTTAGAATATGTGTATCTTTGCTTATTCGTTGAGAAAGCACACATACAAACACATAATGCGTTGAGAGTTTATTTTTACTCATATCTTACTTAAGTAGCATGTATTACGATATATGATCACCATGTAGCCTACCTTTAGTTATGTTTCTTGGGAATTTTGTTTGTCTTCAATCTAGTTTCAATTTTGTATCATTTTATCCAACTTGCTTCTGCTAATGGTTATCTATTGTCTTGACTATGCTGTTAGCAGATGCAGATGTTCTGCGAGTGAATATTGAAAAAAAGATACGTAGTAATGGAGAATCGGCCATAACAGACTTGGATAGGAAGATGATAAGTAGACTTAATGAGGAATTAAGCAAGAACTTCTTCAAGGAGCTGTTGTCCAAAGGGTTATATAAACCTTCTGGAAAGAACTGTATTTCTCTCATGACTACATCTGGGGCTAAGGGTGCTACAGTAAGCTCTTGTCGTTCTCATGATAATTATCCTTTTTATACTAAATATTTGATTGAAATTCTTACTGCAAGGTCATATGGCTTTAAGTGTAGAAATTCTACGTGGAAATTTGTATTATCCTTTCAGTTCTATATTACAAGAGAAAGCAATAGCATGATGATAATGTAATTTCAATATAGTTTCTATGTGTGGGTGGATTTTATCTATGAGCAAACTATCTTAAGCTAGTCCCTTGGTGATAGCTTACTTTCTCACAGACCATTCTTTGAACTTCTTTTTTGAAGTAATTAGGGAAAAATGCACTTTACTCCCCTGAAGTTTGACTTCTTTTTTCAATTTGAACCCAATATTCAAAAATTTGCAATGTACCCTCCTAAAATTTTAAAAATTTTCAATTTAAACCCTCCATCACTCATTGCTGTCTAAGACAAAAAATTCTCATGTGAGACATGAGTGTGTTTTGGTCTTATTTTCCCCAAATTGGCCACCCCCAAACCGGCCATTTGGGGTGGCTTGGTCACCCCCAAGGAGCCAAAGGGGGTGGCCTGGCCACCTCCATTTGGTTATATTGGGGGTGGCCTAAATGGCCCTAGGGGGTGGTTACGGCCACCACTTTTTGTAAAAAAATTTATGTCTTCTTAGATAGCAATGAGTGACGGAGGGTTTGAATTGAAAATTTTTGAAACTTTAGGACGGTACATTGCAAATTTTTAAACATTGAGATTCAAATTGAAAAAGAAGTCAAACTTCAAGGGGGGTAAGGTGCATTTTTTCAAAGTAATTAATTTCGTTTTCAAGCAAGTTGTCAATTCCTTTCAAGGGTCCAACATAGACAAAAGTAGTATGGCAAAAGGCATAGTTTATTTGTTATTTGTGGATGGGAAGCTTATTGTATGCCACAATCCATTGTTTATTTAGTTCTTGTTCCTGAGATTATGATCTTGCATTTTAGTTCCATTTCTTTGTGCTCCTAATTTAATTTTTCCAATTTTACTGCCTTTAACTTCCAACTCTGGTCTTTTCTTTCTTTTCTATTAGAAAACAGACGATAATTTTAATTTTAAAGTGGAAAAATGAGTAAAGATGACAATTGCTTTTTTACATTTAGTTGTATTTAAGAGGTTAGTTTCGGAATCACAGCAATAAGTTTCTAACATTCCTCTTAGGACATTTCTCACTTGTTTGAGGTGTCATAGATTTGCTCAAAGCGCCCTAGACACCTCATCAGAGAGAGGTACTGATATGTTGATCACTAGCACACCCAAGATATTATCATTGCATAATTTACTCTTTTTTTGATAAATAAGAATATCATTGAAGCGCAGAGGGACACAACCCAAGTACACAGGAAGTATACAGACACCCCTTTAAAGATAAAAGGAAGAACATAAATCTACAAATTGATGCCTCGAAAAAACTTGAAGAATGTTCAAGACACCCACCCAATGGAAAAACAAATTAAGAAACCTATTGCTAAGTTTTGCCAGTGTCATTTCTTTATCTTCGAAACATCGAGCATTCCTCTCCCTCCAAATAGTCCACATAAGACACAAAGGAGCCTTTCCAGCAAGCAAGGAGATCAATAACCCTGCCATTCATGACCCACTTCACATAAAAAATGGAAAAGAGAACACTCCAAAGAGCACGAGCCATGTCACAATGGAGGAGGAGATGATCTATGGACTCACCACTCCTCTTACAGATACTACACCAATCAACCACGATCAAACCTCTCTTCCGAAGATAATCCAACGTGAGAATCCTTCCAAGGGCAGCCGTCCACACAAAGAAACTAACTCTAAGCGGGACTTTAACCTTCCAAATACTCTTCCATAGGAAAGAATAGCTCCTCACCTCGTGTCTCTCCGCAGAAAAAGGAAGCACACTGAAGAAAGAACGCGCCTCAAACAGCTTCCTCTTTGAAGGGATCCACCCTCCCATTACGACGCCGAGTCTCATACAATTTCACATAGAAAGTCACCGCCACCTCCACTTCCCAATACTGAGTTGCTCAGCAAAAAGGAACATTCCAATGTGCTTCCTCATTCATAATTTGCATATTATCATTGCATAATTTACTATTCTCTTAGTGTGGCTTTTATCATGTGTTCTCAGGTACTGTGTTCATGGTTCATGGTTCATTCCCTAATTACATAACCTATGATTTATGAGATGTCAAAATTGCGATGGTCAACTTAAGTTGCATTTGGTTTGTCTGTTTTTTAGATTTGGTTGTTGGAGACCCGATGCCTTAGTGAATACCCTCTAGACCTAGCATTTTATGAACTTAGAACTTCAAACTTTGTTCGTAGTGCTTTTGAAGTAATCATGCTCACATTTGTACTGTCTATGTATTTAGGAAATGGTTCTGGTCCAAGTTTTAGTTGTAAAACCTGCTTAACATAAGCTCCTTTTTCATCACAATCTATTATTCATGAACTTTTTATTAAGATTATATAGCCTTTTTCATTGACTATGTCGTGCTTTGAACAGGTCAATTTCCAGCAAATATCTTCTCATTTAGGCCAACAAGAGTTGGAAGGAAAAAGAGTCCCTCGGATGGTTTCTGGAAAGACTTTACCCTGCTTCTCTCCATGGGATTGGGCAGCTCGAGCTGGAGGCTTTATTATTGACCGCTTTCTCTCTGGTCTCCACCTTCAAGAATATTACTTTCATTGCATGGCTGGTCGTGAAGGGTAAGTCACAATTCTGTCTCATCCATGTATCTGTCCTTTTCTAGTGGGTATAAGTAATATGTTTTCTTCTACACAAGAAGTATACTAGAGAAATACCTAATCAAAAAAAGGAGAAAAGATAAAAATAAAATAAAAAATCATGAAAACTAGAAATCTGAAGATAATCATAGGCAGCTGTCCAATGGTCAAGGGTTGTGAAGAAGGCCTTAGTTTCACCACCATCCTCTCACAATTGTCAAAAGTACGATAATTTATCTCTCTAGATACACCACATTAAGCAAGACAGGATCATCTTCTACACTGCTACACTTTGATCCGCTAGATAGTATATAATTCTATTTCATGGATGGTCAATCAAAATATTTATGGTATTGAACATCCATGAAAGAGAGAAGAGTATAATTTATGAAGGCTGATGTCAATGCTTGATCAAAATTTAGTATCTTGTTTCTTACATTTTCAGTTGAAGTATCGACTAGAAAGGATCCATGTGCAATGCACGTGATCTAGTGTTAGTGTATGTGTGTGCATAATTATTGACATACCTTTCTTTAACATTTCTATGTACTTTTTGGATTGCAGTCTTGTGATTAGTTTTAAGAATATGAAGTCTTTTTAGTATTTATTCTTATCTACATAGAAGGTGTAGAATATTTTTAGTTGCCATAAATTGATCTCTTCAACTGTGGTCTTTTTGTTAGGTTGGTTGACACAGCAGTGAAAACATCTCGCAGTGGATATCTTCAAAGATGCCTAATAAAAAATCTTGAGTGCCTAAAAATTTGTTATGATTATACTGTCCGTGATGCTGATGGTTCCATTGTTCAATTTCGCTATGGAGAAGATGGTGTGGATGTCCATCAAACAAGTTTCATGGCAAACTTTGAAGCACTGGCAGCGGTGAGAACTTGTTCTGTGTGTGTGTGTGTGTGTATTTAATTTATTGGCTTCCAAACAAAACTAGTTTCTAATAAGTTACATTTATTTTTCTTGTTTATTTTCAGAATCAAGAAATAATTTTCACAAAATCTTGTCAAGAGCTTCACAAATCCAATAGTTACATTAAGGAATTGCCTTATGCTCTTAAAGAAAAAGCGAGGGACATTATGCATAAATTCTCCTTGAAGAAGAGAAATCTTGATATTTTGAAAGAGGATTTCTTGAAGTTAATGGAGCACAAATACGTCTTAAGTCTTGCACAACCTGGGGAACCAGTTGGTGTGCTTGCTGGGCAGTCTGTAGGAGAGCCATCAACACAGATGACGTAGGATCGCTTATTTACTTATTCTTTTTTTCATGTAATGCTGTTTAATTTATAATAGTGTACAACATGTTATGCTTATAATAGTTGCTTGAGTGCGTTTGCATGTTTTTGATGTTAGATGGGTAGCGCATTTGCCATCTTCATAGGACTTTCAGTGATTCAATGTTTGTGATGTTTGGTAGATGCCAATAAATCTGTTTAGGACTGCTGTGTGGGTTTAGGGGTCTGTTTTGTGGGCTTAGGGCTTCTTTGGGTTTTAGGGTACTCTTATTGGGGGGCTTTTGTGGGCTAGCTTTGGTTTTCCAGTGTATACTTCCCGTGTACTTAGGGGGCATCTTACTCTTTTTTATATATACAACATTACTTATAAAAAAAAATGAATCTTTTTTATTTTTGAGGTGAAGTCATAATATAAGTAGAAGGTTAATTCAGAACCAGTGGATGGCCCTTGGAAGATTATTTGGAAGAGTAAAGTGCCTCTGAAAGTGGCTTTCTTTACGTGGACAACGGTATTGGGGAAAATATTAACAATGGACAATTTACGTAAGAAGAACATTATAGTGACGGAGTGGTGTTGTATGTGCAAGAAGAGTGGTGAATTTATTGATCATTTATTATTGCATTGTGAAGTTGTTATAGAGGTTTGGAATATGGTTTGTTAGCTGTTTGGTGTTATGTGGGTGATGCCGGTAGATTGAAGGAATGCTTGGGAAGTTGGCGAGGACAAAAGGGTAATAGTATAGTTATACAAATCTGGAGAATGGCTCCTTTGTGCGTGATGTGGTGTTTATGGAGAGAAAGAAATGCAAGAAATTTTGAGGATTGTGAACATGGAATTATAGAGTTGAAGAAAAGGGTGCTTCAAACACTTTTCTCATGGAGAGTTTTGTGGCATTCTTCGTAAGTTTCTATGTTTGCGGAATTTCTAGATTTATGTGCATCATTTTCAAATTAAAAGCTTCTCTATGTGGGCACTTGTTGTATACTCCTTGTGTACATGGGTTGCGCCCCTTGCGCTTTTAATAAACTGTTATTTACTGATTAAAAAAAAAAAGAATCTTTTTTTAAGCCTTTAAAATAATCTATGATATTGATCTTGTTGCAGTTCTTATTGGAAATACTTTTTAATCCTTGAAAATAATCTATGGTTTTGATCTTGTTGTGGTTCTAAAGAATTTATTATACATGTTCCCGCTTACTTAGTTATAGTTAATACCTAAACAAGTGGTGTTGATGGACTACTTAACCTCCATCTGTCCTCTGTCCACTGTCCTCGTTTCCTTTTCCATGCAAATCCGAAATTTAAACAAAGTACCTTCATTATTTGAGAGAGTAGGATAAGCTGCAGTGGCTTTCATCACATTGTCATTATTAGCTGACATCTTCCACTCTCCACCTAAGTGAGGGCTGCATGGTCTAGCTTCATCAGAAACATAATGTGAGCAATTTCAGTTGGGACTGAATGTTATTGTGTCTGAGTGCACTCAAATTATCATCAAGATCATGCTGAATAGCTGAATGATTTTATTTAACTGTTGAAGGTTAAGATGGACATTGAGGTTGAGGTATGATTCCTTGTATATAAACAATTGGGAGGTCATATGAACTCTCTGCTTGTGGTGGAGGGTGGGGTGTGGGGGGAAGCACTTTCTGGACTTCTGTCAACCTTTGTATTCAATAAAAGAGTGCAGTTTATTTTTTGGCTGTATATTAGCTCTGCTATCATGTGTGACCATAACTTCATCCATCTTCTCATTGATTGTATTCGATGTTTATGTCTGTGATACAATTTATCGAAATTCTGTATGAACTTTTATATAAAAATATTCACCCAATACTTTTTTTACTGACCTGGAATTTTCCTAGATGCAGATTATATGATTTGTTTTGATATGCTTGTCATGTTACACTGGCTAGATTTGATTGTACTGGCTGTTATTTACTAAGTTGTACAATAATGATTGTGTTATTATTTTTTATCTGAAAATGTTACCATTTATCAGGCTGAATACATTCCATCTTGCTGGGCGAGGTGAAATGAATGTGACACTTGGAATTCCACGTCTACAGGAAATCTTGATGACTGCTTCAAGTGATATTAAGACACCTGTGATGACATGCCCCTTCCAATTAGGGAGCTCAAAGTAAGTTGCAAAGAAATCCATTTTGCGGCTAGGTTCTTTACACTCCTTCATTGATATTGCTTGAAAATATTTGTACACCGAAGTAATTTGTTTTGAGATTCAAGTTACTTCTGTGGTGATTCCAATTACGGCTGTAATCAAGCTAAGTCTTGAATGTAAGCTTGGTTCATTTAAGTTTGTTTCAAACACGGGTCGAGCTAGATAATTTGTTCAAAATTGTTCATTTAGTTTTCAAACATCTCAATAAGTTTAGTCATTCCTTATATAAAGTAAATATCATCATTGTTTATATTTTTCTAAATGGATTTTATCATTAGAGTTAATTAGATTAATTGATTTTTATTTATAAACTTATAAAAATCAACTTCACAAGTCTTGTATTTGTAATAAATCATATATAATCATGAAATTGATTATTTATTATATCTTATAGCCTTATTTAGAATTTTAAACAATCAAATCTCTAGTTTATATGTATGTTTTACAATATATGTATATATATATTCATTGCACACACAAACACGCTCACGTATATCTAGATCTAGACTCACAATTACACAAATTCAAACTATATCTATCATATTAATATGATAATTTATTTATTTATTTTTTATCTTTTTAAATACTTAAGATGTTCTTGTTACAAAGTTAAAAATAAAACTATAGAAAACAATAAAAATGAAGTTATAAAAGTTTATATAAGCTTGTATGAGTCGAATTTATATGAGTTTGGATAAATGATCCTATAGTTCTGTTCAAGATCATTCTGTTTAAATGGACTGAACGTGAGTCGAGTTAATATGAGTTGAGCTCGAGCTGTTTACAAACAACTCTGTCTTTTATAACCCTAGTTTTCTTTGAGATAGGATGGAAAATTGTAGGAGGCCGTAGAGTTGAAGTGGTGGTGGAAACTGTGTGGAAGGTTAGGGCTTATGTAGTCACAGTTGTCAAAGTTGCCACCAGAACATATAAAATCATTAATTAAATTGGAAAATGTTATACTTTTTATGATTCTCCATCCACCGGTGTAGAAAATGGTTGAAAATTGCTCTTTTTTCTTTCAATTAAAAAAAAAAAAAATAGATATCTGCTTCTGAGGCAGAGTGCTAAACTGCAAATAAAAAGGGCTCTTGAAACAGTTCTGGCACCAGTCGAATAACGTAGATTTTCTTTCTGTTTTAATATCTATTCAGCAAGTCAAATTCTCTAGTTCTCCTCCCATCTGGAATTCAAGTCTGGAAAGGATCTTTCTCTCAATCAGGCCTGGAATATTTGAGGAGATGGGATGACCAAGAGTATGTATTTTTTTTTTAGGGGGGGTGGGCGGCGTGAACATGTATCAATTGTGAACAGCATTTTGGCTTTGCAATTGTGATTCTTCAATCCTCTGCCATATTCATCAAAGGCAAGTGTGTGCAAGTATAACAGTAACTTAATACTCTCCAATGATTAGTACTTTCAGAGGGTTAAAAGGAGATTAGTAATATCTGAGGAATTTGCTTAGTTCAGCATTAGATATTAATGACTAAATCAAGTAATTATTAGTTTATTTCCCAGAAAGGCCTTTATTCTTGATTGTTAGAAGAAAAACCATGCACCTACAGATATTTCCTTGTTCGTTTTTCTCTATTTGGTTCCTTTGTATATATATATATATATGCAAGTTACATAGCAATATGTTCTGTTGTACAAAGCTTGATTGGAGGAGGATAGTATTGTGTCTTGGGTTGTAAAACATGCCATCAAATTCTACAACGTTGATTGTGCAAGTTCTTTCTATCTTTAGTGGCAGAATTTATGTATTCCTCGTGGGTTTTTTAATCTTAAGGCCTGCTGAGCATGGAGCATCTGATCTTGAAAACTTAATGTAAAATCTTCTAACCACTAATGCCCCTGTTTGTTTGATAGGCATGCATTAGGGTGATGAACACTCGCTAGAGACATGTATACACATATATACAGAATGAGGTTGATACATTGATGTTTGTTGTCTACAGGGAAGATGCCTCTCGTCTTGCTGATAAGTTGAAGAAGATAACTGTAGCAGACATTATAAAGAGTATGAAAGTATCTGTCATGCCAGCTGCTGTTCATAATCACCAGAATTGCCGTATTTATAAGCTTCAGATGATGCTTTACATACCTGAAAACTATCCAAAACACACTGATATTTCATTAGAAGACTGGGAGGAAAGCCTGAAGGTTGTTTTTGTGAGAGAGTTGGAGGATGCCATACAAAATCATCTGCTCTTGCTTTCTAAAATTAACGGCATAAAAATTTCATGCCAGATTCAAAATCAGATGCTTCAAATGGAACAAATGATGATGTACCTGGCAACACATCAGAACGCCAGGAAGACAATGATGACGCCGATGATGATGATGTTGATGATGGGGGGTCTGAGGATCTTGGTCTGGATGCTCAAAAGAGAAAACAACAAGCAACAGACGAGATGGATTATGAGGATACTTCTGATGAGGAACCAAATGAAGAGGAACTAACATCTGGCTCTGAAAGTGAAATTGACCATGTAGAGAATGAAATTGAAGTTAGTATGGATGATGTGATTGGGATGCCTGATGCAAAAGATAAAACATCTGAACTATCAGGACCTGGAAAATCCTCAAAGAAAAAGTCGGGGGGCAAAAAGAATCAACCAGAAGTCAAAAAAAAGAAGAGTTCCAGAAGAAAACTAGTCAAAAAAGAGTATGATAGAGAATGTTTTGTGAAAGCTAAGGGAATGCACTTCGAGGTCCATTTTCGGTTTATCGACGAACCTCATATTTTACTGGCTCAGGTTCATTCACGTTCCTTCTTTTCTTTTTCTTTTGTGATGGTATCCATCTTATTGATTTTTTTAGCAAATATATTCCTAGTTTTTGGTATTCTTGGTGCCCCTACAATTTTTTTTTTTGGGGGTGGGCGTGTGGAGTTGAGGCACAGATATCCATTTATTTTTCAGTTTCGCATCAACCTTTCTTGTTACTCCTCCTGTCAGGTGGATATTTCCCTCCTTTTACCTTTGGTCTGTCCTGAATTCATTGTGCTTTTGGAATAATTTGTAAAATTCTCCACTTTCCAAAATCACCTCTATTTCACAAGTCCTTTTTCTCCTTTTATGCTGCTGTAACTTGGAAAACTTCAAATTAATTGCAGTGTCTAAAATGTTTTTTTTAAGAGGGAAATATTTGGTGGATGGATGGACTATTCCCTGGTTTCTTTGGCAACTTTAAGGTGTCATATTTTCTTTCAACTTTGTTGGAAAAGGAATATTGCGCTTATTAGTGGCAGAGGCAATAATTCATCTTTGGGACACAACTAAATATATAAAATATAATAACAAAATATATATATTTTTTCTTTACATACAATGTTTCGATATATATATAAAATGATAAAAACACCATTCAAAAAAGAAATGAAATATTTTATAATTCAATTTGCATCACAAAAAGTATATCTATCAAACTTCATAAATATGTGTCAAGATTATTATATATTATATCAGTAAGGTAAGATGTAGGCACTAATACAATTGCTGCCTTACACCCTTTTAAATAAACAAAATCTTTAAATATCAAATATGAGTTGAAGTTCTCAACAATTTTCTTTTTAACATAGATAACTAAATTATTTTCAGAAAACTATATAGGCACTGCATGACTGTCACTTTCCTTTTGCGGTAAATACAATTGGAAAAATTCACCTTCTCTTAACACATGAAAACTAAAAAACAAATACTTACTTCATTATATCTCTCAAGAGAGAATTTGTAATTCCCTTCACTATAATGTCTAATTAAACATCTAGTTATTAGAGTTTTATTGAGTGTAGCTGGAAACATTTCCTTCTTACAATATCTAAATGTTTATTTGGTTTCTTGTTTGATTCCCTCATTTTTGGAGAAATGGAGAAAGCAAAGGTGAAGATTGATTGCAATTCAATGAAATTATACTGTCATCTTCTAAAGCTGTCTTTTTAGTCTTCTCAAGGGCTTACTAAAGAAATTACGTCAAGGGTCTGAATTCTAATACTTAAACATGGGGTTTAAAGTATATGTTGATGTCTTTTTTACTTGAAGTTGCTTAATCCCCCCCTGCCATGAAGCAAGTAGATGTTTTTTTTTTCAGAGAAATCCAGAAGTAGATGTTTGTGTCTTGAATTTTTTTTTTCCCCCACTTCTGCTGATTGTGTGTAATGTAAGTCCATTGGAGGTAGTGCTGATACATGGATTCTGGTTTTCTAAGAGCTCAAAATGCTGTCTACTGTCTAACTACTATCCAACTATTTATTGGCCTGGAAATAATGACTATAAAGGGTCAGGATTGGGCCCCCAATAACAAACCATGGTTAACGTTTTATTAGAAGATAAATGCAATTGCTCTTACTTGTCATATTTGGTGATTTGGCATTTTTAATGTTTTTGAAAAGAATGATACATTATTATGAGTACTGCCCCTTCTTGAAATTTACGTTATTTCTTTTGCAAACTTGTATGTAGATTGCTCTAAAAACTGCCAAAAAGGTTTACATCCAGAGCTTTGGTAAGATTGATGGGTGTAAAGTCATTTCATGCAAAGAAAAACAAGTGATATACTATGGCGTAAATCCCAAAGACCGGAAGAGTATCTCACCAGCAGAAAAAGAAAAACTTCCGGCTCTGCAAACCACCGGAGTGGATTTCAGTACATTATGGCAGTTCCAGGATTCTCTTGATGTCAGATATTTATATTCCAATAACATCCATGCTATGCTAACCACTTACGGAGTGGAAGCTGCCAGAGAAACCATCATCAGGGAAATACAGCACGTTTTCGGCTCTTATGGTATTTCTGTCAATATGCGCCACCTAACCCTTATTGCTGACTATATGACTCATTCGGGTGGCTATCGTCCGATGAATAGACTTGGTGGAATAGCCGAATCAATATCTCCTTTTTGTAAGATGTCTTTTGAGACAGCTTCAAAATTCATTGTTGGAGCATCATATCATGGGGAGACAGATGATTTGGAGACTCCGTCGGCTAGGATCTGTGTTGGATTACCGGTGAAGATGGGCACTGGGTGTGTTGATTTGATGCAGAATTTGAAAATCTGACGTATAGAACTCCTGTTTTAAAATTGTTGCAAATTTTGGTCGGAAGTACTACATAACTGTGCATTGTTTAAGATTTTCTGAGGGTTGGTGTTTGAGTAAAATTTTTGCCGAGATATCCTAGCCTATCTTGAATTGATCATACCTTCGAGATTTCTTCATCGCAGCAAAAAGTGATGGAATTTTGAATTTCACAGAACCAATTAGGGATGTACTTGGAACTAGGCAAATTCTAAGTGTATTGCTAAATCTCAGAAAACAATGACAATCTGCCCATTATTATTATTATTGAGAAAACTACATTTACCTCTCTCAAACTATCAAATTTGTGATTTCTTTAACTTTCAATTTTTTCAATGTTACCTCAATCTTCCATTGATGATGCAGCGTCCTTCTCTGTGATTCGAATGATAAAAATATTTTCTGATAATAATAATAATAATAATAATAATAAAAACTCAGCCTCTATGCTCATAATGCAAAGTTGTCTTGCCGCACTATAGGACCCTAAACTCTTTTGAGATGTTCAATCTTATATGAAAATCACGCTTTGTGAAAGAAACTACACTACATTTATGCAGTTCATCTAACAAAGTTCATGCCCATGAAGACAATAAATCAATGGAAATTTAGGCTCACATACACAACAATATCACAAACTAAAGGGGTAAGTGACTTCAAGATCCCACATTCAAGTTTGCATCATTGTGCTAATATTACTAGTTGCTACTATTTGATAACCTATTCAGTGGCAGAGTAAAATTATGATTGGCAAAAAATAATGTTGACTTATCACAATGACCGTATCCCATTACAGCAACACTGATCTTTTCATTCTGGGTATACATGTTTAATCAATGTACAAAAATGTTACTACCACATGCTCGTACACACATGCACACGAAGCAAACTAAGAGTACTGTAGATTCACGAAGGAGAGGGTTCGGCTCCATCATGGAGAGCACAGTAAACAGTTGCTTTATGATGTCCCTAATACACCTTGATTTCTTCACCAGTTGACATATTCCAAAGTCTCGTTGTTGAAAATTTTACTTTTCCATGTACTTTCTAGGACATCAACGTTGATAGTTAGTAACTTAGTATTGACATTGGCTCAATAGTAACTATCGATAGTTTTCTTCTCCGTCCGGGATAAGAAAACTATCGAAAATATACCTATAATAGAGGAGGTTGAAAAGATTCAAGAATTGCAAAGTCCACCACCGAGAGATTCCTATACTCTAGTACAACATCTCATGCCGATACAAACTTACGTAAGACTTACTTTTGAGGGTTTTTTGTTTTTGTTTTTTGGAGTTACTTACTTTTGAGTATTACTTTAATACTCAAGATCTCAAGAAAAAGGTTACAAGAGTTACAAGAACTCAAGTGACAATAGTTACAATGTCTACCAAGATTATTATTAGAAAATGTCTTTATAATAAACATGAAGTTTGACCTCTTGAAGTTTCAAAAATTTTCAATTCGAACCCTCCGTAACTCCGTTACTCATTTACGTCATTAAGACATTAACTTATGAAAACCACAGGTACCTCATGTAATAAAAATGAAAATCAAAGAGGCAAAAAATAAAGAGTTCAAACTCAATAGGGTTTTTTTAGTATTTAACCCAAAGACAAAAGCATTTTAGCTTCCAATTGGTTTAAGTTATAAGTTGCTCTGTACGTCACAGTTTCTTATGAGCTGTTGAGAGATTCTACAAGTTCTTTTCTGATACTGTACATTCCCTTACAACCACTCTCGGTCAAAGGAAAAAACCAAAAGCAAATATCTTGTACACATTTGTGGTCCCTAAAGCAAAAATATGTACACTTCAGTAGTACTTACAATATTTACCAACTATTAAAGCATGGCTCTTCAAAGTTCATACTAGACTATTAAATATATAGTACATTTTTATTATCTTACTCATCAATATGTGATTTTTACGTCATCCAATTGGAGTGTCTCTTAAATTACCGGGTATGAATGGTTTTGTGTGCAGCAACTAAACAGATGGACATTGGTGTGATAGTAAGAGACTTCCAGGGTACATCCATGCAGAGCCAAACCAACAACATCTACCCGGAGTCTATGATTGTGGAATCCATTTAAGTAAAAACCTAGTCATTGTTGAAAACTATCAGTAGAAATCTAGTCACAATTAAAAGCTAAGAGTAGAAGTCTTGTTACAGTTGAAAACTTTGAGTAAAAGCTTAGTCATTGTTGAAAACTATCCGTGAAAGTTTCTATGTAAAAGAAAATCAATAGTGTTGTGTTTTGAAAGTTAAATTTTCTATGTAAAAGATTAAATCAATAGTGTCAGGTACCAATTAGTGCTCCGTGTCAGGAGGACGGGAGAAAGGATTTTTTAAAATGCAAGAAATGGGAGAAGAATGTTGGTCATAAAAGAAACTTCCTAAAATAGAAAGTTTTATCTTATTGAGTGACCTAGTCAAAAAAGTTGATTCACTAATACTGTCATATTGATTCTCGTAGAAAATTAAAAAAACTATTAGTTAATGTCTTAATGATGGAAATGAGTAACGGAGTTACGGAGGGTTCAAATTGAAATTTTTTGAAACTTCAGGAGGTTAAACTTCATGTTTATTATAAAGACATCTTCTAATAATAATCTTGGTAGACATTGTAACTATTGTAACATTTTTTCTTGAGATCTTGTATAACTATTGAAGTAATACTCAAAAGTAACTCAAAAAAAGAAAAAAAAGAAAAAAAAGTAAGACTTTGTAAGTTTGTATTGGCCTTTGATGTTGTACTAGAGTACTAGAATCTCTTGGTGGGGGACTTTACAATTCTTGAATCTCTTCAACCTCCTCTGTTATAAGTATATTTTCGATAGTTTTTTTGTCCTGGACGGCTGGATTTGAAGGTAGAGTTAGAGACTTGTGAAATTTTTTTTTTATTATTTATTATTTATTATTTTATTTTTTATTTTTAGAGTTGTCAAGGTTTTAAAGAGTTGTAAAGGTTCTTGAATCTCTTAAACCTCCTTTGTTATAGGTATATTTTTGATAGTTTTCTTGTCCTGGACGGCTGGATTTGAAGGTAGAGTTAGAGACTTTGTGAAAGGTTTTTTTTGTCAAGGTTTTAAAGAGTTGTAAAGGTTCAGTTTTTTCTCATCCATCCAGGTATAGAAGTAAGTTGTAACGACAACCATACATGATTCTACAAAATCCAAAAACAAAAGATTCTACACTAACAATCGTGTAGACCATTTTTTCGAAAACACAAGATATTGTTCTTAATACCAATATGCAAGTCATTGTCATCCTTGGCTTTGATAGGAATAAATGGAAACGAGATATTGAAATCAATGTCAATGACAATCCGATTTCAAGCATCTCCATAATATGTAGAGGCAAGATGATAACTACGAAGCGTAGTTGTAATACACTTAAAAATATGCTTCGCTGTGCGACCAAATCCGACTACTGCACCATCATGATTCCACTCAAATACATTCTAGGTACGGATTAGTGTATCATTGTCCCATAACATATTCAACCAAGCTTCATAAGTCTAAAAAAGAAAAAAGAAAAACTCAAATCATGCTATATTTGGAGAAGAAATTAAAAACAAGAGAAATAAAACTTACCCATGACACAATGAGAGAAGGTATTGAGGGAGGAAGGTTTAAAGGAGGTAGTTGGGTGATTTGATGGTTGGGAAGTGTTTCACGAATGGGTATACATGTACCTATATGAGGCGTAGCTGCCAGGATTGCCATAGTCCGAAGGTTTGTTTACTCTTTACTCTGTTAAGTGCTTCAGGCAGAAGGATTTTGATTTAAAAATTTACATACAAGTCCATACCGAAATTAGATTAATTTGGTTTGAAAAAAAAAAGGTTTACAACAAACAAGTCTCTATTTCTCCATCAAGATCTTCAGATTTTGAGATCTCACTTAGATCTTGACTTGGATTCACTATTTGAGGTGATGATTGACATTAAAATTCTTGTAGTTTCCAGGAACGTGTTGAAAACCAAGTATAGAAGTAAGTTGTAACGACAACCATGCATGATTCTACAAAATCTAAAAACACAAGATTCTACACTAATGATCGTGTAGACCATTTTTTGAAAACACAAGATATTGTTCCTAATACCAATTTGCAGGTCATTGTCATCCTTGGCTTTGATAGGAATAAATGAAAACGAGATATTGAAATTAGTGTCAATGACAATCTGATTCCAAGCATCTCCATAGTATGTAGAGGCAAGATGATAACTATGAAGCGTCGTTGTAATACACCCCTATGCGGCCAAATCCGACTATTGCACTGTCATGATTCCACTCAAATACATTTCAGGTACAGATTAGTGTATCATCATCCTGTAACATATTCAACCAAGCTTCATAAGTCTAAAAAAGAAAAAAGAAAAACTCAAATCATGCCATATTTGAAGAAGAAATTAAAAACAAGAGAAATAAAATTACCCGTGACACAATGAGTGAAGGTATTGAGGGAGGAAGGTTTAAAGGAGGTAGTCGGATGATTGATGGTTGGGAAGTGTTTCACAAATAGGTATACTTGTACCTATATGAAGGTAGAATTTGAGGCTTTGTGAAAGGTTTGCCTACTTAGTGATGTGAGGTGAGGGTTTTTGTTTTTTTGTTTTTTTTTTATAATGATGATGATGAAGAGTTGTCAAGGTTTTAAAGAGTTGTAAAGGTTCAATTTTTTTTCTCATTTGTCTAGAAAAAGACTAATATTTCCCGAAATGGAGCACTTATTCTGAAAGAGCCATTTGTGCAAACTGCAGTCTTCGAAACTGTAGTATAAACAAAGATTCATGATTATGCAAAGTCTTCCTTTTGAGAACAAATTTATGCGTTTAAAAGTAAAAAAGTACAGGTGAGGGCAATGAAGAAGAACGTATTAAGACAATAGTTATACAAGATCTCAAGAGATAATGGTTATACAAGATCTCAAGAGACAATGGTTACAAGAGTTCACGAGACAACAATTACAAGGGCGTTGTTTGATAAACGTTTTTAGGTGGTTTTGGTTTTGTACTGTTCACTTGATTGACAGGTCAATACACTTTGTGACAGCCTGCAGAAAAATCAATGTGAAATGTTTACCGAAATACCCTTTTACTTGAACAATTAACAAGGCATAGAGAAAAAGGTGAGAAGAAGGGCATTTTGGTAAACTAGCAAGGCTACACTACACATGAGTTTTTCACTTTTTCCACACATCTACAGGCTGTCAATTCAGTTTACCAAAAATACCCTTCTACTTGAACAATTAACAAAGGCATAGAGAAAAGGTGAGAAGAAGGGCATTTTGGTAAATCCAATGAACAGTACAAAACCAAAACCATCTCAAAAGCGTTTATCAAACAAGGGCAAGAACTCAAGTGACAAAGTTACAAGTACAAGTCTTTTTTACTTTTACATTAACAACAATGATTGTAACAATTATACATTGAATTCTTATAACTCTTGTCTCGTAAACTCTTGTAATCATTTTCTCTTGAGATCTTGTATAACCATTGAACAGGTGCTCAATTTCGAAAAATATTGGTCTTTTTCCAAACAAATGAGAAAAAGCTGAACATTTACAACTCTTTAAAACCTTGACAACTCTTTAGAAAAAAAAAAAAATTACCTCACATCACTCAGTAGGGAACCTTTCGCAAAGCCTCTACCTGCCATGACGACTACCACAAATTCCAAAAAAAAAAAAACAAGCTGCCCCTCTTGGGTGCTTCTCCTCCAACAAAATTTAATCAATTAATTAATTGTTAATTCAAATTTGGTATATAATCCAGTGTGGTTGTGTTTGTTTTTGGGTTTTGATATTGGATTGGGATATCTTGGACCCTTAGATTCATCTAACGTTAGATTAAGAAAATGAAAACTCATGGGGGATCTAGATCCTTTTTTAATGTTTTGAAGATAGTTATTAAGTGTTTTGGTTTTAGTTTCTTAAAATGTATTAGATGAGGTGTCAACATTTGAATGGGAGGCAGAAAACATAAGCCAAGACTGTATAGAAACATTTCCTGTACAGAAAAATATGGCTTTTTATTTTTGAAAATAATTGTTTTTTATTGTTATTTAATTGCAGTCTTTTCATGTTTGGCTAGAATTATTAGAAACTGATCCAAATGCAAAAGCTAAGCAACAAATCTTCACAAAAAAAAGTACGACATAAGAGCAAGGACAATATTTAGAGAAATTGCAACCAATCTACGTAATTTCCACAAAGCTGCCTTGTTTTGTGATGATGTAATTGGACAGATTCAAGTAAGTGTACCATTACTGAATGTTGTGTTTCCATGTGCACCGTGGATGGCTAACATGATATATCCATCCAAAGAAAAGAGATTCGACAAGATTTGCCTTTTCGAATGGATTAAAGATGACATTGTTGACTTTCGCCAAATGGTAGGCATGTTAGTTAAAAACTACATTGGACCTAAGAATCTTTGCACTGACTTGAAGTTTTTTTTTTTTCCCTAAAATATTTATTGAAGGCATAGAAAATGGGGATGAACTGCTCGAAATGAGTTGTTATCAGCTTTTTTACCCAGCTTTTTATAATGGAAAGGACCGTGTAGGTTTTATTACTTTGGCAAATGAGTATAAGGACAAAATGTCTCCAAATGGCACCTAAATCGGATGTGAATCACGCCTAATGAAACGGAGGTCATTAGTTCAAATCTCTCTTCTCCTTCCCCTTCTCTTGTGTGGACATGTTAAAAAAAAAAAAGAAAAAGTATAGGTATAAAATGGATTGGAAGTTCGACAATGAGCTGCAGCTACTACTAGTGGATGAAAAATATGGACTCATGTCTTGGGGCTGCACTGTCACCGACCCTAAGCTTTCTAAACCTCTGACCATGGTATTTAAAACTTCTACGGAAAAAACCCAATATGCCACCCTTCTCCGTTTTATGAGGAATGTTCATGTCCACTTCAACGAATATGACCAGGCATGTATTTTTTATTTTGTAGAAATAATTTAATTTACTTCCCACTTATATTAATGCATTTTTTCTTTGTTATTTAAAAACAGGGTGCTTTTCATAGTGAATTTGATTTGAAGCTCGTCAACTTGTTTCCGGGAGCATGTTCTAAGTTTCTAGATGGAATTATCCGATACTTGCGCGTAATGACAATGGAAGATGACTATAAACAATATTTTATAAATTACTTCGAGACTCTGCCAAATGGATTTGAATCAAAGAAGTTCTGGTTAGTTTCCCACAATATATTTTAGCAAGTCATTTTTTACATTGTATTATCCGACGGGTTGAATCTATTTTCATAAGTTAGACAATATTTATGGTGAATATGACTATAAACAATATTTTATAAATTACTTCAAGACTCTGCCAAATGGATTTGAATCAAGGAAGTTCTGGTTAGTTTCCCGCAATATATTTTAGTAAGTCATTTTTTACATTGTATTATCTGACAGGTTGAATCTATTTTCATAAGTTAGACAATATTTATGGTATATATTTGATAATAGTAATCTTAATTTGTTACAGAATCCTCATGAGGTTACTGTTCTAACAAGGGGCAGGGGTAGCGGTGTTGGTAAAAGTTAAGGGGGTTTTTCTAGCTTAGCTTAACTTTCAATTTTTTCAATGTTACCTCAATCTTCCATTGATGATGCAACGTCCTTCTCTGTGATTCAAAATGATAAAAATGTTATCTGATGATGATGATAATAATAATAATAATAATTAATAATAACAAAAAAAAACTTGGCCTCTACGCTCGTAGTGCAAAGTTTTCTTGCTAGTATACTCACTATAGGACCCTAAACTCTTTTGAGATGTTCAATCTTAATGAAAATCACGCTTTGTGAAAGAAACTACACAACATTTATGCAGTTCATCTAACAATGTTCATGCAAATGAAGGCAATAAATCCATGGAAATTTAGGCTCACATACACAACAATATCACAAACTACAGGGATAAGTGACTTCAAGATCCCACATTCAAGTTTGCATCATAGTGCTAATATTACTAGTTGCTAGCATTTGATAACCTTTTCAGTGGCAGAGTAAAATTATGATTGGCAAAGAACCATGTTGACTTATCAATTATCACAATAACCCATATCTCATTACAGCAACACTGATATTTTCATTCCGGGTATACATGTTTAATTAATGTACACAAATGTTACTGCCACATGCTCATACACGCATGCACATGAAGCATACTAAGAGTACTGTAGATTCACGAAGGAGAGGGTTCGGCTCCATCATGGAGAGCACAGCAAACAGTTGCTTTATGATGTCCTTGATACACCTTGATTTCTTCGCCATTTGACATGTTCCAAAGTCTTGCTGTTGTGTCAGACGAAGCTACACAGAGAAAGGATGGAGGTGCCAAAATTAATTGGAGTGAATATAATCTAGAAAGAGCTGCTTCTTGTATTACTCTAGAAAATGTATATGAGAGAGTTGTGTGCCAAATCAAATGGTTTGAATGAAGATTTGTTTAATAGATCATAAGCCTAAATCCTAAGTAGTAGAACCGAGCTGCTTTGAAAGACAAATTATAACGGGTCAAGCACTCAAAATTAAGAGATTTTAATACAAATACCTGTTATAAGATAGGCACCATCTACTGAGAACACACAGTCCCATACCCAGCGTTGATGTCCTGGAAAGTACATGGAGAAGTAAAATCAATATCAACATTGGCTCAATAGTAACTATTGGGTCTATTTTTGACAAGCAAAGAAAACGGCAAGCACAATAGAAAGTTGTAACCCGATGAATACCTATTAGAGTTTTCTCTAATGTGAAGCCATCAACATTCCATATCTTGACAGTGTTATCAGCAGATGCAGTAGCTAGATATCTAGAAAATGTAATGCAAGCAGAAATTAGTTTACATCTTAGAGCAGCAAAAAAGTTAGATAGAAACAAAGCAACATGCAACTAAGATACATATTTGATAAGAAAAATAATAGGGAAATGAAGGTATTAATCTAAGGAGTTGCCTTTGTGGTTCACAGAACTCGGGTGAAAGAAGGCACTTAAGGATATATCCCTTATGTGCTTGCAGCTTATGAAGTGGCTCAAAGTTTGTCATACTCTGCAAAAAAAAATTCAATGTGAGTGGCATAAGTCAAACATGATATCAAGGTAATATAGACAGCTCAACTAAACTCAATTAACCCTTTTTAATCAGATTGTTAAGTGCATGAACGTGGTACCTGGGTCCCTCGCAGCAAGCGCCAAACATAACATGTCCCATGATTATTTGCAGCAACGACCAAGCTCCCATCCCACATTACAGTTAGAGACCGTACTGCAGTATCGACCTCTGGCACCTAGATAGACACCATAGAATAATGACATTTTTACACACAGCTCTTTTGTGGTGGTGGTAGGAGAGACAGAGAGGACCATCAACTTTGAGTCATGCAGACAAACTTCCTTTAATTAGAGGACCATCTTAGTACATTAAGCTATATGATAGAGTAAAAAACGTGAAAACATTAGGATTGAAATCATTCTCTAAAATAAATCACCAAAATTCTATATGACCTCACATCAGCTGTCCTCTCCCAAGGCTTTAGAGTTTGCCTACAAAACATATTACAACATATTCCCGTGATTTTCGAGGCAGTTTTCATTCAGAATTCTCTGCATATTTTCTCTCTTGACAATAATCAAATCTCTGCCTTCTTAATAACTGATTGTCCTTTTGGTATAGAATAACAAACTGATATCACTTACCCAAATAACAGTAAAATATCCAAGAGAAAAATAATATGACATTTCTAAATTTGCAACCCTAATCCAAGATGTACGGATAAACAAGGAAACGAAGCATACCAATTCGCAGCTGCATGAATTTGCTGTTAAATCCCACACACGAATATTCCCATTCTGGTCCCCAGATATAAGTTCAGTCTGCAATATCACATGCATAGAATTATATTAACATGTTTTATGGATACATCAATATTGCACGTATATGGGGAAAATGAAGTACCTTCTCTATTATCCAGACTATTTTTTGATTAAGTAATTTTTTGTCCCCAAGGGGAAGGTAAAGGAGGAGGATAGATTCGAATTAGTGAACTTCGCTTAATAAGGCGTGGTTTCTAGCCAATTGAGGAACCCTTTAGGGACCTCTATTATCTAGATTTGTCTACCAAGATTATTATTAGAAGATGTTATAATTTCCTGAACAATCCTTAAAACTATAATAAAGAAAATAGGAAAAGCGATCCTTTACATAAGATGCTAAAGAAAGATGCATTAATTAAATGAACTTGCATAAGGAACCCTAAGAGCGTATTTCATAGCCACAAAACAAGGACAAAGAAAAAGCAAAGGGTTAAGCGCACTACTTATTATGAGAACCCATGCTTTCATTACTTTTTCTCATGTCTTCTCAGCAGTTACATAGAAACAAACAGTATTTATATCAAAGTTAATATTCAATGGCGGTAAAGAAAGCTATGGTACTCAACCTGGTTTGGGTGCAGTACAACTGTGTTGACAGCTGCTCGGCTTTCATATTCCCTTTGACAACCTGGAGCCCTGCAATTCATCTAAATAAGAATACGTCTAAATAATATCAAAAGACGGCATAGAAAAACAATTAACGAATAACAAATCTACAACATATTTGTCAGGGAAGAAGACGTTTACCTCAAGTCCCAAATTTTTACTGTGCCATCCTCAGATCCCGAATACATCCAATTTCCATCACATTGAAACCCCACTGCCATCACATTATTAGTATGTGAATCATAGCTCATCACCTGTCATGCAATCAGAAAAAATAACCCACATCAGCCCAGAGACGAAAATATCTAAAGCCATTGAATAAAAAGTATTAATTAAACAAGTACAACTATTTTTTTCCCCTTTAATAAGTAGGACATTGTGGGAGAGACATACTGGCTGAGGGCTGTTTGAATTAACATCAAACAATCGAATGTGAGGATTACCAGCTGCAGCCAGGAAGCGTTTATCTGGGGTTATCTCAAGCCGATTGATATGCTGTGCAAGTCACATATGGCAAATCAGATGCGGCATTAAGTATTTAGAAGTGTCAGAAAATTTTCCATACATCAAAACAAAGCATGATGGCTGAGAAACAGTAAGGAAGAAGACAATTAAGCTTTACATTTTTTATTATTAGGACCAGTGAACAGAAAAAATACTCCATTCCAAGCTTATACAACATGGTTTGGTTGAATTTATTTATTTATTGCACACAAAACCAATACATAAACTTTCTTGCTTTTCTTTCAGCAGCCAAAAAGGGAGATGGGAAATACTCCCAAATACTGTTTGTCACCTTGTATAAATAATAAAGAAGGTTAAATAAAATTCATATGCAATAGGATTATGATAGTATTGATCAAAGTACAGCTTCTACACAAGAAATGAAGTGTCAAGTTTAGCTTCAATTCAAATAAAGTCGCTATTATCATAACAGTACAACTAAATAGCCATATGGCTTTGGGCAACCTGAAACATAATATATCCGCTGAAGCTCCTAGCAAGATTATGCATCTGCAATACACCAAACCACTCATTTGCAACTAGTAAGCTTTCTATTTCTAGTTTTCTTTTCTAAAAAAAATATACCAACCAATTGTTCCATTGGTTTTGTACCAAAGCATCACAACCTAAGGCATGGCACAATCACTGGATGTTTGAAAGCCCAGACTAAAGTGTGACAAGAACTTATCAAGGAAATTAAATTTTCTCTTTTTGCGGTCCAATTATCCAAACCAAGCCAACCCAATGGGAGAAGAGGGAAGCTCAGGAAAATAATCATCTCTACAATCCCATACTGCTAAGGGTCAGTCAATTAATGGTTGTAATCATCCAAGCCTAAACACTTGTTTTTGGCAATGTTATTAGTCTTAGTCCAACATAAACCAGCAGCCGTTCTCTAATGCCTTCCAAAATCTGAAATTCATTATACTAAAGATGAATCTCACAGTGCTGATGACACCACTTCGGTGGCATCCACAACCAATGTAATATTGATTTATGACCAGAAATCAAAGTAAGTTTTTTTTCCATGTTTATCAATCTTATTATGGCTGGATTTGACAATTGGACCAAGGGTGTCTGCATGTATGTATATTATATACAAATACACATACGCATACACAAAACAATTCAGGGGATCATGGATATCACTATAGTGGGTTCGACCAGTGCAACAGGAATTTAATAAAGGATGTCGATCGAGGTCTATGCTATTTCATATTTCACCATTATGCTGAAATCCAATTACGCATCTACCAAAACAATTTGATTCTTCAAGCTTAGGCATTTCATAACCCCATCACTATAATATGTGTGCCATAAATTCAGATAAGCAACATAGTTTCAAAGCTCAAGTCAATTCTTTTAAAAAAACTATACGATCAAATCAAGGAAAAAAGAAACAGAGGGTTTAGAGACAAACCGAATCCGGGTATTGAATAGTACGGTAGCAGCGGCCACTTTTGGCCTCCCAAAAACGAATTGTGTGATCATAGCTAGCCGTTGCAAGTATCACCGACGGTTGTGTCATATTAATCTGCTCTTAACCAACATTAGCACACTACTTAGCAAAGCGCTAAGCCCATACATTAACCAAAAATAGAATCAACGAAGAAATCGTAATAAATCGTAATAAATCTCGCAAAACAGTAACAAAAAAGAAAATAAAAGCTTTATGGTGATGAAATGGAAAATGACAAAATTGAAGTGCAAAAGTTGACAAATTTTCAGTGCTAGAGTAAAGGGAAAGAGGGAATGAAGGTTGATTTAGCTTTTAATTCCAGTGAAAATGTTGGCATTCGGTAGGGCTTTGATGGGTTTTTGTGAGCTCCAGAGAGAGTGGGCCGTGGGGGGCATTTATTTATTTATTTGGTTGAGGTGTCGGGGACAAAAGGGATCATTGGGCTCTCTTTAATTGTAATGGACAAACTGGACAACATGTGTGGGCTTTCTAAGACCAATAGCGTGTGATACAAAAAAACTTACGTACAAATCTTTCTTTTTTTCTCTTCCCTATGAGATAGCTTTCTCTATGTCATTTATATCTAGTTTGCGTGGTGGGAAAGCGACGGATTCTAATGGAAAGCTATATTACAAATGGTATAAAATCAAGATTTTTGTAGAAGGACCGACATACGGAGTGAGGTACCGGAGCTTTTTCCGTGCTAGGAGGGAAGGCTGTCACAGATGTCAAGCTTTGCCGCCTTAGGCACATATATACACTTTTTGTGCCCAACTTCACTCGTCGTCTTCGGATCATTTTACGTTTTCTCCCAATCTGAATGTGCTGGATGTTTACCGGTGGCCTATCGTTGACGTGTTTCCTGTTGCATCCATGATTTTCCCGAGACTTGACCCTCAAAGCTTAGTGCTAGATGGTAACCTCTTTATTATGGGAATATTTTAACTGAATTTACTACTTGTTGGGATATTTGTTGGGAATATGAGGAAGAGGATTATGAGGAAGGGGAATCTGAAGAAGAGGAATATGAGGAATACCATTATTAGGAATACGAGGAAGAGGAAGATGAATATTCCTTTGTACAGCTTTATCACTCATGTTGTCACCAGGACGGATCCAGGGTGAAGAATGGGGGGACCAAAGCAAATAAAAAAAAACGGGGGGAGACCGAAATTAAAAAAATAAAAAAATACAGCCTAAATTTTTTTTTTTTTGGAATTTGGGGGGACCATGGCCACCACCGGTCCCCCCCAAATCCGTCACTGGTTGTCACCCTCCTATTGAGGTTTATGACCCCACCACTGGAAGATGGGATACCTTGGCTCTGCCTTCATTTCTTATAGAATCTCACTATATTGGTGCAACCCTTGAGAACTCAAATAGGATTCTAATTGCCCCCCTTATAGAAAGGGGTGAACCATTCTTAGATAAGATGGAAAAGCTAGGTTTTTTCAGTATGACCCAAGCTATCAATATTGGAAAATTCTATCTGAGCGCTACATCCACCCCAAATGCCCTCTAGGATATGATGGAGGAAAGGCTTTAGCGGTGGGCAACAAATTGTATTGAATAATAGACGATGCAATGTTGCTTGTCTACTATTTGGACGACGACAAGTGGCTTTTAGGGAATCTAAAAGGTCATGGAATTTCATTTCTTGATAAATGCAAAAGAGCCTTCTTCCCCTGTTTTACTCAATTTGGAGAATAAGAGGTTCAATAGGACATAATTTGCATTTAGTTATGTTCATTTTGTCATAATTGATGTGGTTTATTTGGATGATAGTTTGGCAATATTTGTAGTGCGCACCCACAAATATAAGGTGGAGAGCCCCTCTGTCATACAAAATTCATTCTTACTGTAAGTTGCTTGCTTTGTCTTGCTATTCCTTTTTTTTTTTTTTTTACGTGTTAGTTTAGATTTGGTCGGATTGATTAATGATGTCATTTTCTATTAAAGTGTACCAAATTATTTTTCTAGCTAATAGTGTGGAAATATATGAAGTGTGCATGATGTTTCTCTGTTTTCCCTTAACCAAGCTCTAACCATGCACTAGGGGGATCTTATTTGACGTGCACATAAGAATGACACCGTTGTTAGTCTTTTGTGTAAGTGCTAATGTGTGTTAAACTTGCAGGGGGTAAGTAGATTTCGTGGATAAGTTAAGCAAGAAGGATGGTATTCCCTATTCTATGCTCTTATGCAAGCACTTTATGTCATGACATTGTCCTGTGCTCTCAAAGGAATATGTTTTCTTTTGACGAGGACCCTAAAATCATTAATACTTTTTGTTAATATTTATTCAAACTTATTGAGGCACCCATGATTTGATGAGGACCCTGAAATCTTGTATGCACACAAATATAAGTGAGTTAGAGCATTAAAGCTTTATCTTATAAACTTATATCAAAGACAGAACTGTGTCATTTTTCTTTGGTCTACGTGAAATATAAAGAAGAAAAAGAACAACAGATCGACAATATCAATTAATGGAGGTTTATTTATTTATTTGTGGTGATTAAATTATATATATATGGGGATTTGCAACAGCAGGACAGAGATGTCTGGAAATCTCAGAACAAGACATGGACATGGAAACTCAAAGTGGTGGTTTATATATATATATATGCATCTCGAAAGTTACAAAGCAAACACACTCGTGCTGTCTTGGAAACGCAGTGAAAAGGAAGGATATAGATGGAGAGCATGGGATCTCTGGGCAACACACACTTATATGTTAGATTTGGTTCCCCTTTCTCCGCGTTATTATTTTTTAACTTCTGAGTTATACAGAAAATGTATTAAGATTTTTTTTTTTTTTTTCCTTCTGTATATTTTACGTGAATATATATATCACAAAGCCAAATGCACATATTTTATATATATATAGCGGTTCCCCCACTCTAGCTAGATCCATGTACAGAGTTATCCCTGACACTGGAATTGTGGTAACGTGTTGGGATTTTCTCGTTTACAAACCCCAAAGCACAAGAATTTGGTCAACACCCTAAGGGATTTTGTGCTTAGTGAAGAGATCCACTTCTTTATTATGGTTTTTGTCGTTTTACGGCAGCTAAAAGGACATCAAGGCGATCTTTTGGGCTTTGTTGGTATAAATTATTGATTGTATATTGAGATGCAAATAATGTACCTCTTTTCTCTCTCTCTTTTTTTCTTTTTTTTTTTTTAAATTATGCTTTTTTTTTCTTCCCATAATTCAAATATTGTAAAGCTTAAAAATCTAACATACTTATGCTAAAAAAAAATAAAATAATTTCCCCAGTGATTAAAAATATTGTCACATGCACATAAAATCAGTTGCTAAATTAAAATTATATATATTCCAAAAGTTTAAGAGGATAGAAAAAATTAAATTTAATCACTTAATCATTACTTTAATATTTCTTCTTACATATTTAATAAACTTAAAGTTCAATCATATGACCTTTGACTTTAACACTATATTCAATTATTAGTTATCACAAAAGCTTAAACTAATAGAAATAAAAGTAAATATATATATATCTTAAGCACATATATGCCCAGGGCCATCTAGACCACTAGGCGAGTGAGGCACTCGCTTAGGAACCCGGATTAATAAGGCCCAAAAAAAAAAATTTGCCCAAAATTTTTGTTTAATAAATCTTTTTTTTTATGGCCCTTTTTTTTAGTAAGGCCCAAAATTTTTTTAATAAAAAACTTAAGGCCTCTAATCATGATAAGTAAGTAATTTAAAAAAGGCCCCAATTTAATTAATAAGCTTCAATATAAGAAGCATACGGTAAAATAAGACCAATTGATTCATAAAAGTAAATATCCTTATACTTAAAAAGGTGTATGAAACTTTTCTTGTGGGTTTTTATGGGTTTGTTGACAATTGTTTTGGTGGATATTGTTTAAAATAAGTGTATCAATGAGGTAAGGATTCATATAATTTTTTTTTTTTAGGTAATGTTTATTTTTGTGCTTGATTTTTCTTGTGAGTTTTGTATGGGTTTTTGTCAATTTTTTGGTGGGTTTTGATTAAAAAAAATAAGGTCCCATTTAAGAGTTTTGCCTAAAGCCCCATAAAACATTAAGCTGGCCCGGTATGTGCCTTGACACTTTGGGGTAAACTTTCAGCTATCAAATGTTAAACATGCCCCAATCCATGTTTTAGATGCAATACATTGATTTGTGGCTTGAATTAAATTAACGAATTCCCAATATATGTAAATTGTGCTGGAGCTAAGAGGGAATTCTTCTAATATTCCAATATATTAAATTGACATATAATCTTTATAGCATTTGATTATCACATACATTTTTATAAATAGGATAAATTGAGGATATATATATATATATATGACATTTGCATGCCCTTATATTTTTATGTGCTTCCCACGTGCATTTTTAAAATACATGTGAAAATCGTTTACTCTACAGATCAATATCTGTAAGTTAAAAAAAAAAAAAAAAAAAGGTCAGAAATTTCGCCGCCGCCCTCTCCCTTCTTCATCTCTGTTTTCCTTTCTTCCCTCAGCACCCTAACACAAATCTCTCCCCTCTCTCTTTCTCCACTTTCCTCTTCCCTCACCGACGACGGCCACATCTCCGACGAACCACGAAGGCGAGTTCCGACGACAAGCTCCATATCCGACGACGGCCACGAAGGCGAGCCCCCTCTCTCCCTCTCGCTTTCTCTCCACTGTTATCTGGCGACAGTGAAGGCAAATACGCATGCCGGCGAGGTTTTCTCCCTCCAGAAACGAAGTTGGTTGTCTCTAGTGTGGTTGTCTTTCTCAGAAAACTCCGGCGCCAGCTCTCTCAACAGATCCGGCGATTGGGTTAATCTTGATTTTTGGATTTTTTGTCTTACTCTTCTGGGTTAATCTTGAGCTTTTGGGTATGGATTTGTGGTGACCAGTAGTTAGGTATGGACAAACCCTAAAATCCCAGATCTCCACTACATCTACACTCAACCGACTTCATCACAACCACCACGGCGATGCTAAGCCGTTCGAGGTCATGGCCGACTCGCATATCACTGTATGAATCATCCGTTTTTGACCCATCACCGTTTATTTGTCACCGTCGCCTTCGGAATAGAACTTCTCATCCTTATTACGACCTAGTTTTCTTCGAGTCTTGCTTCTGTCATGAGAATGAGAAGGATTTTACTAAATGGTACAAGATTAAAGTTTGTGCCGAAAGTTATGTGAAGGTCGAGAATGAGATAATAGAGATCCATCCGTTGTGGAGAGGACACCTTCCACCAGACGCAAGCTACGCAGCACTAGGCTGTGATATATACTGTTTTGGTGGTGATCGTTCTAGTTCTTTTGTGTCTTCAACGGAAGTTTATAAATTAGTCTCTAACTTTCCTATTTCTGATGAGAGCTGGATTCAGATGCCTTCTATGAAAGTTCCAAGAATCCGTGCTCGCATTTTGGTTCTTGATGGCAAGATATATGTTGTTGGCGGTACTACAGTTTGGTTAACAAGATCGGATCCAAGATGGCATGAAATACAGCATGTTGGTGTTGGACGGGATGCAAAACAGCATGTTGGCGTTATGGCTAGAAAGTTCGAAGCTCAAGCCCCGTTTGTTGAGGTCTTTGATCCCACCACTGGAGAGTGGAAGGTTTTGCCTCCTCTTCCCATTCAATTTCCCTTTGAAAAAAAGTATACTTGTGCAGCTCTTGAGAATCCAAACAGGATTCTCATTGCTTCCCTTTCAAAAACTGGTAGAGCTTTAGTCCTCTGTCAGTATTACGTGCAGCAAGATTGTTGGAAAATGCTTAACAAGTTAATCATTGATCGTCCTCTTGGGAAAAAGAAGGCTGTAACGCATGCCGATATTGAGTATTGGCTAACCATTGAGTCTACTCTTGGAAAAAAGGCTGTAATGGCTGGCGACACTCTGTATTGGCTAACAGGCGACTCAAAGTTGGTTGCCTACGATGTAGTCCAGGACGTGTGGCTTTCAGGGCAACTCAAAGGTGTGGGAATCACATTTCTTGAATACGACGAGCCCCTTCCCCATCCAAAGTGTAGTCTAATCCATTTAGAGGGCGAGAGGTTCGCCATGGTGCAACGCGACTCTTATACTGATGTTGAGGTTGAGTGTGTCATAATTGAAGTCTATCGGCAGCCTCGTAACAAGCGTTTTGGATTGGGAATTTCACTGGTGTCCCTCCATGCATATAAGACGCAGAGTGGCTCTTTCGTATCGGATTGCCTTTTACTGTAAAGTCTCTTCTTGCCTTTTCTCGATTTTTTTTTCTTTTTACCAAACACAAACATTTCCTCTCCACCAATTCTCGTAAAGTTTGAAGTTGTTAAACCCAAAAGGCCTACACGCTATATTTGTAAATTTTGTAGAAATTATTTGAGGACATGAAATTTAGAAATCCACAAACAGGCTAGAATTTATCAGAAGTTAACCCAGGACCCTCTGAATGTAGTTCTTGAGCATGATTTACCTCTAGTAGGACATGTGGTGCTGCCATCTTTTTGTTTTTTTCCCCTTAACCAATTAAGCTCTAACCATGCACTAGGGGGATCTTATTTGACGTGCACATAAGAATGACACTGTTGTTAGTCTTTTGTGTAAGTGCTAATGTGTCTTAAACTTGCAGGGGGTAAGTAGATTTCGTGGATAAGTTAAGCAAGAAGGAAGGTATTCCCTATTCTATGCTCTTATGCAAGCAGTTTATGTCATGACATTGTCCTGTGCTCTCAAAGGAATTTGTTTTCTTTTGATGAGGACCCTAAAATCATTAATACTTTTGTTAATATTTATTCAAACTTATTGAGGTACCCATGATTTGATGAGGACCCTGAAATCTTGTATGCACAAAAATATAAGTGAATTAGAGCATTAAAGCTTTATCTTATAAACTTATATCATAGGCAGAACTGTGTCATTTTTCTTTGGTCTACAGTGATTCTTGTCCGTTGGAGATCGACCACAGATAAAATATAAAGAAGAAAACAGATCGACAATATTAATTAATTGGAGGTTTATTTATTTATTTGTGGTGATTAAATTATATATATATGTGGGAATTTGCAACAGCAGGACAGAGATGTCTGGAAATCTCAGAACAAGACATGGACATGGAAACTCAAAGTGGTGGTTATATATATATATATATGCATCTTGAAAGTTACAAAGCAAACACACTCGTGCTGTCTTGGAAACGCAGTGAAAAGGAAGGATATAGATGGAGAGCATGGGATCTCTGGGCAACACACGCATATATGTTAGATTTGGTTCCCTTTTCTCCACATTATTATTTTTTAACGTCTGAGTTATATAGAAAATGTTCAAAACTAAGGTTCAAAACTTCATGGGTGCAAAGTGCTCCTTGGGGTCATCGGACTGGGGGTTCGCTCCTTGATTTAACCAAGGTGCACTTACAAGAAACCCTTGCCGAGGGCCTGTGCACCCCGATGCCAATAAAAATTAAAAAAAAAAGATTTTTTTTTTCCTACTATATATTTTACGTGAATATAGCACAAAGCCAAATGCACATATTATATATATATATATAGCGGTTCCCCCACTCTAGCCAGATCCATGTACAGAGTTATCCCTGACACTGGAATTGTGGTAACATGTTGGGATTTTCTCGTTTACGAGCCCCAAAGCACAATAATTTGGTCATCACCCTAAGGGATTTTGTGCTTAGTGAAGAGATGCACTTCTTTATCATGGTTTTTGTCGTTTTATGGCAACTAAAAGGACATAAAGGCGATCTTTTGGGCTTTGTTGGTATAAATTATTGATTGTATATTGAGATGTGCCTCTTTTCTCTCTCTCTCTCTTTTTTTCTTTTTTTTTTTAATTTTCTTTCCCATAATTCAAATATTGTAAAGCTTAAAAATCTAACATAGTTATGCTAAAAAAAAATAATAATTTCCTAGTGATTAAAAAGATTGTCACATGCACTTAAAATCAATTGCTAAATTAAAATTACATATTCTCCAAAAGTTTAAGACGATTGAAAAAATTAAATTTAATCACTTAATTATTATTTTAACATTTCTCCTTACATGTTTAATAGACTTAAGGTTCAATCATATGACATTTGACTTTAATACCATATCAAATTACTAGTTATCTTAAAAGCTTAAACTAATAGAAATAAGGGTTAAATACTTCATTAGTCCCTAGGATTTGAAAACTTTATTTTTTTTCTTTTCTAGAGTTTGGAAAGTGACTAAATTAGTCCTTGTGGTTTTGAAAAGTAACCAAGTTAGCCCATCTGTCAGTTGATCGTTAGTTGACTTAACGGACTGACACATGAACCAATTATAAATTGACACGTGGCCACCTAATTAAATTTTTTTATTAAAAAAAAAAAAGAACCTGGGATGGAAGTCATCCCCTTGGGCACCAAGGGGTGGCTCGGCCACCCCCATGGGCCTAAGGGGGTGGCCAAAACCACCCCCAAACCACCATTGGGGGTGGTTTCAACCACTCCCTTGGCTCCATGGGGGTGGTTGAGGCACTTAGGTTTTTTTTGTTTCTCTCTTTTTTTTTTGAAAAATATTTGTTTTGAAATTTTTTTTTTGGAAAAAAAAAATTAGGTGGCACGTGCCAACTTCTAATTGGTCCACATGTCAGTCTGTTAAATTAACTAATGGTCAACTGACGGATAGGCTAACTTGGTCACTTTTCAAAACCACGATGACTAATTTAGTAATTTTTCAAACCTTAGGGAGGAAAAAATAAAGTTTCCAAACCTAGGACTAATGAAGTATTTAACCCTATAAATAAAAGTAAATTTATATATATATATATATCTATATCTTAAGCACATATATGCCCAAGGCCAGTTAGACCACTAGGGACCCAGATTAATAAGGCCAAAAAAACAAAATTTGCCCAAAATTTTTGTTTAATAAATCTTTTTTTTTTTTTATTGTTCATTATTTAGTAAGGCCCCAAATTTTTTTTAATAAAAACTTAAGGCGCCTAATCATGATAAGTAAGTAATTTAAAAAAGGCCTCAATTTAATTAATAAGCTTCAATATAATAAGCATACGGAAAAACAAGACCAATTAATCTATAAAAGCAAATATCTTTATACTTAAAAAGGTATGAAATTTTTCTTGTGGGTTTTTATGAGTTTTTTGACAATTTTTTTAGTGGATATTGTTTGAAATAGGTGTATCAATGAGGTAAGGATTCATTAAAAAAAAATTGATTTATTATTATTATTTTTGTATTTAATTTTTCTTGTGAGTTTTGTGTGGGTTTTTGTCAATTTTTTGGTGGGTTTTGATTAAAAAAATAAGGTACCATTTAAGAGTTTCGCTTAAAGCCCTGTAAAACATTAGGCCGGCCCTGTATATGCCTTTGACACTTTGGGGGGTAAACTTTCAGCTATCAAATGTTAAACATGCCCCAATCTATGTTTTAGATGCAATATATTGATTTGTGGCTTGAATTAAATTAACGAATTCCCAATATATGTAAATTGTGCTGGAGCTAAGAGGGAATTCTTCTAATATTCTAATATATTAAATTGACATATAATCTTTAGAGCATTTGATTATCACATACAGTTTTATAAATTGGATAAATTTATACGTGGGAAGCACATAAGATATAACGGCATGCAAGTGTCATATATATCCTCGTTTCATCCAATTTATAAAACTGTATGTGATAATCAAATGCTCTATATATTAATTAATTAATTTAATTCTCAGATTTATGAAACGAGGATATATATGACACTTGCATGCCGGTATGAATTCTCAGATCCCATCCACACGTGCGGCAGAGAGGTTGGCCAGGAAGAGATCGGAGAGGTTCACTTATCTGGTCGCCGCTGTTATGTCTAGCTTGGGTATTACTTCCATGGTTGTCATGTTCTGGTATAGGGTTGAGAGGTGCCATTGTCTGAAATGTTTGGTACATTTGCTCTCTCCGTGGGTGCTGCGGTAAGTTCCCTTTTATCTTTTATTTCTAAAGAAAAATTGGATATTTGGATGATTTGGGTGCTGAAATGGTGTGTAATTAATTTTATTTTCAGGTGGGTATGGAGTTTTGGGCGAGATGGGCTCACAAAGCTCTCTGGCACGCTTCCTTATGGCATATGCACGAGGTTTGTTTTCAACCAATACTGTCGCTCTCTCTCTCTCTGTAGAATCAGTTTTCAACCAAACCAGGACGAATTCTGAGATCTTAAGCTCTTTAGTTTTTCCTATTTGCAGTCCCACCATCGACGGAGGAGTGTCAGTGTCGAAAATACCCATTTTCCCCACGGACGCTGCCGAACTCCCCGAACTTCTTTCCGTTTGCAGGAATCGCCTTTAATGGCCGCCGGCGGGATGAGAGCGACTCTCCACACCCACACTCAGACCGAACCCCTTCCCCTTTTCCATCACTTTCGCCGCTGAGGAAGAAGAACAGGGGGCATGTCGAGTTTCAAGTGTTGAACAAGCTGGAGGACAAAAACGAAAGTGAGGGTAAATTCGTATTTTTCGCCTGGACAGAAGTTTGAAAACTTGTGAATTAAAACGTTCTTACTGTCTAAGTCTACAGTACAACCCTGCACAATACAACCCCCAAACCCGAACCCTGTTATCAAACAGGGCCGGACCGAAGTTAAACTCTTTGCCGAAAACCTAAAATCTCCACTATATCTAGCCGTTACCCACTAATCCTCCCACACCATCAATATTTCCTCAATACAATCTCCATGGATGAACCCATAGGGGCTTGCTCGCCACTTTATGCATCTTTATTTGATGATCCATCATCTTCATCTATTTGTCTCAAATCTGCTTGTATCCGTTCTGATGCAAGTTTTTCTCTTCCTTATGAGATAGTTTTCTCTATGTCTTTTATGTGTAGTTTGCATGGTGGGAAGAAGGTGGATTTTGATGGACAGCTATATTATAAATGGTATAAAATCAAGATTTTTGCAGAAAGACCGGTAGGGAGTGAGGTACAGGAGCTTTTTCCGTACTGGGAGGGAAGGCTGCCACACATGTCAAGCTTTGCGGCCCTAGGCACCAATATATACACTTTCGGTGGCAAACTTCACTCGCCGTCTTCGGATCGTTTTACGTTTTCTCCCGATCTAAATGTGCTGGATGTTTACCGGTGGCCTATCGTTGACGTGCTTCCTGCTGCGCCCATGATTTTCCCGAGACTTGACCCTCAGAGCTTAGTGTTAGATGGTAAGCTCTTTATTATAGGTGGGAATATTTTAACTGAATCTACTACTTGTTGGGATATTTGTTGGGATTGTGAGGAAGAGGATTATGAGGAAAGGGAATTTGAAGAAGAGGAATATGAGGAAGAGGAATCTGAGAAAGAGGAATCCGACGAAGGGGAATCTGAGGAAGATGAATACGAGAAATACCACTATGAGGAATACGAGGAAGAGGAAGATGAAGTTTCCTTTGTACAGCTTTATCACTCCCGTCGTCACCCTCCTATTGAGGTTTATGACCCCATCACTGGAAGATGGGATACCTTGGCCCGGGCTCCATTTGTTATAGAATCTCACTATATTTGTGCAGCCCTTGAGAACCCAAATAGGATTCTAATTGCCTCGCTTACAGAAGGGGGCAAACCATTTTTAGATGGAAAAGCTAGGTTTTTTCAGTATGACCTAAGCCATCGATATTGGAAAATTCTGTTTGAGCGCTACATCCACCCCAAATGCCCTCTAGGATATGATGGAGGAAAGGCTTTAGCAGTGGGCAACAAATTGTATTGGATAACAGACGATGCAATGTTGCTTGTCTACTGTTTGGACGACGACAAGTGGCTTTTAGGGAATCTAAAAGGTCGTGGAATTTCATTTCTTGATAAATGCAAGGAGCCTTCTCCCCCTGTTTTACTCCATTTGGAGAACAAGAGGTTCAGTATGACACAATTCGCATTTGGTTATGTTCATTGTGTCATAATTGACGTGGTTCCTTTGGATGATAGTTTGTCAATATTTGTGGTGCGCACCCACAAATATAAGGTGGAGAACCCCTCTGTCATACAAAATTCATTTTTACTGTAAGTTGCTTGTTTTGTCCTGTTATTCCTTTCTTTTTACATGTTAGTTTAGATTTGGTCAAATTTATTAATAATGTCATTTTCTATTAAAGTGTACCAAATTATTTTTCTAGCTAATGGTGTGGAAATATATGAAGTGTGCATGATGTTTCTCAGTTTTCCCCTTAACCAAGCTCTAACCATGCACAAGGGGGATCTTATTTGACGTGCACATAAGAATGACACCATTGTTAGTCTTTTGTGTAAGTGCTAATGTGTGTTAAACTTGCAGGGGTAAGTAGATTTCGTGGATAAGTTAAGCAAGAAGGAAGGTATTCCCTATTCTATGCTCTTATGCAAGCACTTGATATCATGACATTGTCCTATGCTCTCAAAGGAATATGTTTTCTTTTGATGAGGACCCGAAAATCATTAATACTTTTGTTAATATTTATTCAAATTTATTGAGGCACCCATGATTTGATGAGGACCCTGAAATCTTGTATGCACAAAAACATCGATACTTTTGTCATGAATATTTATTTAAACTTACTTATTGATCATCAAAACAAGCGTGTAACATATGTTTTAAAAAAAATAATGGGGAAAAGGCGATGGTTAAAATATAATCGAAAACATTGATTCAGGATTTTTGACTGGGATGAGAAATATTATTTATTTATTTACAATATTTTCCTAATGAATTTTATGAACGTCCTTAGCTATTTCTATTTTTTGTTAATTTGTCTATGACATTTTCTTCCATTCATGAGGAGAAAGTTTCTAAAATTAGAGACGTTTTAGTTAGAGGAAGGGATCTAGATCTCAATGAAGATTGATTTAGCTTTCAATTCCAGTGAAAATTTTGGAATTAGGGCTTTTGATGGGTTTCTATGAGCTGCAGAGAGAGTGGGGGCATTTATTTGGTTTAGGTGTCGGGGACAAAAGGGATTATTGGCCAATTCTTTTATGTGTTGGGTTCTTGGGCTCTCTTTAATTTGGGTTCTTGTCCTCCCCCACCGTGAGTTCTATTATTTTGTCCCCTGTTCAACATTCTAATTAGTTAGACTTGGAGTTTTGATGTGTTGATATTGGGTTTTGATTTTTCTAGAGACCACGCGAGGCTCTTCAAACCAAGAGAAGAAATCAAGGGCAACTTGGTGGTTGTTCTTGTCCACCCATACGCAATATTGGGTGGTTGTTAGGGCCTCTTGAAAGGAATAGCTGCTGGGCTGGCGGAGAAAGGATACAGAGCTGTCACCTTTGATATGAGAGGCGCTGGAAAGTCTAGTGGGAGGGCTTCTCTCACTGGGTTTGCTGAAATCAAGGATGTTATTGCTGTCTGCAAGTGGGTCTGTGAGCATGTCTGTGGACAGGATTTTGTTGGTGGGCTCTTCTGCAGGTATGATCTTTTGTTTGTTTTACAACGAATTTCTATAGATCGTACCTTTTTTTTGTTTTTTTGGGGGTAGGTGGCTGCGGTAGGAAAAGCTTAATGGTTGTTATCTTTGGTAGTGGTGGATTGCTTGTTTGGTTGGTATGATGGATTAGTTTTAGATCTATGAAATGTGTTAGATATTTTAATCTTCTTCTCTTTTATGTATTGTAATTTAACTAAATACAATTTTAATCTCACAGTGAGTAGCACATCTGGAAAAGTAGACGATTTGATGGAAAATTGATTGGTTTTAGTGTGTCTGATTTACTTATCCAAAAGGAGGGGGATCTGATTTAATATGTTAGATCAATTCCTTTTTGATCTATGATTTGCCTTGTTTTACAAATGAGGAAATGGGCTGGGGGTGCTGATGATCTACACTAATTGATGGCATTAAAAGGTGTAACATAGGAGCTGTCGAGGTTTATTGCAACATTGATAAATTATATATGCACATATATTATCTTTCATTTTCCACCTGGTGTAACTCTTTGACAATGCGTCACTCAATCACAATGTGATATGAGATTAAACTATCTCATGTAAAAGAAGTATTCTGAAGTATAGTTTTCTTATATTTTAAAAATCTTCTGAACATGTGAGTTTTAGATTGGATAGTAAATGTGATCCGGTTTATGTGAAATTTGGCATTCATGAGTAGTGTATGACATTTAAGCCAACAATGGACTTGGCAACATGTTAGTCCAGTGAAAATTAATGGAATGGTATAGCATAGGAAAGAGTTATGCCAGGTGTTTTTTGAACTCAATCTCATATATAAGTGCATCATCTGATTGATAATCTTGGGTGCTGGAGTTTTCCAAAATATCAGATTATCTGTATGGTTAGTATTACCATCTAAGCCTATAATGTGCAATTATATTAGAATTTTGCTAAAGATCCGGTTTGTGTATGCTGATAAGACACTTTTTCAGATTAGAGAAAAAAATTTGTTGGCTGTTGTTTGGATTAATGGCCGAAGAGGGGAGAATATTTTGTGGGTATGTTGTTGCTGGGTTGTGATTTGGGTTGAGAAAAAAAAAAAAACGGATTTGTTTTGGTATTGGATTTTGATTTTGGTATTTTTCATCAGCTCCCTTCTGGTCTGAACATGGAGGTCATTGTGCAGAAGGGTGTTGGAGACAAGGACCCAGATGAAAGAATAGAGAGAAACAGTGAAAACCCACTTTTGATATTTGTCCATGGAAGCAAGCATGCTGCTTGGTGCTGGGCTGAACACTGGCTTCCCTTCTTTTCAGGTTGTGGCTTTGATTGCTATGCTATAAGCTTGCTGGTTTAGGTGGGCTCTCTGTCTCTGTCTCTCTCGCCCTCCGCATCTTTCTCCATTCTTAAAGCTCTGTTTAAATAAATTTGTGGCAATATATAATTTTTTTAGAATAGCTATAGATGATTGTGTTAGCTCTATCTTCTTTCTTGGCGTTCAATTAGTTTGAGTTTCTGTGGCACTGTGCATTAAGTTGGTAGTGGTTCATTACTCAAGCTGTCTCTTTTGAAAAAAAATAATAATAATACCACAATCTTTATATGTTAAAATTTGCAAATGAGAAATAATGTATGGAACATGTGTTAAGGAATTTGATGACCCATATTTGTTTATCCTTTCTCCACTTTGAGAAAATGTGGAAAGAAAGGAACTATATGTTTCTAAAGGAATTTGATGATCCATATTGTAAAATTCTAAAATTTACATTTTCATCATTAGTCTTAGCCAAGTACATTTCAAGCTTCTCAACCTATATGTTTCTAAAATATATGTTGCTAGTATGAGATAGTCTTAGCCAATAGGCTTCTAAACATCTTAACCTCTATCTTTCTAAAGGATAAATGGCGCTAGTTCTTTATATCATGTTCTCAATCAACCTAATTTTTTTTTTCCTTTTTCCTTTTAAGGTAGCCTTATAACAGATTTATAGAAGGGATCAATCCCAAACCAATTAGTTGTTTCTCTCTGGAGACCATCAACCCATGATGTCCAGTATTTGACCATAGTTGAGAAGAACAAGGGAGATTTACCTTATTGGAAATCTTATGTAAATGCATGCTGAGTTAAGCACTGTAACTTTTAATTTCTTTGTGGTCCTAAAGTACAATTTTATCAGGGAGACCACACGGAGTTCATTTACCTCTATACTGCACAATAATTAACTACTATAACTCCAAGTGTGATCCTTGTGGATGGCTAATGCCTATCACTGCATTTTACTAATGCTCTATTTTGGACTTATTTAAAATATAGAAAAAAAGGACCGTGTATGTAACGGCCATAGAGTGAGTTTGTATTGGACTTTTATACATGTTGTCTTGGTTGGGTTGTTAAATCTTGTGATTTTTTATGTAACCTAAATTTTATGTTGGCTTGGGGCAGTGTTGGTGTTTTGGCTTGTTGTTGGGTAAGGAACCAAGATATTTTCTGAACACAAATTCTAAACTGCAAACTTCCTAAGTTTTTTTTTTTGGGGTTTTGCTTAAGTGGTTTGGTGTTAATTTTCAGTATTTTGATATATTTAAACTTAAATCAACATGTACATGGGTTCTTGTATTATGATATTTTTTTATTCATAATCTGTGTTTGTGATGGAAAGCATGATGGTGATGCTTTACTTATTTTGAGTTTCCTTACTGATTCCTCTAATCAAATTTACTTTTAGTTTCGACATTATGCGGAATCAGTTTGTTTGTGTCCTATAGGAGGAGAGCTACAAAAGAATCAACCATTGGCACTTTAGTTGATTTTGCATGTGATTTCTTAAGCATTTGTTTGCATTTCTCAGTATGATGATGAATGTCTATGTGATGTTTACTAGAAATAAGCTCTTTTTTTTTTTTTTTGGAACCTATTTTCATTATCAAAAGTGAACTATGTATCTACATACAAGAAATTCTTTTCTACAATTTTCATTTTTCTGAATGATGACATATTCTTTTGTTTGTTTGGTTGATTGTTTGATATGCTATTGATTTTAGGAGCGATTCATTACATGTTTATCGGAAACAAGGTCATGATAGTCACAGCGGTGCCATCCTCTTTGGAGCTCTTCGAGTTCCAAAATAGCGATATAATGGAATTAGCCATGCTACAATCTTAACACAATTTGTTGCACTAAAGCCAACTAGTGTAGCTTTTGGAGCCGCACCTCTTTTGGCTCAAATCGTAGTGACTCATCATATGAAAGCTTGGTTCGCATTGGCACAGAAGCTGCACCTCTTTTGGTTCAAATTGTGGTAACTCATCATATGAAAGCTTGGTTCGCATTGGCACAAAAGGTGCACCTCTTTTGGTTCAAGTCGTAGTGACTCATCATATGAAAACATGGTTCGCATTGGCAATTTATTTCTCTTTTTCGTCCAGAAATTTTGTTGATTCCTTGTGTGTCTAATCAATCATTACTCACGTCCTTGTGTACTGTGTAGTAGTTTTGTATTGTACTTGGTGGTTGTGAAGGAATTATGTAATATTTTGGGTTACGCCCAAGAAAATGTTATAGCTAATCTTGTGTTAAGTTTGATAACAACTCAAGTCCATCCATGGAGTGAAGGCATTGCTCTATAATTTCTTAGCACTATAATCTGTTACTGAACCTTTCATCTACCATCTATTTGTAATAGTCAGTAGAAAATTTTATTTGTTATTATAGTTTGTATTTGGAATGATGTATTGATAATTTTTTTTTAAAAAAAATCTGTTTTGTTTGATAGTACTAGGTGTCTGGAATTAATATTGGCTCAAATAGAGGATTTAAAGTGTACATGTTTCTTAATTCTATTTTGTTGAAAGGACCAGAAACTTTAGACCCTCTATACATGTTCAATCCTCAATTTTTGGCACAACCATTTCATGCTTTGACTTTTGGCTAGTGCTTTACACATCGTGCACAAACACCTTATTTTTTATGATATCTAATTTCATTGCACTTTGAATTAATGTCCAACACAAAAAGGAAATTGCCAAAGAAACTCTATAGTAACATATATCAATACTTACAATCTGTAATTAAAATTCTATCAATGCAATTGCAATAGATCAATTCCTCGAGGCTGATATAGGAAAAAGGAAAACCAGTGATGTTAGGTATAATCTAACATGTCTACTTCCAATGGCCTTAAATTTGGTCTTGAGTGCTTCATACTCATTCCTCTTCCTTTGAATATCCAACTCCAACTCAACACACTTTGCATCAACTTTCTTCTCATTTCCAATTTACTGCATTCACAACCTACCAAATCTTTCTTGCAAACCTCATATTCACATTTTGGCACTTCTTTATGTTCCACTTCATGCACATCCATCTTCATATTCACCCTCAAAGTTACCTAAATCCAAAACACCCATTGAAAATCATTAACACTGGCCAAAAAAAAAAAAACTTGAAAAAAAAAAATTTAATAAAAAACCAATACAGCTTGTAAAACAAAGAAAGATAAAAGAAAAAGAAAGCCAAGAGCACTTTTTCTGCATTTTGAATTTTTATTTATTTATTATATATATTTACAAGTAGTCGTCTTTCTTCTATCTATTATTATTATTATTATTCTTTCAATCTTCTCAACACCCAAAGAATTCTCTTTGAAAAACAAACAATGAACTCATAAATGATACCTAATACATGAACCTATGCTGAGAAAACAGAAACCTACGTGCTACAAAGTATATACGCAACATTTTTTAAGCTTTCAGCTAAACATGACAATATTATTCTCATCAGAGCATGGTGGAGAGCAAGTAATTGATTCAATATCCATTTCCAACCGCATGAGTATCAATTACAACCCCAAAAGCAAGGCAATCCAGATTACATACATAAATACAATTTAAATTATAGAAGCCTCAGTATCCCAATGAGCATGTTTAAATCTCAATAATTTACTTCAACACTTATGGCGTACATAAAGAGTTCATAGCCTCAAGTTTAGACACACACACACACAATACTTATGTATGTACATAAAAGAGTTCATAGCCTCAAGTTTTGACACACACACACATATATATATCTCAAAATAACTCACAATTCTTATTTTCCAGCAATCATCACAAACCAAGACCTGCTGTCCAGTTCTTCGAAGTGCAAACAGTTTAAGCGTATGATGAATTTTTCTATGTTTTCCCTTCATCCACCAAAATCCTAGTAACTTCCAAGTTCTTAGATTGCTTTTCATTAGTATGTTTTCTCTTTATCCACCAAAATCCCAGTAACTTCCATTTCCATCTTAAGTTCAATCAAGTTTTATAAGAACCAAGCATTCCAAACTTCACAATTCTTTCAATACTACAAGCATAAAACTTAAATCACATTAATCCCGGCAGCTATTAAATTTAGAATTTGTGTGTTCAGAGAATATCTTGGTTCCTTACCCAACAACAAGCCAAAACACCAACACTGCCCCAAGCCAACATAAAATTTAGGTTGCATAAAAACCACCCAATATTGAGTATGGGTGGACAAGAAAAACCACCAAGTTGCCCTTGATTTCTTCTCTCGGTTTGAAGAGCCTCGCGTGGTCTCTAGAAAAATCAAAACCCAATATCAACACATCAAAACTCCAAGTCTAACTAATTAGAATGTTGAACAGGGGACAAAATAATAGAACTCACAGTGGGGGAGGAGCTCAACGGCGAAGCCCGAGAACGGTAGCAGAGGACTGACGAGAGCGAAACCAGCGGTGGCGGTGCTGTCGCCGGAATCCAAAACCGCCACTCCACCCTCTCTTTCCATCGCTTTGCACTCCTCGCACAAAGGTGAGTCTTTGGCGCTTGGGTTCGTTGGATCTGGGTCTTCTTGGCCTCCATTTCAATACAAACACTTAAGAGAAAAAGGAGAGGAGTCACGCCGGTGCTGGTGGGGGGAGAACCCATGTGACGGTGGGAGGAAGAAAATGGGGGGAAATGAAAATGGGTACCGTGGGGATGGGTTTTGACGCTTGGTTTTGAATTTTTTTTTTTTGTTTAAAAAAAAAAGAAGCAGCAGAAAAAAAAAATGAAAAAGAAGACGTGGCATGTGCCACATAGGCAGAGATGGGGAGGAGAATGAAATGAGAATGCATAGAAGCATTTCTTTTGGTTTAGGTGTCGGGGACAAAAGGGATTATTGGCCAATTCTTTTATGTGTTGGGTTCTTGGCCTCTCTTTAATTGTAATGGTCAAACTGGACAACATGTGTGGGCTTTCTAAGCCCAATAGTGTGTGTTTGTGTTCCTTAAACAAATGATACAAAAATTTACGTACAAATCTTCTTTTTTTTTTGGAAATTTTTTCTTCAACTCAATACAAACCCAACTTTTTGCCTAACAAATGTTCAACTTTTATCTTCTTTTTTTTTTATAATTATTTTAAAAAACCAAATAAAAAATGTAAAAAATGTCACTATTATGAAGAAAAATACCATTTTTCTTTTTTTTTTTTTAAAAAAATACTAAAAAAAAGATAGACCAAAAATATATATTATTGCTTTAGACCTTTTTTTTTCATTTTTTATTTTTATTTTTTTTAATTACAAAAGAAGGCAAAAGTTGAACATTTGTTTTTTTTTTTTGAAAATAAAAGTTGGACATTTGTTGGGCAAAAAGGTTGGGCCTTTAGCATTTTCCCCAATTTTTTTACCTAGAGAGTCTTACTAAACTGATGTGTAACTCATTTATTTGAGAGGGACAAAACAATTAATTAAGAGAGATATAACGGGTAGCAATGAATAAGTTATATATCAGTTTGGTAAGACTCTCTTGATAAAAAATTTGATATTCCTACCATTTCTCAATTTTAAATATATGTAAAAGTTTTTTATTTTATTTTATTTTCTTATCCATCTTCTTTGATTTTGAGGACTTCCTTCTTCTTAATCAATCCATAAAAATTTGATTAAAAAAAAGAACTCGAAATAAAGAATATCGGATGCTCTCGGTCACCCTAACTTTAAACAAAACAACTAATAAACAAATTTACAACATGAAATACTTTTCAAATATGAACGTCGGCCAACCAAAAACACATGCCGGTTCTCACCTTTATATTACGTCAAAACATATAAATCCAAAATCATTATCAAACAAAAAGGAGATGAGCACCGACTTTCTCAAGACCTTAATGAGGGTGATTAACTAGTAGGGTCTGTCTTTCAAACTTATGAATGAAAACGACAACATATTTGATCAGCAGTACTGAAGGAGATAGATGGAGAGATTGGGACTTAAATTAAAAAGAGTTGTGGGAGTTGGTAGGTAGGGCATGCGTGGAGGGGATGATTAGCCTTCACATTCTAAGTGATTATACATCAGAGGACGGCATTTCATTAATGTATCACCTGTACGCTATTTTGGTTTTCTTGCTTAGGTGATGCATAACATCCGAACACTGTTTTGACATTAATACTGCACATGTATATGTATCATACACGCATGCCTCAACAACTAAATGTTTTGTCTTCTATCTTAGAATGCGTTTAGGATTGCAATTTTACAAGAATGATCTATATTTTTTAAAAAATATTTCAAAACGTAAGATATTTGGTATTGCGATTTATAAAGCACTTAATCTAAAATAGATAAAATAAAATAAAATAAAAAATCTACGATTTTTATAAGAAGGTTAGATGGGTGCTTTTATATATATATATATATATCATAATGAGTGATACTCTTCATTATGAATGAAAAATAATTCTAGAGCCAAGGCTCTAAGAAGAAAGAGCATTACGCTCTAAAAGAATATAGTCGGAAATACAACTAGGAGTCCTAGTTTCCTCAAAACAGATTTTGTCAATAAAACTTCTGGTGGCGTCCTTTTGCCAATCCATGTGCTCCTCCATTTGCTTCGCGTTTCACATAGCATATCTTCCACATTCTAAGGGTCCCAGAACTAATTTAACATCATCTACAATTTTCCCATACCTCTGTCAACTTGGTTTAGATGCAGCAATGGCCTGTACCACCATCAATGAATCCCCTTCCAGAATTACGTCAAATAAGCCAAGGTCCCTACACAGCTCGGCCGCATGCAGGGCTGCCATGGCCTCCCCTGCGATGGGTTCATACATAGCAGGGATTGTTTTGCACTGAGCTACGATCACGTGGCCTTTGTCACCCCTATTAACACTCATACGCCCATGCATTTCATAGCCTTCTTGGAGATTGCCACGTCCCAGTTGGCCTTGAAGAAACCTGCTGGGAGAGGCTGCCATTTCTGCCTACCCTCTGTTTCCCGGATCGTTTCCTGCCTGGACTCCTTCGCATTAGCACGCATGAATTGCTGGAGCATTTCACTTGCTGCCTGTGCAATGGTGTTCGGGTGATTAAAAAGCCCCCCGCGTACCACTGTATTCCGACGCTGCCAAATTCCTCTAGCCGTTAATGCAAAGATGCTCATGGTCTCCTCACGGCGCAGGTTCATAATCTCCTCCACTACTGCCAGAAAATCATCCCTGCCCCTCCTGCATTTTTGTAGTACCCGGCCACTAACACTCCACACATCTTGGGCTGATGGACTGGCCCAGAGGATATGATGAATTGTTTCCCTCTCTTGACAACAAAAAATGCAGAGGTCTTCATTAATTAGCAACACCCCTTCTTTTTAAATTATCCTTGGTGAGAAGGATGTTAGTGCAAGCTCTCCAGAGAAACACTCTCGACGTGTTTGGCACCTTCAAACCCCATATAATTGCCTTCCACACAGCTTGGTGCCTGTTTCGGTTAGACCCTTCCCCTTTTTGTCTATCTAGGCGCTCCTTCTCTAGGTAATACACACTCATTACCGTAAATTCCCCTGTATTTGTTGCATGCCAGATCAACTTATATATCATTCTGTTGATAATGGCCAAGATGAATATTACAGATTATTTCAGCTTCGTCAGGGCTAAAGGTATTCCAAATGAGAGTTGTATTCCACCGGATCGGGTTTACATCCAATAACACTTCAACCTTGGCATCCGCAAGGAATGTTCTACACGGTGACTGGATAGAGAACATGGATGGCCTAAAGATCCACTTGTCTCCCCATATAGAAACTGATTTCCCATCTCCAATGCGCCATACCATTCCCTCCCGAAACAAGTCCCTACCCGCAAGAGCGCTACGCCAAGCGTATGAGGGTCGATTGCCCAAAGTTATTTGAAAAATCAAGAATTTAAACTAAAATTATGATTTCGTGTAACAAATATTTGATAAAAAAAAATTCTTTTTAACATGTTTTAACAAAACATTACCTCTACGATTTTAAAAAATAGCAATTTCAAAAATGTAAATTTTAAAATCGTACTTATTAAAACCGCAATCCTAAAACGGATCCTTAGTATCTAGGTATATATATACTCTCGATCAAATTAATACAAAACTAATACACCCTAGCATGAGTTTATGAGAATTATTTAAAACTTGGTTGTTTGAATTTTATGAAATCTTGGCCACTTGTCCTAGACAGATAGGCTGGACATCATAAGCTATTTGGAACAAGTAAACCTGTACTTCTTATAAAACTTGGATAGCCTAATTCCAAGCGATTCTTGTAAGAGTTTATGTGCTATTAGTCTTTTTATCGGCCATAAGATACCATATAATGTATGCAGGGGCGGAACTATCTCTCGACTTGGGGTCCCAGCCCCCCAAGCCAAGCCAAGAGGTGGTTCCCAATATATATATATATATATATATATACACACTTTCAAATACCTTTAAAAATTAGTTTTTGCCTCTCAAACTAAATATTATAATTCCACTCCTGAGTGTATGGTTTGAAGAGCAATAAAGTGTCAAATCCAAGTTGGAGCTAGCTCAGGAATTTCCTCGGGTTGGTAATTGAGGAAGCAAGCCATGTTTAATTTGTGTTTTATCCCCGGTGTTTTTGGTCTTTCATTTGTGATGTTCACCTGGTCTTTTGTCCCAAGAACAATGCATGAGCTTTAATGCGAGTGGACCTTCCAGTAGGCTCAGATGGTCACTATATTTTGAGACCAAATACACGTGCATCCAGTGTCCATCTACTGTACATCTATTCACATATTTACTGATTGATTTGCAAATTAAAAGATTTAAATACAATTATATTGGATTCACTTCGTTTGTATAATTAAGTGAAATAGAGCATTAAAGCTTTTTATTATAAACTTATATCATAGACAGAACTGATAAAATATAAAGAAGAAAAAGAAAACAGATCGACAATATTAATTAATTGGAGGTTTATTTATTTATTTGTGGTGATTAAATTATATATATATGAGGATTTGCAACAGCAGGACAGAGATGTCTGGAAATCTCAGAACAAGACATGGACATGGAAACTCAAAGTGGTGGTTTATATATAATATATATATATATATATGCATCTCGAAAGTTACAAAGCAAACACACTCGTGCTGTCTTGGAAACGCAGTGAAAAGGAAGGATATAGATGGAGAGCATGGGATCTCTGGGCAACACACACTTATATGTTAGATTTGGTTCCCCTTTCTCCGCGTTATTATTTTTTAACTTCTGAGTTATACAGAAAATGTATTAAGATTTTTTTTTTTTCCTTCTGTATATTTTACGTGAATATATATATCACGATTCACAAAGCCAAATGCACATATTTTATATATATATAGCGGTTCCCCCACTCTAGCTAGATCCATGTACAGAGTTATCCCTGACACTGGAATTGTGGTAACATGTTGGGATTTTCTCGTTTACAAACCCCAAAGCACAAGAATTTGGTCAACACTTCTTTATTAATTATTAGTTTAATAATCCCTTAGTTTAATTATTATTAAACTAAGGGATTTTGTGCTTAGTGAAGAGATCCACTTCTTTATTATGGTTTTTGTCGTTTTATGGCAACTAAAAGGACGTAAAGGCCATCTTTTGGGCTTTGTTGGTATAAATTATTGATCGTGTGTGTATATATATATATATATATATATTGACATGTCCATACAAGAGGGGGAGGAGTGATATATATATTTTGACATGTCCGCACAAGAGGGGGATGGAGGATTGAACTAATGTGTTTAAATTAAGTGTATGGATTGAAATTTCTTAGTTGATTGTATATTGAGATGCAAATAATGTGCCTCTTTCTCTCTCTCTCTCTTTTTTTTTTTTTCCCCTAGAATTCAATTATTGTAAAGCTTAAAAATATAACATAGTTATGCTATAAAATAAAATAATTTCCTCAGTGATTAAAAAGATTGTCACATGCATGTAAAATCAGTTGTTAAATTAAAATTATATATATCAAAATTTTAAGATATAGAAAAAAAATAAATTTGATCACATAATCATTACTTTAACATTTCTCCTTACATGTTTAATAGAGTCAAGATTCGATTACATGACATTTAACTTTAATACCATGTTAAATTACTAGTTATTACAAAAGTTTAAATTAATAGAAATAAAAATAAATTTAATCACTTACATATATATATATATATATATATCTCTTAAGCACTTATATTCCTTGACACCATAATATGTAATGGTTAAACTTTTGGGGGGAAAACTTTCAGCTATCAAATGTTAAACATGCATGCCCCAATCCATGTTTTAGATGCAATATATTGATTTGTGGCTTGAATTAAATTAACGAATTCCCAATATATGTAAATTGGGCTGGAGCCAAGAGGGAATTCTTCTGATCCAATATATTAAATTAACATATAGTCTTTAGAGCATTTGATTATCACATGCATTTTTATAAATAAGATGATCCAAGGATATATATGACATTTGCATGCCCTTATATTTTATGTGCTTCCCACGTACATTTTTAAAATGCACATGAAAATCATTTACTCTGAAGATCGATATCTGTAAGTTTAATAGATCTCACTAAGTGAATATAAAGTACTAGTATATGGTATAGATTACGAAAAGCCAACTTTCCCAATTATATCCATTGCTTTTGATAATTTAAAGATAAAGGAGAAAGTGATTGGTTGCCTGAACTTTTCGTATATATCTGTGATAATAATAAATAAAATAAAATAAAAAAATCTAATTCAAATCAAGTGAAGGAGGAATTATTAAGAGGCAAAGCCTAGATTTAAGGTACACCTATACTTTCGTGTGGCCACAAATATAAGAGAACATACCCACTATGCAACAAAATGGTACTTTGGCTTTCCCATTTATATGCCATCCCCGTCCCTACTTTCTCACAAGCGCGTCTCAAACCCTAACTCAACTCACCATAAAAGGCACCCATAAGACTCAAGTGCCCACCAGTACTGCTGGTCAGCTTTGCAGCAAGAAGTTACCTTTGTTAAATTTATTTTGTTTTCTGTCTTTTGGGTTTTTCTTTTTCTTTTTTTCAAAATAAAAATACTAACCCACCAAAAAACAATCTTCATGCATTTCTTGTTAATTTTATTAATGGGGCAATCATGCAATAAGCTAGATAAAACATCTTATACAAATTAACACTCTTAAACAGAAATTCTAGAAAGTTTCAAACAAATACTAGGAGTAAAAAGGCAGATAGTTAATTCTATCTAGAAGGTTTCAAACAAATACTTGGGGTGAAAAGGCGCAAACCACACTAACTATTAATCGCTTTTGAAGGCGCGCGGTTAGCAAAAACTATTATTTGCCTAGGTGGTTATGGTTAGCGGTTTTAGGTTTTTTCAAAACCACTAACCACCTATATTATTTATATAATATATATAATACATGAAACAATGTCCTTTTTTTGTTTAAAATTTTAAATATATAAATGATATCATATGTAGTATGATATTACCGTATTACCATAGAATCGACATTGTTTTGGAATTTTTTTTTTTTAAATAGAACATGATTTTTAATTTTTTTTTTTTTCTTTTAAAAAGTAGTTATTGGATCGGAGTTATTAACAGCTAACTAGCAGTTAACCATTTAGGCAATTAGCGGAGATGATTACGGGTAACGGTTTTAGCAAATAATCGCTAACGGTATCGGTCTTTTTACCCCCACCTAACAAATACAAAGTTTTATATTTATATTTGATCAATGCTTTAATTCAAGAAACATAACGCATCTATCTAGGCAAAATATCCTGTTTAATTACACTAGATTTCCGAGTTGTCTTTGTTTGGAGTTTTGCTCTCAAATTTGTCCAACTAGAATATATCGCTCCATTCTTTACCATAAATTTACATTCAATTCAATTGATCATCAAAATAATCCGGGCTTGTTGTGTGTATATATATAAATAGCTGCATCTGTAAAAATAAATAAAAATAAAAATAATAAAAAGAAAAAAAGGAAGAAAGAAAAAAATCTTGAATGCGATATTGACTAGGGTTGGCGTCAGTCGAGCATTAAATGCAGCTCAGGTTTGACACCTAAGGCTTAGATTGGTGCATGGGTGGTGGAGATGTTTGATGAGAGGAATAAAACAAAAGAAAACAGCTGTTGGGTCGTACTCAAATGGAACCCAATCTAGTACGTCTGACATCACTACAAATTCCATTAAACTATTAATTGAACAGGCCGATCCAGAGAGAAAACACAGTGACCACTGACCAGGATATGGAAAGAACCAGCTGCCAATATAGAATTGCATTTGCTGGATCGGACGGAAGATTGCAGCACCAACACTTGTGGGGACTGCGACAATCTCTTCATCGTCTCGCTAGTGGCCACTGGCCGGGCAGACCAGCGCGCGCGCACCAATGGAGATGTTGGCCTTCTTTCAAACGATCTGCTTCCTTCTTGTCCCTGCACCTGCGCGCACCATATATATGTATATATAAACTATAAAGCACACATTCTTTTACGTCCCCCAGATGAAAAGTTCTGACACATCTTTACAATATATTGTTGTGGGTAGAAAAAATAAAAAAGAAAGAGAAAAGGGTCACTGATAATACACTAAAACCCAAACCCATGACAGATTTTGTTTGCTTTTTTACAATAGGGTTACAGATTTTGTTTGTCGTCCTTGAAGAACAGGTGGACAGGGTGCACCCACGCACATGTGACATGCGGTGATTTTGTCATGCCTTCCCATACTTCTGAGCTCTAGGTGCAGTCTTGGTGCCAATTGTTGCAGAAACAGTGGCACTATATATATATACACACTATATAGATATAGATTACATGTATTTCAAAAAAGCATGTGGTGGTTTTGTTTTGTGGAGTCTATGGGCCTTTTCTTCTCATAATTACTGTTTGCAAACAAAGCAAGGAAATGGATCCAGCAATTATGGGCGCATTACTAGACAAAACAAAGATAAAACAGGGAACTTACAAAAGAGGTTCTACTGATCATGCTAAAGTTGTTAAGGAATTGTTGGGAATTATATAATTCTTTGGTAAAGGTGTTTTAGAATAATGAAATGCCTCTTGATATATATCCCAGGTGAGAAATGTTAAATATCATATTTTTTATCCCGTCTCTAGGTTACTTGGCTAATATATATGACCGTATGGATGTGTAGTATGTGGTATAATTGAAATAAAAGTGTGATTTCTAGTATTATTCTCAAAATTAATACGATAAGTTATATCTAATTTTACTAATGTGGTAATGTCAATCAACCAATAGATTAGTTGGTCTTAATAAAAATTCAATGGTTAATTATTGTCACTTTAATAAAATGGGATAAATGTACGTGTGGTTTCTAACATTATTCTTTTTCAAGTACTTAAAATTAGCATTAGACGTAACAAAAATATTAAATTTGCCAAATGTCCGCTAAACTAAGGATTCTTTATAAGAGAAAAAGAGATATCAATTAACTTGTATTAATTAGAACTTTTGGTAGGATAGTTTCAAATAGTGTATATATACCGAGTATTATTTCAAAATTTATAGAATTTTGGTAATGGATTTCAGTTGGAATAAATCGTCCTTTTCAATAAACAAGTTAAAAAAAATTTAATTAATTATCAAAACTTAAAATTGGAAAACTACAGTGATGATCACCATATTAATTAAGTCGTGAGATTTAAGTATAGTGTGTAAGATTTATGTTCTATAATGTAATATATGATGTCTATGCGATGCATATATAGATTAAATAATAAAGTAGATGAAATTAAAAACTAAAACCAATACAAATTAACTTGTATTAATAAAAGTTTGTATTGGTCAACTAGATAATACTTTCTTCTTTTTTTAATAAAAAAAAAAAAAGTTAAAAGTATTAATTAGAATTTTGGGAAACACAGGCTCAAAATTACAATTAATGTATCATCATTTTCTGAGTCTTAAGGTAAAAGTTAACTCGATCATTTATAGCCATCTACTCCTATTTAGTGAGCTTGTAATTTGTGGTTGTTTATTAGGTTCAGATCGTCTTGAGATAAGAGTATATATAAGATTATATATGTCAATTTTAATCCGATCTATTTGATTAAATAGATTAAATTCATCAACTTTAACTTCTAATTTTGTGTTGGATTCGTGTCGATTCACAAGTTATATAAAAAATTGTCAATCTTAAACATTGCGTGTTGGATTTAGGTTGAATCGAGACATATATAGGAAAATATATTAATGTCCTCATTATTTATTTTATTTTCTGAAAATATATTCTATATCTTTTTTTTTCCTCTCCATACATATATCTCTCACATTCTTGAACAAATCCTAGTCAAATGGAACAATAATTATTTCTCACATTAAATAAAATTATAAAAAATTAATTAGTAGATAGATTCAGAAATGGAAAAGGTCATTCATGGCATGGACCACGGACCACGGACCACGGAGTACTACGTACCCAAAAGTGTCTGAAATACTGCCATCACTTTTTTTTCAAGCAGCATTTTTTAATGACCTTGCAAAACATTGTGAAAAAAGGGAACAAAAATGAGATAAATTAAACGCAGATCTTTTAACTAAAGTTGATTCTTTTTTTTTTCTTCAGATCTTTAGGGTTTTGATTATCAATTCATAAACAATTAACCACCAAATGATTAATTTAACGAGAAAAAAAAAGTAACAAAAAAAAAACATTTCTTTTTTGTTGTCTGTTTGAAATCATAATATAATAATATTTATGAGTTCCACAACTAGTGTAGTTAGTTTCTTTTTTCCTCCCCCCTCCCATCCGCTCTTTCCCCCATTTTCTTTTTACTTAATTTTATTTTGTTATAGGCTCAAGCGCCACCGTGTCGGGTGTGCTATCTATCATTTCTGCTGTGTCCTATTCGGGGTTGATGGGCTCTTAGATCGCAGTGTTTCAAAACTCAATCTACGTCTCTTCGTCATACCCATCTCAACATGCACCCCTCCGCCACGCACACTAGCTCCGTCTGCTTCCAACGACACCTACAACTTCTAGTTTTGGCAACCTTGCGACGGATTGTGACTTGTACGTGCACGCATGTGGTTTTTTTGCGCTTTATCATCCGACAGTCTTCCTCTGATGGTGTTTTGTGGGCTTTTTATGCATTATCTTTATTTTCCCTACATTTTGTTGTCCTAGCCTATTGGGTTGATGATATGAATAATTTCCTAACTTACGAGTCGAGGAGAATGAGTTTGGGAGGATGATGTTGCTACCTATATATGTATCAGATTGAGTCTATCTGGAGTAAGTTTGTTGTTACAATTGAATATTAGTCATAGGTTAACAAATTTTGATGTCATAAATAGGTCTTGAATTTCATATTGTTATGTATGTATTTATAACTAGTAATCTTTTTAACTTTGGCTATGATTTTTTCAAAGCTTTTGCTATGTGATGTAAGTTTTATTTTCGTGATTCTTCATTAATTAATGAGACTAGAATAACTTCCTTTCAAAAAAAAAAAGTTAGTTTCTTTTAATTCCTTAGATTCAGCAAAATTCGATCTTCTCAAACCCAATATACAAGATCAAGGATATGGCTTAATTAGGTGCCATAAATATATATATATATATATATATATATATAGAACATAATTTTTGTACTTTTTTTAACTGTTAAATTTATTTATACCCCATCGTTCTTTTTTTTTTTTAATAGAAAACTTAAAATTAAATCCCAAAAAAAAAAACATCTTTATTTTCAATATCTAAGCCAAATCCCAAGAACAAAAGGCTTTATCAATTAACTTTTATTCATTTAGACCCCTCTTCTTTTGAGAATAAGACTTTTTCTATTTCAAGTGAAATTAATGGAGTACACACACACACACACACACATATATATATATATATACACATCATTTAAAATTTTAAATAATATGGCAACATATTCACTTATAACTAGGGTTTTCTTCTTTTCAAAAAAAAGAAGGGAAAACTTCACTTACCTCCCTAATGTTCAAAACCTCTTACTTAGGTGCATTAAACTTTGGTTTTCTTTCACTTTGCCTGGTCTGTACAGAAGATCTTTGCAATGTCAATTTTACCCCTGACTCTAAAACTACATCGTTTCCAAAACGATACGAGTTTTCAAGGGTAAAATTGGCATTCCATTAGGATTTTTGTACGGAATAGAAAAGTGAGAGAAAACCAAACTTTGATACACTTAAGTGAAAAGTTTTGAACAATTTGTAGTATTTGCAAAAGTGACCAAAGTTCAGGGAGATAAGTAAGTTTCCCAAAAAAAAAAAAGGGTTTTCTTATATATATATATGTTATGTTATAATCCTGAATCATTAATAGTAAAATATAACCGCATTCTCCAATGAACATAGGCACTTTGTTGAACCATGTAAATATGTCTCGACTCTCTCTTGATCTCTCTCTTTTACATTGGTATGCAGGGTAACAACATTAATTTAACTTGAAATGAAAATGATTTTTTTTTTAATATACTAAATAACAAAAATTGGATCATAAATTCCTTTTAATACTATAAGAAAGACTTTAATTAAATAACTAAACTAACCTCATGCACCCATGTCAAACAAACTTTAATACAATTATAACTATTTTATAACTTGTTAACATGTGTTGTTATGTAATTATTTTGAGTCATGTTAGCAACTAAATTATTTTTAATCACATGTTAACATGTGTCAACAAATTATAAAAAAAATTGTAAGTATAATATTCTTCTATATATATATATATTAAAAGTAATGTTATACATTACAATTTTTCCTATTTTATTGATGTGCGTGCACACAGCTAATCACACTTTAAATAAGCCTCTCTCTTTTCTTTTCTTTTTTAAGCATAATAGTTAATGACATTGGAAAAGATTGTAGTCAATATGACTGCTCCAAGCTTGTAACGGTTGAAAAAATATATTTAGCAGACTTTTATATAATTATCATATAACAATAAATATCATATATTGATTTTTATTTTTACAAGTCCTTATTAATTTAAAGGTTGATTTTTACTATTATATCATCATAGTTGTATAACAATTGTATGATAATCTACTAAATAACATTATTCATAATGAAAAAAAAAAAAAAGGTTAAGCGTTAACAAGCGACCAAACAAACCACAAAAACGGCCAGTAACGGTATTTTCCTAGATTCTGTTCATATATTAGATATAAGAAAGAAAGAAATAAAATAATAGATTCTGTCTTGTAATACTAATCAAAATGAATTAAGTAAAAAAATTTCCTCCACTCGCCTTTACTTCTCTATTGAGTAGCAGTAGCGTAGATCCACGCGCCACTCGCCACTCGCCACCGTCCACTCCCTTCACTCATCTTCTATAAAAGCAATCCCACCACCAGCCAAACTGATCCTCCTCACTACTTCGCCTTTTTTTTTTTTCCACCATGGCTGACCCCTACTCAAATTTCTTCTCAGGTCTCTTCAAATTCAACCCTATCCACCATTACCCACCTTCAAACTCAAACCCTCCTCCCCACCCTCCTCCTCCTTATGCTCACAACTTCTTCATCAACTACCAAACCCCTCCCCCCTCCCCTCCCCTTAAGGAAGCTCTCCCCCTCTTGACCTTGAGCCCCACAAAACAAGAACAACAGCAGCAGCAGCAGGAGGAAGATAGACAAGATTATTGGAGGAGGAGTTGTAGTAGTAGTACTGCCATGGATGTCGACAAGATGATGATCAGCAAGCAGCAAATTACAGAAGAAGAAGATGATGATGAAGACGAGGCGGCGGCTGTCACTGTTGCACTCCACATAGGGTTGCCTAGCCCTAGTGCTGCTGAGATGGCTTCTGTTCTCTCTGCTTCTTCCTCAGAGATCGCTGATAAAGATCATGGAGATGCTGATGATTCTTCAGGCTATTCCATCAACAGGCTCAACAAGGCCGGTCAGTATTGGATCCCCACCCCTTCTCAGATTCTCATTGGCCCAACACAATTCTCTTGCCCTGTTTGCTGCAAGACCTTCAACAGATATAACAACATGCAGGCAAGTTTCTTCCACATGGGTTAATTTCTTCTTCTTCTTCTTCCTGGCCTCCTTTTTTTTTTTCTTTTTTTTCTTTTTCAAAATAATTTAGGGAAAACAATAAATAAATTGAGTAGACCTTCCTTTTCTTTTTTCTGTTTTTGTCTTCAACTGTACTTCTCCTATGCTGGATTTAAAGAGGGAAAGCAGATTGATCATCCTGTGGCTATTTTTCTCAATATTTCTCTGGGATTTACCATTTTCAAATCCTTTTTGTTCATTTTTTCTTTTTTTCTGCATGGTTTCTGATTACAATTATTGGGTTTTGAATAAATCTTTTCTGATCCCAACCGAGCCGAAGATCAGTATTCAGTACCTTCCCCTTTATGTGATTGAACAATACGTGCTATGTTCCTTATGCTTTTAGTACTTTGAAGTCTGTGCTGCACACGTTGGCTGGCCTGTAGAACTGAAAATCTTACAGATCATCAACTTTATCCATCCATCAACGATTCATTTGAGCTCTCTTTGTGATCCTTCACTCTGCAGCAATACCGTTAACCGACATGAAAACCCCATCATTGAATACATATATAACTTAGTCTTCTTTACGTTTTCTTTTGCAGATGTTGTGAAGATCATTAGAAATAACCAATTTGGGTAGAACAAAAGAAACCCTTTTGTTCCGTATACACTTTCAAAGTAAACCCACATATACACTTTCAAAGCAAACCCACATATACACTTTCAAAGCAAACCCATTTTCCTTTAGGGTTGTGTAAGCTCAGGAAAAAAAAAAAAAAAGCTTCAGCTGATTTTCGTGTCTGTCATTCCAATCGTATACTAAATAATATTACCCGAATTGATAGGTTTTTTTATTTTTTGGGTGTTTCCGTTTATTGTAAAATTTAATAATTTGTTTTTTTCTCTTTGGTGTGTGACAAAATTGTGTAGATGCATATGTGGGGGCATGGTTCACAGTACAGAAAAGGGCCTGAATCTCTGAGGGGCACCCAACCAACTGGGATGCTGAGGCTGCCTTGTTATTGCTGTGCCGCGGGGTGCAGGAACAACATAGATCATCCGAGAGCAAAGCCGCTAAAAGATTTTAGAACTCTTCAGACACATTACAAGAGGAAGCATGGGATTAAACCCTTCATGTGCAGAAAATGTGGCAAGGCTTTTGCGGTGAGGGGGGATTGGAGAACCCATGAGAAAAACTGTGGGAAGCTTTGGTATTGCATTTGTGGGTCTGATTTCAAGCACAAGAGATCTCTTAAAGACCATATAAAGGCATTTGGAAGCGGCCATGCAGCATATGGCATCGATGCTTTTGAAGAGGAAGATGAACCGGCATCCGAAGTAGAGCAAGATAATGAGTCAATGCAGTGATATTAAAAAGCAAATTGGTAAAAGTTTAATTATGACCTCATTTGCATTATTATATCCGTGGCTTTCTTTCTAAGAACTGTAGTATATATGCATCACTTTACTTGGAGAGCCAAATTTTTAGTTTTTTTTCGTTCTTTCTTTTTTCATTTTCTTTTTCCTGTTTCTTTTCTCCTTTCTCTTTAGCATTGTAGGATCCAAAACACATCCATTCGTAGGCCAAGCTTTTGTAAATCCATTTTCCTTATGCATGTTGATGATCTCTTGACTCCTAGCTAGCTCTTTCCTCCTACTGATCAGCTTCCAGTCCTTGACAACGCTGAAATATATATAAGAAATCACTAAGAATGTGGTTTTGAACAAGGTAGGAAAAACCAAAAGATTTACCTTCAATAATTAGAATGATTTTTTTTTTCTTTCTCAAAACTATTGACTGGGATAGGGAATTGTCGAGAACATTGCTTATAGAATATTAGTATTAGAAATAGTTACATGTGGGACGATCAGCATACAATTAAAATAACCTGAAAATAAAAATTAATTAATAAATTTTTTACAAGTTTTTGTTAATTTAAAATTTATTTTTATTATTACGACATATATGACAATCGCATAACATTATACTACTGAATAGCATTACCATTTTATTATGCGGGATAACATCTCATATATATTTGAAGTATAAAATATTTAAGACTACCTAGATCTTCCAACTTTAGGGGATGATGATAACATCCTAGAATAATTTTGTGTGGGGGCATAATTTTCAGAATTTGTTTGGCCCCAATAATTCATTTTCTTTTTAAGATCTTTTTTGAGTTCACAAATCTAAGAAATGGGGCAGCAAAGGATGTAAAGGAAGCAAACACTCGCAACCGACACCTGGACAAAAAAAAATGAAAAATGGATAACAGGTCGACAGAGGGTGTGAATTGAGAATTTGAGATAGTCTTTTCATCCTGAAAATGAACATTAGCTTTTTGTTGGGGCTGCATTCGATGCCCTCTCGCTTTGTTTAGTGGAGGAGATATATGTGTTTGTTGATGGATGGAACATATACCATTTTGAGATTCACACTACTGTTGTTTGGAAAATTCAAAGCAAATGATTAGCTTTTGAAGAGAGAGAGAGAGAGAGGGGTAAAAAAAAAAGTTTATAGGCAGGAGGAGTGATAATAATAATAGTACTTGGCTATATATATAAGTTGTTTGTCAGGGTTAGGGGATTGAAATGAAGGAAATGGATCCCGTTGGCAGCTTTCTATATATAGAGAGAGAGAGAGAGGAAAGAGGCTGAAAACTGCAACAGTGTGGAGACAAGTTGCATTTGTTGGGCTTATTTGCTACAAACAACAGATGCCTTCAACAGTGGCAAATACGCCACTTCCGATGGATATACTGTAGAATGAAATGACATCTCAATAATATTTTGACCAACCCTTTTCTCTTTCTATACCGCACTCTCTCGTGGACAGGTTTGAAATGCAAGCCTGCAGTTCTTGTTGGCAAATGCATGTAGCCTGTTGTTGTTCAAGATTCATGAACAACAATAATTATGGCCAATACCCATGATAACAACTGGATAAGATCTTCCCCCATTTCATATGAAAAAAAAAAATTTAAATTATCTACACCACCTTTAGATGTGCTAATTAATTTCATTTAAAATAAAGTCAGATTTGAAAATATGTTTACGGTTAAATTACTACTAATTCTAAAAGTTTAAATTCATAAAAAAAAAATTAAATTTAATTATTTAATCATTAATTTAATACTTTTTTTTACTTGTAAATTTAACTCCTTCTTAATAAATGAAAGCTTAATACGTGAAATATTTAATTTAAATAGAAAGTAAATTGACAGAGTCAATATTCGATTTTATAATATTTGATTCTAATATTATGTTAAATCACTATTTATTTTAAAAACTTAAACTCATAAAAAAAATTAATCATTTAATCATTAATTTAACATTTACGATATGATCTAAGTCTTAAGATTTTATCATCTAAGTCTTAATTTGTAAAAAAAAAATTAAACAAATACTTATAAAAATACGGCTATCGTACAACTAAAACGCATTATCTCATATAGACAAAGTTGGTATAATAATTACTAAACAAGCTTTTTGATTTAGGTTTTAGCAATTTGGCAGTGACTTTTAGGTGGACAAGAGCACGATGTTTTATGTAAAAACAAAGTGAAGTTACTGAGCCCTGACAATTGGTCCTCCGTTTACTGTTAAAAATTGTCATCAGATTATCAGAATAGTGAACTAGAACTAAAGCATTTATTGACCATCAATATCCTACCCTTTGTTGAGGAGACCATTCCCCCACATTGGGCCACTCCTCTTTCCACAATATATCTCCATCCCCGGCCATACCCCCCTCTCTCTCTCATCCTTTAATTTTTTTTTGTACTAGTTCATGAGTTGCACAGTAAAAACGTAGCTGGTCCAAAATCACCCATATATATACCACCAATATGCCGTACAATTTTATTGTATGAGGGAAACATTTATTTACATGTGTACATATTTTTATAGTATGTCCTGCATTTGCTTCATTCCCACTCATAATCCACTCACATTATGTTGATCATTTTATTTTTTGACTTTTATTTTTTTTTTCATATCCAGCACAGGATAAGTTGAGTTTTATCCAAGACTTTAGAGGAAATGCTCATTGATCAGTCTTACAATCTTGACCGTTTATTTATATTGCAGGAGATTTTCGATCAATGATGAAATAATAGGTGGCGAGTAATTTTTTATTTTTATTTTTAAAATTTGAGAACTCCTTTGTATACATATTCCAATACAAAGAGACAGCATTTGTCTCCCTCGTTGGAATCACTAGCTCTACCTAGTGTTTTTTTGGATATAAAACCTAGTGTTTTAATATATATATGTTTTAAAAATTCTCATATATCTTTGCCCTAGCTAGCAAACAAAGGCCACCTATATATATCTTCAGCAGCACTTATTAATTAAACAAATTATTAGGGGAATAACGACGAGGAGAGAAAGACAGAATTGAAAGGGATTTACTTTTCTTGATTTTTGGTTAAAGAAGAAAAATCAAGGCATAATACTACGCAAGATGAGCACGAGGGGGACAACAAGTAGCATGATTAGAAACCCAACGATAACCTTAACAATACAATGGTAGGACCAACCCTAGGCACCTACAATGTACAATATATACAAAGGAACAAGACCAAATCGACCAATCACAAATAAGACAATTATTGAGAAATTAAAGTAAAACATTTTCAGAAATATCTCTCTCATTCTCAATCAATTATATTCTAGAACTTATTTGTAAATTGAAACGTTGAAATCATTTATAGAGAGATCTTCTAAATTTGTTTCGAATCAATAAAGTCAAATAGCTTTTTAATTGAAATTAATTAAATGGTGAATCATATATTCAATATATGAGAAACAACAAGCACCAATTTATATATATGCTTTGTTTATCTCTAATGTAAAAATATTTTAACCATTCTAAAATTTCATCATTATAGGGTTGTTTTTTAAAAAAAAAAACAAATTATCTCTTCATTGATATAATAATGAAATGGATAAAAATGTTCCGCATAATGCCAAAGATATAATTTGAAATATTCACAACTCAAACATTATTTATGACATATATAATAGCTCGTCGAACTATTATAAAATAATATTTATGAAAAGTCACCGTCTTAAACAATTTCAAATTGATCTACAACAAATTTCGACGAATCACGTTTTAACTGCTTTCAGGTCCTTGATTCGCTACTTTTAATTTCTACCTACGTATTCCATAAAAATGAAAATATTTTTCAGTAAAACAATATTGACCATATGTAAGCCCTTGTGTGTATATATACGCATGCAGTGTATATATATATGGCCTTAATGTAACACAATAAATGGACCAATTGTAAGAAAGCCAATTTGAGGTACTTTTGATTCTCAAAGTATATGAGACAACTTTGTTTGAGAGGCCCCAACGAGCAAAAAGAAAAAGGGTAAAAGGCAAAAATAATCTTGACCCATAATAACGTACCTTTGAAAAGAAGATCAGAAAAAAATAAGATAGAATAATTAAATATAATAAAATAAAAAACAAAAGGAAACAAAAATCCTTCTTTTGGACTATACCTAGAGACCTCTTTCCCCATGATCATTATCCATGACATATGCCTACTTTGATCCATTTTCTTCTGCCAAAGTTATCTAATTCCTTTGATGCTTGCAGATTCTCCAAGTTGTAGCTGTTGGGTATCTTTGTTTGGAGAATATAGAAGAAAATCATATTAATAATAAAAAAATAAAAAACTTCAAAGAGAAGAAAGCAAGCATAGAAAGAGAGAGAGAGAGAGTCTAGGCTTTTTTCTCTCTGCTCAAAGTCAGGGAGAAAAGTCAGGTTTGACGTTCATGCCAATCAAATCATATAGCCATATAGGTATAATCTGGTTCTTAGAGAGCTATTTGAAACATGCAATCAAGGTCTATTTGCAGAAGATCCTATTAGAGATAAAACAGACAATTATATATATATATAATGATATATTATACGTGGGTTTTCTTTTATCTTTTTTATTATTCATTTTATCTTACCTTTTTTTATTAAACATATATATATATATATATATATAATATAACCCAAATGTATATATAGCATCTATTTTCGTAGTGATAATCCTGATTGCAACTAGTTTTGACCGACTAATTACTCACATAGCTACCTAGCTCTTGGGTGGGTGGGTGATGTGGCAAATGTGGAATGTAGGGCTCACTTTAGATGATAATTCCCAATATCATGATATGGTTTCCAAAACCAGATCAATAAAAATTAAAGAGGAAACTTTTTCTTTCAAAAAGATCACTTTCAACATCTTCCCAGAAGGATCTTCTTATCCCTCGAATTAATACAGTATTTTTAAAAAAACAAAAAAAAACAAAAAAAGTGGAAAGGTGAAGGTGAAAAGCAAAATATGTCCTATATTTTTTGTAACAACAAAAAGAAAAATCATCATGGAGAGAGAGAGAGAATAGGAAATGAAAGCAATTAAGGCCTATTAATCAACAGGCTAGGATTTAATTAAGCAGTAAATTATAAAACTCTCCAGTACTATATATATATATATATTCAAATTAAATTCAACAAAAACAAAATAAACAAAGGTTCTTATATATACAAACAATAATAAAAATATTAATGAAATGTTTTCTATTGAGCTAAATATGAAACATGTTTCATGTTTACTATTTATAAATTTATTGGAAAGATTTTGATCTATAAATAATCTGACTAATACATATAATCAGAACATGAATGAAATTTCACGGGAGGGTATAACATCTGGTCACAGTTTATCCTTCTAAAATTAATTGTTTAAATATCACATAACTATATTATATCCCCATCATATATATATGTACGTGTTGGTTTGAGAGAGTATGTACATTAATAGAACAATTAATTTTATTAAAATATTGCTATTGTCAAAATTTGCAACCCCACAAAAGCTGTTGGAATTGGGTTTGGCCAGGGGTGGAGGATGAAATTAATTATAGCCTCCACAATATTCCTTAAAATTAGGGATAGGGGGAAGAAGCAAGTGGGAGTATTGGAGACAATTAGAATAAAGAGCAGAGGCTCAAACTGACACAGCGGGGGAGATCGACCCTACACAAAGCTGATGATATTTTATATATATATATATATATATATGTGTGTGTAAATAAATATAGGCATATATATTAATATATATGTGGAAAGGGGCATCCACCCTACACATGCATGTGTGCCCCAGCCCCTATGAAGACGTAGGATCATAAATGGGAAAGCTAATTGGGTAGACAAGTAGAAAGTGGGATTGAATAGCTGCTTTCCTCCTCTTGTCAAAACCGACTCCATAATTCCCTCAATTCTAGTGGACAAAAAGTCAGCCTCGACAGGGGATCGATCTTATCACCCACCCATTTTTCCCTCGATCTTATGCACTCTTTCTTTCTTTCTCTAATAATAATATATATTTAAAAAAAAAAGATTAATTTTATCTTAAATAATATGCATGCCATAAATTTTCATAATCATTTTGGGATAGGTTATGATGGGGGCTTAAACAGCCTATTATAAATAAATTTGTATAATCAAGTATGTGTAAATATAGGATAAACTACGACAAGATATATACCATTTCAATAACATTGGCAAGATCCTATTTATTTTCATTTATATTGGTGTATTTAGCAATATTTGAAGACATTTAATTATTATGTTATAGTTTTTATAAAAATAAATAAAAATAATGATCTATATATCTTTTTTTGTTTGGTGAAAATAATAGATAAACTTTTTCATGAAATTAAGGTGTGCAATGCTATTTATCACCACTTAAATATGAGAAAATATACAAATTATTTGGCTTAATAGATTAAAAAAAAAAAGTAATTCTATTTAATAAACTGTTATATGTACGACTATTAGTTAGGGTGGCAATTCATGTTTACGTGTCAGGTTTGGATTGTGTTGAGATATGAGTATAAGATAAGACTAGATACTAGATAGGGTCAACCATAACTTGTTAATTAAACGGTCAGACTTCTCAACCAAACCCACTAATTTGTGTTAAGTTCATGAGTTGTGTCAAAAATTCTCAATCCTATCAACTACCATATAACTTGACGATATAACGATAATCAACATACACTTGCTAAAAAAATCAAAAGTTGATTTTAACTATCACATCATTTTAATTGTATAACATTCATATAATAATCTATTAAATAACATTACTCTTAAAAATAAAATAAAAAATCTATGATACACTTTTTTATCTCTTCTATAATATGTCAAGTTAAAACATTTTAATTTATAGTAATTTTATCTTTTTTTTCTTGCTTTGTGATTTGTTGCCATTTCCATGCATGTCACCCTGGCCCAATTGCAGTCGTAGCAACATCATGGCACCCATAAAGGCAGGGCATGGCCGCATGGGCAAGTACTACAAACCATATATATATATGTATGTATGTGTATGCTAAACCCAAAATCTTCCTCACTTTTTTTATTTTTTTTTTTTTATTTTTATTTTTATGTCCTTGTCACTCCTAGAAAGAACAAAACAAAGAAAATAAGAAGTGAAAAATGTTTTCAAACACAAGTTGAAAAACGACCCATTTAATTATAATATATGCACAAAAAATTTGTATTTCTAGAAACCTTCAAAACTCAGGGATGGACAACAGAAAATCTTCTTCACTCTTTATTATGACTTCTGCCAACTCGTGAAACCATACATGTAGGGAACACATCACGTTGGTATATGGCCTTACTTAGCACTCACTAACTTTTTAGTCTAAAGCTTCTTTTGTTTGTTATGATATGAAACATTTTCCGGAAAATGTTTCCAGCTCAAAAATGATTCAAAACATTTTTGAGGAAAATAATTTTTTTTTTTTGGGTAGCATGCCTCAAAATGAGATGGAAAATGCTTTGAGGAAATTCCTTGAACACTTGGTAGGCAACAACTCATCCCGCACCATCGTATGTAGAGAAAAAAAAAATACTGTTCATCCAATCGTAGATGTCCGCCTCACCATCATCGGACAAGGCTTCATCATTGATCGGACTTATTGTCATCAACCTTCACAAGTACTAGCGTCATATGTTTAAGAGTTACCACAATTAGCAGCATTCTCGTCCTGATAGATCAAGTAGCGGCTGCGAACGGGATATCTCGTTTGGTGGGCGACTCACTTCAGCTCAGCAACAACACCGTGATGGTATTAAACTAATGATTAAGTTTAATATGGTATTAAAGTTAAAGATTTTGAATTCGAATCTTGACTTTATCAATTCACTCTCATTTAAATCATATATTTCATGTGTTGAAACTTATCTATTAAAAAGGAATTTAAGTCCACATGTAAGGAGAGTGTTAAAGTGTTTGATTAAATTATTAAATTTACTTCTTACAAAAGCTTAAGCTTTTGGGATAATTGGTAATTTAATTTGGTATCAGAGCCAAAGGTCCTATTATTGAACATTGGCTTCTTTAATTTACTCACATTTAAATTAAATATTCCACGTGTTAGGCTTCATTTATTAAAAAGGAATTTGAGCCCACACGTGAGGAGAAGTATTAAACTAATGATTAAGTTTAATATGGTATTAGAGCCAAAAATTTTGAATTTAAATATTGATTCGGTCAATTCACCTCTCATTTAAATCAAATATTTTACGTGTTGAGTCTCATCTATTAAAAGGAAGTTTAAGCCAACACGTGAGGAGAGTATTATAACTGGTAGTTTAACGGGCGGTGACCACAACTATTGCAAAGTTCCATATGATGTTGAGCACCATCAGGCTTCAAGTACGCTGAGTCACTTTGCTACTCCTCTAGCTACTCCACTGTAGTCTTGAGCTCCAACATCGATGGCTTGCGCGTCGTTAATGGTAGACATTCTGTTAATTAGGGAGATACCATCAAGAGAGTTTAACAAGAGTAACTTAATATACATATTATAATATAACTTTTAACTTAAAAGTCTAAGCTAATGAGCTTAGGTCTACTTACCGCTTAGATATACCATATATTAATTAAATACTCACTTTATTTACATTTTACCAATACGAAACACAAATTTACAAGTTAACTCACAATAAGTTTTTATCATTTAAGAGTCTCTTCTACCAAACCAAACGAGTCAATCGCGACACTCATATATATTAGTAATGACATTTAACAAAACACTTGAAATGTGGAAAATATTTTGAAAACAATTTTACACCAAAACAAAGTACATTAATCTATTTAGAGAAATTATAAGGAAATAGATAATACTTGTACTTTAGTCACCATGTCCGTACTTGCCAATTAATTAAAGATATATAGTAGTATTCAATTTGCTAGTAATTAGTATTCCGTATTCCTGCACCCTCAGTGTTCCTTAATTACTTCCTGTGCTAGATTTCAAGCAACCTTTTTTAATGTTAATTTTAAGCATTCAACCAATTTTTGTTTCGTTAGTTGTATCTAACAGGCATAATTATTTCCTCTTCCCAATAAAGCATAGCCTCTTAAATTTGGATGAATATTACTTTTCCTGGTTCAATGCTCACAGCACCTTTTGTATTGGCTCACAAATAATCATTGAACACCCAAATTCTCAGTCTCCTCACTAATATATATATATATATATATATATATATATATATATTTAAAAACAACATTCATTCATCCAAAGAGAAACAACGAGATTACAACGAAGACAAAATAAATAAATAAATAAAAATAAAAAGATACAAATTTAACTGAAAAACTAAATTTAGACCGACTCTTAATACCTTAGTAAACTGAAAGAAAATCCAAATTGATAAAGTCACTTGCGAATACAGTTGATGAAAGCATCGGTTTACAAAGGAAGGAAACACCATAATTTTTTTAAATTTTTTTTAATTTTGGTCTTATGTGAATAATGTTTCTAAAGTAAGAAAAACTTACCCTACCGGTCCTTAAAAAAAAAACAAAAGATAACATCTACATATAATTAAAAAAACACTCAAAAGAACGGTAATTTTTTGTTTGTTTTGTTTTGTTTCTATGGGTGCATGCCCTTTTACTAAGAAAATGGGGGGCACCTTCATGTTTGTGCGATGTTGATAATTTTTCGTGCATTGAGTGGATGGAGGAACACTACTTTTTCTCTTCCCTCTTTTGCTTTTGGTTTTTCTTTTTTTTTTTTTTTTTTAAGCTCCTTGAGTGAAGGGTGTCTTTATCTCCCTTTTTCCCATACTCCTTTCTATTATCAATAAAACTTTGGGAAATCCAATCAAAACCACACCTTTTTTTCTAAATGAAGGGAAAGATGATTAAACAGACAGCTTTTTCTCCCAACTAATTAATGTCTTTCACAAATTTATGCTTCTTACAACGACATGCATGTTCTTCTAACTCTAACCCATTTCACTGACATCATGTGCAGTAAAATCACTCGGACACAAACATTCAAGGACTCCTTATTTCTTTCATCCACAATCTACCCAACAAGTGCGAAGTCTCAGAGGTTGTTCTCATAGATTTCAGCTTTATCTACATACTGGCATGCATATAAGCAAATTCCCATTTAGATTATCCTTTTTCTTGTGCTTTTGACCCAAGGCCATGTTTGTCTGAAGCTGTGTGAATTGTGATGGGGTTAGTTGCCCATTCATCATCATCATTAATAACATTAATTATGACAATAATAATGATAGTTGCATTTCTGGGCGAGTTAGAATAGATTAAGATGAAAACCGATGAGTAATGCTATGCGTGCCTGGAACTCTTTTATAACATCTTAATTAACACGTGTTACTGTGTGATTGGATTTACGTAAACCATTCAAAAAAATTGTTAATATCCATTAATCACATGTTGATATGTATTAACAAATTATAAAAGAATTGCTGGCGTAATATGTATTTTAAAATGGATTAGATGCAATAGAGAATGTACATCACAAATACAAACTAAACACGCCCATTTGGATAGAGAGTAGAAGGGATTGAGATCTATGAGTATATATGATTTGCCTGCTCAAGTAAGTAGCCAGACAATTCATATAGAGTTTCTCATATTATTTGTTTGAATTATAAGCAATTTTAGCAAATAATTGCTGTAAATCCTTATCCAATTAGAAGAAGGCCTCAAGATCGGAACAATATTCTCTATAACTATCTGTATATTTTCAGTTCATTTGAATTGGAGAGGATCCTAATTCCTGAAGATCATGATGTTGTTTTGGTTTGTTATGATCATTGGAGGAAAAGATTGAAAGGGTTTTTCTTTGCTTTGTGCATGTCCTCCCAATATGGAAAGTTGGAAACCAACAAAGAATAGATCGTGCCATCCACAAATCAAAACTCCAGCTTAAATTGATCGGCCCAGATCATGTTTTGGTGGGTCTTGTCCATTTTGTTTTTGGTATCAGAATTTTGACTGGATATCGTTAGTCTTGAACCCAAATACAAAATACGATCCAGGCTAATTTTGCTTGGGTCAGCCCAGTTAAGGCCCAGTGGATGGAGATTTATTATTTTTATTTCTATTTAAAAGATAAAAGCAATTTTTAGGGAATTGTCCACTCTCACGCACCACTCAGATACTGGCTTACGCAATGGATGCGAGAGCCACAAGTGAGAAGATTCCTATGGGCCCCCCGGGAATCCCAACAAGCAACAACAACATATACAAATACAAGTATGCAACGGTTGTTCTGCTTCTGCAACTTGCGAACTGAAACTAAATTTCCCAAACGGCCGACATATTTACCCGGAAATGGAACCTCTGTGCCGGAACCTGGATTTCAAACCAACCCATTGCTCGCCAATCTCAACCAAATTCATGAAATCAACTTCACTACCCTGCCATTCTCATCGGCTTTCGTGCTTAAATCGCTGGAGAAGCAAGAACCGTGGCGGGTTAAAGGCGCCATGTGCTTGGCACAAACCAGAGTCCGAGACGCAGCGTCTCAGTAGCCGAGAACTGATGACGTCATTGGGAAAAGGGCTTTTTGGGTTTGCCGCCGCAGCCGCTGCTTTTGCTTCGGTCTGCTGCGATTCCCCGGCTCTCGCCGAGTCTCTCACCGTCGCTTTTCCTGTTTCACGAGCTCGAGAGGTGATTTTTTTTTTTTTTCGTCTTGTTACTATGTTCTTTAATCTTAAGCTGTACTTGGATTTGAACAGTAGTGTAACTAGCGACTTGCCGAGTAAATAAGGTTTCTTTGCAGGTGAATACAGTTCAAAGAACACTTGTGGAGGCTTGGGGTTTGATTCGAGAAACATTCGTAGATCCAACATTTAATCATCAAGGTATCTGGGGTATTCTATTCTCAGTTACTCCTATTGATTTTCGTCTCTCTTTTTCTCCCTCTTTTAATTGTGTTTTTATTGCCTTTGTTGTTGAAACAAGTGGATGTTATATTAAATTTATCGCTTTTTATCGTCTCAAGTGTTTTGAACAAATGGTGATTTAACATGTATCAGAACAGACATCCTATCTCTGGCATTTACCTCTCGTTTACGTGTTGGATTTTACATATGACGGGAGAGTTTGAGTTACATATGAAGCAGAGTGTTAAAATATAAATTAAATGATTAAATTTTATTTATTCATATCAGCTTTTGGGACAAATGGGAGCAAGGAGCTGATTTTTTTTTTTATTTTTTAATTTTAATTTTTATAACTATTTTGTTTTGTAGATTGGGATTCAAAGTTGCAGCAAACCATGGTGGAAATGTTTCCCCTGAGATCAGCCGACGTGGCATACACGAAAATAAGTGGAATGCTTTCTACTCTTGGAGATCCATTTACTCGGATTGTCAGCCCAAAGGTCTTATTCTTTTTGTGCTTATATCAGTATGCTTTTTTTTTGTTAGTTGTAGCTCATAGACCTTAATTTTCCATTCAGATACACCAGCATAATTTAGTTTGAAAAATCTGTGTTAAAGATAAACTTATTGGGATCTATTTAAGATGGATTTTACTGGCAGGAATATCAAAGTTTCAGAATTGGAAACGATGGAAATTTGCAAGGAGTTGGCCTTTTCATAACTGCTGAACCAAAACGGGCCATTTGGTTAGTGACGTACAAAAGAATCTTTTCGTTCTTTTATGTTTTGCTGGAAAGATCATGTTCATACCAAGTGACCTTTTCTGAAAAAAAGAAAAAAGAAAGAAAGAAAGATTTAATGGGTGTCCTAAGGATATCGAAAAATTTCTGCTTAAAAAATTTCTCTTGCTGTGTCCATTTTACATCAATTCGTAAGTTAACTGATGAGAAAAAGGTGTTGTTTTACAGTCTCAATCAAAAAAATTCTTGGTGGTTTCATAGCACACTCAAAATTATCTGAAAATATTCTTTGTTAGAATATGGATTTATCCATAAAATAAAGTTACGAGGGAAAAAATAAAAATAAAAATTTAAAGACATGGGGGGTGACTCTAGATGTTTTGCTGATACCACTGCTCATCATATGTTTCACACACCAAAAATCAATTCATTATTGTTGACATTGCAGGTTGTTTTGTCTTGTGTGGAAGGTAGCCCAGCTGAGCGTGCTGGCATACATGATGGAGATGAGTTGATGGAGATTAATGGTATTCTACCTTCTGAGATTTCCTTTCAATCCTGAATATGAAATCTTTAATTATCCATGTATCGCACTTACTTCCAAGTCTTATCCTTTAAGTTTGCTCAAGGGAAAACCTCTTTTTAAGTTTATAAAATTAGCATCCCATTAGTGCTTAGATACCTGAATTTGTTGTTTAAATCGCTTAGATTTCTATCTGATTACTTACAATAGAATGATCCTTGCCCCTTATTGGCAAACAGTCAGACTTGAGCTTCTGAAATTGTTGGAGGATTGAAAATCGTAGATATCAAATGCCCAATGTTGATGGCGTCAGAGTTCTTGTAGTTTGATGTGAACTAGCATTGGATGGTTTAGGCAGTTCATTTATCACTTAGATCATATTTTCTAAATTTTATCTTTTTAAGGTGAAGTTGACCATATAACTGGTTCCAGGCATTAGATTAGCCCAAAATTGATTCAATTAAAAATCTCTCCATTTGGTATAATCTGGGACCTAAGTGAGTGTATATTTTGTATTCTATAAGCGAAACCTTTGTGTTGTTTTTCAGATGGTTTTACTTCTCCGCAACACATTTGTCTTATGTATAGCCCTTACAAACCTCATGTACAAGGAAGGGCACCATACGAGTATCATTATCATTGAACAAGTTTTTTGCTCTTTCATCTCTCTGAATTAAAGGTTGAAGTCTCCCAGCAACTCCGCCATTCCATTATAAAGATCACTGATGGTGAAATAAAGTCACGTTAATTATAATTATTTAATGATGTTTTTGTCTGTGGAATCTAGTAATTAAGACTGGAATGCTTTAGAGTATAATGGAAATCCATGGCATAGTCTCAGATACTGGAATACATTAAGACTAGAAATAATTGTTCTATAATATACAGTATATATCATGCGTACAATCATACTTTGCCATATGAAGAAGTTGGAATGGTTTACCAAGCTTACCAGCACTTTGACACCTTTCGGAAGTCTGGAACTAAAACAGTGATCTCTAAAAGAAGTCCACGTGAGGCTGTTACTGAATGTCTTGAACTACAAGTAGGATTATTGAATGGCTATTAGTAATCTATATTTCCTTTTGCAGGCCGGTTTATGTCATAGGCTGCTATATCCTTTGCTTGGCAAAAGTACATTTCATTTTTAGTTTCTCTTATAAAGACTTCACAGGTTTGAAGGGTAGTTTTAGTTAGTTAAGAATGAGAGTAAAATTTCGTGGCGCAATACTGTCAGTGTTGGTAGCTGGAATTAGCAACTTACATCTCAAGCACTCTGTTTTCTGATTTGCAGACGCGTTAACACTTAAATGGTTAATTCTAAGTACTAGCTTTGGCACCTCTGCAGTTATTATATATTTTTTTCCCTTTTCTTCTTCTAGTATATTTTTCTTTTGATTTTTTATGGTGAACTAATTATTTTCTGGAGAGGTAGGATGGGTTTTACAGGGGCATAATTTTTCCAGTCTAATATTGTTCAATTTGTGTCACCTTAGTTTTAAACTGAGTCTTTGGGACTTCAGGGGAGAGGGTTGATGGCATTGATAGCGAAGCAGCTGCACAGAAGCTTAGAGGCCGTGCTGGAACAGCTGTTACAATAAAAGTCCAGAGTGTAATACTCATCCTCATTCTCTTTTTAACATAAGTTGGCAATTTCTCTTACGTTATTTGCATATTACTGAGTTCACATACCCCAACATTCAACTTTATAGTGTTTCTCTAGAATAATAAGGCCAAGCCCTTTAATTAAAAAAGTGCTGCACGAGGAATTTCCTCTTGATTCTTCATTCCAGAACACTGTAAGCAAATTGCTTCAAAAATTTCCATTCATGGTACATTACAGATTCTCAACTCCTAGTATCCCAGGATATGGAGCTTGGACAATATGACTCTTATATACATGCCACACAAAACTTGATGCAACACAGCATCCTCTTAAGTGCATCACGCTATTTATCTCTATTTTTCACTCCAACTTCAAAGTTTCATGTCTGTTAGTGGTTGCCTTTAAGCTGAATATTTTGCCGGGGATGATTTACCTCAAGTGGTGGAAGAACGAAGACTGGAATTTTATTTGATTGATTCATTTATCAGTACTTGTAGATAAGCATGTAATACTAAAACATCAGATACTGAATATCTTGCAATGGGTCTCCTTATGTTTCAAAAGAGGAAAGTTGATCTTTTATTCAATTGGAAACACTGAAAGGAAAGAACATCCATTATGCTTCATTTGGGTAGTGCTTGTGGACTGATATGGATTTTTTATTATTATTATTATTGATATGCGTATTTTCGAACTATAGAATTATTGCTGTCAATTCTGGGGTATTTTGAGCCGTCTTCGGATTTTTGTAACAATATCATATCCCTCAACTAATTTACTGTTTTGTTTACCAGAGCAAAGCTTCGGGAAGTGATTCTAGTATCAGAGAGGTAATGAAACACTCACTGTATGGTATTGTGTTTGTGTTCATTCATTATAGAATGCAATTGGTTTCTTTCTGACAGTATAGAAAGCAAGCATTGAATTGGTTGATGCAAGGGCATGCATCTGCCCTGGCTGCTTGTTACATTATACCTTCATAATTATATTCTTCGATGAACTGATATAGAAACTTGCCTCATCTGCTTGAAGGTCAAAGTACCTCGGGAGTACATTAAGCTTTCTCCCTTATCAAGTGCCATCATCCCTCATAGAACTGCAGATGGCCATCTGACAAAAACTGGTTACGTTAAGCTGTCAGCTTTCTCTCAGGTTGTTATAACTTCTGTTATCTCTAGGGCATTCAAAGGTGCCACTTATTATCTTTGATTTGACATATTATCAAATGGATCCGCTGTGACCTGGAATTTATAAGCGAGATATGTTTTCCATATGAATCATTACAAGCCTCCCTGTTTCATGACAGACTGCTGCTGCTGATATGGAACATGCAATTCATGAAATGGAAAGCCAGGATGTACAAGCTTATATACTTGATCTGCGGAATAATCCAGTACTTTTCTTTACTTATTTTGCAAATGGAAAATCTTGCAAGGTTCCTTTTCTGACCTCAAATTTTTGTTCCATAATGTTTTTATTTCTTCTTTTAATTCATTTTATAGGGGGGGCTGGTAAAAGCAGGACTTGACGTTGCCCAAATATGGCTAGATGGGGATGAGACTCTTGTGAACACAATTGATCGGGATGGAAACATGTCACCCATAAGCATGATCGATGGGCATGCCATAACTCATGATCCACTTGTTGTGCTTGTAAGTATCTAACTTTTACATATGTAAACTTCTTATCAACACAAAGATATGTAAATCATTCTTAATTTCTTTTCAATTCGTTATCCATGTAGAACAATGTGCGTAAACATCTTTTTCTTCATTTCACAGTATAAATGGTGAATCATATCAACATTATATGTGTAGATCAATATATACTTAAAAGAGAAAGTTACTATTCATGTGGTTTGACCTTTCTAACAAATAAATTTATGTGGTTTCAAAATGAACTTATAAATCTCTATGGTATGCTTCTGTAACAAAATGGTCCCTTAGTACAAATTCCATCTTTTCTTTTTTTTTGGCAGCCCTTATAAAGCTACAATTTTATAATCAAATAAAAAAGTATATAAAATAAATAAATAATAATAATAATGGTTCGAGGGTGGCCAAACCACCCGCACTTGGGATGGTCAGCCATTCCCACTAACCTTTCTGGGGGTGGTTTGGCCACCCCTAGAATCAGCCAAAAGGGGTGGCCAAATTACCCCCAAGGGTGATTTTGGTCACCCCAATGGTCCTTGAAGATGGTTCGGCCACCTTTGGAGGCTGATTTTGGGGGTGGGTTGAATCATCCCCAAAAGCCCTTGGGGTGGTCAACCACCCCCAAAACAAGCCAAATGGGATGGCTGACCACCTCCCAAAGGCCTATGAGGATGTTTCGGTCACTTCAAACTGATTATTCTCTTCTTTTAATGTTTTTAATAATTTGTTATATGTGGATAAAATTGTAAGCTTATGAGAGCTCTGTCAGAAAAATGACTCGAATTTACATGAAGGGATGATTTTGTTAGAGTGGCATACCCCATGGTTTATAAGTTAATTTTCAAGTCACAGGCCAACCAACATGAATTGATGTAAATCAATTGATTGCATGCTTTAGGTGTGAGCTTTCCATATGTCTTAACTGTCTTTTGAATCTTATGCTCATATCAGTTTTAGCTGATTCATTTTATTGTTTCGTTCTGAAAAATATATGGATTGTTCTTGTGATCCTTCCAGAATTGAATTGCTATCCTATGCCCATTGCCTTCTGAGTATTACTCTGTAAACGTGAAGCTCCTGATGCAATTATTCTGGATGTTTTCCTTGTCACTTTTTGACATAGATTGGCTTATGGGGTAGATAGCTTGTGGATTAGGTGTTGGTTGTTTCTTTGTTTGAGTTGTATAGCTTGTTGTCCACCTGTTTTGCTGGAGGGGGAGATGCATTCTTTGTTTTGTGGTTATAAAAATTCATTCATGAAAGAAGAAGAAGGTTTTGTTTACATCACCAAGCCCTCAATAATTATGATGGCCAAATTTATCACCGCTGGAAACAGGTCAATGAGGGAAGCGCAAGCGCAAGTGAGATTTTGGCAGGAGCACTACACGACAATGGCAGGGCTATACTTGTTGGGCACAAAACCTTTGGGAAAGGAAAAATTCAGGTATCTTCGGTTCTCATAAAGCAACACAGATTCTTTAGCCTATAATAGCATTTCCCAAAGATTTAATCCATTGAAGCAATGTATCCTTATCTCAAATTGATATAACTACCAATTCAAAAAGGTGAACACTTTAAGTGCTTCTGGTGATTTTATGACACAATGGTATTTGAATGAAGAACGACACTTGTGGGTATCCCATTATATGACACTGTGAACTGTTGAATTCATTCAATTCCAAGGGCTTTGCTCTTTCTAACATGCCATTAAACCTGTTTCCAACTTTTCCAACCACCTTTGTCGGGGTTAAATCATAGGTTTCTATAATTGTTTGAGCTTATGTTGCATTGATTCTGACTCAATCTTTCTCCAGAGTGTCACGGAGCTCCATGACGGGTCAGCTCTCTTTGTAACAGTTGCAAAGTATCTATCGCCGGCACTTCATGACATAGATCAGGTTGGGATAAGTCCTGATGTGCAGTGCACAGCAGACATGCTGAATTCTCCTAAGGATTGGTCGTTTAAGGAGAAGAGCTCAGTTTCATCTCTGGAAGCGGATTCCTGCATCATGGTAGCAGAGCATGAATTGGACATTCAACAGTCCAAAGGGACTGCCTCCTGAAAGATGGATTGCGTTGTCATATATAGCTTTGTACCCTAGAAAAATGGATGTATAGATATGATTAGCAAGAATATGTATATGTCACAACGATTACTGTGCATGTGCTTTGTATATTGTAATTTAGTTATATTTCAAAGCAATATTACAGGCATGCTTAGAGATTTCTCACATCACTCATTATTGTAGATGTGGAAACTAATACGTTTGTTTTCACCTTCCACTATATTCTAGAACTTGAAATTGTGTCGGATAGCTCCTCCTAGAATATAAGAGGCCATCCTCATTTTCTCCATATGAGCCAGATTTTAGTAATTTTAGAAGTTTTTCTCTAAAATTTTAAAATGGGGTGACTTTTAAAATTACTATTTGATCAAAATCTAATAGTAATTTTAAGAGACATTATTTTAAATAGACACAAAAATAATAATTTTAAAAATCCCGACACTAGCATTATTCAGATTTCACTCTACAAGAGGGAGACTTTACTTCACATAGAGGCATATAGTATATGGCAGCGGTAGAGGCTAATATAATTTTCATATTAATTAAAAAAAAATTAGAAAGAAAAAAGAAGAAGCAGAAAGTAAAGAACAAAAAAAAATTGTTTTTATTCAAATGTAGAAGGTGATGAAAGAACAAAGAATCAATGAATACAATCAAATCTCTCCATTCACAAAACCCACATAAAATGTAAATTATGTAATAGCTCTTCATCAATATCACATTCAATTCCGTGCAGCCAAAAGCTTCGGTCCAAAAGAAAACAGAGAAGCAGCAGCTTATAACTTGAGCAGAGCAAGAACAGAGAGCAGGAGAGGATCCCAAAATGGCACCGGAGACCGGCACAAAGGCATCGGCTCCAGGAGACCATCGTGGGCGCAGGCGCCGGTGCAAGCTCGCTATCCTGAGCCGAGACCATAGCAGCTGCCGAGCTGACCACTATCACCAACACCAGCATCAAAGCCTTCGAAATGCTCACTTGTGCCATGACTGAAGATTGCCAAAGAAATGGAATTGTAAATTGTAATTAAGAGAGATTAAAGAGACTCAGAATAGATGATGAGAGGGCAAGTGAGAGTGTGAGTATATATAAGGTGAAATGTACGGCGCGTGGACCCGCCGACGAGCTGTGACAGCGAGCAAAGTGGGTGGCAACGGCCATAAAAGCTGTTCTATACTGTAGAGGGGCGTCTAACGGGTGTCTGCGTGCGTGTTGGGTATGGTTATCATTGTGCTGAACTTTGGTCGGTGGACGGCGGCTAATGGGTTTTCGACACGTAGCAGGCGCGATCGGTCTGGCGAATCTATATCGGTAGGCCCATGGGTACTAAGGCGTAAAGGATTGGAGATTGGATCATTGGATGGCTATCGGCCCACTAACCTTCCAGTAAATTGAGCCACCGATCGACGACCGTTGATGTATCGTATTAGCCTAATTTAGTAAACTCTCATTTGACCGCTTTACAACTATGATGATGTGATCTTTGGTTTTTTTTTTACAAGTCTTTGTTGATTTAAAATTTGATTTTCACTGTCACATCATCATATTTGTATGAAAATAATATGAAAGTTTATTCAAATATTTGGGGGCAAGTTGTGATCGCGTGTCACATAATTTATTCAAATTATGTTGAGTCATTATGATAAAGTTATATAAATTAATTTTAAGTTAACTTATTTAATTAATCGGATCAAAAATTTTAACTTTAATCTATTAATTTTATATCGGATTCACAGATCATATAAAAAATCACTAATCGTAAATGTCTTGTATCGGATTCAAGTCATGTCAAGATATGAGTATAAGACTATATGAGTCAATTTTTACTTGACCTATTTAATTAAATTGGTATAAATATTCAACACTAACTCACAAATTTCGCATTGAGTTCACGAATCGTATAAAAAATAAGCTGCTCTAATTTACATCCCTTTTGAATGCATACAATCTTATGGACGAATGACTTCCTACATGATGATCTAACAACCTATAACCTCAAGATGGTTTTGGCATGTAGTTTTGTTTTCTTCAATACTTTTGAAATGGTATTTTTGGGTAGCAAATGTAAGAAACTTTTGTAAAGCTAATTTATCCAAGTAAAGGACGTGTTGTTCAAGGCCCATTATGAGAAGTGAACTCTATAAAAACTCTCATATTTACTGTCCAAATTATTTGTGCTTGTATTATTGGAACTTTGAAAAACAGAAAATTAAAGGTGAAATGATCAACATACAATAATTGGGTTACACGCTCAAATCTTCTCCGACATTAATATTAGAAAATTTGATGACTACAGTTCATTCATAAAATTCTTGCAATTGTCACTTGATAAATATCATATTAGACTAATTTTTCATTTTACAATTTTTTTAACACGTGTCAGCATGTGATTAGAAAGAGTTAAAACTTTATTTTTTTTAGCGATTAAGGTGACCTAATATGATATTCATGGACCAAATTTCCTCGTTCTTTCCCACACTAACACCCGCGTTATCGTCTGCGCAATGTGATAATATTAGCTGCAAAACAAACTTTCTATTTAAAGAAAGAACAAATTATTTATAGGCAATCAATCAAACCAATTGCATTCAAATTCTACCAAAATAGTATGACAATTACAGCTCAAAACATATGTTCAATATCTCAGACCCGGTAGTAACCATGACAAACCATACACAAACACAAGGTAATACATCATCCATCGTCACCAACGAAAACCCCCAAGAACTCCAAAGTCACTGCAGAAGAACTAAAAAGGCAATAAGAGAGGCCACCATAGAACAACACGTCACTGCTCCCGAAACCGGCAGAGAAAGTGCAGCCCCCGTCTCCAACGCCGGCAAAGGTGCAATGCTCAAGCCCTGTGCCGTAATTTGTGTCACAAAAAAACAGAGTGACACAAAACAGAGCATAAGAGCATGAGCCGCAGATGAAGCTTGCCGTGGCGCCATTTCTCTGTACAGTTTGTGGGGGAGAGCGTTGCAAGGAAATGGGTGGGTTTGCTTTGGGATTGTGCAAGTGTGTGGAGACTCAGTGAGAGCGTGATGAATTTATAGCTCTGCCATCTGAAAGGTTCTCAGATTTTTTGTGGGGTGTGAAACGTTTGCAATTACTCCTTCTCTGCCTTTGGGATCACGGCTTGTGAGGCCCACAAAAAAACTTCGTCGTAGGGACACGCCATGGGTGAGTGGGTGGGTGGTTACTGTTTGTATGGACCAAACGACGTCGTAATCGCCTTTGCATGATACAGACGTCATCATGGGGGAATTTGATTTTCTATGGCATGTCATTCAAATTATTGGTTTTTCCACCGAAAAGGAGAAGATGATGAGTTATAACGGTTAAATGAGATATTTTCTCAGAGCATCAATTTTTTAAAATTTTCATTTTTATTTTTTTCTAATCAAAGCGGGAGAAGGGAAAAAGGAGATCATAGCATCAATTCAATATTCAAGAGTAATGCTTTATATATACCACATTGATTATTTTACAATATTAATGTAGTAGCTCACTTTTAATTTTTTTCAAAAATAGTATTAATTCAATGGTCGGTTGAATTAGTCATGTCAGAACTTGCTTGGTTTTGTTTGTTTAACTGGAGGCTTGGCTGAACATTTTAATGTATGATGTTACGCGATTAGCAGTCAAGTCATGTTGGCCGATAGGCATGCAAGACAATTTATATGTATGGTATATTAAAAAAATATAGGCCAATGAGGGGGGGTCATTTGCCTCCTCTCAACCCCCATTTCCTCCGCCCTTGATACAACAATTATGTCGATTATTTTTGGTAAAACGTATAATTTTGGGGCAAATTTAATATGGAATTCTTCTCACATGCACTTTTAAAAATAATAATTTCAATAAATTCCTACTAAAAATAGATGTTAAAATCACATATTTTAATAATGAATGTCAGTTTAATATAGAATTTGAAATTTACATTTAAAATAATCGTCCATTTTACTTATTTTTTTTATATTTTTAAGGGATTTGATAAATCTAGAAGTAGTCAAGTAGAGGGTATACAAAGATGGCTACAGCGAGAGAAATGGACGAGGTGTGGTTTGTGGTCCCACCTGATGGTATCCAACACCTGCTGGTTTCAGAGGAACCTGTGTTTATCATTTGATTAATTCACTGAGCTTTGGGTAGTTCAAACTCTAACTTCAAAAAACCTAACGGGGGCAGCGGTTGGTGCAGCCTTTGTGGTGGCGTTTACTGTCTGTCTGTTATCTGTTAGGCGAAGATGGAGTTTTGGACTTCTTTGATTTTTATGGGATGTATTGGAGGGGACCAGGTTTATGGTTCTTCCTCTTTGATTTATTATTAATGAGAATGTCTATTTTTTTGTCAAAAAAAAAAAAAGTAGAGGGTATACAGACACGTGGTAAAATTGATTAGGAAATGAAAACGAAGCCACACATTCAGTGAGGGTGAGATGATCTTTTCATGAGCAGCCCTCGTTATCATGATTGGAATTTGGAAGGTGCCGTTGATGGTGAGATGCTAATTTATTTATTTATCGGCTAATCAAACATCAATAAGCACCCATTTTTAATGTGCACTCAGTGACTCACCACCTATTTTCACCTCACCTCTCTCTTAATTATTAAAAAAATTTCAAATTCTTAAAAAAATTATAAATATATAATTATTACATTTTAATGCGTGTCAACACTTCTTGACTGCCGGAATAGGATGTATTTTTAGTAATTGTGAAATAAAAATATAGTAGGTACGTAATATTACTCGTACACCTTGATCTCTTGGGTCGTGCAAAACCTACACACGTCCGACAATTAATCAAAATGAAAATTTTGATTCAATTGTACCCAATTATTATTACATATCCGAAAAGCTCATGTCTTTGACAAAAACAAAAAAAATCAACCACAGAATTATTCATAAGATCATATGGGCCATGTATTACATGCATCCCACAAAATAGGAAATCCTCCTCCCACGCAAAGCCATACACGTAAAAGTCTTGCTCAATAATCACAGACTATTTTTGGCTCAAAAATGAATATATATATTCCTCCCATCACCTTCATTCTCCCTCAGGCCTGCAATACACAAGAGATTAAAGAAAACAAATTAAGATTGTTTCTTTATTCTCCAAGGCAGGTCTCGATCGGAAACGTCTATTTATTTCCCCATTTCCCACAAAATAAAATAGTCATCATGGGTATCAAGAAGATCTCCTGCGCTGTTGTCATCGCTGCCGCCGCCTCCATGAGCGCAGCAATGGCTTTCACTGAGGTCCCAGCTCCGGCCCCCGGCCCATCCAGCGGGGCCACCGCCACCTTGCCCCTTGTTGGGTCTTTGGTTGGTGCCTCTCTTTTGTCTTTCTTCACCTATTACTTGCATTAAGCTCATCACAAAGAAGGATATATAGATGCTAGAAAAGATGAAGGATATGAGAAAGAAAAGTTAATTGGTTCAAGAACAGTGGATTTGTTTTTCTTTGGGGGTTGTTGGGTTTTTATTTTTATTTTTTTGAATTTAATTAATTGTTTCAATTCTTTCTCCAATCTGTTTGCCTGGATTTCTGCGGCAGATTGTGATAAAAGACTCATGTACTAAATGTCAGCAAGTTTATGGAAATGTCAAAAATAATGTTCTCATGATGTACTTTTCAATGTCCTGGAATGAGAGGTGGCCTAGGTAAACCGAGTATAATTGATCCAATCCAATAGGTAAACCGTAAATAAATAGTTTGATACATGATAGATGGTGATGCAACGTGACAGGAAGCATAATTTTGAAGTATAATAATTCACAACTTTTCTACAAGTTCTAAAACAAAAAACAAGGAATTGTAGAAATACCCTCTTTCTTTCGTGGCATCGGTCACAAGTTCTCAATTGATCCAAAGTCGATAGAGCTTTTTAAACCAGATTTGTCAAACTTTTATTAACAAACCAGTTAGACCTAATAAACATTAGAATTATTATTATTATTATTATTTTGTGTGTGGAATATATATACAAAATTTTTCTTGAAAATGTATAATATCATGATTATCATCCTTAATTAATGGCAGACTGCTAACAGGTCATGAGCAATAAATGCAATTAAGACGTATTATCTTGCAAAATTGGAGTGGAACTCCACGCATGCACGATTCTTTCAAAACACAGCATTTTAGTCCTCATACGTCTCTATGATTATCATTGTGAGGACCAAATGCATTAACATATTTGATTATGACAAATGGAGCCCTATGATAATATGGCGTCACTTGAATTATGCCATGTATTAACTATCATTATAAACCATTATTTTATATCCTCAAGTGTAAACTCAATCGATTAAAACCACATATAATAAAACGGATGTCATTAATTCAAATTCCTCTCTTATCTTGTGTGAACATGCCAAAAAAACAAAATATAGTTTATGTCATATAATTTAAGAAATCATTAATCTTCTTCACAATACCAATTTGTTACAACAATTTAAGATAAAATGAAATAAATTAATCACAAAATCATTTTATATATACATAATTACGTACAAAAGGTGTATTTATACGAACAAAGGCGGCAATCGAGAAAAAAATCTCGATAAATATAATGAAATACAATGGTGATGAAGATACCCAAACAATTACCCTGAAAATACACAAAGCCTCACTTACAAGTTCAAACGCATAACAAGACTTTTCTTTTGGCCTTGATCTCTTGCCGGGGTGTCTAAAGTCAGAAAGAAGTACACTACTCAACCAAATAGATAAAAGCATTCATAAATCGGTTATGGGGAATGCTATGGTGAGTGTGGAGCATGGTGCCCTATGTACCCCTCCCAACCAACTGAAGCCACTTATCCAACAAGGTTCATTTGATCAAAAGCCAATTGGTAAGTTAAAAATCTGTGCTATATGTTATTTCCAAATTCCAAGCCTCTAATCTTCATATACATTATTATTATTATTATTTTAACACATTCAATGGCATATATTCTTATAATGGAGAAAAAGTTACTGCCAACCATCTCTCAAAAATTAGGTTCCTCCATTAAATTTCTGTGCAGACATGAGACTCTTTGTCAACCAAATTGCTGTTTCTCTAGATGAAACAGCATCTTCTCCAAATGGTCTTAGCACACCAGAAAGCTCTTCAAGTTTGTCCTGCTTGAGTAGCTGAGCACATAGCTCAAGCAGAGACTCCAGAGCATCGGCTCTTTGCTGGCTTTGATTGTCCCACTCACTTTTTGTTTCATCACCATTGATTGTGGTAAGTGTACTCAGTAAAGAGATATCACTAGGTACCTGATTATTTGCATGAGCATCTTTCTCTGTCTGCATGGAGCAGAAGTCATCTGTTTTTGTTCTTACTTCTGTCTGCATGGAGAAGAAGTCATCTGTTTTTGTTCTTACTTCATCTTTACATGGAAGCGTATCATTACTTTCAGCCAATGCATAATCAATGCGAGACCCTTCTGTGAATGCATCAGGACTTCCCTCTTTTTGTATAGCTCTGGATTCTACATCAACTTTATTTTCAATAGTTGGCTCAGCTGATGATGAACTTTCATCATCAAGGGACCCATCCTTATCGGCGCATTCTGCACTGGACATTGTCAATTTCCCATTATCCCCTGGTTTAGCCCCCTCACCCTCTGCTACAGCTACATCAAGAACTTGGTTCCCTGATTTAACATGCTTGCTCTCCACTTCAGCTTCCTCTTGAGGTTGGTTGCAAACTCTCCCAGGTTCAGCACACTTGCCATCTACTTCAGCTTCGTTGAGTACTTGATTGCAAAATGTTTCTTCAGCTTTTGAGGTCACAGTCCTGACATCAACTTGCAACTGGTTAAAATGTTCGGTGGTGTGTTCCCGTTCCTTGTTCTGAGAATTCAGTGTACTCTCCAAAGTGATCTCAATGTTGGTGCTTTCCTTTTCAGGTGAATTTGTTAAATCTGTTTGCTTGTCTCCATTGCAAACAGTTGCTTCAGAATCAGTAGACCCATCTCTTGAACCATTGATGGCATTAGATATTTCAACTGTGTAGCTAGTAGGATCAACCTTCTTGGTCTCAAGGCTGTCTTCTGTACTAGCTGTCAGCGTTGGCTCGTCACTGTTAGGCAATTTGATCAACTGCAAATCAGCATTTCTCTCAGATGGATGAATACCTTCAAGCTGGTCTAGTACTCCATGCTCTTTGTCTTTGCTGTCTTTCCCATTGCTAAGTCTGTTAGATAATGATTTTCTTGTTCCCTTCTCCTTGGAATTGTTTATGGGATAGATTGGTAGAAAAACAGAAGATGGATTACGGCAACGGAGGAGATATGGTTGTAAATGTGGATGCCGCAAAAGTTCTGCTGCCTACAATTATAAAGATGCAGCGATTAAAATGGCTCATAGTATTCAGATATAATAAAAAACAAGGATAGGTTGACCTGAACTCACAGTTGGTCTGTTTTCTGGGTTCTTCCGCAGCATGCTCTTGATAATTTGTTTCCTGTGAGGTGTAACTCTTGTTCAATTGATAATGAACTCAAAGAATTTATAATAAATAAAAGCATGTTATATGCAACTGTAAATGCAAAATTCCTAGAGATACCACTGTGGCCGTGAATTTGAAAAAGTCACTTACAGTGTGGAGGAATATACAATTGGCAGCGGAGAAATGGAGGATCTGTTTATTTTATTGATGAGTGCAGCCATGTCCTGTTAAATAGAGTGATTAATGAATTTACTTTACTTTCATAAATTTTCACAAAGTACAAGGCCATTGTTGATAGCTGATAATTGTTTCAGTATAAATGGCTGAATCATGAACTTACAGGAGCTCTAAATGCTGGTTGATGGGCAGCAATTTCAAACATACAGCAGCCTGAAAAATAAACAAGATGTTATTCCTAGACTAACTAGTCAAGACCATCCATACCGTTTTGTTAAATAGAACCATGCTTCAACTATTCTTACCAAGCGACCATATATCAGATTTGTAACCATAAGGAATGTCTGCAAGGAGCTCGGGACACATGTAGTTGGGAGTTCCAACAACCTATAACAAATATAAAGGGGCATTGAAGACATACAACTGAGGAAAAGCAGATTTAGCTTAGTTTTAGCCTAAAAAATTAACATCTCAAAGCCACTGAAGTGTTTCCAGGTCTAGTTGAGGATTCTAGACACGACAAACATTTAAAAAAAAAAAACCTTGGCAAAGGCACTACAGTAATAGGGTTTTAAGACAGTCTAGCACATTGAGGTGTTGACACAAAGTAAACAATTAGCACACCTAATATATATACAAGTCCATACCGAGGAAGTAAGGTCTTCTGAGTTGAGTAGTTTTGCAAGTCCAAAGTCACCTGTACAGTACATGTAAGATAAACATTGCTTTAGAAGGCATAAAGACAAGGAAGCCAAACCTGATGTGGGAAATAAAATTCTGCTCCCTTAATAATCATTATCTTCATACCAAGCCGGATGTCATTCTCCTTAGTAAGGAATATGTTGGAACACTGGAATTCAATGAAGTTGTATTATTATAAGTACCTTAACATAGGAGCTTTTTATTTGCAAGGATGGATATATTATAATACCTTAAGATCTCTGTGAAGTACACGATTGGAGTGGAGATAGTCCACAGCTAGCAACAATTGAGCCAGCCATTTGCAGAGCTTCTGAAAAGTGAAACAGAATAACAACACAGAGTAGGTGCACATTACCTTGTCAAAGCACATATAAAGGAGGTTAGACATTGAAATCTTAATGATTACCTCCTCTGGAAAATGTGTTCCTCTAGCTTTTTTTATAATATCAGCCCTGCAAGAAAAGGAAAAAAATGGCGTTCCTTGATTCAGTCATTCATCAAAAGCTTTCTAATTGCTTTTCTACTTTTTCACATAATTATTTACATAAATACTTTTTTACGCTACAACTGAGTAAGATTTTTTTCTTTGTTCTTAATGGTTGTCCGGACAGGGGCCATCAATCTGTTTTGAGCTTATTTGGAAATGAACTTTGTCAAATTACTCTGAATTTGTGTATAATCTTCTCAATTCCTAGTTTGATGTGAAAAACACATTCTATTATACCACCCAAAGCATATATAAAATATTAAAGACACAAGCATATATTACTTACATGTCTCCTCCTTCACAATAGCTAGTTACAATGCATATGCAGTCTCCCTACAAAAATTAACAACTCATGAACTTGCACGAACAGAGTAAAAAATAATCACAATAGCTACAGATTTCTACAACATTATATGTCATCTTAAGGATATGCAGATTTAGGAACAAAAATATAGCATGCTTACCTTGTCTACCCAAGCATCTTTGTACTCCACAATATATGGGTTATTTAGTTTTGCAATTAAGTTCATCTACAGCAGAAACAGAGGAACTGTCATTGATGTGAGTTAGAAACTTAGAAGCATTGTCTAGCAAGTTATTTCACACAAATTTCAATTTGAGAGAACCCGTGTGGCTTCATACATGGGAGGTTGACTATAAAGGTGAGTTTATCTTCTTGGACAGTTGATGGGAAAGATGGGCAGGAAATCAAGAACTTCAAATCGTAATTGGCTCAGTATAGCATCTTACTATGATATCATCGGTTCATCATTTAGGCTGTCTTGAAGGGGGATGAATCTTAAAATAAGCAGATGACAGAGTTTTCTGTAATGGTATTTAGTACAAACAACAACAAAAATGGTCCCCAACAGGTAGCTCAATTGGCTGGGACCACACTTAATAAAGTGGAGGTCGAATCCCCCCTCCCCCCCTCTTGTGTGGACATGTCAAAAAAAAAAAAAAACAACAACAAAAAAAATGTCTATGCTGAGTCAAGTTTGTCCATAAATAATTGTGTCCTCACAAATTATTAAGGACCTATTTGCTAGTAATGAGAAGAAAAGGTGCACATCTTGCTCCCTAGGATTGTTACATCGAACAGAATCAAGACTTTTTCATCAAATCAATGAAGTAGAATTGGGGAGAAATATTATGATAGAAAAAAGAGAAATAAAAATGAAGTTTACTATCATATGATTGACTGCCAAAAATAGAGAAACAAATTAAAACCCAACCCTTTAGTACAGCAGACAATGGATTTCTACAGTTAAAATGTAACCGAAATTCTTTTGTTTAGTGACCTCCTGGTGTGCTGTACGTTTGAACTTCTCTGTTTGCTTAGCCAAGCGAATCTTCTTCAGCACATACCTAAAAAAAATAGAAAGTATATAATCAACTAAATGGAAGTTAAAAACACAGCTTTAAGCAAGTTGCTGAGCCTGGAAAGGAAATCGTTCATACAATCAATTTATCAAAGACAGAAATCTCGAATACTTGCCTGGTTTGGATGGACATGATTTTGTTTTCAATTTTTTGTGAAACCCAAAGTAAATTCATGTTTGGGAACATAAGTTGAGTTCGAAACCCAAAGACAATTGTGTCTTAAGCAAATTCTTGATATTTGAAGTGGATATGATTTACAAAAATCGAAAAATGGAGAAATGAAAACAAAAACAAAAATTAGCCTATCCAAACAAAAATTAGTTTTCCTTTCCTCGGGAATTGTGATAACATCGCATTCAATCATGATCAAAACAGCTATTATTCAAACAAATTTGTTTCCGGAACTGGGTTGCTTCGTATTCAGCAGAACAACAGTTATCTTTTAATGATCTAGCTGATTAGAACCACAGAACTGAAGAAGTTAAGTTGAAGAAACAAACTGGGTCAGAAAATTCTCTTACTTCTTCTTCTCAATCTTATGGAGAACAAGAAAAGCAGCTCCGAATGCTCCTCTTCCTATCTGCTCCATCACTTCGTAGTCTTCCATCTTTGACTTTGCCTCACCATTGTCTATCTCCATAACCACTTTCTTCAGTAGCTGAAAGGTAAAAATACTGCAGCAAGCCCACCTTGGAGGCAGATCCAAACAGTTAATATCAACTAAATTTGTAGCCATCCCAGAAATCAAAGACATGTAATTGAAAGAAATAGTAGTTGAATAACCGCCGAAACAAAAACAAAAAACAAAAAAAAATTGTACCTTGGTTACTGGGTAAATTTCTTATGAGGACGGAGACTCTGGAGACTCCTGAAGTTCCAGAAACCAGGAGGGCTCTTATAGCTTAGAGACATAAACAAATGAGTAAAGCCACATTCCACAATGATGATATAACACTAGCTTGTCACTTGTGCGAGAGGAGAGAGAGAGAGAGGTGGAAGGACAAATTCGAGTAGTCTACTTACCAGAAAAAGTAGATAGCGAGGGCGAGAGAGAGAGAGAGAGAAACTCAATTGAAGCAACATTTTAACACATTGTACTACTTATATGGACATGATTTCTTAATAAGAATTAAAATAAATAAATAATTTATTTTATCACACACTTCTATCCCCAAAACTTATATGGCATGGTTATAGGCACTATAATTGTATTTGCATATTGAGTTTGAGGCATGTCAAGGTATATGTATAAAATTATATAAATTAATTTTAATCTGACTTATTTAATTAAATAGATCAAACATCTCAATCATAATCATCTAATTTTGTATTGAATTCATGTCGAGTTAGTGATTTATGTCAAAAATTGTCGGTCATTATGTCATGTGTCACATTTGGGTTTTTTTTTTTTTTTTTTAATATATCCATACAAGGGGAAGATAAGGTGGATTCAAACTAGTGATATTCGCTTCATAAGACATGATCTTTAGCTGATTGAGCTATTCATTAAAGACCATATTTGAGTCTTATTGATGAAGAATATAAGACTATATAAATTAAAATTAACACAACTCATTTAATTAAATGGTTAGACCAATCATTCCTATTTTTTAACTTTTGAATCAAAGTGGCAATTCAAATATATATATATATATATATATATATATTTGAATAGTTGATCACCTACCAAAAATAAAAGGTGGGGGAGAGAGGATGAAAGCCAAAAGTAAAAGTGACAGGTAAGGAAAGATTGAAAAAGCAAAGGTTTGCTTGCATTTGCAGATTCAAGGGAGAGCACTCACACTAGGGAATGTTTCCAGCCAGCACGCAGTTGTGATGTCACGTCCGCGTAACTTCATATTCTCATTAGACTTTTGGTCTTTGCCTATGCCTAATTTATACATGGGATCTATTTTTTGGGGGGCAAAAGTACCTCCAATCTTCCACAAAGCTTCTAACCCTTCTTGTTGTGTATTAATTAGTGGGTGTCCTATTATTGGTTTTAGATATAAATTCTGTTTTTGGGGGCAAAAGTACCTCCAATATTCAACAAAGCTTCTAACCCTCCTTCTTGTGTATTAATTAGTGGGTGCCCTGTTATTGGTTTTAGATATAAATTCAAACACATAATTAATGGATTAAAATTGATTTATATAGTCAGTCGTATACTAATACCTCGACATACTATATAAGGGCTGATAACTTTTTACACGACCTTTAAATTTGACGTAAATCCAATAAAAAATTAACAAATTAGGGTTAAAAAGACTGACTTGTTTAATATTATATGCCAATGCATTGATACAAATCGAATTCAATACGCAAATGCGAATTGCAACCCAAAGTTTTTAGAGACATAATGAATGGCATAAATTGACTAAAGTATTATATTATGTGCATCTTTGGGTGTAATCATTGGTTTGATTACCCAAAAAAAAAATTAGGTCACAACCAAACCAAATAATGAGGTGGGAGATATCAATATCTAATCAATTCCAAGTAGGTGGAGACATCCTCATTGCAGCGGATAGGCTTGTTGGAGAATTATCTTCTAATTAGCTGTTATCTTGTTTAATTAATTAAAATAAATAATAGATTCCCAGGATAATTTAATAAACCATGTTGGCTTTCATAAGGTGCAGTGTCACTAATATAATGATTTTGTGGAAGACGTGAATATGAGTATAATGCTCTATATTCCTTGTGCATTGTGCAAAGGACCTACAAGAATGGGGCACTTCTCTTCCCTCTGGGTTTTTCTCCAGCTAGATGACAAGGTAATGAGTAAATTTTAGAATGAATACTTCTGTCTCTCTCATTCTTTTAAAAGTGACGTGAGTTTCGAATAAATCATTATTAGATTTTAATCAAATTATAATTTTAGAAGTTACATCACCTATGAAAAAAATAAAAAGTTTTCATTCTACTATTATTCACGTTTTGGTGAGATATGTTAAAGGAAAACCCATACTTTAAACTTAGAAGAATGTTTATACAATTAGCCTGGTATGTGAGATTATACCAAGGAACATAAAATTCTTGTAAGATCCATTATTTCACTTAGCCAAATAAATGGTTCAACTTAATAGTTCTTAGCAAGCATTCTAAGAAAAAGGTTGTCAAAAATGGCAATTTTTGAGGCAGTCCAGTCAATGGACTACTTGGAGAGACCTATTCTAATGGCAAGAGAGATTGAGAGCCACAATAAAGAACATAAAACTAAAAATGATTGAATCGGAGCCGCAGCAAATAAGTAACGCTACGAGTTTGCGATGTCTAACAAAGGAGGTGCCCAGCGAAGGACGCAACCCCCATAAATAAGCAATACTATGAGTCTACAATGTCTAACAAAGAAGGTGCATGGCAAAAGACGCACAGCTAACATCACATAGCAACTGGATATGCATTTGAATGTGAAAGTCAAACAAAGGTGGCACTGATTAAGAAGATTAAGAAGAAATGGCTAAGAAGGGAAGATAAAGATCCAAGAGGGTTAAAAAAAACCTACTTGTACGTACATATTTTAGACTCCAAATTATTCTGTAGGTGCAGGAAACAGAGCAAATGAATTTTGTAAACCCATCTGAATATTCAATAACGCCCACCCTTTTTTCATTTTTCAGCTATATACTTTGTATCTACTAGCATCTTGAAAATCAGACACATTTACCTACAGCTGGAGACCAAAGTTACTCTTTGTCTTAGGAAACTATTTATTGTCGGCATGAAAAGCCAATCAAAGAGAAAAGAAATCCGCTTTTTTCACGAGTTGACTGCAATTTTCTGTTGATTCCGACAAAGTTGATAAAGGATGAACACTAACAGCATGGAAGAAAAGTTATTAACCGTTGGTTACACTTACACCAAGCTTTGTCCAAGTAAAACCGCGTTTACTTTTAAAGTTTAGAGGGCCATGGCCCATGTTTGGAAAATAGAATTTGATGCCCCTCTCAACTACCAAGCATTAACAATAGCTTCTTCACCAAACCAATTTTCAGCAATTTGCACAATCAAAAGGGTTGGTAGAAGCTATACCTTTAATTAACCCTCTATGTCTACCATACTCAATCATTCATCATGGATGCTGCAATCATGTGTTTGGTCGCACAAAATGCTCTCATTTCTTCTCTCACTAGTTCTTCCTTTCTTGTCTCAGGCTACAATCATAACAGGATATTATCCACCAAGTAAAAGCCTAGACATTACTTAACTACTTATAATTGTTGCGCCACAAAATAAAACTTCTTTATATGTAACGGCCAGGTTGAGAGTGGCTGAACCAACCGTGTGGTTTGCACCGGTTGCAAACTACTCCCTCTCTCCTATGTAGAGTCACATTCTAAACCGTTCATTTCAGCCCATATTAAAGCTATTGGGCCCTTTGCAATATCGTGGTTCTCAATCCTCTTAATTGGTCCTGCTTTTGGGGTTACAATCCAGAAGGAAAACGAATCCAGAATCATATCATTACAAAGAAGATAGGTCACATGCATACAGATCTTAGTCACATTTAAATAGTTATAACTATTGCAGGGTGGTGGCAGAATAAACACAATCATTTCATAGAGCCAAATTCTATTGAGAGGTCAAGTTACTTCCGCCTTGACGTTTTGGAGCTTCTACGACTTTCCAGCTTTTTCTGTGCAGCCTCAAATTCTTCTTCTGTAGGTTCTGAGGAAGCATTACCTCCACCACCATATTTAGAAACCAAAGATGAAAACATAGAATCAAACCGATCTTTCCTCTCACTTCGGCGCTGAGATACCATTGCATATAGATCTGTTTCTGAATTTTTATTTGACCTGTTAAAAGTTTATGCACAGAAAGTTTTTAATGTCAACAAGAGTGGGGCCAAAATATTTTTGAGTATGCATACAAAAATCCAAGCAGTAAAGTGCTTACTTCTCCCTCCTTCTCAAAGGACTGGTTGGTGGTTTTGTTTTAGATATTTGCTTTGCCCATTTCTCGTAGGCTTTGGCTGCTTTCAGTTCTCCTACACGAGGAAGAAGTTTAGCCTCATTGAAAATCACAAAGCATGCCTTGCAATGCATCTAACTTCTAAGGTGTCAGAATTACCAATGCATATGAAAGTACATTACATTTTAGCCTCAACACCAATCAATAACTGTTAGGCAATGTATCTGTAAGTGGCAACAATCTGATGACTAAATGGACCCCACTTAGAAGTCAAATGTTAAAAAAATAATCAAAATCATCCCAGACAATCAACTAGAGTGTCAATCATCCATTTTCAACTTGCAGAGCCGTACTGAGCTCAGATTCTATTTTTCCCCACTATGAAGCGAGAACAGCTAATTTCCTAGCAAACTTCAGCAAAAGCCACTAGAAATTCTTACCTGCAGCTATAGCCTCATCAAGAATGTCCTTGAAACGGTGTGAATCGAGCTTAGGATCCGAACAAAGCATTGAACAGAAGAGTCTGTAAAGGAAAGAACTTAATAAGTCAAACTGGCAAGGCTTCATGAAAGAGGCTAAAACATTGCTCTTGTACCTGTTCATGTTACCCTTGTACTTCTTGTACAGATCAATTAAATCTTTCTTCTCTGAATCAGACCCTCTGTAGTTTGCTTCAAACTCTTCAATATCAGCCTCAGTTACCTGCAATTGTACATTTAATGTATTATAAAACTACAAAGTAATCAAAATCATCAAATTCCAGTAAAGATGTTGACCAGATAAAGTTGATGTAACCTTTTTGTACATAGCTCTGAAATACTCGTGTAGATTCTGAACAACTTCCCCAGCAAGGTCCTGATGATCAAAAGGACAAATGAGCTATGCACTTGCTGATGAAAAAGAACTGTTGGATTGCCTAGAAAAATAAAATTATTCATTTTGTTTTATGAAGTCAAAGGAAACGTTTTATTTTTCATGGAAATTTGAACTAGACTTTCTACATGGCATTATCTTCGTTTCAAGGAATGCCATCATTTGCCCCCAGTTTTCTTCTGGCACAGTTTCTTTCAGTGAACTAGTAATTAGTGAAATATAAAGGAATAATTTGTTGCCTTTAAATGGTAAAAACTAGTGGAATAATCTTATTCCATAGGGTTTCCAAGAGTACTTGAATTGATAAAATTAAACAAAAATGAAATATAACAATTCAATGGTGACTCACAGCATCATCAACACAACCAGTCTGATCATAGACTGCTCGTTTCTCCTCATCCCCAAGAATTGATATAACTTTTTGCAGTTGCTGAAACTTCTCTTTGGCCTCCTATTAATAGCAAAATAAGAGGTTACAAATACAGCAAACTGCTTAATGATAAAATTCAGCATCAAATAACATCCACCGTTACCTCATCACCAGGATTTTTATCAGGATGGAGCCGCAATGCCAACTTATGGTATGCTTTCTTTATTTCCTGTTGAGATGCTGTCCTCTCCACACCAAGAACCTACACGCAGCACATCATCATTTAACGTAACTAACTCCACCTCACACTATGATGTAAATGTAACAGAAAAATTAAACAAGATTGGGGAGTTGGGGAGCAAAAAATCAAACACAGCTACAGAGAACACACATTGCGGCTACCCATGAGCCTAACAGTGCCAGAGGTTGCAAAAGATGAGAATGTTTGGAGCAATTCTAAGTTACTTTGATTGCAGCAGGAACACAAGGCAAAGGTTCATCCCCAGAACCCCAAGATGAAGCCAGAAAAGTCTCTAGTAACAAGTAGATTTTCTTTTCTTTTATTTTTTTCCCTGTTGCAATAAAGAGAGACCCATGTAATGGACCCAAACCAATTCAAAAATATTTGGATTGGTTTGGTTTGGGCACAATTCTACATGCAAACAGTTGGGTCCTATATGCAGTTTTTTAGAATTGAATTAGGTCAATTTAGTTGTTTCCATATAACCAAACAAAACAGAACCAAGCCACACCTCTACCCAAAACCATTCACTAAGTAATGCCCTACAAGTGCCAATGAATATCAACCCACAGTGAGGTTTTAAGTATCAAAAGATTCCATTGGCTCATCTCCTAACCCAACCCCTTTTAAGTTTTGATGAAGTTTCACAATTTTAAATGGATACAAAAGGATGGGAGCACAGGCATAATTTGTTGTTATCCCCCCAGGGCCCCGCCAAAGGAAACGTTGTTCATGAGAAAAGGTGAGACTCTTGAACAGCCAGATAAATATTCAAGCAAGTCTAGGATTATCTCCAAGAAAAACTTTTTAAGTTTTTTGGGGTCCTATCACCAGTCCTGCCCTTTATGATTTCGTTACAAGATGTAAGAACGCTTTGGGAGTGAATAAGTTTTCGTGAACAGAACTTATTACATGCTAATATAATAAGTTTTTATTTGTAGAGAGCGGTGGTGCAAACCAAATATGATAGCAAGAGTAAAGGTTAGGTATTATAAGAGGCAGTGAAACCCATTGGAGTGGGAGTGGATATTATGAGGGGGTGAGGAGTTTTTTCAAGATTTGTTAGATATGAAGTGGGTGATGGAACCAAGATCAGGTTTTGGCATAATTTATGGTGTTGGGACCAGCCCTTGAAGGTAACTTTTTGGGAATTGTTTAGTATTGTGCGCTATAAGGAGGTGTGGGTGGTGGATCATATGCAACATTTTAACGGAAATCTGCAACTACAGTTTTTTAGAGTGAAAATTGGATTCTGAAGAGAGAAAGAGATGGCAAGTACAAGAAGGTCTAAATTTCGTTAGTTATATTTTTTAATATTTTTAATTTTATCTTTTAATTTTGCCTCCTGTCAATTAAAATTCTAGCTCCGCTATCAACCACCACTCCAAAAATTTTAACTTTTCTAAACTCTTTTTACACAATGGAACACATTGTGAATTTGGCTTAATCCACTAAAATCCCTGGGAGATGAATTAGAAGATAGCTTACAAATGATTAGTCCAAATGATAATCTATTGCCTCAACCTTATGATTTCTCCTATCATAAAAGGACAAGCAATCATCGAGAAGTTGATACTCTTTACACAGGAGTACATAATACATTTCCAAGACCCTTTTTTCACTTCTAGATAGTAATAGATTCCCATTTCCAGCAAATCCAAAAAAAAAAAAAAATACTTCAAGCCGTATACAACTTTAAGATGAACAAACAGATTTTCAATCTTCTCCACCAGCACAATAAACCCTCCATTGAATTGATCTAAGGCATTAAAGTAACAAAATCGTCGAAAGGAAACAGATAACCCGATGAAACATTAATATACAATATAGGGGAGAAAAAGAAAAGTCGTAAATACAGTTCTTCAGTGACAAATGTTGAAAAATTGAGTAAAATTCCGGGTACCTCGTAGAGGCTCTTTTCGTGATCTGCCGATTGATTGAGATTTTCTCGGTGGTCTTGTCCATCTTCTTGGACTTCTTCTTCCTCTTCTACTACTTCCTCGGAAACCCTAGCTTTCTTCCTCTTCGCCATCGAAGCCCTGACGGAATAGGAAAATGAAAACTTCTTTCTGCGGGAGAAAAATGAAGCGAATGCTGAATGAGAGGGTTTTTTGTATTCAAAATCGACTTTTCGTTGTGAAATGGTGCGTATCATATCAATAAAGAAATTTACACAAAGCAAAAAATACAATTCCAGCCATTAAAATAGCACTAAAAATGCTACAAGCATGAATATAAACCCACATATTTTCCATAAATTGGTATAAACACAAACGCAAATCCAAGAGGAATGAAAAATATGAAAGCAAAAACGGAAAACAAACCAGAAGAATCGAAGAGAATCAAGAGATGAGCTCGAATGAGTGATTGAATTTTGACGTACCTATTGGAGGAGATTGCTCAAATTGTGGTCAAATTTTGAGCGGGAGTGCTCTAGGTTTTCCCTCGTTTTGGGATATCAAAATAAATAAATTATAAAAAAAGGTCGAAAGCCCGTTGTGCTGGCCTCACGAGCACGGCTAAGGGCCCATATCCGCCCGCGAGCCCAAACGGGCCCACTTTGGTTTGAATTGGGTAGGATTACATTATATAATCAATTATATAAAACATAGCCCCTACTATCCAATCCTGGTGTAAATCAGCCCTTTTATAGCATCCAATCACTATGTGACATATCATCAATTTAAGAAAAATACAAAAAATAAAAGTAAGAACAACCACACCAATTCAGTGAAAAAACACCCGTAGCCGGCAAAACCCATGCCAGACCCGACTGTGACTGACCTTAAAATCCGTTTCTAATGCCCCAAAACCCATTTTTAATGCATCAAAACTCATTTTTAATACCTCAAAACTCGTTTTTTAATTCAAAATAAAAACCTATAAGTGAAAGGTTAACCTTTTACGGATTTTGTCACCCTAAAATCTAGTGTATTTTGATCCAAGTTATTTTTGTGTACTTTTTTTTTTTTTATGTGTCAATTATTGATTGGGGCTGTAAAAATAGGATTTTAAGATTCATTGTGGTATAAGTTAAACTCTTATGTAAAAAGCTTTATTTAAAAAAAAAAAATCAATAGATTGCTGAGTAAGATTTCTCAAAAGGAGAAGTAGTTCAATTATAATGATAGGCTTAAAATCCATCCAACTGAAAATAAGATTGGATCCATTTGATCTTGACATTTTCTTTCCTTGTTCTATTTGATTTTCATACCAAATGCATGACTCTACATATTTCCTAAATAGTTTTATTTGATAACTTTTTTTTTTCTTTTTTTTCTTCAAACAAAAACATTAACAAATAAATTAAAACACAACACACTATATATTACTTCCACCTTTATCTCATGTAAGAATATTTAAAAAAAAAAAAAAAAAACCATCTAAATGATATTAACAAATGGAGCTAAGAGAGGGAGAGAGAGAGAGGTTATATAGTACAAAGGTGCTTTTATTTTTTATTGATTAGCAAGTGAATGTGCTAATTCGGGCCTTTTTTTACATGTTCGCACATGAAAATTGGTGAGAGAAATTCCAACTAGTGGTTTTTGTTTCATGAGATGTGGTCTCTAGCTAATTGAACTACTCATTAGAATCTCTTTCAAGCTAATTTATTATTCGAGATTTATTGAAACTTTTATCATAGATGCTATCTACCTTGGGATGCTATTATCTACAAATTAATTGAAATTGAAATAATTATAGAATAAAAATGTGATTTTTTTTCCGTTTGTTAGAACTAATCATCAGTTTTTTTGTTTGCTTATTCTTTTGCTTTGTACTTTCCAAGGCCATTGACATATACAAAGGTGCTGACAAAAAGGTTGGGCTTGGTCCTCTCGCTTTCAAACTAAGCGATCAACAAAACTGTGGGCCAAGCCCACTCCGGTTTTAACGAAAGCGAAGCGTAACTTACAATTAATTATAAAATAACCTCGGCAACGACGGCCACGTTAAGCGAAACCAGTAAAGGGTGAAAGGGTAAATAAAAGGGTTGTATAAGGGCAATGAATCCCGCACCACCGACTCTGTGGAAAGCGTTCGTTGGCAGAGAAAAAGCGAGTTTTAAATAGGCGAAGGAGAGAGAGAGACAGCCAATTAACATTCTGAACCCAACACCTCTCTCTCTCTCTCCCCCTCTTTCTCTGTCTCTCGTGGTCTTGATTTTTCCGATTATCGTTGGATTATCTCACCGATTTCAGGTGAAATTTTCTGTGTTATAGATTTCGTCTTTTAAAATTTTTAAATTCTGTTTCTTAATTAGGATTGTATATTTACTATTTAGTTTTATTTTTTATTTTAATTATTTTTGTTTTTTTTTTCAACGAAATCATCTGGTTCGATTTTGTGCACCAAGATCGGCCAGACCAAACCGGTGAGGCGGTTTTTGGTATATTCCTTTTCCTTGATTATGGTTTCTCTCTAGTCTTTATCTATATACACATATTGATTGAGGGTTTTTTTTTTTCGTATTTATCTAGGCGGTTAGTTGTGACATGGGCTATACTGTTTTAAAATTTGATTTTAGAAGATGTGTGTTTTATTACTATTTATGCGGTTGAGCTGATTGTTTGCGTGAAAAATTCTGTGAGCAATTCTTATGCGATGGGTAATGGTTGGGGAAAGGTTGGAAAGTTTGGATTTTTAGTTAATATTTTGAATTTTTTGTTGGTATTTCTTCAAACCGTTACATTATCAAGGAGATTCTTGGATTTTTTTTGAAGTGTTTGAATTGTTCTATGAAATTTTGTAGGATTCATGGGGTTAGACTGGGTTGTTTGTATGCTGTTGTTTGCGGATTTTTCTTTTGTTTATCTCAATCAAGAAAGTTTGACTTGGTTTGGTTTATCTAGGGATTAGACAGAAAGTGAAACAATCGTTATCCATGTAGAGTATGTGAGAATGTTTGGCAGAATTGCAAGAATTAAAACCCATCCTCCCCAAAAGAAATTTTTTTTTGTCGTGCGGCATTGATTCAAGAAAATTCAATTAGAACCCATCTTCACTTTGATTCAAGAAATTCAATGTTTTCTTAACTTTCTGGTGCTCTTATTTTCACGAGATGCAACCTTGATACATGTGTCTTCTTGTTGTATGTAATTAAAATTGACAGTATTGTTGAAATTGATTCAACTGTATCCGCTTTTTATCTCTTTTTGGCTTTCCTCAATTACTTTTTGTCTAGGTACCTGAACTTTCATGCATGTCCTTGTGGGTCTCTGAAGTTTGTATTTCTTTGCTGGGTTATATGGATTGCTAGATAGTGGGATAATGGTTATCTTATCTGTTTTCTAGTTTATAGTTGTGGATCAGAAGGCGATTTTATTGTTGCAGGAAACAAAAAAAAATGGAGTCCCATGATGAGACAGGATGCCAAGCTCCTGAACGCCCCATTCTTTGCATTAATAACTGTGGCTTCTTTGGAAGGGCAGCCACCATGAATATGTGTTCCAAATGTTTCAAGGACATGGTCCTTAAGCAGGAGCATGCTGAACTTGCAGCATCATCCATAGGAAACATAGTGAATGGTGGCGCTAGCAGTAATGAAAAGGACCCTGTCATTTTGGGTAAGGTGGATGAACAAGCCGGACCAGTGGAGAGAAAGTTCTTCTCAACAGAACGGTCGAGTGATTCATCCTCAAGCAACTCTTTTCAGATGCCTGTGAAAGAGGGCCCTAGTAGATGCACCACTTGTCAAAAGCGTGTTGGTTTAACCGGCTTCAACTGCAAGTGTGGAAACCTCTTCTGTGCAAGTCATCGCTATTCTGACAAGCATGATTGTCCCTTTGATTATAGGAAAACTGCACGGGATGCTATTGCAAAAGCCAACCCTGTTGTGAAGGCAGAAAAGCTTGACAAAATTTAGGATTCATAGCTTGAAGTGAAAGGTTATGTACTGAAGTATGATTCTCCTTTCTCTATCCGTGTCTTTGTATAAGTTGGCTGCTTGTCTTGTTAGGTGTCCTTTGCTCATAGAAATGGTTCGTTCAGTTCATGATAGTGAGGACATCCTTAGGACAAGTCTTATTCCTTGTTGATTGGTGAGGATTCCTTTATTGGCTCAAAAGTGTGTAAGTCTTTATTTATGCTGGTTTGATGGACGTCTTTGGGGTTCCTTGTAATGAATTCTCGGTTGGTATGCATTTCTTTCTGGTGGTACGTGGAAAAATGCCATTTTCCGTCTTCAGTGCATGTATGGAATGTTGTGTGCATTTCTGTTGGTAGTCTGTCATTCTCTAGGTGTATGCTCTTCATTGGATTTAGAACCATGCCAAATTATTCTTATTTTTCTTCTTTCAATAGATCATAGGTTCATAGTTCTTCTCATGGTTAGGGGCTTGGTGGATTAGACATTTTACTTGGAACATTTAGCATGTTTTTTCTTCTTGTTTTCTTTGTGGTGAGAATATTTCTCAATGGCATGCTCAGAACTCCATATTAGTTGTGTGGTTGCCCATAGATCTTTTCAGGAACTATGTTGATTTAGTTTATGTCTCAGCAGAGATGCCTGTGGGTAAGGCTCCACAGAGATGTGTTTGTAGGTAACTTGTGGGCCGTTTTGATTTGTAACCAAGAAGGCTACAAAACACATGTATGGTTATGTAATATAGTATGTCTAGAGGTACACAAGTGAAATCACTAGTTTGTGAGGGGATTTTTGAAGTTTGAACCAGCTCTGCATCAGCTGGGTAAATTTGAAGAGGCAATGGTCTATGTTGCAAGTGTTAGTTGGAATGTGTCTTGTGCTTTTTTATATGGTCAAGCTTTTGACTGTCCGGAAAATGAAGGATTATTGGTCATGTTTGTGGAATTGAATGTTGGTATCTCAAGGATTGAGGAAGCCTTGAAACTGGATTAAGTGTTGTAGAGTTTGAAACTGGATAAGTGGTGTAGAGGGGGTCATGTCTAAAAAAGGGTGGAGTTCATGTCCAAATGGGTGGAGTTTTTTTTTTTCTAAGCGTCTAAAAGGGTGGAGTTGGTGATTAGTTGGAGAGGTCAATAGGGTCAGCATGGAGGACAACTTCTGTGTTTAATGTATTGCATTTGGAGAGAGCAGAAAGCAAGAAGCTTTTAAGAATGTGAGAGATCGGTGTTTAGGATTTATGGCTACACAAACTTCTAGATTTGGTGCAGGACGAAAGTTGTAAGCCATTATTATGTTCAACTCTCTTTATGCTTGGATGATGGCATTGGTGCACAATAATTCTTGCTGTTCTAGCCTTGCAGACTTTCTAGGCTAGGTTTTATTGTACTCTTATGTGCTTTTTATTATTATTGTTGTTGTTTTGTTATTATTATTATTTTTTTATATATATTATAGACGATTAAGAACAAATTCAAACGACACAGATGCAAAAAGAAAAAATTACGAAATAAAAAATACAGAAAATCTATGCTTTGACAGCAATCTAACCACATCTCTAGCAGGGGTACTCGAAGTTAGAAAAGACAATTGAAAAAGTTTGCTGGCGAAACCGGTTGTAGGGGCCATGGTGGATGTTGTGGTGGGTATCATCAAAGCAAACTCATTTTAACTTAGTTTATGTCCAGCTTATGAGATAGTTGGAGAGACTAAGAGGTGGTTGTACAATGGCAGATGAAAACTAGGCTTGGGAGTCTGTCGGTTCTGGTAGAAAAATTGGGTTTTCGCATTTTGTATTAACATTGTCAGTAAAGTTAAAATTTTCACCGACTTATTTTGCCAACTTTTTGTTCCGTCACTAAATGGTAGTCAGTAATGTCGGTTTGGTAATATTAGTCAGCAAGTGAAAAAATGAAAAATTAGTCGGCAAAGTCGATTGGTATTGGTCAGTAAAGTCGGTTTGGTAAGAAAAACCTCTTTTGTCTATCACACTAACAAATTCAGAATAAAAAAAATCATACTGCCTCCCGTCCATCATCTAAGCGGTCACGGTTGGCTACGGGTGGCATTCGGTTGAAACTCAATTGGTAGGCGGAGCTTGGTGAATTTGCACTGGCCTACAGAAAACCATTAAGATCAAATATTTTTGAGGTCCAGATCCAAATCTGAAATTTTCGATGGACTGAAAGGGCTCTATAAATGAGAGCTAGAGATATTGTGATGGAGGATATTTGCTTTAGGAGATCAAAAGAAGTAGCGGCATGTGGGGTACATGTACAAGTGAGGAGGCAAGTACGTGGATGATAGAGCGAAGTTGCGAAGGCTGGCGATGGTGGAGGAGGTGCATGTGAGTGGTGGAAGTCGGATTTTTAGTAGATCTAACTTCTGATATCCCAAACAAAATATTTCCAACATCTGAGAGAGGGATATGAGAGATGGTGGCGCAGGGGAGAGCTTTTTTATGGATGCCCTATTTTCCTAAAACTTAACTCTTTTTACTTAATTCATAGAGACTTTTGACCTTCCATATTCAATAACGGAGATGGCATGTTATTGAATATTAAGAGGCAAACCAAAGTCCAATATAAGATAATAATCAATCTAAAAGTCTCCTAATTAATTTGGCATAAATTGATTATAAACACCCAGCTGTTGACTGGGTTTTCAATATTGAATACGGCTGAATCCTCTTTACTAGGGGTGCCTATGGTTTTTGAGGACGACAATCAATTGGTTTTCTGTTAATGACAACATTATAATGTGATAAATACAATTTTCTCTCTCTCTCTCTTTTCTTTTTCTCTCTCTCTCTGCAACTTTTTTTTGAGAAATCTCTCTCTCTGCAACTAAACAGAATATGAAGGTGCTTTGTCAGCATTTGGCATGTTTTAAATGACCTTTTTACGGTATGCCTCTTTTTTATACAAAAGTTTTATTTATAAGTTTTTGCTAAAATTATATTTTAACTATTTTTGAGTTGTTTTTTACTCTTAAAAGTTGCTTTCAAATTTTTTTAATCAAAATTTTAAAGTATTTAATACATTTTTTAAATTCTTCAAACGTACACCCAAACAAGTTATAATCTTAGTTTATGTGGCCTTCAATTATCTCTTTTATGGGATGAGTCGGATGACGACATAATATTATCATGTGTACTTAGCTTCTTCATTTTTATATATATTTTTTCTTTTTAAAGATAAGTATTACATTTAAAAAAAATAGAGGACCACTTGAAGATTTAAACCAAACAAATTCTAGTAAGGTTCCATACTGTTACAACAACAACAAAAGAAGGAGACATTAGGAGTAGAAGACCCTAGTTTCAGTCACTGTTGACATGACCCTATAGCATGTATCAAGGTCCAGTCAACAGTGATGCAAAGCTCAAAAAGTGACAGTCCCTATAAGCAAAGAAACCAAGTTTGGAAAAGAATAAAAATAAAAACAAATAAACAAAAAAAATTGAATGGGGGTGATGAAAAATAGTCAAAACTAAAAGAAAAATTTTGAGGGGGGGACAAATTTATAAAATTATGGCCTTGTTTGGCTACCACCTTCCCTTTCCCTCACATTCCCCCACATTTCATTCCACTATTTACTTCATTTAAAAAAAAAAAAATCAAAATCATTCACTTTTTATATCATATTATTTACGATTCAAATAAAAAAAATCACTATAAAACAAATTTTCACTTTTCAATACTACTTTTTCATTTTTTTTCATATCAATCATTTTTTTTAAATGATGAAACGATACTCTGATGCAATAGACTACAGTGTCTTGTCAAGGCATGTAATTTACCGAACACCCCCTATATTTTAAGATGATTTTTAGAACTTTTCGGCCACCCTAAAAGCCGTCATTAAAGCTAACATTAAATATAAAATAAGAAAAGCTTCTTCTTCTTTCTTTCTTTTTTACACCAAAAGGCTAAGGAGAGAAGGCTACCTTAAAAGTGGTATGTGGTGTCGTCCAATAATTGGATAGTCGAACAAATGATACATTATGAAGATCATATTTCCTGCAGCCTTGAACAAAGGAACATGTTCTACAACAACTCCGAACAAAAGAGAAAATCATTTTCACTTTATTCATGAAGGAGGTAGAAAGATGAGGTCAGAGAATTAAGAGTTGGAACTTGTTAAAGATAATAATAAAGGTGGACAGCAGAATTTCTAAAGATTGTAACTTGTGTAATAACCAAGGGTCTTAGGTTACATTAATATGCAAAGACTTTAATTCTTACTCACTAAAGAATGGTGTTATGTTTGTAAAGGTTGTAACTTCTGTAACGTCCGTAAAGCTTTTAAAGCTTAGTTTATTTTTTGTAACCATTAGTTTTTGTAAAGTCTATTCATTCCTATATAAACGTATGAACCCCTGAAGATTAGTAAGGGAGAAAAACTAAAATCATAAAAGTCTGTAGAACTGAACACCATCGGGCGGATATTGCTTGTAGATAAAGTTACCAATAAGTTGGGTGTGAGCTTTTCCAGGATTTTGTTTTCTTCCCGAAGCACTATAAAATGTATGGAGTTGAAGAGAGCATGGTTTATATGTATGGCATGGCATAAATCTTTTGCTAGTAATCCCAACAAGGAAAACAACATGGAAACATAGAAGAAGAAAAAAAGGATGTTTGATGCTTTTCTTTGCTTGTTTTGTTTGTTAGCGATTGTGCAATTGCTTTTTTGATGGAGATCGTCGTGGGAATCATTTGGTAGGGGTGAGCAGGCTTGGAAAAAGGTTGCAATATGCCCCTCTAGAAGGCCTCTGGTCCTTGACAAAAGGTGTCTGTTAATGATAAGGTTGGAGAACTGACTACTGAGTGGACTTTTCTCTATGTTTTACTTCAATTATTCAACATAATACTGTAGAATTTTCATGGTTTACTTCTGCACTAATTACATTTATAAGTCAATACCATACCATGTACTTAATTAGCCACGCTTGTCTGTTGCTCAACCACCCATCTTTAGGTCAAGAAGAATCTTACAAGTTGCTCTCTGTGCTGCAACAAGTGGTCTACATGATCATGTGTACTTCTTTATACATGTTTGCATGGCTTGCAAGGTTTCGATGATATGTCATGTGAGGGCATAGATATATAGTGTTGTAGACAACAAATGTTGAGCGTCTAACCCCGATTTAAAAGTCTCAAAATTATTGGATATTAATTTGGTTAAACTCTTAACGTTTAAGATTGCAACAATCTATCACACTTCATAATTTAACATTTCACGACAGTCTACTCTATCGACATTTGCCTGACGGTGGGTATTTATCTCTTGATGACTCCACTCAACTATTAGTATTCAATTAATTCATATTATATATATATGCTAGCTCATATATAATACTAAAACATTTTAATTCAGTCTATATATATATATAGGTCATATCTTTCATGATATGGTGCCTGACTCTGATACCAATTATTAAGGGTCCAACTATTATTACAAAAGGTATGTGACTCTTGGATATTGATTTGATTAAACCATTAACTCTTTGAATTGTAACATTCCACCACACTAAGCTTCCATGATAGCTACTTATCAAACCAATACACCAAAAGCTCTAGAATTGAATATTACTTGAAAAGTTAGGTCCTTAAACCCATCTCACTGGCTCAATCTGATGGCTCAATCTGATGCCCATTCTCCAAATTGGGCATAACATGATCATAACAACAATCTTGGTCAAATATTTTTATATATATGTTAAAACTAATAATTGTATCCTATATGGCTATATATATATCCTCATTACATTTGAGGTTTTGTATTTGTTGCTTGTTCATCAACAATCCTTGTTGATGAGGTGGGGCAACCTGAAAGCATGGATCAAATAGCCACCTTTTCGGTTGTGGACCAAGTACAATGATTCGGATCAAATTTTGGTTGAGTTTAGAGTGAAATCCTCGAGGGCTTTCTTATTTGTCCCCATGGATTAAAAAAAAAAAAAAAGAAAAGTTAATTAATTGATTGGCATAAAGGATTACGAAGGGAAGAACAACGTGGGAGGCAATATAAAGAATGAAGAAAGAAAGATGTGCCCCCACTCTCCACCGTCTGCTGAAAGCAATGTTGGTATACATGCTATAGAGTTTGTGTGTATAATTATTAATCCATATAACTTTCTTCAAAGCAATAAGTGAAATTTGATAATAGCAATTTTTGCTCAACCCCACCACTCCCATGTCTGGTTTCTTCATCAAAGACAAAAAGGCCAACCTCGAAATCCTTTGTTGGGGGCTTTGGGACTTGTTTTCTGGGGAATATTACTGACAAATTAACACAAACATCCACCACCGCCGGTCCACCGCCACCATCCCTCCTCGGATGCTTTCATATATATTGTCTCTCTCTCTCTATCCCTCCGATGATATTAAAAGTTGACTCTTCTTTAACTTTTGCAAAGGAACAAATTGTAATGGATTATAAAAGACGAACACGTACGTAAATTACTATTGTTCGCGGCTTACAAGAACAAATATCTCTAGGGTTGAACATGTTTTTAATCCATTGACATTCTTAAATATTTGAGTTATTAGGACACCGAAAGAAGTGAATGATTATTCAATGGCACTCATAATCTGACACAGTTTGAATGGCGCCGCGTGATCTGGCCATGCATCAAAAGGGTTGACGGGTAGGTGAAGAACTCTAATTCTCACAGACTGTAAAGTGTTTGTGTGTGTGTGTGTATATATATATATATATATATATTATAAAACCATTGTGGAAAGAAAGGGCCACAAATCATGTTTATGTATTGAGTTTTGATTAGGGTTGGTAAAATAGGTTTATATATATGTTGAGTTCCTGTGAATTCAGTTAACCTGTAAATTAACCCATTATACCAACCCAAACACGTTTAACATAGACTCTAATTCTAAAATTACGTGTCGGGTTTGTAGGTCATAGAAAACTTAAAATTTACTTTAAATAATAATAAATAATAAATAAATTGTATAAACGTGTCATCTCACAAATACAAACACGACATATTTATTAAACGAGTAATACCGGTTTATGACTCGAACCCATTTAACCTAAATCCTAACTTTAAAACTATGTGTTGTGTCCGTGTCGAGTTTATAGGTTGTAGGTTAAATTTTCAACCCTAATTTGAATTATGTCGAGATAAAGATATAAAATTATATATGTCAATTTTAATTATAATATGCTAATTTTATTTTGAATTCATGTTGAATTTTGTAAATGAGATTGATTAAACCTTGACAGTTTGTAATACAAAAGCTTTTGTTCGTGATTGATCTTGATTATACATTATTGATCTAGTTTATGGGCATGATGGTAGCTAGGCCGAAGCTGCATGTGGCTGGACTCTTTTGGATTTTCTTCTGGATTCTATTATGGCTTATTGACCAATTTTTTAGCTAATTATTATAATCAATACCTGGCTTTCTTACCAGGAAGGCAGCAACTATAACGTTATAAAAGAGAAAATAACTCAATTTATTTCTCTTGGTTTTGATTAAATGGAAAGTATGTAACAACTCCCCGGTATTTAAAGTTGGATATGGGTTCAATTAGGTTCAATCCAGTAGAGTCATTTTCAGTTCAATTAGCAGAAATTGTCAGTTAAATCATTTAAGTCGCCAATTACATTTTAATAATGATTTATTTCGAAAGTTTCAGTTGAACGGATATTTTGGTTAAAATTAGTTAGGGTAATCGATTAATTGTGGGCTTTTTTAATTGGGCCAAAAATTGATTGTTTTAGAAGGCTTATATATATATTACTAAAATAACTTATTAAACCAAACAAATTTTAAATGGGTCCATTACTTAATACAATAAGAATCCATCATACATATATCCTACTAATAAATTGGTCCTAGAATCTACCAACTAATATGTTATACCAAAAAACCTAGCTAATGCTCTACTAATTATCGTTCCATTAAAAAGTTCGATCAAAATCAATAAATGGTAAAGAGCTTATATGTCCATCACTACCCGTAATGCATACCTCAATATTATATTTTAATTTCTGAATGAAAATGATAAAAACAACAAAAGAACGTACAGATCGAATACAGTTGAACCATTCTTTCCGTCTGGTTCACCGGCGTTGTTGAAGATGACGTGACGACAAAATTTTAGTATAGATATTGGCAGAGAAGTGTAATAATGGTTGTCGTTTTATTTTTACACTTTTACAGAAAAAGGTCAAACGGAGGCGCAGAAAGGTCAACTTTGAAGGAAAAAGCTACACAGTAATCCTTTTTATTTTTATTTTTCACCGCGACGCTTTTTGTGGTCTGAACGAAGGAACCTGGGCTGGCTGTTACTTTGTAGTTGTACCATTCCTTTCCTTCCATCCATGTGTAGGTAGCAGTGAACGGCGGCCGATTCGCCTCACCGATCATCCATCCAACTTTCTGCCAAAAAGCATTTGGAGACTTTTTACGGTACCAATTACCCACCACCCTCATAATTACTGCCTGCATTTCCAGGAAAGCTCTTTTTACTTTTACCAACTTCTGTGAATTTTGCTGCTTAATACTTAAATATTGGCGACAGGAACAAATTACAGCTATCTTATCATTCTACTTTCTTTTTCTTATTCTTTTATTTTAAAAAAATGGAAGCAAGGGACTAAAGAGTGATTAGTTTATGTTTAATTTATGAACGTAATAAATGTCATAAATTGTCACGAGACATTCTAGTTTTTAGTGACTAATACAATAAATATCATATATATATATTGATTGTCATGTTAGAAGTTGATTAATTTGTCATTGGTTTAGGGGCAAAATTAGCTTGTGGCTTGAAGTTTTTCGAGCTACAATATGAATGTGAAAATTATAATATGAATGTGAAAAGTATTCTTGCATTTTGACTTATTTATTAATAATTTTGTCTTGAAAATAAAAAAGTAAAAAAATAGAGGATAAAAATTATAATAAAGGATCTCTAAATTAAATTGACGACATTCTTTGATAGAATTTAGGAATTTATTATGCCACATGCAACAGTCTCTCTCTTTTTATCTTTATCTTTTTTCTTAATTAATATAATATAATATATATTTTTTAATTAATTTCTTATGATAATATAGACCTTGACATTAGCGCAAGTAATGTCGTTGAAAAGAGGGCGAAGGTGGCACGTGCGAAGTGGACTTTTGTCTCCTTCCCACGGTCTGTCTTGTCATCACGAGAAAGTCTTTTGTTTTTCTTTTTTCGAGTCTCTATCTTTCTCCTGTTCTTTTCCTTTTGTTTTATCGACCATTTCTTTATTCATTTGACTTTCAGAGCTTCGAGAGTTTCTTCACCCCTTCCCAATTTTCTGTCTCTCGCCTTTTTTTTTTTTTTTTTTTGGTCTTTTCACCTTCTCATAGAGTTATAAGCATATTAGATTATCTTCTATTCATTTGAACAGTAAAATACCTCATTAGTTATAATAAAGTAGTATATTTATTTTTCATTTTTAAGAAAACAAAAATAACTATTTATTATAATTAACTAAATATTATCTTATTCAAATAAAATAGAAAGAATCTTAATTCATTATAGGTTCAGGGTGGCAGCAAGTGCATCCTATCCATGCTGGTGCTTTATCCTTGTCAAATACTTTTTTTCTTCTTACGGGGCAGTTTTTTTATGAACTCAGATTTAATTTCGAATATTTTATGAAAATGGGAAGAAAATAAAACATAAACCCTTAAAAAACCTCCAAGAATTACATGGTTTCTCTAAATATTTAAGAATACGGAATTATAATAAAATAATTTGTGTTTCGATGAGTATTTTATATTTTAAATTATTTGTTGGAGAAAAAAAAGAAGCAAAAGGCAAAATTATTTTAAATTGAAGCGAGTGGGGGTGAATAAGGAGCTTCATGATCACCATATTTTTACTCTAAGCAGATGTTCATAAACTTTCTTCAAAGGTGGTTTCACAATATGAGATGTTCATCATTCTTATCATATCACACTTGACAAAATCTGTATTAAATTTCGAAGACAAGGGTAAAAACTAGACGGTAAGAATGATTTGTAAACCAAGCTTTTACAACAAGACAATGATTTTTAATCATTAATAATTCTTACAGTTTTACTAATCTCGTAGACTAATTACTAATTACTGCACACAAATCTTCCATATATTTGAACCGAAAATGAAAATACATCCCCTCCTCCTGAATCCCAATAGGGTTTTTCTGGTATGGGGTTGGTGAAAGGTCAAATCCTGTCTACTATTTCTTAGGATTCTTTTTTCCAGCTTATAATAATGATCATGTTGAAAGAAAAATGCTGACAATTATCGAACGGTAATACTGTAGATTATTTTTCACTTGACATTTTTTTTTTTTTTAATTTTTGATTTTTACTGTTGTGGGCAGGGGCCCTCGGCCCAGTGCACCATTTCACATGCTAAAAGTTTCAGCATTACCGAGTAATTTTCTTCTTGGGGGACGCGAAAGCAGTAAGAAAGTGTCAAGAAAAGTTATCTCACACCTTATGTTGTTGATAGATAAAGATGGTCCAAAAACGCCCATTTCAGCCACTGTGTTTTGTTTGAATGGATGAATATATTAAGAGTTTCGTGTGTATAATAAGTCAAGCTTATGCAAGAAAATCAAAGATTGAGATCTTTCCTGCCCAAGGAGTGGGGGAGGAAAATTGTATAAACTTTGTGAGAGTTTCCTCCCGAGCACCTGACAATGTCCCGATAAGAAGCGGGCCCTTGCTTGAGCAGGGTGGTTCATCAACTTTCTCACATTCTTTGCCCGATTACACAGGGTAGAAGAAATTGGCCATGATCCCCATTTTTTTCTAAATTGGGCTGAATTTACTTTTTTTGATTTGTAAAATTGACATATATCACTTAATATGTGAGAATTATGTACCTTTTTAAAATGATGTAAAAAGTACATGATATTTTTAATAAAATTTCCTCAAATCTTGTTAAGGCTGTTTAAAGAGTATGTGTTTCTTATATGCTTAAGAGACGTGTTAAAGTGAAAATAATTGTAATATCTCACTATGAAAGAGTGTTTAACATAATTTCTGGCGTCACTCTGAAAGATTATTTTAATCTATTTTCCTTTTGGTAGGGGCCAGGGGGATGCAGCGGGGAGTGCTCTTGGAACTTATACAAATTTATATATGAAGTAGTACCTTTATGAGAAATCCTGGAAAGTCATGGCGACTTTTTGTAACTTTGTATAGATACCCTCGATCCCATCAGCCATCCTGTAATCTATTCCTGTGAGTCACACTCACACCTTCACACTTCACAGATATATAGGAAACATTGAAAAGAGCACAACCAAGCTCTCTCACTCACCTCCAATGGCCGCAGCCTGCGCATACCCTTTTCTTCTCTCTTTAATCTTCGCATTCTTCGTTCTCAACTCAGCTTCATCTGAGGCAGATATCCTTCTGACCTTCAAGGCCTCCATTGAAGACTCCAACAATTATCTCTCAAGCTGGTCTAATGCCTCAGCCAGCAGTTACTGTAACTGGACTGGAATCGCCTGCATCTCCACACCTTCACGCTTTGTTACTAATATTAACCTTCAAAGCTTAAACCTTTCTGGTGAAATCTCACCTTCCATATGTCAGCTTTCCTACCTGACGCACCTCAATCTTGCTGACAATATTTTTAACCAACCCATTCCTCTTCATCTCTCTCAATGCAGTACTTTGGAAACTCTGAACCTCAGCAACAATCTCATTTGGGGAACCATCCCAGATCAGATTTCTCAGTTTGGTTCTCTGAAAGTGCTTGATTTCAGCGGAAACCATGTTGAGGGAAAGATCCCAGAAAGCGTAGGCTCACTGACGAACCTTCAAGTTCTCAACTTGGGAAGAAACTTGCTTTCAGGTATCGTACCATCTGTCTTTGGGAACTTCACTGAGCTTGTTGTTCTTGATTTGTCTCAAAATGCGTTCTTGGGGAGTGAGCTTCCCAGTGACATCGGAAAGCTTGAGAAGCTGGAGCAGCTTCTTTTGCAAAGCTCTGGTTTTCATGGTGAAATCCCCAACTCTTTTCTGGGTTTGAGAAATTTAACCATTTTGGACCTTTCCCAAAACAATCTGAGTGGTAAGGTTCCTCAGACACTAGGGTCTTCTCTCGAGAAACTGGTGTCTTTTGATGTTTCACAGAATATGCTTTTGGGGCCATTCCCAGATGGCATTTGTAATGGAAAAGGCCTTATAAACCTGAGTCTCCATACAAATTTCTTCACTGGTTCAATAACCAACTCCATTAATCAATGTATAAATCTTGAGAGATTTCAGGTTCAGAACAATGGGTTGTCGGGTGAATTCCCAAATGCTTTGTGGTCATTACCCAAAATTAAGCTCATCAGAGCTGAAAACAATAGATTTTCTGGAGAAATACCCGATACGGTATCAATGGCAGCTCAGTTGGAGCAAGTTCAGCTGGACAACAACAGCTTCTCGAGTAGAATTCCTCAGGGTCTAGGGTTGGTTAAGAGCTTATACAGATTCTCTGCATCTCTTAATGGTTTATACGGTGAACTTCCTCCAAATTTTTGTGATTCACCTGTTATGAGTATTATAAATCTCTCTCACAATTCGCTTTCGGGCCAAATACCGGAATTGAAGAAATGCAGGAAGCTAGTCTCATTGTCTTTAGCAGACAACAGTCTTGCTGGAGAAATCCCACCATCCCTTGCTGATTTACCAGTGCTAACATACCTTGATCTTTCTGGTAACAGTCTCACCGGTCCCATCCCGCAAGAGCTTCAAAACTTGAAGCTTGCCCTCTTCAATGTGTCTTTCAATAAACTATCTGGTAGGGTCCCAGACTCTTTGATTTCAGGTCTCCCGGCTTCATTTCTAGAAGGAAACCCGGGACTCTGTGGTCCAGGATTACCCCATTCTTGTTCCGACGAGCAGCCAACACACCACACTCTTGGTCTTACAGCATTGACATGTGCACTGATATCTGTAGCTTTTGGTCTTGGGATTTTGATTTTAGCTGCTGGGTTTTTTGTGTATCATAGACGTTCCAAGCAGAAATCTCAAATGGGAAGTTGGCGCCTGGTGTTCTTCTATCCTCTTAGAGTCACTGAGCATGATTTGGTTATGGGAATGAATGAAAAAAGTGCAGTAGGAAGTGGTGGGGCATTTGGTAGAGTTCACATTTTGGGTTTACCGAGTGGTGAACTTGTTGCAGTTAAGAAGCTTGTTAATTATGGGAGCCACTCATCCAAAAGCTTGAAGGCTGAGATCAAGACATTAGCCAAGATCAGGCATAGGAACATTGTTAAAATTCTTGGGTTTTGCCATTCTGATGACTCCATCTTTCTAATTTATGAGTTCTTACAGAAGGGAAGCTTAGGGGATTTGATTCACAGGCCAGATTTTGAGTTGCAATGGGGTGTGAGATTGAGAATTGCCATCGGGGTTGCTCAAGGATTAGCATACCTTCAGAAGGATTATGTCCCGCACTTGCTTCACCGAAATGTTAAGTCTAATAATATTCTTCTGGATGAAGATTTTGAACCAAAACTCTCAGATTTTGCGCTGGACCGAATTTTGGGTGAAGCTGCATTTCAGTCAACTATGGCTTCAGAATCTGTATTATCATGTTACAATGCTCCAGGTATGTGGAATTCAAGTTTTACATAGATTTGTTGCTACATAACTATACCATAAAAGTATTTCTATTGCAAATGAGCCTGAAGTATTATATTGCATTAATATCATTTGCTTTCTGATTTCCATATATTGCATAAATATAATATGTTTTTGTTATATAATTTGAGGTCTTGATGATCTTATTATTGGGTTTGTATTGCAGAATATGGATACTGTAAGAAGGCAAGTGAACAAATGGATGTGTACAGCTTTGGGGTTGTATTGTTAGAGCTAGTGACTGGGCGACAGGCTGAGCAAGCTGACACAACAGAATCCATCGATATTGTGAAATGGGTGCGAAGGAGAGTTAACATTAGCAATGGGGCATCCCAAGTTCTTGACCCCAAGTTATCAGAATCTTTCCAAAAAGAGATGCTGGGGGCTCTGGAAATCGCTCTCCAGTGCACTTCTGTGATGCCAGAGAAACGGCCATCCATGTTTGAAGTTGTGAGAGCACTTCAGTCCCTTCCAAGTACAGAGTTCTCTGTTAGCATTCAGTTTCAGTCTGAACATTGAAGGGGTTGGCTTCTTTTGGCTTCTTTTTGAATTTTTTTACCCTCTCTCTAAGTCTTAATGTAAAGCCAACTTGATTTTACATTTCCCCCCATCTTGACTTCTGATTGGTAAAAGAATGTGCTTGGGCATGGTATTTTCTGTTCTGCACCAGAATTTGTTTGGGATTTGTTTAATAGTAATACAAGATTTTTACAATGTTCTAATACTAGTATTCATGATCGTGAGTGCCACCTTTGTATATTTAAAAAGCTTGATCCAATGATCAAGGCAGCAATCTGCTCTTTTAGAGCCAAAGTAACAAATATATATTGTAGTTAAAAAGGAGGAGACAAAACACTAGTTTTTGGAGATGGTTTTCTTTGCAATTTCCATATGAGTACGCTTCAGTCAAGGCATGATGGGCTAAATTCTACCTACTGTGCTCGTGCTTTCTTGATGGCTACTGCATTGAAAAATGAGAATACTGACATTCGGGGGAGGGCCAGGAGTCCATGTCTCAAAGGCTGTGGATGTGAAAACTTTTGTTTCTCTATTGTCTAATCCACTGCACAAAATGATTCTAAAATTACAAAAATATAGTACTTTTTTTTTAAAAAAAATTTAGAATATACTAGATATTTTTCATCAGTGTTAATTTTGTTTTTGAAGTTTAGTTTTGGGGATAAATTTTGCTTTTTTAGGCTAATCCTGGAGTTTTTGGTGCATTGACTCTTAAAACGAATCTTGTATACAGATAATAGTGTACTTTTTTCAGTGGCTTTAACGTAATGTCATCATCATCTTTTAGGTCTAAAGTGGACCAAGATTTGTGCATTGAATAGATTTAGGGTAGGCCTAGATTTAGCCGCTTTCACGGTTCTGACCATTTCTGGGCCTCCGTCATACTGACATTTACAGACTCTGGTTTTTCTTTTTTCTTCCAAGGCCATGGCTCATCCTAGAAAATTTATTTTATTTGCATCCTCCAAATGCAGTAGATTCGAACTATAAAAATGGCACATTAGCTGTAGACCCATTCTTCCAGATTTGTGTGGCAATAGGAGGGGAGCTCTTCTCCTTAGTTTTCTGTGCTTTTTCTTGATTTCCATGTATTCTTTAATCTTCATTTCATCGAAGAGAACTTTGTTTCATACTATAAGTGCTAAAAGGAGTACACACATTTGCAATTTTCACGTTCATATTTTACACCCGGTGTGTATTTGTATCGATGAACGCTATTATTATTTCGGAAAAATATCAACAGAAAAGGGAAAAAAATATTAGGATTACTAGATTTGATCACAATGACAATTTCTTTAGAACATATTTTGTCTCATTTTTAAAGTTCAATGCTCATCCAGCGTTGCTACCACTAGGCAATTAGCTGTTTTCTCCATTACTCAAAAGTTATTGTTAAAATAAAGAAGATTTTGGTATAATCAGCGCTATCACTAGGCAGTTAGCCGTTTTCTCCATTACTCAAAAGTTATTGTTAAAATAAAGAAGATTTTGGTACAATCAGGTTGGATCACAATGACAATTTCTTTAGAAAGTGTTATGTCCAATTTTTAAAGTTCAATGCTCATCCGGCGTTGCTACCACTAGGCAACTAGCCGTTTTCTCTATTATTCAAAGTTATTGTTAAAATAAAGAAGATTTTGAATACAATCAGTTATCCATACACTACAAAATTTTGGTTTTTCTCCTCTCTTTTTTGACATGTCCACATGAAGGGGAGAGAGAAAGAAAATTCAAACTAGTAATCTCCGCTTTATGAAGCGTAATTCATAACCGATTTAGCTACTCCTTGAAGATTTTCCCTTCAAACTTTTGGATTGACTTCAATGGTGTAGTATTATTTGAAATACCCCAAAATAAATAAATAAATTTAATTTATTTCTTTTTATAAAATCTAACATATTGGTGAAATTTTTGAGTGGGTGACTGATGAAATAAATATACAAAAATAATTTTATCTAAACTCTTTCAAACAAATCAACTTGGATTCTTTCACGCAGTTAAAAAGCATTCAAAGACTTCAGCATATGCAAATATATTGTTATTCAAAAGCTTTATATGAACAATTGGGATACCTTTGGTTCCTTCTGACAAACTGGCTCAGACACCAACAATTTTCCAAATAGAATGGAATCTATCATTAAACTATATATGGTAACTGATCACTGTCTAATATACATGAAAGCTAATGGATACAATCTCTTAAGACACCAGAAAAACTTGAATTTTTTCCCTTTTATTTTTCCCAATTTTTAGTCTTTACTTTTCTCCTCAACTTTTTCCTTTTGTGATACAAAAACAACAAATATATATATAGACGTCTCGTGTCACATGGACCAGACCTCACGGAGGAGTTCATACCTTGCATTTGTGCCGGCATAACTGCTGGTATGCCCCTGTTTACCATTTCCATTTGCTGTGATTGTTGGTGAAGAAGGCAATTTGTCAATGATGGATGTGAGAGGAGAATCTAGTTCCTCTAGCTCTTCGTCACTGGTATACCCTTTCCTCTGTACAACAGAAACGTTCCTTGGCAATGGAGATCTCTCTCCTGCCTCTGCAACTTTCTCTGCCACATCAGAAGAGGATGGAGGGTGGTAGATAACAGGAGCAGCTGTATGAGGGAAGCTTCTAGTCGAGTCTCCTGACAATCTCCTCTGCACAATACTCTAATCAAAGCAAATAGGCATGCATCAAAAGTTAGTTACCAGCAATTATCTCTTTATAATAGAGAACACAGATCTTTATGATCTTAAAAATTAGAGGGGGCGCAAGAAATGAGCAATCCACAGGCCACCACTTTTCTTAAAAGCTTAAGCTGATAGGAATGAGTAAATTTAATCATTTAGTTAACATTTTAACAGCTTTTATCTATAAGAAATTGGGCAACCAAAGATATGGATTAGTTTCCAATATTTTCTCCACTAATCATTGTTATACAAAAAGTACAAAACTTACAAGACTTTGAATGTATGCCATCAGAAACACCAAAACGATTAGTGTTGTATGAAGTTAAATTGTTAAGAAACTTAAAACAGGAAACCTCTAATAAAACTGATCAGGCCTCTATGAGGACTTTGTTCTTTCAATGCAGATTGCAAGCAACATCTGGTACAGCATCTATCTAATGTTCCATAGTCTATCTACCATAATTGCACCACTCCACTGGTAGTGGAGCTTGAGAGACTAAAAAGAGAATTTTAAGACTACTATGAGGCTGTAGGGGTGGTTGGTTGAAAGCAAAATCATACCTCAGCATTCAGTGCCTCCAATACCGCTCCTGGGACAGGATCAAGACAGAACTCATCTGGAGTAAAGTTGCAGAGTATCCGTTTAATCAATGGAAGACCTATCGATGGGCACACCTAGAAAACAAGAGACCATAAAGTTCAATCAAGTTAAGAGATATGGAGCTCAAAATAGACGAGAAAGTAAAATATTTTTGACATTAATGTGCTGAAATAAACCTCCTGTCTAATTGATCGGTCCATAAGCATGTCTTTAGGAAGCATCAGAAGATCACTCAATTCATTGAGAAGAAGGAAGGGTTTAGGTTCACCATCTCCACCCTGCCTGTCATCATCCTCATTGCTGAGTTGATGTTCCTTCGGAGAATCATCATTATCCATGCCAAATACATCACTAAGCCATCTAGACCAATTGCCAATCTGCACGAAGAGTAACCCTCACGTTAACACATGGAATGAAAAATCATCAAACTTTAGTTATAGAAAATGTGTCAATAAAATGTGATACATCACATCAATCAAGGATATATTTGGACACCCAACTGTTCTTTCTTCTTGTTCTTCTTATCCCCCACCCCTTCAGATTTTCACCAATGCACATGCAGTTATGATTACATGAAAGTAAGATCTAGCACTAAATTTGAAGGAAGGGTCCACTATGTACAGCGCAATTTCAAGATTTCATATCAAAGAGGGGAGATTGATTCTAAGAAATGAATTTTCTTTATTTTTTTTTTCTTTGATAAGAAAAAAAAAATAAAGAAAATTCATTTCTTAGAATCAAAATAAATAAATAAATAAAGAAAATTCATTCAGAAATGAATTTTCTTTACAGTAAGTAATTCTATGAAATGATGCCACAAACAATTTTCGTTACAGGTGTAGCCGTTTCTACATTAACTTCATTTCTTAATTTAGCAAATTAATTTGTTTAAGTGACAATTCCATGCTAAAACGTGAATTCATTTATTGAAATTTAATGTGAAACGAATAGAGAATAATCTCCATCTCCACTGGACATAAAAATGCTCCCTTAATGTAAATTTGCTGGTTGTGCTCTACATTGTGAAGATAAACAATATTCAACCATGAAGTGTCTTCCATCAAAGGCCCATTAGTCACTTTGGGAATCATAATCAACAGAAAATATTTGGTGTACCTCATTAAAAAGCAAATCTCTACACTTTTCAATAACCTAGATTATTTCCATTGATATTACTTCTTTACCAAAACATGTTCCTTTTCCACACTATTCTAGTGGATATACCTACTTCAGATATTTGAATTGTTGAAAGCATCTTTATCAATGTAAACTACATTGATTTCAGGAACAATTAGTATTTGGAGTCGATATATCATAAGTCAAAGAAAACTAATCTGTGCTGTTTTCTCTCCAACAAGCTGAAGATCTCTTTGTAGGTAAAAGGGCTAGATCTCCAACAGACGAGGCAGTCAGTTTCTTTCAAGCACTGGTTCGGTAAACTAAGTGCAAACCACATAAAAGTAAAGCGAAACGTGATACATACAGAATTTTTAAGTTGGGCCCCAGATCCAAAACTCAAATCTCCAGCTGGAATAGGCAGAACCTTGGAATCAACAATGGGATCTGATATAGGATCAGTTGGAATCTCATGGGCTGACTCACGCAGAATAGCATTAAACATTGCAGTATCTAGTCTGGCAATACATTGTTCCATAACCTAATCAAAGAAATCATAGAGAAAAATTGGTAGCCTGAACTTTAATTTCAATGTCTGCAACAAAGGAATTGAAGTTGCAGAAAAGGCAAACAGATGTTAAATTTTCATACCATTCTTGCCAACACAGGCAAGCAACCACATTCGTTCTTCTGCTCGAACAGGACAGAGCTGTTGCAATGCATCTTGAAAAGCATTTTTCCATAGGGTGATTGAAAAGCTGCCTTGCTGCTGGTCTCCCAGGGCTGGTCCCAACAACCTTCCAATAGTTTTGTTGGTTGACATTTTATCAGCTAGAGATTGCATATTTGGAGTAAAAGCCTGAAAACATAAAGGATTAAAGCACATAAAAGTCATTTATGGTAATACATGTCAGTTATAAATTGGCTAATGGCTATACATAAACTTATTATCAGCATTAAATTTAATTGAAAAAAAAAAAAGGATTGCTCCAGTCAGACGGTCACCATGTTTTAGTTATAATATCCAGATTAATTCATAATATTTCATTATACAGTCCCTTTGGTTTTTACCTGCCACCATACTGACTCAACTATCCGAGAGAAAATCCAGGATTCAACTTTTGCTAATGCAGCTGTGAAGGTTCCTGTCTCCTGCCAATCATCAACAAACTGCATAAAACCATTAGCTTGCTTACTACCAGAACCACCCTTCCACTTCAACGTTGTAGACCTCCCTTCACTGCTCTTGCTACTCCCATTTGACTCAGCAAACCTTGTCACTGGACTGAATTGACGGGAACTGCCAAATGCCTGTGAGATTATCTCCCTCAACACAACGGTGTTCGTCAACCAGAAGGTTAACCTTAAAACATAGGGTAGAATATCTCAGTTTTACACACTACAAAAATTGACAAACGCATTTTTAAAAAGTGATCATAATATATCTACCTTGCAACATCATTACCGCAGGACTTGGCAATCAAAACAAGGCCTGATACAGTATTTTTAGCAACTGTGGCTCGCTTGTCTAGGGTCCAATGTTTGCAAGCATGAATATAGAGTCTAGAAAGGCGACGAGCAGGTGTGTGCACCTTATGTGCTGAGCTGCCATGCTCTGGTACTACAGAATAAATTGAAATTTCAAGAGCAGCAACTTCTCTCAGCTCCTCTTCAAGTTTTTCAATTGCCATCTCCATTTCTCCAATCTTTTGCTCCAAAGTTGCCTCATCCTCATGTTCATCACTGTCTTCAGCATCAACTGTTTCATTGTCGCTTCCTATACTCTGAGCACCATTTGAGGCCCCATCCAAGACATCAAATTCTTTTACCTCTTCAACAAGCTTACCATCAACTCCATCAGAAGATTCTGATGCAGGTTTAGAAGGAAATTTCATATTTTGGGAATCAGTCTTGGAAGAACTTTTGGCAAAAACTTTAGAAGGCCCTTTAGAACTTGCGAATTTCTTAGGAGTGTTATGTAATGCCTTAGATTGTGGTTTGTTTTTTTGGAGATCAGAGTTCTCTCTTGATCTGCTGGGAAAGCTTTCTGAGGAATTCCTTTTAACACTAGAAGCTCTATCTACTTTCTCATCATCAGCTGTCAGCGGATCCCCTTGAGACGATATGGAGTCTTTTATTGTCTCAGAATCTGACACTTCTTCCTTCCCCTTAGGTTCTTTCTCCAAATCAATAGAGTGATTGTCTAGAACTTCATCCTTGATCTCTTTGGCAATCATTGTATTGGTTTTTAAATCTTGAGATGCCTCCTCATACCTGTTGACATCATCCACATAATGTATAACAACATTTTCGAAAACTTCAGGGGGCTCTGTGCCCACGTTTGAATCACTTACTAATATACTTGAGTCTGGCGTAGGAGATGGTACTTTAGAACGAACTTCTTTTGCTTTCAAAGTTTTGCTGACATGCTCTTGAGGCAATTTATGGTCTCTCCTATCAATTCTTCCTGAGCGCTTTTTTTGGTTGTTATTTGAAATTTTCTTCTTGTCAATCTCTTTCATACTCGTTTTTATCTTCAGCAATTGCAATTAAATGAGGAACCTACAACAACGAAGAATAGATTACAATTAAGAACCTTAGGATAGCTCCTTAAGAAAGAGCAATTTCTAGATGCATAAAGCAAATAATGGCACTTACTTTTATTGGAGTGACTTCCTCCTCATCTAAAATGGAGAAGCTTCAGTAAGGCTGTGACAAGGCACCAGTTTAGGTTATCAGCAGATCGTGTGAGACATTGAACAAAATGCAATACCAGTGTGCTGGGTATAACACACATAATTTGCTCTACTTTTCATCATGTTTTAAGCTAACAATAGGAACATGACTAAACACAAATAGGAATCCATGGGTAGGAATAAAATGGATTAAAAATAATCACTCAATTTGAGCAAGCCCAGGCTAACAATATGACAAGGGGGTCGCACAACAACAGCACCTCAGAGAAACATGAAACAGGAAAGCATAAAAAAGGCATAAACAGGACACAAGTCAAGTATTTAAATCATACGGCATGCTACAACTGAATAATTAATACAAACTACAGAGTTAGATGCCACCTTGAAGGTTTACACATTGTTAAACCAGAAGAAAAAAAGGGGCAAGAAAACATCAAGTATACTCTCTTGTTCACACCAGAACAGAGTACAAGCCCATAGGTGATACGTGATGATCAAACAATGGAGAACAAGAGAGTAAGGGGCATTAGCTTGAATTCAGGATGCTAACATCATAAAGATAATTAATCTCACAGGGACTCTGACAAAAAACATATGGGAAAATCCCCAATTTGGAAATTTCCAGACTACTTGGTGATATTGTCTCACTTTTCCAATGAAGAAAGGCCGTTTCCAGACACAACAGAAGTCTCAACAAATGTTAGGGATCCTTAAGCATAAAACTTGAAAATAAACCTCATATCATACAATCGATTTGCATAATTTCCATCACCATTGTGTTACTCTTGATTACCATACGATTCTACATGTTAACTATTTCAAAGCATTGTAGCCTAATTCTGAGGCTATGGTGCTAGAAAAACATTGGATCTAACACTTCTCAGTTCTGCTTAAAACTCATTCACTTCATAACATGACCTCCTAACTTATTCGGCGTTGCAATCAACACTATGTAAACACCAAAACATATTGTAACTAAGGCAATGTTTCATATGTTAAAATACAAACATCGTCTCTTTAGAATGTTAAAAGGTACAGGGCTTGCATCTTCACCAGCATGATAGAATAGCAAAACACCTATCAAGCTCCATTTGATCCCATATTCGACATGGTGGCTGATTCTAATACCAAATGTTATAGACCTTAAAACTGGTTTGCAAAGAATTCTAATATTTATTAGATAAGTCTGGGCCTTATAAGTAATTATAAGAACTCTAAATTGACTCATTTTTTTAAGTAATAACACAGTAGATAGCCCTTTCCCATGTGTCGTTACAATGGCAGACCTGAATAAGAAGAAACTTTCGCTTAGAATACAAGAGAAGAATCGGAATTAGAATCAACAGACAATGAAGCTATACTGAAGCGACACCGTTTTCAGCTATTAGATTCGGTTTTGATCATATCCACAAACAGTGGGAGAACTTTCAAACCGCACAACTGACGATCAAGCAGACTCACAGATTATTTCGTGGCAAGCTGAGAATCGTACAGGATCGACGAGACGAGTCACCGGAGAGGAGGCTAATTTGACACCCGACGCTTAGACATGAACAAGCAACAAAAAAATTATACTTCCTCACCTCCGTTTCATGCAATTCGCGCTTTTACAGTGACGTCAAATTCCCTTTATATCTAGCACTGGAAAAGCTCCCATTGCAGAGCCTTAGAAACCTGATCTTCTTCATTTTCACTCAGACTAGAACTAGAAGCGAAAAATCCAAATATCTAAAACAGAATGCCAAAATTGAAGAACAAAAACTTACAGTACTTGAGCCACACCAAGCTTCCAAACACAACAAAACAAACCTGAAGCTCAGCTAAAGACACAAACTACAATCACAGCCTCATCGTCACCGACAAGATCTAGCTATCATAAGCCTCTTTCAGAGCAATGCGGTTTCCCGTGTTGTCATAGTACTTTAGAGAGTCTTACTAGACCGGACAGCAGGTATAAAACGACGACGGAAAAGATAATTGACAGCAAAAAGCTGTAAAAAACAGTAAATAAAAGCAAGAAAGTGAAAATTCGAAACTCACCGCAGCTTTTTCCTAATTGGCATCGAAAATCCAACTTCAACCAAGCTTCGGAATCTAGAAAAATGCCAGCAGATAATCTTCTGGATTGTCGTTTAGTCAAAGTCTCTCTCTCTCTCTCTGTCTCTCTCTGTCTCTGTGAAGCGGGTGGTTTCAGTGGAGTGCGGGAAGATGGGCATTTAAAAGGGCAAGTGTCGTGGGCCTTTGTGGAAGAAATGGGATCGTGGATGTACGGAGTGGTGTAGGGGTGACCGGGAGAGGCTGTCGGTAGATAGGAAAGCCACCGGGTGTCACCGGTTACGGTACGCGTTATGTGCAAGCTTTTTTGGTATACCTAAACTGCCATCATTGTCTTGGTTGGAATTACCGGTATTGTCATTTTCTTCTCGGATCCTCCCATTTTTCGTTTTATTTTCTTATAAAATTTTGAGATTTGATCCCCAATCAATCTAGACATAATAAACTGATAAACCCATTAATTATTTTTCACTTTGTATTAATTAATTTTATTTATTTTTATATAAATTTTATTTAACCGTTGGAGAGGGGGGGTCCGGGTTTGGTTGGCCCAACTGGGTTTGATTTTGAATGTGACGGTGAGGGACCCAAGGAAGGTGCAATGTAAACTTCTTACCATACATTTATTTCATCTTTGTTTAATGTAATTATGTAGAGTAAGGATTAAGGATTATTTAGATGAAATAAATTAAGTTTAAACATTTTGGAGCGGACATAAATATTCCGTACGCACTTCCTTGGTATAAACAAGCAAGCAAACGATCCCAATGTACGTAAAATGTTTTGTCACTCAAATAACTTCGCAAGCAAAGGACATCCACCGACGAGCAAACAAAGTAAAATTGCCTTTAATTTATTTGCCTATCAACCGCGAAAACGTGCCAAGCCTGGGCAAAAACGTGCACGACCTTTTAGCCTCGCATTTTCTTTTTTATTTTCTTTTTATTATTATTATTATGAAAAGACAGACAAAGCCCACCAATAAATAATATATATATAGTCAATAAGAATAGTTTAAAGAGTGCCAGGCTGCCGGCCATTAACTTCTTTGGCAATTTATTGTTAGTTTCCATCCTCTCAAACATAGAATAAAAAAATACCTTCTAAAAAATATTTTAACATAATAACGAAATTGAATAATTAAAAAAAAATACACGTAATTTGAAAAAAGGGGTAGTTAAATAAATAGTAAATATATAACTAAATGTAAGAAATAAATAATTTAATTTAATTTAAATAGTAAAATATATGAAATTTAATTTAAAGAATAAATAATTTTTTTAAATTATTTAAATAAAATAGTTAAAATATATAGGTAAATGTAAGCACTATATAAAAGTTGATAACTAAAATATAAAAATGTAATTACTTTTAATTGAAATAACGAGCCATGTGAATGCTCTACCCAACTCTTTTATTTATTTATTTATTTGCTATTTTCCTACTCAAGTTTCACATGGTACTCAAAAAAAAAAATCTCTTATTTACGCAATTTACTACTTGACACTAAAAAATTTTAGCGACACATTCAATATGAATTGTCTAATTCCGCCACTGTATCTATTGGGTTGCATTCAAGTCATAAGGACAACTACATTCAATTAATGTTCTGCATTGAATATATAGTACCTGATATAGAATCGGGTCTTCTACATTTGATACTGAAAAGGTTTATTTTATTATAAATTTAATAATATGTATATTATATTACACGTTAACATATTGTCACATTATTTAAAAAATTTAAACGAATTAACACAATGTTAAATATAAAATAGATTCTCTCCATTTATTTCACTTCAAAATGATATGGACCCTATTAGATTGACACATAGACATGCCTTTAATTTAACATTGATTTATTTTCTTCTCTCTTTTTTTCGTTTGTTTGTTCAGAAGAACAAGTGGTTGATTGGTCATGATCATGCATGGGTCAATGGGTATCACATGCAGTCCCACAATTATGAGTGAGACCATAGGGCCAAGGATTAGACTAATCTGGGATCCGGATCCAGCCTCGGGCCTGGCGAATTGTTATCCTTTATAAACATATTAGCCAGTTAGGCCCGTCCACTTGGCAGGGTTGGGGTGGGTCCACTATCCCTAATCAACTCATGGGTCATAAATATTAGAGGCCAGGTGCACCAACAAAACAAGGACCTTCTCCTATGAAAGCTACGTGTGGATCAGTCTGATCAGATACAAACCATTATTGGATTGCAAAATAACCTCATTTTTTTTTTTTTTCCAATATTGTTCTTCTTTTTCTTTATGAATGATTTTTATTAGCTATTGAAACCGTCAAAGGTCAGTGCCCAGACATGAAAGCGACAATGTGATTTTGTATATGTTATCGCTTTAATAAAAGGCGGATCCTCTTAAGTTTCGGTAAGTCCTTGGCAGGTCTTGATAGAATTTATCGATTTAAGAATGAAATGCTCAAAGTTTAAAAACGGTTTACGATTTTAATTATTTTCTAAATATTAAAGAAATTTTTTTTATAAAAGATCAAATAATTTTAATTAATTATTATTTTACGTCGCACAAAAAAGTAAAAAATATGAAAAATATTTTCTATAAATTATTTTATGGCGAGAGAAATAGAGCCTAATAAAATAAAAACTATACATGCATGCACCTCGTATATATGTTGGTTTAGAGTGGGACAACCCGGCCGCACCGACATTGATGTTCTTATCCATATTAGAAAGGGTGATGATTAAGGGAAAATTAAGGCACTAGGCAGCAGTAGCCGAGTGCAACAAAGAATCTGCCTTTTTCTCGTTACCTTTTACCCCAAGACAAACAAAGCTGATGGGAAACTTTAGTCTAAGGAGCGTAATTAAAGAAAATTGGGATTTTTCATGGAAGGTCAAAATCATGATATTATTGTCGATTCAGATTCTGAAAGGAAAAATGTTAAATTATCATTTATTTGAAATTTGAAATTAATAAATTAATGAATTTAACTTTTAATTAGACATTGAATTTGAAGGTATAAGAGTTGGAATCAATCTTTTTGCAATTCTACCTCTACCGTGGTTAGAAGGGTTGGAAACTGTTGTTATCCTATACAACAATGATAAATAATATATAATTAAAAATAAAGAGATTAAGAAGAGTTGAGATGCAAATTTAACATAGTTTGATAATGTATCTATGTTCACAAAAAGTGCGACTATATTTATAATATTAATGATTTATGGTTACATCATAATATGTATATATGAAAATTCTAAACTTTAATTGTGCAAATATATTTTAAAATTTTCTAAAATACCCCATTATTGAACGTTGCTATTCCGCTCATATATACTTGACCATTCAATAGTGTTCTAATATAAACCACTGGTTCTTTTTTTTTTCTTTTTTTTCTAATCAAAAGTTAAAACAAAAACCTCATACAAATTAAGGTCATGCCTTCATCTACAAAAACTTGGACGGAAATGACCTGGCGTTACCTACACAAAAGCTGGGAACACTATTTAGTCAACAAAGCCACTGGGCATGATGGGATCCAGCTGGCAAGTGAGGGCCCAAAGTCAATGCCAGCGCATGGTCAGCATGATGGCAAACACATCAAGGAGGTGATAGCTGATGTGTGCAGCGTGGGCCCTACAGTATACAGTGATGTCGAAGGATTACATATTTATTTTTGTTAATTAATTAATTAATAATTTATTTTTGTCCGAAATTCGTAATGCATGGCCATTGGCCAGTGGCCACGCCAGCTGCAAGCATCTCCAACGACTCCCCGTGTCTTTTTCGTCTTTCCCATGGCCATGGGATAGAAAAGAGCCAACGAGTCTTCTTCATCAGAGTTTAGTGAAAATTGAAAGAAAATAATATTTGGGCAAAATTGTATCTACAAGTGATTTTTTATTTATTTATTATATTAAAAAAAATTAACAAGCTTAATGAATTGAATAATGGTATTTATACCACATTTTTTTTATTTCATTTGGCAAGATGTTCACTCATCAATGAAGGGTTGCTAATTGCTTGACCTTTACAATATATTGTTAGTAGTTTTGAGTATCCCTTAAGGGAGAGTGGTTGACACAAAAGTAAATTCATAAAACAAACCCCAGGTAAATTCATAGCAGATGCCTCACTTGATGTTATGTCGGTAATTTTTGTGTACTTAGATAGTAATTAGTGATGAAATATGTTAATTACAAATTTTTAAAATATTAGGAGAATACATTATAAATTTTTAAATATTGAAATTTCAATTGAAAAACACCTCAAAGATAAAGTGAATTTTCTCCTAAAATAAAAGAACTTTATTCTATCTTTATAAAACACTTTTGTGGGTTTGTTTTTACTTTGAAGGGCTGCTTCCAGTTATTGCAACGGTTGAATTCACAGTTAGCACGCATTTGTTGCTTGCACCGACAAAATCTAGTGCAAATCCTTGTCCTCAAAAGAAAAAAAGTACCAAAATCTATAAGCTTTTTAAACCTAACTTTAAAGGGTCTTATATTAAATATCCTGTTCGAATTTTATAAAAATGACGGTCTAAGGAAGGGGAGTTGTGGGCCACTTGTCCTTACCAAGTGAATCACACGCCCTAAACGTTTTAAGATAGGTGAGTCATGCAATTCTTTGTTAAAGTATTGATTAAATAAATAAATTCATCTCATTCTATTAAATTAAGCCTTTGAAACAAGTTATAATTTAACATGATACCAAAGTCGGAAGTCATAAGTTTCGATCCTAACTCCGTCAATTTAAGATGATCTAGAGGAAATATGGACAAAATATTGACACCGGTCATTTTTCTTTAATTAAAAAATAAAAAATGTTAGGGATTAATAAGTTTTCTATATTTTGCTTATATTCTTCTATAAATTTAATAAATCAACAATTAAGGAGGGTCTACAATGATGGAGGGAGGGGGGGACCGGGTGGGCCATGGTCCCCCCCCAAAATAAGGAAAAAAATAATTAGAAGTAAAAAAAATAAAAAAATGTAAAATTTGGTTATAATTTTAGTCATATGGCCCCCTCCCAAAAAAATTTTGGCCTTATTTTTATATTTTATGGCTATATCCAATTAAATTTTTTGGCCCTATTCTTAATTTTTTGGGCTATGTCCATTAAGTTTTTATTTTTATTTTTGGTCCATACTTTTAAATGCTCACTCTTTTGGCCTTTAAGTAGTCTTTAGTTAAAAAAAAAAAACAAAATATATTTTTTTAATAAAAAAATTATAAGGAACATAAATTTTTTTTTAGTTGACCCTCCTATAAAATTTTCTGACTCCGTCCATGAGGATTTACATAAGTCCACCCCTTTGCTTTTTAAAAGAAACAGAAGAGAAGGTAAAATGAAGCACATCAATATACGAAAAGAGGCACTCTTTATTGGACTGTCGTGTGCCTATGATTACCCAAGCACCTGCAACGAATATCTTGGGCTTCTTCTGGTAAACACAATCAATAAAATGATTTGCAGATAATCAAAAGCATGACATGTTTTTTAGTTGTAAAGCAAAGATTCAGTTGGTCTCCTTTATATGTACTCACACACCTTTACACTATTTAGTACAAATTCATTTAGGTTATCTTTGTCTTAATGTTAAAAGTCAATATCTGGAATTTCAGTTACTCTTTTACCTTATTGACGCGACAATATCAATCAATTTTTGGATTAATCTCTGTTAAAATAAAAAAAAATTAATTAGTATTAAAACGTCAGCAGTACTAATAAGATAAAAACGTAGTTTTAAGCATTTATCTTTTGATTAATGTGGTGGATTTAGCTTTATATCCCGATCAGGACTTGTGCAAACCATCATCTATGGTAGCACGCTAAAAGATTTTAGGGCACTGACATGTCACTCTAGTTTAATTAAATTCACAAGCATGGGAAGTGCTGTACTGCTAGTAATCCACCTTCTAGTTTAATTATTACGTCAGTCATTAAATGCTTAATTTTTTATTTTCAGTCACGTGAGTTCATAAGAAAATTAATAAAAGTTGTGTACTCAAATATAAATATGATTTCTTGCAGAAGTATTGGTTGTCACCACATGGATTGTGTCCCCTAATATGTGCTCAAGATGTAAAATTTGTAAAGAGGACGCATTATTGGACAAGATGGATAATTAAAATATTTTTCTTTCTCTTTCTAGTATTTTAGAGAATCTGATGTCAATCTGGTGTATTAAATTAGTAAGAAAATTGCTAGGAAAGTGTGGGGTTAACAAGGAAAAACAACTCAAAATTTGTTCGACAAAGCATCATAATTCATTAAATTAAACAATCATTCAGAATAACATAAACTTGTCCAACTAGGGTGTTTATTTAGCCAAACAGAGTGGAATTCAGGATATGATCATGATATATATGATTTCTAAGCACTCTCTAAAACTTAACAATTACTTTTGTCTTTTGTTGTTCCCTAGCCTGGGTAGTAGCTTTGGGTCACAATGGCAAGCTGTTCATCCAGATTTGTCAAAACTTGTGTTTGGTTAAAAAAAAACAAAAACAACAACAAATATTAAATTTGGATCTTTTACTCGGGTTCAAATCTAGTACAATATCATTTATTTGGACCATTCATTTTAAATTGCAACAACAAATAAAAAAGAAAGAAAATGTGACTTTAGTGGATGTTAGGAGGTTTGGGGTGGCTGAACCAACCCTTTGGTTACAAGGAGGTTCCCCCTCCCCAATAGCTGGTTTGGGGGTGGTTCCTCCTCCTCAACCAACTCTTTTTTTTTTTGATCCAATGTTGATTGGGGCCATCACGATAATAAGAAACACATGGCACTTTTAAAATTTCGTTGGAAATAATTTCCTTACAAGGCTACAACTTAGTTTGTAAAAAATTTCTATCCTCCACTTTATTAGCAAATGTGAAATGATGCTCACTTTTGTTCTGGAAATAAGATATAATTAAGCATCATAGTCCATGGAGTAGGTGTATATAAGCATCATGAAGTAGGTGTTGTGGATTCAAACTCATATATTGGAATGGAATATAAACATTTGATTTGATATGATATCAACATCTTTCTTATAAACTTCCCCATGTTTATCTCCCCAACATTAAAAAGCATTATAGACAATCGCACAATGTTTTTTTTTTTTTAAAAAAAAAAACAAAATAAATAAAAAATTCGACTTGTATTATCTCAAGTAGCATCATAGACTCTCTTTTTATTATTTTTTCTTTTTCTTTTGGGTGGTGTCTCCATCGTCACCAAAAGGAATGTTGGAGCTTCTCCAAAAAAAAAAAAAAAAAAAGGCATGTTGGAGAAAATGAGTCCAAAGATGGGGGTAGAATGATTTAGTGCATCATCACAGCAGACCCAATAACCTAAATCATATCTCAACCATCCAATGTTTATCAGCATTATATGATTTTTAAAATATTAATTAAAGGAGAAATTACACTTTACCCCCTGAAGTATCTATCAATTTTCACTTTTGCCTCCAAAGTTTAAAATGTGACACTTTACCTCCCCTCCCAAACTTTCAAATTATGGCAATTTAACCCATTTGACCTATTTATTCCCAAAATGCCCCTAACACATTTTAAAAAAAATTAAAAAGAAAACAAAACAAAAAACGAGGTGGCCGGCCACCACCTATGGGGTGGTTCGGCCACCCCAGCATATATTTATATTTTTTTTGGTTTGTTTTTTTTTTTGGATTTTTTTTTTAGAAAAAAAAAAAGTGCTGGGGGGCATTTTGGGAATAAATAGGCCAAATGGGTTAAATTGTCACAATTTGAAAGTTTGGGGGGGGTAAAGTGTCACATTTTAAACTTTGGAAGCGAAAGTGAAAATGGATGGATACTTCAGGGGATAAAGTATAATTTTCCCTTAATTAAATTTTGTATTCACTCAAAATATATTTGGTATACTAAAATGATGATAATCTAGGAATAGAGATAAATATTACTATGAATACAAAAAGTTGAAATAAAATGACTGTTCATGTTCATTCGTTTGGTGACAACACATGAATAATCAAAAATTTTCACCGAAATTAAATCAAGTTTTCTAAAATACCCAAACTTAAAAATAATTTCCCAAGAAACTGTTTTTAAGTTTTTTTTTAGGAGCCCAAAAAAGTTTATATATATTAAGAAGGTGGACAACCCATGGAGAATTTTTTTTTTTTTTTTTTTGGTTGCTAGAAAATGGAATATCCGATCCACTCATGGGTCCATTCATGCATTCCAAATGTACGAAGAGGATCCTCTCCAGTTCATAATGAACTTAAGGGTATCCAATTTATGGCTAAGATTTCTTTAAAGAAATCTAAGTACTATAAATGTGTCATGTGTCATTTTAATAAAAAATTAATTAATATTTTAAAAATAAATAAAAACTAAAATAATAAAATATTTTAAAAAACTAAGGATGGCCGGACTACCACCGATGGCTTGGGGGTGGCTTCAGCCACCCCAGACCGGCCGGCCAAAGCCACATATGGCCACTGGGGGTGGTCCGGCCACCCCCAAGGTACAAACTAAAAAAAAAAAAAAATTGTTGCCCACCAGCCACCCCCAGGCCAACGGGGTGGTCCAGCCACCTCCTATAGGGTTGCCGGCCACCCTTAGGTTTTTTAAAATATTTTTTACTTTTTTATTATTTTAGTTTTATTTATTTTAAAAAATATTTATTATTTTATTAAAATGACACATGGCACATTTGTAGCACTTAGATTTCTTTAAAGAAATATCAACCATGAACTAGATACCCTCCAGTCTATAATGGACTGAAAAGGATTTGAATCCCCAAACATAGTTGGGATTAACGATAATTTAATATAGTATTGAAACAATGATCGTGAGTTGTATTCCATTTAAATTAAGTATTTATTAACTTATTTTGTGCATACATGAGAACATACTTTCCTTCTCCTTAAAGCACTTGACTGCTTGAGATGTAGATGGGCATTCAGTTTGGGCCACAAGTTAAAACCAGTTAGAAATTAAATTATGTGGGCATATAATAGCAGGCTACTCATCTAGAATTGTCAAAAGTTGTGAGTTTAAAACAAAAGAAAACTGAAGAACTTGGATCATATAATACACAAGCAATTTGAAATAATGACCCACATCTTTGTACTCGTTCATGTCTTCACTTGGTATCAAGATGATTTGAATTCAAATATGTAGTTGGTGAATCTGAAATACCAAAGGAGTAGCCTATTGAGTTAAGTAACATCAACCTTGGACTTTTTGCTAAAAAGATCAATAACGAGATTAATCATTAAAGCATAAGGATATTGTCATTTTGTCCGCATTACCCTTGTGTTACAATCAAATGCCATCTTACCTAATGTGTGTGTGTATATATATATATGTACATACATATATATGTTTAATAAGGACCTCAATTAATGAATTCTAATAAAACAATTTCCATTTAAAAATAAAAAATAAAGACCAAATTACAGTCAATATGCGTTTGTTTGGTAATAGAGTTAGAGTTGGCTTTGTTATTATTCATCACAATTTTTCAAAAAAATAAACATAAAAACATTTTTATATCATATCATTCACTTTTTATTATTATTCAAATAAAAAATTACTACAAAACAATTTTTGCACTTTTCCATACAACTTTTTCATTTTTCCATACAAACATTTTTACTTTTTTTTTTTTTTTTTTCACATCACTCTACATCAACTACTGTGTCTAAGCTAACCCCTATATTTGAACTGGATCTAGTTAGTTATAGTGGATAAGTATTTTTGTTTTTTCATTTTTTGAAGAGACAAAAATAATTATCCAATTCTTTTTTTTTTTTGACATGTCCACGCAAGGGAGGGAGAAGGGGGATTCGAACTTATGACCTCCACTTTATAAAGCGTTGTTCACAGCCGATTGAGCTACCTATTGGTTCACAAAAATAATTATCCAATTCTAATTCTTAATTATGGCCACTTACTTAATTTTTTTTAAAAAGACATTAAATTCATTTAATTCTCCAGCATTCCAAAATAATTAAGGCCACCTACTTAATTTAAAAAGGGCATTAAATTCATTTGATTTTCCAACATTTTGAAATAGGGGCACACGTAAAGAAAACCCTAGCTTTCTCCCTTGAGCACCGCACAAGTAGGTTTCCCCTGGATTGGGGAGGAGGGACGGCCATTTGGCTGCATCCCTCCTCCCCACACCCTCTCCTCTTGGTGAGCTAGCCTATTCACTTGATGCCCTTAGCTCTCCTTTACTGTCTCTTTCTCTCTATCATGTTCTCTGGTGTTTCTCCACCATGTCGCTATGCCCGCCTTGCCTCTCTCCACTGCACTGCCTTTTCCCACCGCCACCAGCCTCTATCGTGTCTCCTTTGGGTCGGCCTTGGTAGTTGATCGATTTGTCTCTGCTTAATCTCCCATCCTTCGTCTGATCCTCCTCATCGCGTGCCTCGGCATCCTACCCTCCGGATCCATCCATGTCCATCCCACCTTTTGCTCCGGATCCGTCGCTCCGGCTTTGGTTTGATTCTATTATGTTTTGTGGTGTTCCCTTTCCTGATTTGTCGTGTTTCTTTCTTGGTGTGTTTGTGTTTTCTATTGTATTGCTTGTTTGGCACAATGTGTGGGTGCCGCTCCAGGGGATTCACTCAAACTCTCCCCTCGGTTCTTTGCGTGCGCTGTCAAACTCCTTTGCTCCCGCTTGCCGCCCACCGTGCTGCTGGTTTGTTTCACACATCCCCTTTGCGATGAGCTTCCAACACCACCTTCTCGTTGTTTTCCGGTCACCATGTGATCGGCTCTCTTCTGGTTGCCGTCATCTGCGTAGTGTGTTTTTGTCTATTGTTTTCCTTGTTTTGTTGGCTTCTTTAGTTGTTTTTCATTTATCCCTACATTTGCTTTTTTTCAATTTTTCCCTTTATTTGCATGTACTTCCCCCCCCCCCCTTTTTTTTTTGGCTTATAATAAGGCTCAGTCCTCTCTCTTTGATCTACCCATTTATATCTTGAAGCTATGTGGGATATTTGCTCTTGGTCCAGACCTTTTGAGTTGTGGATGTGAACGATATCTTGGCTTTTGGGTCGAAGAGGATGAGTTTCAGCTTAAGGGTTCTTTGCTCTCAAGGCCGATAAATAATTGTTACCTATGCATTTGATTATGTCTATTTGGTGTAGATCTGATGTTAAATTTAATGTTTAGTTATAGGTTAGTGGATATTATTTGTAATGGTTGATTGAAACTTTAGCTTCAGTTGTGATTTGTTTAAGAGCTTTTTATTCTGTTTACAAGAGTTTTCACTCACGACCTTTTTATGAATGAGAATAATATGTTCCCTCTTTCAAAAATAAATAAATAAGCATTACAAAATTGATAGCAATAAATAATGGAATAAAATAATAATAAAGTCATTCTTAAATAAAATCCAATGTGAAACGTTCCATTCATGAAGGAATGAAGGTTCTTGATAGATTTTTTTTTTGGCCTTGTGACAAGCATTGAGCAACCAAAATTTCCGACAATAATAAATTTACTGCCAATTGGATCGTTTGCATGAGCATCGGTTGCTTCAACATTTAACCATAGTTGTGTTACGCATGTCCAAATGTAGGCAATATCTATAATTTATTCCAACTTTCAAAATATAGAAATTATGCTACACTGAAGATTGTGTGCTCACGTTTAAAATCAAATGGGAAAAATACTTTAATAAATGATAGAAGATAGAAAATTTTTAAAATATTTTATTCAATTACAAACTCAAGGCTTCATAATTTTCCATTTTTCTTTCTATATCCCTACACAAGCCTTATTCAAATTTTATTTTAGTTTTTGTTTGAACAAAAATCTTTCATAATTTATTGATAAAAGATCGAGAGCATAATAACTCTTACATCATAGAGCATAATACTCTGATAAAACATAGTCAAATGCTATAAACTTACAAAGCCATAGATACAACAAGGAAATTCTTACAATCAAATCATATCCATGATATTAAATTCCGCTAACTTATATATAACTTCAATTATGAAACAGGTCTATTCAAGACAGACTAAATCTAAAATATAGGTAACCCAGTCCTCCACACCAATCTAATTCTCCTCGGCCCAAAGGTTAGGATTCAACTCACATCCTCAATCCACTTTCTTAGGTGAGGGGAATGTGGATTCCCACCTCTATACAAGCGAATCCACATTCCCAAGAAAAGGAGGTTGGGAAGGACCCTAGAAACTCAAGGACATTAGGAATCCTTTTTACTTAAATGCAACCAAATGAAGTAATCTTTTAGCATTTTCAAGAAGAGAATAACTTCTATATGGTTTTGGCATAAATCAAGCATTTTGTACCCTTCATTGAAAGGTCGACACTTCAGCTTGGAACAAAAAAATCAAACAAGAATAAAAAACCAGATCGTACCAAATCTACTGGGATAGAAAACCAGATCATAGAAAATCTACCGGTCATAGCCTAAAAAAAACTCTCCATTTACCTTCTAACCCAAGAGTGCTTGGCTGAGATAACATACATCAACTACCCCCATACGCTGCTAAACCTAGTGCATCCAAAGGGACTTGGCCAGCCTTCTACTAAGTGGCTTTTACCAATCAATCAGCATATGTAACGATGGAAAGAGACTAGAAGAGGAAAGATACTCTTCATAGCAATTATTGAAATGATCACCAGTTAAACAAGACAACATAAATGTTGATAGAAGGTGCAAGAACAAAGCAACAAAATCATTAAGAACTCCATGATATGCAGACGTTTCTCCCTGTTATCAAAACCATTAAGAAAGATACTCTACATAACTTGGTATGGCACATTTTTCAACACAATGCCCATGTTCCCAAAATGTTCTACCAAATGCATACAACGTGACATGATACATGAATCAACTAAGAAAAATGAGAACAACACAACGGGGCAGCAGAAAAAGATATCATACATGACTCAGCCTTTATTTACTTCAAGAAACATGGAGATTATTATGGTTATTATGTCTATTATCAAAGGACTATTGTACAACAGGTTACCAGTTCCTGCGTTATAATGTATTTTTTAGGATGAATAAATTTTTTTTTTTGATAAGTAGGATGAATAAATTGCATAATGTTCAATACATGTAATGTAAGATTTTCATCTTTTCTTGGATATAATATATTGTTTACATTATAGGCAATGTACTTTAGATTGATTTAAGAAAAGTCACCAAAATAAAAGAGAAAAATTCACTACAGTGTTCTTCCATATGTTCACAAAAATACATGATCGCACCAACAAAATGTAGCCTCCTAAATAGACAAAACAAAATTGAAGAGATCGAGATAATTATAGTTTCAACCAATAGATTCACAGACAGATATAGCCTGAGCCAATATCCAGTAGTCAGATGGAATTGGATTGTCAAAATTTTAATAGCACATCTCATTGTCCACAAATTAAAGTCAAAATAATTGGAAATAAGGTGATTTTTGGATTCTAATTTGTCAAATTCATTGGAACACCCTTGTTTATACCCTGCTGTCTTATTAGATTGCCACACTTTTGAACCATAATGTCCTATATGATAATAACAACTAGAACCACATCAGTTCTTCATCTATTCAATCGACTAATAAATATTGAACTCCAATGCAAAATGGCATCCATCCAACATTGACATGGAGCACACATTCTCAAAATGACAATCTAGAGAAACCAGGTTTTTCACAACCCCAAAAAATGACATCATAATGACTTCCCCCACCCATGACACCTTGGTATACTCTCATGGATACCCAAAATTTCAAAATTCTACTCTTCTAAAGAGGATATCACTGCTTATCACAAGTTCCTCTAATCATTTCCACTACTGGTCTCCATCATTAATCCTAGCAGTTCAATGTGGTGATGCTTAGTGAAACATGTATTTTCCTTAGAGAGAGAACCCTCCAATCAGGTAGTCTGTTCTCAGAATGCTACATCACCAGATCCCATGCCACCTTTGATTTGACGGATGATCCAAAAAGGACAAGATAAAGGTCCAAACTTCACATAAAAGATATGGGGTTTAGCATAAAATCTTAACATAGATGATTAAAGATTGTTTTTAAAATTAATCCACCAAACATTATATAAGAAAGGTAAGTCAATAAGTATTTGTTCTTAAAAAAAAAAAAAAAAAAAGAGTCAACAAGTAGTTGCAAGGAGCTTGCAAGAAAGCATTCACACGGTGGAATCTTACCAAGCTCAAAATGCTTCCTAGTACATTTATTTACTTTTAGGTCCACCTTTTCCTAAGAAATTGACACAATAACCGACTGATGCAAGGTTGCTGCACACCTTGGTACCCACTACCCATGTATCTAGCCCCATATATCCAAAATGAATCCAAGTGAAAACAAAAGGTTGAGTCATATCAGCACCAAAACAATTAAACCTTAAATGCATGCTCAAGATGGTGACAAGGATAAAACAATACCCATTAACCAGAAATTCAATGCAACAAGCCAATCAAGGAGTAGGACTATTAATTCCAAATTTCCAATTGCTGCTATAATGATTATAAAGTTAAAGAAAAAGGAAAAAAAAAAAGAAAAAAAAGGTATACACATACAGGTAACAGCATATAACAAAATTTTGTTATTACTTCAACGTTGATTTTACACCAAGATTTTAGCGCACACAAGAATCAAATATGAGATATGGGGTGCCAAATATTTCAAAAACCTAAAATTATAGCAACACAAACTAGGCCCAAATGTTAAAGAACATATATGTATGTTGAGAGAGTGTATAAATTGAAACTATCATTGATATTGTGTGAAATGTACACACTCATAACTGTATTCACAAGCTCACTTCACAAACAAAATCGGCCCTGTGCACTATGCCACATTACAAAAGAGCAAGAGTAAAAACCATTGGCAGCAGTGCCTTATCAGCCCAGTTAGGGGTGATGCCCCAGATTTTCCAGGGTGTCAAGTAACGATTATAGTATAAGAAAAATCCACCAAACATGACCAAAGGGTCTCACTCATCATCTCATTTCTATTCTGTCACTCGCCCCAATCAAAATTCCAATCACCATATAAGTTCAACCATGCCAGAATGTAAAATTGCCACAAATCATGTTATAGAAATCATACGCTGAGACTAAGAGGGTACCATTCACAAAGTTCCAACTTAAAAAATAATCATAAATAAAACTGAACTAATTGAAGCTCAAAGTCTTCAAATTCAACAACGAAAGGTACCAGAAGAAGCTAAAATTAGAACCAATTCCTCATCAAAACATTGGAAAAAAGGGAATTTATTGTAAACTAACTGACGAAACACGATTCAAGTCAAAGTAACCAAAAAAATAACCAGTAAATAAACATTAATAAAGCTTCGGAGAAAGATGCCAATTAAACAGTAAAGTCAAAACCACCTTTATTTCACCTACATACCATCATATGAACAACCACAGAAAGAGCAGAGCCCCCGTTCCTTCCCAACCCCAGTACTTCAAACAAAAACCCTCATCGTCATCATCGTCGCCATTATCATTAGCATCAAACTCAGAGAAGAAAACAAAGAAGCAGCATGTGGATCCGAATTGACCATACCACCCGGAAGATCGGAGACTCAGTCGGATTCAGATGATTCGGAAGAGGAGGAGGCCTCGAGCTGGAGACGCTCGAGGGCCTTCTGATGAGCCCAGGTCTCGATGGTGAGATCGGGCTTGGCGTTGAGGCCGACGCCGAGGATAACGATGGTGAGGAAGCTGGTGATGTAGCAGGGCAGCTCCCAGTCCTCCCACTTGCGCGACTGGCCCGGTGGCAGTGGCGTTCTGTTGAAGAGGTATCCCTTCGGCCGCTCCTCGTGCCCCGGGCTCGTCCACCGGCTCGATCCTGTGGTGGATGCGCCGCCACGGATACGCAGGGCTCCTACCAGGCGCTGGCGGAGCATGCTGGAGGCGCTGCTTATGGGCATGCTTGGTCGGTGTTTTTTCGCCTCTTAGGTTTTGCTCGAGGACTGACGGACTCCCACCAAATGGAGAGGCACAACGAGAGAGGGAGGAATGTTGTGGCTTTGTTTTTGTTTATCGAAAATACATTTTGGCCCTCACTACTACTAATTTTTTTTAAAAATTATATATATATATATATTTGAATTTAGTATATTTATTAATTTTTTTATTTTTTTTTTAATGGGGGCACAAAATGGTTAAATTGGGCTTAATATCTAAAACAAGCCTAAAATGTAAATAAAACTAAAAAAACTAGTTACCCGTAATCGGATACCAACCGAAATTAGTCAGTTATTATAACGATTAACCGGATATCTGGTTCCAGTTTTGGTTTTCAAAAATGAAAAACCAAATACCTTGGTTTTGATTCCTAATTTTAGCCAGTAATCAAAAATTGAGACTGAGTTTACACCCATATTAAAAGGCTAAAAGTCCTCTATACCAGTATTTTTTTTTTTTTCAATCTTTCTTCTAAAAATACTCTCAATTTTTTTTAAGAAAAAAAATAATAATCATAGCTTAAAAGAAAATAAGAAATAAAAACTAAAATTTAAAAATTACTAAAATAAAATAAACAAACAAAACTAAAAAAAAAAAAAGAAGCTAAAGGTTGGTCATGGCCACTGGCCACCTTGTGTGTGTATATATATATATTAAAAAAATTAGTAATTTTAATTTGTATATCTTAATAATTATAATAGGGGGGCATTATAGTATTTTCATAATATTTTGGGGAAGAAAGACACTGAAATAGTCATGTGAACCACTTTTTTTATTATTAATTTTAACTATTCTCACTACTAATTGAATGACCTTATTGGCATGGAGTTTGAGATAGTGTTGATAATTTTTAACACGATTGAAAAAATAGACATAAATATAATACAAAATTAGTTTGTTATAATTAAAAAGTTTAACCTATTTAATTAAATGAGTCAAATTATAATTGATTTATATGTGCAATCGTTAAGGAATGGGCGTGGTGAAAGTCCAAATTTTACTAGTAAAAGATTTTTCATGTCAGGTCCATTGTCATGGTGAAAGTCCAAATCTTAAGAGCTGTATATTTCATGCAAATTGCTCATTGTCCCACTATTCTCACTAATTGAATGACCTTATTGGCATGGAGTTTGAGATAGTGTTGATAATTTTTAACACGATTGAAAAAATAGACATAAATATAACACAAAATTAGTTTGTTATAATTAAAAAGTTCAACCTATTTAATTAAATGAGCCAAATTATAATTGATTTATATGTGCAATCATCAAGGAATGGGCGTGGTGAAAGTCCAAATTTTACTAGTAAAAGATTTTTCATGTCAGGTCCATTGTCATGGTGAAAGTCCAAATCTTAAGAGCTGTATATTTCATGCAAATTGCTCATTGTCCCAAGACAAAGATATTTGTAATTTAAATTAGATTACAAAACTTTATAAATTCCTAAATCAGAAACAAATGGATAGCCTTCTATTTCATGGCGTGAGTGCAACAATTAAACCATCTTATTCTCAGTGTGTCCAGATTAGTAATGAGATATTACAGCCAAGAGATTACAATCTGCACTCTTGACTGCTCTGAAATCATGTCAGTAACCAAGCGTATATCATTCCTGGCTTTTGCTTTCATCTCCAACCCATAAAGAATTCTACATGCAGGCCGGTTCAAAGATAACCTCAGCAAGACTCACAGAAACCATAGGTGGTTCCCTGTCTTCAAAGCATTTTTTTCATGTCAGAATCCAACCTGGATCCGTCTTTATGTCCATGCCTACATAGTTCCTGGATTTTCTATAAATGCAGCATGACCTTTTTTTTCCAGACTATGGTTGTTTGCTCATCTCATCCTTCATCTAAGAATCATATTACTTCTCCTTTTAAAACAGAGTAATATTTAAGGATCCTTATTCCATCATCGAAGGGGTCGTGCGATCATTTCCCATAAAGAATCTTCAGCACTCACTGCTCACCAGTAATCTCCACAAGAACATATCCCTCCAACGATTTTATGAAACCGCTTTTTGTCCCTCAAAGTCACTTCTCTCCCATTAATCTTTGAGACAAATTTTGCAAAATTATGGCAATCAACACATATCCTGAGGTTTTTAATGATGCGAACTGGCATTCCTTTAGCTGTAGCAATCAGCCCAAAAGCCAAAGCCAGTTTTTCACTGTGGCCGAGGAGTAACTTTTCCTTCTGCTCCTCATCAACATCAGATAAAACACAACTCAAATCAGGAACATAACCAGCTTCCTTAAACTTGATTGATAACTCCCTCACCTTCGCAAACGCCTCTTCTCTTCTGGGATGGGATCGATCACTTGCATGGAAAGTATGAAGCATTTGATCAAGCTCAATCCAGCTTCTTCCTGGCTCCTTTTTGACAGCCTTCTCCTTCATCAACTTCCTTAAAGTTCTTACATCTTCCCATCTCCCAGCAGAAGCATATAAATTGGAAAGAATAACATAATTCCCAGAATTTTCAGGCTCAATTTCTAATAGCCGATGGCCCACAGACTCGCCCATCTCAACATTCGAGTGAACACTACAAGCACCTAAAAGTGAACCCCATATAGCAGCTGTTGGCTCAAAAGGCATGTCTTCTATAAAGTTAACAGCCTCTTCTAATTTCCCTGCACGCCCTAGCAAATCAACAACACACCCATAATGCTCAATCTCTGGCTCAACCCCAATTTTCCCATTTTCCATCTCATAGAAAACATCCAGCCCCTTTTCTTCCAATCCTCCATGGCTACAACCTGATAAAACAGCTAAGATAGTGACACTGTCAGGTTTGACTTTATTTTCATCTCTCATCAATTCGAAAAGCTCAACAACCTCTCTTCCCATCCCATGCTTGCTATATGCCATGAGCATTGCATTCCATGATATAGCAGTTCTCTCAGGCATACTATCAAAGACCCTTCTTGAGTAGGTAAGACTTCCACATTTTGAGTACATATCAATCAGAGAGTTCTGAAGAACCACATATGAGGACAGTTCAGAACGAAGGACATGGCTGTGAACTTGCTTGCCATGATCTAAAGCAGCAAGCCCAGCTAATGCAGTTAAAACACTGGCATAAGTGACATAATTTGAAGTCATTCCTTCTATCTGCAACCTACGGAATAGCTCAAGTGCCTCTTCATCAAGGCCAAGTTGGGCATAGCCTGAGATTATAGCAGTACAAGAAACAACATCCCTTACTGGCAAGTTTTCAAAAACTCCGTGAGCTTCATGAATTCTACCAGCTTTGGCATACATGTCAAGAAGTGAGCTTCCAACATACATATAGGATTCAAAACCTGTCTTGATTATGAAACAATGGACTTGCCTTCCTAGGTTAAGCCCATTTGAACCTATACAAGAAGTAAGCACAGTAGCAAATGTGAACTCATTAGGCTCTGTACCTGCAAGCAAGAAGTTTGCCTTAGTACATGAAGGGAAAAAGAAAAAGAAGAAAAAAAAATTGCTAATCTACTGTAATAGCATGAGCTAAGTTGCAGAAAACAGAAAAGAAAAATCCACCATGCCATCTAACAACGAATTAGGGTATTTCAGGCATCACAGATTAAGATCAAATTCTTTTGACATTCCACACCACTTAAAATCCCATGTGCTCACTTTAATATAAGGAGAACTTGTTCTTTTGTACATAAGGAGAATCATCTTATCATCTTCAGACATTTCTCATTTACTTACATTTGAGTTTGAGGGGCTGTTTGGGATTGTGTTTGAAGAGCCTAAAAGTGCTTTTAATACTCAAAAGGTCCATTTGAAGAAAGAAGTATTCGTTTGGAAAAAAAAATTAAAAGCAGTTTCAAGCGTCCAAAAAACCTAAAAATAGCCAAAACGCACTTTTGGCAAAGCTTAAAAATAAAGCTTTTGCATAAAACTATTTTTAACTTAAAAGCTCTATTTCTCAAATGCAATCCAAGCAGACTCTGAGCCTTCAAAAGCTATGGAATCTGAATTATTTATTATGCATTCTATGGGTAATTTCTAAAGACCCTATATACTTCTATAAGTCTAATTACGATAAGGAATGTTGGAATAAACCTGCCGCTTCAAATCTTCTTGAAACCAAAGTCAAGAAAGGCATTCATTCCAGTCAGTTACCTCACCATCCCCTATTGCTTGATGGCATAACCATAAAAATAAAAAATAAAAAATCCAATGGTTGATTGCGAATGTCATATCAATATTGTGGGATAAAAATATATAGTTTTTAGCATTACTCATATGAAAAAAAGAGATGCTAAGTCAATTTGAAATAGATAGACACGTCAATGTTTCCACAGTCCCACAATAATTTCAAAATTTGAACAATAACCAATTCACCCAATCGCATACATTAAAAATGAAATTTGAAAAGTACCTGATCTCAACATCTGTACAAAGAAATTCAAGGCCTCGGAGGAATAACCCCTCTGACAATAAGCCGTAATCAAGGCTGTCCACGACACCACGTTCCGTATAGGCATTTCATCGAGCACTTTCCGCGCATCTCCCAAAGACTCACACTTGGTATATAACACAATCAGCCTGGTCCTGAGGTAAACAGGAGGGAGATAACAGGTTTTGATCATGTGGGCCTGGACCCTTTGGCCTCCTCTGATGAACCTTTGATTCACGCACTCGTTTAAGAGCGTATCGTAGCCGTCGAACACCATTTCAGGGCCTAGAATGGCCATCTCTAGAAGCGCTTCTCTTAGTTTACCCTTGGAGCACAGAGATTTCAAATCTGGTGAGCTCGGCGGGAAGGAGGAAAGGGATATTTGGCGGGTACATGGGTTAGAGATGGAAGAAAATGAGACATGTTTGGAATGATGGAAAATGCAATTGATTTTCCGAAGCATATTTCGGAATGGATGCAATCATCAAGTAGCATGCGGTACTAAAATCTTGGAAGTGGGAACACTTCCTTTCGCATATTGGAGCATCAAACGATTCAAACCCATAAACAGGGCCACGCTGTCCGGTGTTTCATTACTAAAATTGCTATATTATTTTACAAATTAACCATTAAATTTAAAACCGATAATGGATCATACAAATTTAATGGTTAAATATAAAAAACTTATTGACTCTTAACATTTTTCTAATGTTAATATTTTATTTTTATTTCATTGTGTCGAGGTGGTAAGGTTAAAGGTAGTATAATAGTCTCTGTATTATTATTAAAGAAATTATTAGTATCAATATTTTGCTCATATTTTTTTATATTATCTTACAAATTAACCATTAGGTTTATAGACTTAACCATTAGTTTTATATTAGGTTTGTAGGATCCCTCACTGACTTCACATAAGTCAATGAGATCCTACAAATTTAATAATTGATCTATTAAATTTGTAAGATAATATGAAAAAAAATATATATTTTGTTAAATTTGTAAGAGAATATGAAAAAATGTACATATATAAACAAAATATTGGCACCAATCATTATATATATTTTTGAAGTGAATCATCAATTATTTGGTGTCAATGGGTAACTAATATTTTATATTGTTAGCTTATTTCCAAACGTAGCAAACCAGCCCAATCACTTATTTTGCCTCAAGAATCACAGAAAACGTTGGATGAAGAAGCATTCAATTTATTTATCACACGTTACAAGTCATTTTCAGTAAAAATGTGCACCCTTCGTTTTCACGGAAAAATACTCATCCAGCTCCATTCTTTGACTTTCCCATCAAAAGAATACATTAAGCAAATATGCCCCTCCCTCCCTACCACTTCACTCTTCTTCACTGTCTGTACAAACCTGAACGAAAATTATACAAAGAAATGTTATTCACAGTAGATGGCCTGAAATCAAGAGGATTATTCCAGCGCCGTGACCGGTCATCGGACCATCTCATGTTAACATTTTCGACCTCCAAGCCTTCAATGTGTTCCATGATGATCCCAGCAGTGCTGTGATGAACAAGCCCCTGGCATCCTGGTCTGTAATCTACAAACCCATCAGCATAATTTGTCCATCTTCTGTAAGTGAAGTTGACATTTGTGAATCTCAGATTGTTTAGTAGCCCGTGTTTAGAACCCGACAAGAAGACACCATTTTCAGAAGTTGCCGTGATGTTGATGAAAACTAGATTAGAGATCGAACCCTCCTTTGAATTACTGTGTCTTGGGCAGGTTGTCACATATATAGGCTCCGCTCTTCCCCACCATGATGGATCATAGTATCTTGTGCTTATATTTATATTTGAGAAGGTAATGTCGCTTACATTTCCTGCACAAGGCCAATGTTCATGTTAAAATCTGTCTGTCCCTAGAGCAGTATTAGCAAGAGTAATTTACCTCCATCACGTATCTGCAATGCCAGCCCTCTGTGAGACTCTACAATTGTGATTCTGTCAAAAACCAGACCATTGAAATCGAACGAGCTAGCACTACCAAGTTTGATTGCTGAAGATTTTGTTCGAATCCAACAGTCGGTGGCTGTCAAGTTATGAAGAGGGGAAGTGTATGTCTTTGGACAGATAGCATCATCTCCGGTATCGATGTGGCACCTTGTAATGACTGTATTATTTGAATCCTCTATATCCATCCCATCATTGTTGGGCGTATTAAAGTTCCCATAAATTGAAACGTCATGAATGTAAGTGTTTTCACACCTTACAATGTGCAAGCTGCAATCATATTCATGCAATCTGTTCATCAGATACACAGCACTTGACTATGATGCAGGAATCATAGTTGATCAATCCAATTCAAGCCATTTGCAAGAATAAACGTATGGAATAGGAATATGGATGACTCAAAAGACAAAAAGCATGCCAATCATAGTCAACAAGACAACAAAACCAACACAAATCATCAAGAAATGACGTTTAAAAGAAGAGTAAAAGTGGATGGTTAAAGTAGAGACCGAAATGTAGATACTTTGAAAAAGTCGATGATAAAATATAAAATGGTCATTTTTCAGCTAAAATGAAGAAAAAAGATTGCCAAGATGGAAGTAATCGAAAATACCGACCAGGATTTACTTGAAACCAGTCCCTAACACTTTTGAGTATTAATATTCCTATACCCCCAGGACCAAAAATGGAAAAGAAAACTAGAAGTATGAATCTCTCTTTTCTCGGGCAACATTATCAAACTTATTAACAACAATTTTTGCTTGGGATCTCGACTTAAATACTAACTTTTCTAATCAACTACTGAATCCTATTTGGGTTATTTCTCTTATCCCCTGGCCTCACCACCCTCAAAAAAATCCTTTGGTAAATTTAATGAGATTTCCTTAACACCATTAAGACATGTTGTTTCAGTTGTAACATAAGCAGGGGATCTTTCAATTACCTGTTGTCATCAAAACAGATTGAAGAAGATTTAGAACAAAATACAATGAGCCGGGAAAAGCTCAAATCGTAGCTAAATGGGAACTGATCATTGTAGGAATCCTGAAATTGCATGACCCAAGTACGCACGATGACAATGTCAATCCAACTAAATCGTTTATCAAGGAAAGGAAAAAGAAGCATTCTCACCAATCTAGGCTTTGTTTGATAACACTTTTTCCGTCTCCTTTTTGTTTTCTCTTTTCAAAACAAAAATATTAATAAACAAACCCAAAATCCAAAATACTTACAAAATAATTTTCACCTTTATGTCATATCATAACACTTTGTAAAACAAAAAAATTACCTTAAAAAAGCATCAACAAACTGAGTCTAAGACGGATCAGTGCATGTCCCATCCATTACTTGGATGAAACATTTCATATATGACAACTACACCAAAGACACAATTTACAAGTACTGCTATATGTAGGATTTGTATTCCTCTTTTATCCTTCAAATGTGATGTTAGTTTTAAAATACCATTAGATCTGACACGGTATGATCATCGTGAATGAAAATACTAAATTGATCATTATTGAAATAAAAATAAACTTAGAATTCTTTTAGATTTTTGGAATTTAATTGAAATTGTGCTATACTTCAGAAAATAAAAATAAAGGGAACTAAACTTACCCCTCTTAAATTATCATTTCAATTGCAATTTACTCCTTAATTTTTATTTTTATTTAAATAATAATAATAATAATAATTGCAATTGACATCCTAAACTACTTGTCCCTTTTACTTATCTTCTTACCTATAGAACTTTCTGTTTACTTGGACAGAAAATGGGTGAAATGTCTATTATACCTCCATGAAGTGTGTGAAAATATCAAAATGTCCTTGATAAGATAAGTGAAAATACCAAAATCCCCTTGAACTATTTTTTTTTAAAAAAAAACAAAATACAAGTTTTTTCTTCTAAAAACAAAATCTAACAATGGATATTATTGTCATTCTGCCTATTTTCTGTTTGATTCATCTAAAATTTCTAAACGGGGGGTGGAGTTAATTGAAAGGGACAAGAAGTTTAGATAAGTGATTATAATTTTTTTAAGAAAATTTAAGAAGACATTAACAATTGAGATGATGGTACATGAATAATTGTAGTTTCCCATAAAAATATAATTCAGTCAATCAAGCCATAGACAAGCGTGACCCATCGGCCATTCCTATGCCTCAGGTTAGGCCGTTAGCAAGATGACCGGTTGGGCAATTTAGCGTGAGGTTGGGACCCAGGATCCGCTGGTGGGCCCGTTTCGCCAAGAATTCGTGTCGCTCAGTGGATAAGCGTAAAGACGGTGAGGTGGTGAGCCTACCAGAAGCATACTTTCCCAATTCCAATTGGAATAGATAACAGTATTGAGTTTTCTGACTGCCAAATGATACACCGCCACGTTTCATCTAGACCAGCGAAATGGCATCAAAGGACAACTGGATAAGGGACAGGGACGTATGGCAAGGTCAAGGTGACATCACATGTACCTGTGAGGCCCGTAAGAGCAAGTATTTTTGCCCTGGTATCCTTTTGATTAAATGTATTTGCCTATATAGCCTTGTCTTCTCATTTTTTGTATTCAGATTTCAGACCCATATTTTCATATTTTGTCTTACTATTTCGGCCAATCTCAAGTATGCTTCATCGTTGTGCACCGCCGCTATCAGTTTTCACCACCACCATTAAAGTGGCTAGCGATCTTTAGGTTGTTTTGGAGTGGGCGAATCATCGCTTTCGATTGCAGGTTGACTCAACCACTCTAATTAACCTTTGCAAGTAATCGAATCATAAAACTATCCGAAAGGACCAAACTACCACTATACCCACACGATAATGACCCCTCAGTAATGACCTTTGAGGGGTCATTATTGTGTTTCAACTACCCTTAAAATAAATATGATCTAAGGGTAGCCAATCATAAACATTTAGAAAGTAATTACGCGGGAATGACCGAACCGAACCTAACCTAACTGTCATACGGTCATTTAGAAAGTTTTTTTACCAGGATATTTTGATTTTTTTTCCCTTTTTTTTTAAATAAAATAAAATGAAATTGTACTCATGCATCGACTATATACTTAAATTCAAGGAGGGAATATTAATAGAAATGGAGGGGTAAAAATGCAATATCATCACCTCTTCCACACAATCATGGCAAATTAGGAAACTATCCGGCCCCAAAAAGAAAAGGAGTTAAAAGAGTCAAAATACGCACCACCAAAAGGCCGGCTCTCTGAGAGTGACGTTCCAAACCCTAACGTTGGTGCACCCAAGGAAGCCAACCAGCCTGGGCCTGCACTCGTCCCCTAGACAAGCCCCGGTCTGGTTCCAGCTGACCATCACGTTCTTCTTCTCGTCGAACCTCTTCACGAACCCCAGCCCTTGGCCATCCACCACTCCGCCGCCAGTGATCCCCACGTCGCTCGCGTTCTCCGCCACCACCACGTACCATCTCCACGCCTCCCAAGGGTAGTCCTCCATTCTCTTGCCGCCCAGGAGCGTGGCGCCATCTTGGACTTCCAGAACGACGCCCGATCTCAGGAAGATCGTGGCCGTCAGATACTTTCCGGGCGGGAAAGTGACGCGACACTGGGTGGTGGTGGACGAGCAGGTGCATGTGTCGATGGCCGATTGGATGGCCTTCGTGTCGTAGTGGCGGCCGTCGCCGATGGCCCCGAAGTCCCTGACGGATAGGGTGGTTGGGTGTGGGTAAGTGGAGAGTGGGAGCTGGAATTTGGGCGAGGTGATCGGGTGTGATTGGGCGGGGCGGAATGAGGAGAGGATCAGGAGGAGGAGTAATGGGGTGGCCATCTGTGGTTGGTTGGTCTTGAAAGATTTGGAAAAAGTTTTGGTCTTCATCACCTACAAAGATTGCTGACTTGATTTAATTTATAGATTAGTACATGCTTTTTCGCTAATCTGTACAGATTATCATTATCTCAACAGAAACTATATCTGGACTAATTTTGCTAAACATATCACGTATAAAAAGTTGGCAAGTTATCCAGAAACCCATAAATTTTTTATTACATAGAGAGCAAAAACCCGGATTTCGAAACATTCCAATGCCTAAACGACTTAAATTCTATAATTTAAAATTATAGGCGATCATAATCCAGAAGAATGCCCATTTGGAGTTGGTAGGTGATTAATTTCACCGTTGGATTGAGTTTATGGGTTTGTAATGTCAAATATAAACTTCGTTTTTAATGCTCAGAGCTGTGAATTTGAATTTTTTTTTTGAATTAACTTCTCCTGAAGTTTGATCGTTTTTGCAAATCCTTAGCGTTAAAAATTTTTTTACTTACTTGAGCTTTCGATTCTTTCGATTTGAGCCATCCAAGTATAAATTAGAATAAATTTTTAAAAGACCAAAACACCCCTAATTTTTATTTTTTTAAAAAAATTTAAAAAATATGGAAATTAAAATTTTATACAAAAGTCACTGTATAAAATTCACTATTTAAAATTTTAACTTCCAAAATATATTTTTTATTTTTTTAAAAATGAAAATCATAGGTATTTTGGTCTTTTTAAAAAATTTTGTGTCCTAATTTATACGAATGGGTCAAATTGAGAGCAATTGAAAATTCAGGAAGGATAAATAAGAATTTTTAAAACGTTAGGGAAGTATCTGCAAAAATGGTCAAACTTAATGGGGGTTAGTAAAGTTTTCCTTTTTGTTTTTGAAAAGGTGAATTTGAATATTTTAATGCTTAACATATCTACCTTGGTAGGTTTGATGGTTTACATTGCAACATTATTAATATTATCTATTTACGTGAGGTGAGGGGAAAATGTGAGATATTATTCATTTTTTATTAGAAGAGTTTGATACATTATTGACGTGATAATCTCTATAGATGGCTTAGATGCTACCACAAGTCACGACACTGTCGCATTCTTATAGATTATCAATCGCCGTTAAATAGATTTGAGTTGGAAAAAAAAACATTAAAGAAGTTTTCCAATCTAAGACAGGAAAAGATAACGCATTTATTACTTATTTGACATGGTTGTAGTAAATTATTATTTTATTTTATTTTTTTTCAAATGATTGACAAAAAAAAAAAAACTACTTGAAACACGTCACATTAGTCGGTGTGAAATAGGTGTGACCATTGACCTTACATTTGCTTCTTTTTTTAACACAAAAAGTATTGTAGGTGTTGAGTTCTACATTGAGAAATTTAAATAAAAAATAATACTTAATATACGAATTAGGATCATCTTCATTTCAAATGAACTGGAGAATATTCAATTAATTATAATGAAATTGATATTTGTATCTCCTCAAAAAGTGAAAAGATAAAAATATCTTTCTAACCGGAGAGAAATACCTACGTAGACTTAGGCCTATTTTAGATTGTATTTGAGAGACCTAAAAGTGCGTTTAACACTTAAAAAGTTTGTTTGAAGAAAAAATTAGTTATTTGGTAAAAAAATTAAAAGCTTTTTTAAGGATCCAAAAAGCCTAAAAATGTCTAAAACGCATTTTTGGCAACTTTTGTCAAAAAACACTTTTTGACTTAAAAGCTCTATTTCTCAAATGCAATTTCAAGCAGACTCTTAAAAGCTCTTTTAACTTAGACTTTTAGGATTGAGTGATATTCAAATATATATATTAATATATCATTTTTTTATTTTTTTTATTTTTTTTTAAACTCCCTAACAGTTTATCTCCCCCATCAAACTTTCCAATCACTCGGCAGAGAGCTGATGAAGGAAACTCTTCTTAAAACTCAAAAACTGGAAAAGGTTAGCGTATAACCCCCTCAGAAGCAACATTTGAAAGCCTGGTTGAAAGAGATGGGATGGGATTTCAGTGAGTTTTGTTCCTCCAAGAAACCAAGAGCAGCACAACAATCCACTTCCGTCTTGGTTTGGCAAAGGAACAGTTCAAATCATATGATTCTTTCTTCTTCTCTTCAGGGAAGTTAAGACATTTAAAAAGAAAAAGAAAAGAATCTGAAAAGCCAAAAACTTTTATAGGAAGCTGGGGGCCATTAGGCAATAGCAGTTCATACTGCCTAGCCCAATCAGGCATGACAGAACTTCCAGAATCACATGAAAAAGACAACCATTTCCGGCCTCAACACAATATAAAAAAACTCCAACTCATCTAAAAGAAACCAATAAAAAGTGCCAGATTATTCCTGGGCATAAGTACAAGCTGGGAGTTCAAAAAGAAACCAGATATCTTGACAGCAGAAATGAAGAAAGAAGGTAGCTTCCATAAAACAAGTTTGTGATAGAGTTTTACAACATAAGACCACGTTGTACAAGAAGCAAGTACAAGATTGAATGGCCCTCGAAGTTAGTATATATAGTAAGAGATATAAAGATAATATATAAGAATAACATCCGAAATTTCATCCTCTCTAGTAGAGTGAAATCCAGGTTTCCAACTGACTCTTGACAAATAGAAGACATGAAAACCCATGATGAATGTTGACGCTTCCCCTCTACTTCTTGTTGCTAACAGCTAATACTATATTGGATATATACACTATTAGCTACTGGTGGGAATTCACTATGCCTTCACAGCTCCATCTTCACCTGATTTGAGTGCAGAGAAGCTGCAGCACAGTAACAAATTTAAGTCTATAATATTTAAATTCCTCTTCTTGCAAGAGGCAAAACCAAACATGCTTTCAATGTTGTCTAAAAAATCATCCAAAATGGCCGATGCTAATAGTATCAAATATTATAAATGTGTACTAAGCCTAGTGACATACTAATTCAGCTGTTAATTATGTATAAAATGATGTTCCAAATAGAGCATTTACTAGCTTCTTTTTATATGGAATGTGTTTTTAGAATGTTAAGGAAGAATGTAATCATCTGTAAGATGGTTCTACATTTTTCCTCATTTTCGCAACTGCTAGAAAGGACTGTCCTATGCAATAAAATTTCTGTACCAATGTGATACTAAAAATAAATGGAATGGACCCCTTTCAATCTTTCATGTGGTTTTCAATAACTGGCATTTACTTTCAGCACCAACATGCATTGTTTGAGAGGTAAGGATGCTGCACTATCTCAAATTATTTGACTTGTTAATAAATAAGCATAATAGTTTCACATGTGAATCCTGTTGCTAATGGCTGTTAAATGATTTTTTTTTTTTTTTTTTAATGATGTAGGTTTGGAAGGAGTAATACGCAGTGGAGGCCTGATTAACTGAACTCTAATGTACCTGAATTTGCTGAGTCATAACTCAAAAGTGAGTTCTCTGGAGTAATGAAAGTATGGTTGTCTTCTTCCCTCCCCCAAAGCGGTTGGTGAAGTGCATCAAAATGCCATTGCTGTTGATAGTGCTGTCTGTTTCCATCGAATGGGATTTCTGACCATACTAGAGGAGAAACCATGCCAGGGAAATTACTGTCCACTAAAGATCCACTCTGGATAAAAATAAGAATAAAGCTACAATGTTAAATTAAGGGAAGTACTTGCTCCAGCAAATTAGTGTAGTGGGTCAAAGTATCTGAATCACAACGCTGTAACTTGACCAAGGAAAGCTAGAGACCATACAAGTAACTATAAAAAGCCATCAGTAATAAATATTATCCACTGATCCATGACTAGGCCTCAGGCCTCTTGACTTAAACAACACCAACCACGTCATACCACACCATCCTATTCAAGAGTATTCACTACTCGGGCAATCCAGTAGTGAATGGGATAAGCTGGAGGTACCATTTCTATCAGAACAATGCAGTTCCTTAATTGGTGTGGCATAATACGAAGAGACTACATCAATGGCAGATCACTTAATTGTGAAGCTTCTACCCCACCATAACTGTGTTGAGCCTTAATGTTTGGATCCATCATTACAGGTGTCCCACTAAAATTAATACAACAGACAAAAACATAGAAATTGGCTAACGTAACCATTTTAATGAACAATTGAAGATGCAAATGGAAACAGATGAGAGATATAATAGGTGGTCCAAATGGACCAAATCTGGCCAACAGTCCTGGCATATATTAATGGTGGAAAACAGTCATTTAAAAACGTGGTTGGGAATCTGTAATTTGGATTAAAATATGCCTGTTTCCCATTTCACCAACTATATAGAGTGGCACTCATTGCCAGTCCACACTGGCATTGATAAGAAAATAATCATCAATCCAAAACCACCAAAATAACAAAGAACATGATGCTGTATAGCAGCTCTCAAGAGAAACATGGTGCTCAATAAAACAAGGCACAGATAAATAATTGTGGATTTGTGCAGGTAGGCATATATTGAAAAACACCTCCATAGCAGAAACCTAAGTGTTAATAACAATAACCAAGAGGATTTATATTTTCCCCACATTTTCCATTTTTTTCTAAAAAAAGGAAAGGTCATAATGAAATAGAAGTATTTGAATGCTTACTTCTGTAGCAAATAAACTGTCAAGGTTGAAATCAATTCTTGGGTTGACTGCCGCAAGTCTCATTGATAAGAACTGAAACCAAACAACTATTTAATCAGAAGAAGATCCAGCCAATAGAGGCTATACAATTTTAAACGTTATTACTATACAATTTTAAGACCATTGAAATTTGGCCAGCTCTTGTGGAGCTGAAATTCATCTAACATTGTTTGTTTCCTTTTTCACTTGCCTTATTTACTCCAGGCTGATGAAGAAAAAAAAAACCTATTTTTTGTCATTTAATAGATAAAGTATATATGAATAGATAAAATCAAAATTAATACTCTCCACAGTCTGAATTATCAAGCCTCAGAAATGTGTAAGGAGATGACTGTAAAGCCCAGAAAATTATATAACCCAACAATTCCCTAATTAGCAAAAGCTTAATATTATCAGTTTCAAGACAACGAAGCATCTTTCTTTTTTCTTTTTTCTTTTTCCCTTACGAAATGAAAATGGTAAGAAAAAGACACTGAAACTCTTTTTTCAGGGCAAGCAATGTCTTAATGAGCCTATCCAGTGGTTAAGTCCTCCCATCTTCCACTGTTCCACCTAAAGGTGCCGAAGAACCCATCTATAAGCCTTGCCCAGAAACTTTTTCCAACAAAGTTTTTCTTTTTCCAAGTTTGAACCTTCTCATAGAAATATTAAAACCATATCTTTAAATATATGGCGTGAGTCTGACCTCAACTTGACGTTGCAGGGATTGTACATGGTTGATAATTTCATCCAGAACCAATGCTGTGCCAGAAATCTGCATAGCAAATCTTTTCGGGTGAGCAAATTTTCAATTGATAAGCATATCTATTTCAGAGCAATTTTCCAATAAACTTTCAATTGATTCAAAGTATTCTGCAAAGAATGCCTGACCGATAGAGATTTTTTAATTCCTTTGACACTATGAGATGAAACATAACACTTGGTCATTGGTTGCTCTCTGTCATAATGAACTGTGTAAGGTCCTTAAATATAAAAGGATTCAACCTTTTTTGTTAGGAAATTATTAATTATACTGACATCTGGAAGCATTTACTGATTAAAAAAATTTAAACAGCAGCACTCATAACATGTAAGAGATGTCTGCAAAAGTTTTTCAGCATGACCATAATACAGCCTTATTATCAATCTCCAGTGATGCATGCACTTGACAAATTATGTTCAAATCCTAACTTGGTTCTAATTTCCAAATATCAACTCCCATTGGCCTAAAATTCAGGAAATTGGGTATTACTAACTAAAACTTAAATAGAAGAAAAAGCTGGAACTTGGTAAGCATGTTAACCCTGATGAAAACACGTGAGAAATTAAAAAAAATCTTCTGGAGAGACAGAAATTGCTCTTAGAAATTGTTTATATGGGTATCAAGCACCTAGCCAAGTAGACAGAGACATATAAACTGAAGAAATAATTCATGCTAAGCCTGGGGGTGCCCCTATTTTGGCCTTTATCTTAAATAACTCGTATGGTATATATGGCCTTCAAAAGCACTTCAAGAGTAATATCATTCTTCATACTAGATTTCACATTAGCTTTACATAGGTAGGCAGCTTTACTTGACTTTCTATATCAGCCACTTGAAAGAAAAAAAAAAAAGCGTTTTATGGTCATCCCCATTAAGGATTGGACACCAAACCACTAAGCGGTAAGAGTACCATGCACCCCTACAAGTGGGATCCAAATTTGCCTTTGTATATGGGACCCATATATATGCAATTCAGCATGCCAACTTTATGTGTCTACCCGCAGCTTCAAAGCAGCTTCCGTCTAGCATATTCCCATTGGCTAAAAAAATCTACAGCCTAGCCCCCAGGCGAAGGGTATTTTCGTCATTAAAAAAAAGGTAACTATAAATCTTCTCTAATGTAAATATATGTCAAAAGTGAGGAAAATACGTCACAGAAAATGAAATGCAAATTCCTAGCCAAGACAAAATGGAAAAAGTATAAAGACGAAATTAACCCCAAGAATGCGAAATTAACGAGACTGCCATTTTGTCACTGCCCACTTGGCACTTCCCTTGGTGCAAAAGCAACCACTTTTGCGTAAAGGCGACAAGGACAGAACCGTTATTAATAAAGCGGGTAATTCCAAGGACATAATTGCGCTTTTTAAGAGACAATCGGACAGGTAAGACAGAAGAGCAAAACACAATCACCGATTAATGATGAGATTAGGACTAATTAACAGACCTTGCTGCAGCCGGGGACCAGCTCCTGAAGCAGCTTCATCCGAGCATTAATCTTCTCTCTCCTCGCCTGCAAATTAATTAACCAAAAAGTTAAAAATATCGTAATCAGAGAAATACTTAAGATAAGTAATAGCGTGATTAGAGTTTAATTAAGAGAATACTCGCTCTGCTAAGCTATGGCTGTCTGTGGCTTGACCGCGACGAGCTCGGACGTGTACGTAAGGAAGCTTCTCGGCGTCTTGAGAGCTTTCGCTCTTGCTCTTCTTCGAGGACCCTTTGCCCTAATTGGAAACAGAAGTCCCAGGGGTTGGGTCAAGTTTGAGCAAAAAGGGAATGGTCTGAAAAAATCTAGAAACCCTAGAAGTTTTACCTTCTTCTCGCGCTCCTTCCGCTTCGTTGACCTCTGGGTCTTGTTCTCTATAGCTGGATCGGAAACCAACGGCTGGGACGACGAGTCGGGGTTCGAGTTAGTCTCGGCGGGCTCGCTCTTCACCTTCTCCAAATTCGCGCTCGAATTCGACGGCACTGAGCTCGTCTCCGGCGAGTGCTCGCCGGCGGCGAAGACCGACAACTTGGCGGCGCGTTCGATTAGGGCTTTGTTCGAAGGGAAGGTGAGATTGCCGTTGACGGAGGTGAGGAAGGGTTTGCAGTCGTCGTCGATTCGGTGGAGGGGTTCGCCGGAGAGCGGCGCCGGAGCTCCGTCGACAGACTGCGAGTGGAGGAGCTCCATGGCCTGGGTCGTCGGGAGCTCGAGAAGTGCGGTGAAGGAGCTGGCGTTTTCCGGCGGTACGGTCATGAGCCGCTGGATTTCCTCGCGGAATTGGAGGAATTCGAATCCGTTTTCGTCGGGTAGGGACCGGTTGGAGTTGGATCCGGTTACAATTCCTGGAAGTGGATCCATCGGAAGCCCCAATCTCTTCGAATTCAATTAAATTGGTCGTTAATTTGGACCAAAACCACCTCAATTTTGATGGAAAACAAAGACCCACTTGACTAATTTCAAAGAATTGCAACTCCAGCGCAAAGGTAATGCTCAAATTCCAGTGGCAAAGCGATTTCGGAACCCTAATTAAGCTCCAAGGTAATGAGGGTGAGCTTGAGGGAAATGGAGTGGAAGAGGTTGAGGAGAAAGAGAGAGGATGAAAGGTGCTTGAAATGTTGGTTTGTACTTTGTATGCAAGTTTATATGAAAAGAGCTATGGGGACGTCACAGGTACTTCAATGGCGGTCAATCAGTTTCTCTGTGTTTTCTCGATTTCTCTGTTTCTGCGTCTCTGAGAGATTACTTCTCAGCCATTTGAAGTATAGCGAAAGCAACGTTGCTTCGGTGCTCTGTTTACTTATAAGAGTGTTTTCTTTTCTTTTTCTTTTTTCTCCTTTTCTTCTTTTAAAAAATTAAAATTAATTAAATTTTTTAAAAAAAATAGAGAGGGACAAAGGCCATTGCTTGTACGGTTCCAATTGTACAGTTCTTTGAGTTGAGGTAGAAAAAGGAAAGGGAAGGGAAATGGATTCTCACACAATTTCAGTGCTCTTTCTTTTCTATCACCATGCTTTAATAAATTATTAGATTATTATTCTTTATTATCATGAGTTCATCTAGACGAAAAATATCTATAATTTCTTAGGATTTGTTTAATAAATTATATTGTTAATTTGTACTCCTAATTATGTTATTAAGCAAATTCTATTTTCACGTGCAACTTATTTTTGTGACATTTTTGCAGTCAAAAGTGTCAATGATGTCCAAGATTTACCTGTTCTAACAGTTCAAGCCCAACTTGCCCTCTCTTATTATTTGCTCAAATTCATTAGAACTTGAAAAAAAAAAAAATTAAAGGGATGAGCATTGGAAGTAAGTACAATTTACTCCTTATTCATTCTACATTTTTTTATTTTTTTATTGGTGAGGCGAACCGTAAGAGATGATAATAGTAAAAGGAAAAGGGAAATTTATATTGCTTTAGAAGTACTAAATGAAAATGATCACTCACCAGTCATTGAAGTCAAGAGCGAAGGACTAAAGGGAACTCTTAGTGCTGGAGCCCATTGTATAGCACTGGACCACATGTGCGAACCGCATAGGGAGAACCGTACCGTCTGCGGTCTAAATCTTGGGCCGTCGATTACTGTTTCGGTCCCAGCGGGCAGGGACCGGACACGAACCAAGACCCGACACAGTTTTTAATCGTTGAAGTCGTCCCGTCATTTTCTTGCATTTATAGGCAGGATTATACATTATTATAAATTACCTTTACGTAGGTGCTCAGAAACAATTATATACCTAGATTACTACGAGAAATATATTAAGAATCAATATTAAATCACTTGTATATAAAATGAAAGTATCCATTCGATGTTTAATATATATAAATATATAGAAGCAAAAGAAAAGACAAAAAATAAATATTTTTTAGTATATTTTAATTTTGAATTTGATCACCTCTCATAATGAATATTAAATGTAATAATTTTTGCTGTAATTTCTCTTTCATTTATAACATTAAAGAATTAATTAAAAACTCATCTTCAATTTTGTTGTAAAGACTAATTTTGACAATATTTATGACTGAAAATATTAATCCTATGACTGTGGTAAAAATTGAAAGATTAAACGCAAATACAACAACTTGTAAAACAAGTCGGTAGACCGTTGCTTTTTCTAGTGCTTACCAATTATTGGCACAAGTTATAAGTATTTGACAATCCTAGTTTAAATGTTAAACTGCATTATGCTCATAATGTTAAAGTTATGTTTTTTAATTGTTTCTTTTTATGACCCGTAAAGTTTGACAAATAAAACTTATTTATCAACAATAAATATCATCGATTAAAGTGTAAAGTGGACCAAATTCGTACCAGACCACTTTCTTAGAGGCCGTATAGGATTACATTTGTTCTTGTACTATGTTAAATAGAACCCTGCAAAAATGAAAAAAGAACATCATCTTTAAATCCAACTCAAATCACGAAATTAACATGTGTTTGAAATGTTTGGACACATAGTAGTTTGTGCTGGACCACTATTTTATGGGCCCTATAAGACTACATTTGTTCGTGTACTATGTTAAATAAAACCTTTTAATTTAACAGAGTTTCAAGTTACCAGAGTATGTCTATCTTTAAATCCAACTCAATCACGAAATTACCAAGTGGACACATATTAGCCTATTAATATATAATATATAAAACTATATGTTATAAAATTATGGGGGTTATTAAAGCCTATATATTGGGTGAGGCCTTGACGTTTAATGTGATATATTATTGACAAGTGTTCGATCCATATTCCATCAGGGTCCAGAGCTTGTTGTGATTTAAAGCATCCGTATGAGATATGAAAGTGTAAGTAGATATAGAGTGATCAAAGTGTTTGGCTACTCGGAAAAGGTCACCAAATTGTTTCCACAAATGACTCCCCCTCCCAACTTTGGCCCCGTGATTTTGATCATTTTAAATCCAATAAAACTCTACTTTGTTTGTTTCTCTCTTTGTGGTAGTTTGAGTATGCAATTTGGCATTAACAAAAATGGTGAGATTGATGGCAATAATATCAATGATGACACATATAGCATATAGGACACCTAGGAGACATCATGAGAAAAGTTCGTCTTTATTGGATTACTCCCATAACAATTTAGGTTTCCTAAATCTATTGTTTGTATGCTTGCTTTTCATATTCATGACACCCTTTACGAGATATACCCAAAATCATGTGTTGGATTGAAATTTAATAATGTTACACAATTAGAATAGTTCTTCCCTTCTCACACACTCCCCCAAAAAAACCCTAAAGTTTTAATTTGTTTACTCTATTTGAAACTCAAGGAACATGTGAATTACACCAAAAAAAGAGTTATCTCAGTCCATTTTAGGGTTCGCAATCTGTATCGTTATTATATATGGTTCGAGTCGATTTGCCTGACTCATTAATCTTTTAAGGGTCTGCTCAAAAATTAAAGGCAAAAAAGTTTAAATTACACTCGCAGATCACGAACCAAGTAGTAGGCTCACATTCCAGTGATGTTTATTTCTCTCAATTGACACACAATTTGTAATCATTCTTATAAATTTTCAAAAGTGACAATTGACTCTATTAGTTTACATAATATTTTCAGTTTTCCCTCTACGTGAGCATTTTATGTTAACTTGGACCGAAAATGCATCACATGACCCACATGTGACTGAAATTGTCCATTATACTCCTTATTAAATGTGGATCGTTGGCCATTGAGACTCATGACCAATGCCAAATTTAATTGGGGTTAGAAATGGGCACAGTTTACTACAGTAATTTTTTAGATAATACATAAGTACTTATAAAATTATCGATTTAATATTTGATTAAATTTGTAAAAATTCAAATATAATAATTTGAACTTTTTTTTTTTTTTAAAATAGTGATAGTATCAATAAAATTGACTCAAAATGACATGAGTGTGGAACAGGACCACCTGGTCAAAATCAAAATGTAAATGAGGACAGGTTCCGACCAAATTATCTCAGCTTTCCAATCACTGGGCCATTATAAATCAGACCTGGTCAAAGTTAAGCCCATTTGCGTCTTAATTGTAACTCGGCCGTTATCCAACAGCAGCCCGAATCTTTGCCCATGCAGGGCTATTTTAGCCCATTAATCTTGTATAAAATTAAGGATTAAATACCTAATTACTTTGTAGGGTTTCACTTATTTATTTTTTCCTCTTTAGGATTTGATTTTTATCACAATAGGTCATTGTGGTTTTGATAAAGACCAAATTGATCATTCCATCAATTGACCGTTAGTTGACTTAACGGAAAGATACGTGGACTAATTAAATCTTTTAACGTGTCATGTAATTAATTTTTTATTTTTATTTAAAAAAATAAAAATATTTTTTTTTCAAAAAAGAAAAAGAAAAAGAAAGAAACCAAAAAAAAAAAAATTGGGAGTGGCCGAAACCACCCCCAGATATGATCATCATACCCTCATTTCCACCCTGTATATGAATTAATTAATTCATCTCAAAATGAAGCTCGATGGGGTATGCCCTTTCTTCTCCAAGCATTGTGGTTGTTGAAAATCGGAGGAATTTGCGGGTGAAAAGCGTGAAATGTTTATAGTGGCCAACAGATGAAATTGCAGGGCTATCCATGAAAATGTACATCCTCTGAATCTTCTTAGGGGTGGATGACTCATCTGATTCTGACCCACCATAGAACCCGTCCCTAGTGTGCAATGACAAGGGGGAAGGGCACTTTAGTCATCAAAAGAGGAAGAAGAAATAAGAAGAATCGAGAAATAAGAGAAGAGGGCATACCCCGAGCCACCCCCTTGGAGCCAAGCGGGTGGCTTACCCATCGCAGCCGCCCCCAATTTTTTTTTCTTTTTAAAAAAATATAGATTTTTTAAAAAAATTAAAAAAATTACATGACACGTGACAAGATTTAATTAGTTCATATGTCTTTCCGTTAAGTCAATTAACGGTCAATGGATGGAAGGACCAATTTGGTCCTTTATCAAAACCACAATGATCTCTTGTGATAAAAATCAAACCTTAGGGAAGAAAAAATAAAGAAGTGAAACCCTATGAAGTAATTAGGTATTTAACCCTAAAATTAATTACTGAAATTATTAGATAAACTCAACTCAACTCAACTCCTATAGACTTATATAACTCTATTTTTATTTTATTTTTTATGGTGTTATTTTAATTTTTTAATGAGAACATCTTAAATGCTTTAAAAATATAAAGAAATTATCTTCCTAAAATGATTTAGATATAGCTTGAATTATTGTTATTGTAAGTCTTGATTTAGATATATGTATTTTTGTGTGTACTTGAGTTTGCTTGTATGTATGGATGGATCAAGGATGGAACTATCTTTGGATTTGAGGGGGACTAAAGGCCATTTGGAGGAGGGACCATTTAGCAAAAAATACCTTAATTTTTTTTTTCTTGTCATTTGGGGAGGCCCTTGCTCCCTGCCAGTACCTCCAGTTTCGTCTTTGTATGTATGTGTGTGCGTGCGTACATAGTGAATTGATGATATACATACATATAAACTCGATATTGAATTTTTTAAGATCAAAGTTAATTTAATTTACTCAAATTATCAAGTCTTTATAATAATTAGTTAACTAATTACTAGTATGGATTTAAAAACAAAAAACAAAAAACAAAACAAAATGAATAAGTTAATCGAGATTATCATACTATTGGGCTCGATGATAAGCTCAAGCTCAAGCTCAACTCATGTTTGAATTAAAATTAGAGTTAAATACTTTATTAGTACCAGAGTTTGCAGATATTTATTTTTTCCCACCTAGGTTCAAATTCTATCATAAATGGTACATGAATTACGGAAAAATACTAACTTAGTTTCTCTGTTAGGTTCTGTCACACGTATCATCATACAGAAATGACACATGTCCTAAAAAATAATAAAAATCTAACCTTAAAAAACAAAAAATGAAAAACTCATGAGGTGGCTAACCACCCCCATTTTGGTGGGGGGTGGCCAAACTACCCTCAATGGTCAAAAGGTCTAGGGGTGGTCTCGGGTGACTGAACCACTCTCGATGACTAAAAAGACAATAGGAAACACTGAGTAGTTTACCCTAAACTTTAAGATAAAGACAATGAGAGAACAATGAAGCAAATAAACCTCCCGCTTGATTTTGGCTTTTAACTTTTGTTTTAAACAATGAAGTGACAATCTTAGAGTGTGGAGCCATTTTTGGAGTTACAGTAATATATATAACCTATAGTTTCAAAAGCATTATAATCAAACACACAAATTATGCAAAGATTATACTCATTGTTTTTAGTCATGGAGCGTGAGGCACGTTAAAAAGGGGATTGCAAATATGGCGGCGCACAAATTAGTTAAGCGGGAAATTCATCAATTATTAGACCAAATTTAAATAAAAGAATATCCCGCTTATATATATTGCTGTCTTAGCTGTATTAGGGACCTACTTGGACATTGAAAAAAACAAAAAAAGTTGACAAATCCACAAAGAAACGACTTTTTCATTGATTTTTTTGTTTTTTTTTAAATACATTTCTTTCGCATCAATTAAAAAATGAAAATCTGAAGGGAAAAAAAAAGAAAACGAAAAAGATAAATCGAGGCACTAATCTCGATCTTCGTCTAAATTTCAAACGAAGGTTTATGATGGTGACTTATATGTCATTTATACTTTATTTTTAACATAATTGCCATTTTTACACTTATCACCTAAAAAAAAAAAATCTTAAGGAAGTTAAATATAAATTGGGTTTTTTTTTGTTTCCAAAGTTTTTCTCCCTCAAGTAGTCAAGTTGGAGGTAAATAGTCTAAAGGCAATGGGGAAACAACAAAAGCAGAGAAACTCAGAAGTTGGCAGCCTGATTGTTGCCTTTGTACTCTTGTCTTGAACAGTGAAATGACAATCTCTGGAGTGTAGAAGATAGAACCATTTTTGGATTTGGAAGTACTTCCCATCACAACTTTGATAATAAATATGATGAATAATTGGAAGTTGGTGATAGATTCATCATAATTGATTACCTATATTATTAATTTGTTCATCTTTCTCCTCCTATGTAAATTTCCTTAATCTCAATAATTTAATTTTAACTTTACTTTTTGTTAAGATTTTTTTTTGTTTTTTAAATCCAAATTGGAGTTGTATGATTATGTAACCGTTACCATGTTGAAATATTAATAGTTTATATTTGAAGAGAAAATGAACCAACTTACAGCTTTTCCAATGGCAAAAAACAGACACATTTCTTTTGTTTAATAATACTTTTTCTTTCTTATTTTTGTTTTCTCTTTTCAAAAAACAATTAACCAAAACTCAAAACATTAAAAATAATAATACTTAAAAAAAAAAACACAATGAGAGACTTATGATACCAGAAACAGACATAAATCATAAAGAAAAGTGAGATGAGACAGCAACACGTCAATAATTTTCACCCAAAGTTGATCGGCTTGTCGTGTATAGTCCACCATATAAAACTTTAGTCTTTTTTTTTAATTTTTATTGGAACTTTAGTCATATCTAACCTTATTACTTGCCCCGTAATAAAAGTGATAAGTGTTATGCATCTTTCTTTCTTTCTTTCCTTTTTTTTTTTTTTTTTTTCTGTTTTTTCAAAAATTAGTTTTTAAATAATGTGTCATTGTTTCATGAGATTTATTATTATCAGCATTTTTGCACAAGAGTAGAATTCAAATTAACAACATTAACTTTATTATGCGTAATTTCAATCGATTGAGTTATTCTTGGGGACAACACTTGTCACTTATTATAATAGTTTGAAAGAAATTTGGAATAAATTTGTGTCTTCTATAATATATATGATCCACTTATCCTAAATTTTATATTCTCACAATCAATGCTTTTCACTTAAGGTTATAGACTTATAGTCGAGCTACTGTAGAGTCGAGTCATATTTAAATTTGTTGTTATTTTTTTTATTTTTTATTTTTTAATACAAGTCGAGTTCGAACTTATTATTGGATTATATAATTTGTTTAAACTCTATTCATTTATTTTTCGAACAAGCTTGAAAAAAGAAAAAGAAAAAGAAAAAAATAACTCAATTAACTTTATTAATTCCATCACCATATACAAATTAAATGCTGTTTGTTTTTTGTAAATTCATACCAATTATTAATTATTTATCCTATAATATGTATATATATTCATCACGTACACATATATACATACACACAAACCCATTCATATATACACAAATATATTCTTTTTGTTTTGATACGTCCAATAGGCAGAAAGTGAAAGATTTGAATCAGAATATTCGCTTATAAGGCGCGATGATACCGATTAAACTACTACGACTCAAAATACACTTATATCTATATCAAGACTCACATTACAATAAGTCAAGGTATATTTATTACATTACAAAGAGAATTTATTTTTATCTTTTTAAATGCTTTAACATGTTTTCATTACAATGTTTAAAATAATATTATAAAAATAATAAAATTAAAGTTATATGAGCAGGTACGAGAGTCCGGCCGAGTTTATTTGAGTTTGGCTCGTTTAATAAACCAACCTAAATTTTTTGTTCAAGCTCCATTTATTTAAAATCTATTATATTAAAATAAAAAAGTGACTCGAAAAACTCCATATGCGGCAATAACAATTCGTGTTTAAACATATATGAAAATGAAAATGGTTGAGGTCCATCAATGTTGATGATCCCCATCCACATATTTATATATAAATATATAAATAAAAAAATAAAAAAAAGATTTGGTAGATATGGTCATAAATTAGATCAAGTTGCAAAAAGTAAAATATTCTGAGTTCGGACCACAAAATAGAATAAAGATATTATTAGAATCAAACATATTAAAGAAGCATGAGAAAGGATAGGAGAATGTCCACCTCAGGTGGGCCTCACGGAGGTGTGCGGTCCACGTGATCAGGGCCCATTAACCCATTTGCAGTATTTCACTTCACTGTACAACTGACCCATCCATATCAGAGACAGAAACAGACCTTTGACACCATTCGGTAGGGGGGACAACTTTCCATCTCACCTACGGCCCTGCTTCCTTTCTTACTTCACCGCCCATGGGTAAATTTTTTTGATAAAATTTTTAATTTCATTATTTTTAATTATTTTTTAAAAAATATTTTAATAATTTTTAATGACAAAATCTATTATATTTTTTGAAGTTAAAAGCGTTTTTTAACTTAAAAACTTTATTTCTCAAACGCAATCTCAAATATGGTACAAGAGCACTAGTATAGACTATATAGTTTTAGATGAAAAAATAATTGAAGTATGTCTTAAATGGTAAAAACTATAAATGATTTAAGGTAGATTTTAACACCAAGTATCGTTGAGTATAGGAACTGGGATGTGGCTATTGATTCCATCAATAGATGTATTAGAGTTGGGACCATAGTGAGAGACTACGTTAGTGCAACTTGAAGCTAGACTATTAGTGTTGTTCAAGAACCTGTGATGGCAAAAGCGATGGTTGCTTCACGTACTGTGAAGTTTAGTCTTGATGTGGGCTTGCAGAGCGTTATTTTGGAAGGTGACTCTTTGCAGGCCGTCAATGCTCTTAAAGAAGAGGAATTGAATTGGAGCAAATACGGACAAATTGTGAAAGATTAGAGAAGTGTTAAAAGACCCTTTATAATTGCCATATTTGTCATATCAAAAAGGAAACTAATTTTACTGTACATGGGCTGACAAAGGTCGGGGTAAAACAAATCATGCCTAGATAAAAGAAATTCTTTATTGTATTTGTGATTTTGTTTTTATGATCTTGTTGTTTAGAGCTCTTATACTCTAGACTTTTTATGAATGAATGAAGAATGAAATTTTTTTTTTTTTTTTCAAAAAAAAAAGTACAGAAAAATTCAAAGAAGAGAAAAGAGAAACTTGTATAGTCCAATATGCATGTTTGTCAATCAATTGTAATTAAGAGGCACTTATTGTTTAGCACTATTTAAAAAAAAAAAACAATCAACATCAAAACATTATAATTTTTTAAAATTTTTTTCATATAAAAAATTTAAAATTTTATATCATACCAATCATTTTCTAGTGCAGTAACAAAGACAAAGCCATTTGCCAAACAATCCATCCTTGTGATTGTAAAGGCTGCGTAATCTTTTGTACAACTTCTTTTTATTTGTCAAAATCACAATGACACGAAATATAAATCTCTACAGCTATATGATATGATAAGACTGAAATTGATTTTCAAGAAAAAGAGGTTATTTGTTTAATTAAATAACCAAAGAAAGTAGATGAACATTCTTTCTGCCTAGCTATAAAGTCATGAAAACACCAGTTGAACCATGAAAATCTATTTTCTTGACAATAAAGATAATTATTATAAGAAAATGAATATGGTTTTGCCTCAAAAATAAAGAGAAAAGTGGAAAAATAAAAAAGAGAAAAAAAAGATAGAGGGAAATTGGCGGATATTGTGGAATTAAATTTCAGTGTCAGTGGCAAAAATATAATTTTGTCGAATATAGTAAGAACAGAAGCTGCATTGATGATGATACCAACTAGAGTAGAGTACAAGTAGGTGGATAGGGCACCCTATCCTGAATAGTTCAATGAACATCCTTGAAATATTACAATCTATCAATTCAAAACAATGAGTGAAATGGAAGAAAATATTGAAATTTGAGATAGGGAGAAAAATGAAGATAAGATTGAGAAAGAAATATCAGAAAGAATGAAGGGTTCAGCTTAAGACGTCTATATTTATCATTAAAAAAAATTAGGTATGCACATGACGAGATGCTTAACTTATTGAAATTGAACTCAAATGTTTAAAGTTTTCTTCTACTATCATTTTTTGGTGTGCAAAATATATGGCTAATAAAACCAAAACTTGATTATGAACTTAGATAAATGTTTGGAATACTACAACTCTTACTGCAATCTCCTTATAAACTGATGACATGACAGATTATAACCGATAGAATGAAACAAATTATGTCCCAGAGATTAAGATATGATCATGATAATATGGCCAATATTAATGTAATGAGATATTTTGCTATTCTTGGGTGCAAAAAAATGCATAAAGAAGCAATAATGCTTCCTACTAAAAAGCAGAAAAACAAAGAGACTGATAATAATAATAGATTGACAAAGTGATGATAGAATCATGCTGAAATTTGAAACCTAAGGCAAAATGAAAGAAGGTGGAGATAGCGATCACAAAGATTACGGTGGTTCAACATTAAAGATTTACGCCCACTATACACGATAGTATGAGACCTAAATAGTTACATTTTTATTATGAACTTAGATGATAACTCAATTCAATGAACCCATATTTATAATTGAATTTACACTATCTGAAAATAGAAAGTTGGCTATCTATTTATGATATTATGATATCATATCAATATAATTGATGAATTAAACTTTGGTCAGGACGCTCCATAAAAGTAGTGTTTTACAACCCCCAATCATAGATGTCACGTCAGCAAAAAGTAAAAAATTGTACTAAAATAACATAAGCCCAAATACACCAGATTTTTTTCCTTCTTTTCTTTTCTCTCCATGTGACACCAGATTCCTTCCATTTCTTTTTTTTTGGAGGTCTTTTTCTTCCTTCTTTTTCTTTTCTCTCCACGACACCTTCTTCTTCCTTCTCTCATTTTTTTTTTCTTTCTTTTTCTTCAAGCTGCAATAGGATGGCCATGGAGTCTTTTTTTTTTTTCTTTTCTTCTTCCTTCTCTCGTGAGTCATCTTTTCAGGCGATTTTCCGGTGTGGGGCCATATTTTTTCAGCCTTTAGGGTAATAAAATCCCTAAATGGTTAACTTTTCCCTCTAGGTTTTAGATTTGAATCCAAAAACAAGTTTTGAGGCATAAAAAATGAGGTTTGAGGCATTAGAAATGGATTTTAGGCATTAAATCGAGTTTTGAGGCAGATTTTGATGGGTCATGCGGGTTTGGAGTCGGGTCACGACCAGCAAGAGGCTAGACAGCCTAGACCCATTGCTGGTGTGGGTCTTAGTCTTTCTTGGCTGTGGGTCTCCGGTGGTTGCATGGGGGTTTGGGTATTTCTCATTTTGATTTGGTGTGGGTGAACTTATTTTATTTTTTGCACTTGATGAGGTGTCATGTGGGGATTGGGCGCTGTAAAATGGAGGGTTTGCACCACGACCGGACCATAGGGGCTCTCATAATTGATTGCTATAATCCCATAATTAACTACTCCTAACTGTTACTCCCTTGACTTTATCTAGGTAGAATAATGTTACATATCACATTTTTATTTTTTAATATTGATGTGACCAACCTAACTAACTATTGATTTTTTATTTTTGTTTTTAAACAAGAATTGGTTTAGAGTACGGTCAGTTTGCCATATCAACATTATGGAACAATTCTAGGATTTTTTTTTAAAAAAAAGAAAAAAGAAAGAAAGAAATAAAGAGAAGAGATTTCTAGCATTACTCAATATAATAAATCCAGGGGTGGAGCTAGAGCCTTTTGCCTTTCAAAATTAAAGATTTTTATAGAATAAACCTTTAAAATAATGTTTCACCCACCTAAAATCTTTTAGTTTTAATTTTGGCCTTCTAGTTCCGTAATCATGTTTCAATAAAGGAAATATGGGTATTTAAGTCATTAATTCACCATTGATTTTTCTGGTGCTTACCAACCATTGCCCATTGGCACAATTCATAAGTATTTGACAATTCTTAAAAGTCTAAATGTTAAACTATACTATACTTAGAATGTTGAGGTTCTATTTTTATGATTAGTAAAGTTTGACAGATAAAACTTATTTATCAACAATAAATATCATCGATTATAGTGTAAAGTCAACCAAATTCATGCCGGACCCCTTGTTTTTAGGCTGTATAGGACTACCTTTATTCTTGTACAATGTTAAATAGAACCTTTCAAAGGTGGGAGAAGAACATGGCATGCCCATCTTTAAATCCAACTCAATCACGAAATTAACATATGTTTGAAACGTTCGGACACATAGTAGTTCGTGTTGAACCACTATTTTACAGGCCGTAAAGGACTACCTTTGTTCATGCACCATGTTAAATAGAACCTTTCGAAAGTGGGAGGAAAACATGACATGCCCATCTTTAAATCCAACTCAATCGTGAAATTAACATGTGTTCGAAACGTTTGGACACATAATAACAAAAGATAAAGATTTAAAAGTAATGCTACTCTTTATGTTCAGTTTACACTAGTTGATATGAGATGGATTAAGTGTTTTTTATTATTATTTTATTTTTATAGGTTTTTTTTTTTTTTCAAGTGATTGAAATGAAAATACACTAATCAGCCTATATAAACAAGAAACAAAAACATATACAGATACAACTGAAAGATAACATATACGTCCCGTCAAAACAAGGCCACAAAAAGTTTATCAATGGAATCTTTACCACTGTCTAGTGCAAGGAGGAACATTACTCAAGATTCAAGATTTAAATGTCAGTATTTATTTTTTTTTTTTGAATTGTAAATGTCTGTACTTCATTATGATTAAATTACAACGAAAATTTCATGATCTGGCAAACATTTATGGGTTCATCTATGGTAGGTGGTGATTCCCTCATTAATAGCTTAGGAGAAAAGAAGAAGAAGAAAACAAAAATGATTGCGTCATTAAAGCTGTTCGTATGGTACTTCCTTCTGTTAGTAATTATGAAAAATCGGTTGGGACTACACTTAATAAAACGGAAATTACTAGTTCGAATCCCCATTTTTCCTCTTGTGACGGACATGTCAAAATAAAACAAAAAACTATGGCAAATATCCTTTGCTTCAATATATAGTAATATTTCATAATTATATTGATATAAATATTTTTATTTATGAGTTGATTGTAACCAAATATTGAGATTATAATCAAATCAAAAGAATTTGATTGTTAGTCTATAAAAAGGAATCTTTGTATCGTAAATAAATCAAGTTAATGAGTACAATATAACCTTTAAGGATATTCCGAATGCTGGATGTAAGGTATATTATAACATATAGCAGTTCAAAGAAAATGCACACTTTTTTCTTGAATAATATTGAACATTTTGACATAATTTATTCACCGGTCACAAATTTTTAGAGCTATAGAAAGAAAAGAGCAATAAAGAAGGAAACATCGATCCACATACGTAGTTGAACAAGGCACACAGAACTACAGAAGCCCATACCAATGATACCATAACATGGCCACATGGGCATGCATGGACTAGTTCCACAAACAACAACAAGCGGCAAAAAAACATCGGTTGATACTTGATATGATATTAATTATCTGGCAAAAAGCTGGTGCATCAGACGGCCAGATGTCGTCCAATTCAATGGGTCCACCAGATAGTGACCCTTGCTGGAAGCCCAAGGCAGCCCTTAGGTAAAGTTGGGTCCTACTTAGACAAAAAAAGGAGAAGGAGCGCTTCGATTTGGCAAACAGGAAGACAACAGCAGTGGAGCCCAGGGCCCGATAAGGACCCAACATCGAGCTAAATTCTATGGAGCAATTGCGTTTGGGTCAACACATCAAGTGGTTAAAAACTTTCAATCAAAATATGGGACCACTGAGAAGGAAGGGGGAGAGTAAGGGGCCCGTGGGCTTGATGACGTTTTCAAGGGGGCCCAATAATTAATTATTAGCATCTTCTGATTGTACAAACAAAGGCAAGCTGCTGTCATGCTGCCTACAGTATGTCGGTCTGCCAAGCTGTCGGGTAGAGGATACTGTGGGTGAGATAAAGTGGGTCCACATTTGATGCCCCAAGTAATTTTCAGGTTCAGTAATTTAGAAATATCAATGTTTTATTCTACCATTATTCAACAATGCCAACTAATTTTCGAATTAAAAAAAATATTTAGAATTAGTTAAAACTAGCGCATCAAATAAAAATATAATTTATAACATTATAAATGTAAAAACTCTCAAAAAATAAAATTGGTAACTTACCAACTGATAAGGATTTATAGCAATTATTTTGTTTGAATTATTAGCAATTTGAACAAAGCTCACCACCCAAATATGTGGTTATTAGAGTATTTCCAGCAGTGTAACTAAAATGAAAAAAAATAGTTTTATTTAGTTATTTTGGTCATTTTTTTTGCCCCAACAAAATAGCTTAAGATAAACAATTATACCTTAACTGCTACAGCAAATAGCTATTTGTAGTTATTCACTGTAGCACACTAGATTGAATTTTAATATAATATAATATTAATTTTTCCTTTTAATTAAGTATTGGTAATAATATAATAAAAAAAAAGAGAAATAATATTTTAAAGCAATTAGCTAATAGAATAGAGAATCTGTTGAAGTTGGCATTAAAAAATGGGTAGCTAAAATAAAGAATTGTAATTTTTTACTAGTTATAATAGCTATTATTGCTGGAGATGCTCTTAGACAATTCAAAATTTATTTGGACATGTAGATTTCATATAGACTTTTTCACATTATATGCCTAAATTGTTAACAATTCAGATAAATAATTATTGAGGGAAACTTCAAAAAGCCCCATAAACTTTCACCCTTTTTGAAATACCCCTAAACTTAAAAAAAAATTTCAATTTACCCTCCTAAACTTTCAATTGCTTCCAATTTAGATATCTCCGTCAGATTTTAAACATTAAATGACGTTTATATCCTTAACTTTTGTATAAAATTTTAACTTCCAAAACGTTTTTATTTTTATTTTTTTTAAAAAATGAAAATCTTGGATATTTTGATCTTTTTTAAATTTTAACGGTTAAAATTGATGGAAGAGTCCAAATTGAGAGCAATTAAAAGTTCATAAGGGTAAATTGAGAGTTTTTAAAGTTTAAGAAGAATATTTCAAAAAGGGCGATAGTTCGGGAGACTTTATGAAGTTTTTCCTAATTATTGTGATCACAATCTGTATTTAGGAACATATGCAAACGTTAGCAAGCCCATCACAACCCCATTTGTGCTACCAAAATCCAGACGCCCCAGCCCAACCCGAGCATATTTATCTCGGGCCAAATCAGGCTTGGCAAGTGGCAACTGCCTGGAAGTGGGAGCCCAGGAAACTCATCTTGGGCCAAACCAGCTCCACGGGCCATCTGTTTATAGCGACAGCCTATCTTTTATATATGTGATGCTCCGGTTATGTTAAACCAAATGTACAATAAACAGAGGGCTTACTTGAGATGAATTACCAAGTGTCACCCTTCACCATTTCGTACGATTAACACTAAGAGTTGACCTGCATCGAATTTATTCACCAATAAGGTGGCTGTTTGTATGGTGTGTACTTGCAGACGGAGAAGGGAGAAGAGAGAAGAGCCGAATTGGGGCTCAGATTTTCAATTACCTCTTCAGATGTGCTATCCACCATAGCATGAAACACATCCTTTAGAAATATTCCATCAAGTATGAGGAACAACTTAATAGAACAAACATTAATCAACTATATAATGCGTTAAGCTAAATGCACTAAGGTGATGCATGACACGTGGCCATTCCATTGGGCTACTTCCAATACAAGTACAGCATTTCCTTATATCCAGAAGTCAGGCTACAAGGATTCCCACAAATCTGAGTCAATTGAAGAACTTCGGATATAAAAAAAAATAGGGTACGGATAAAAAACCATCAGAAGAGATTGAATGATATTCATTCTAACTAACGAATACTACATATCTAAACCGGTGCTAGAATTCATTTCTTCATATTGAACAAATGTCAGATACAAACTTACAATGAGTGGCTACCATACGGCTCAAACAGCGGATAATTAAAACAAATGCTCGGTATCATCTGCATCAGCTAAATATTCAAAAGCAGATAATGCAAGCCTGCAAAATTTAAATTAATCATCAGCATGCACGCACCGGCATGCGCGTGTAAGAGAGAGAGAGAGCAAAAAAAAAAGATGAAAAATTCAGTAAAAATGCTTTATGTAAAATTTGAGAACAATCATGGAGTATCTTAAAGAGAGAGAGAGAATCATGGGATATTTGAGACCCCAAATGTGCAAAGACACCAGATCTACAATTTATTTAGTAAATGAGAAATTGCCAGCGATATGGAAATATAAAACAATCTACTATTCAAACTTCAAATGTCCCTAAAGTAGACATTCTGTGCCTCCCCACCAGCAACCTTGTAACATGGAAAGTCTCTTTATAAAGAAAGGAAAACAAACTAAATATATTAATTATTACAGACAAGCTTCAGAACAAGAAGAATTTACGTAGTGTACTTTCCCAAGATATTACTTTCCTAAACATTTGCCAGATACCTTGTTCTCCAAATTTTTAAGGATCAGTTGAAACCTAGAGCAATCTACTAATAATTGGGCTTGCTTCTTTTCTTTTCTTTTCTTTTTGTCTTCTTTCCTTTTGTTTTAAAGGTGGAATTAGGCCTGGACCTTCAGCAGGCATATTACAATTCTCTCATGACATAAAGAAAAATGTTCTTTTTCATATTGTTTACCTGTGCATGTAAGCATTATTCTCTTTTTTGGCCTAGCCTCTAAAGTGAAGCAATAAAGAAAGCAAACAAAAAGAAACAGGTAAAAACATCAACTGCATATAACAGTTTTCTTTCTTTAATAAAGTTTTCTTTTTGGTAAAAGATTTAACAGTTTAAGTTTCTGAAATATATGGTTTAGACCCTAAGAGATCAAAACTGATTGAGTCCCTTTTACCTTTTTATTTAGAGAAAATGTAGATAAAAGAAGCAAAGTAACCTCGCTCTTTAATCTCCTAATATGACATAACTTTATTAATTATTATCCATGATTGCAGGATTATTTTACTGCCAGGCGGAAAAAAAAAATCAATTGCCTGGTTAACTTTATTTTATCTACATGAGCAATTAGGCAGCAACAGTTTTAAACCCAAACAGACAGGGAAAACCTCAACTAGGAAAAATGACACATATAAAGCAACAATTAACGTACACTCTAGTTCAAAATATAATGTACTAAGCATAAAACAACCTGCCAGTGACTATGGCAAACACCACTAAGTAGAAACCAAGCTTGATCAACCGAAACTTCTTCTCAGCACTAAGAAATCTGAATGCTTCGGTGACATCAAAAAGATGCTGCCGTTTCAAAAACCTGAATCATTGCACTAGACTGGTCATGACAAGAAATAATGTTCCAGTTCAACCACAAAAATACATAAAGGGGCAAGCCTAAATTAAAACCGTTAGCGAAAGGTAACCCCTTTTTTAGAGGTTCCAGAAAACCACTGAGCACCGTCACTTTTTTGTTTTTGTTTTTGTTTTTTCTTTTTTATTGGTAAGCTAACATGCACCTACTGGTTCTCAAATCCATGACCACTTCCCTCCAAGAACAGGAAGAGCAGGTGCCATTTGGGTTAAAGCTCAATGGGCCCAATTTCTAGTTTTCTCTCAACAAATTATTTTCTAGGGAAAACCAGAATATTGGAGGAGATTAAGTCCTTATTCTTCACAACTTTGTGACTTTGGACAGTAGCTTATATTTCTTCTGTGACAATCAGTTAAAGTGATTTCTTTATTATTTTTGCTCCTTCTGGCTAGTGATTTCTTTATTATGTTTTCTCCTTCTAGCTAGTTTCTTCCTTTTGTATACTTCCTCTGTACCTAGGGGTGCCTTATACTTTTAATGATATGTGCCTATTACTTCTGTATCTAAATAACATTTGTAAAGCCCTCACTTCTGAAATTTAAGGAGAAATTGGCCAATACATTTCAAGCGCATTCTGAAAGGAAAAATGTTGCAGGGATCTTAGTCAAAAATAAGTTTCAATCTATACTTTATACAATCTCCTTTTAAAATTCTATGCCTTTCCTTTAGTAGGTAAGCTCTTTAGATGGCACCTGGCTGCAACAGAATATCTAGGAGAGATTCACCTTTGCTATCTCAAAAAAAAGTTTAACAATGCCTTCTCACTATTCCGACCTTATTAAGCCTAGTAAAGCCATTCACTAGAGCATCTAGCAGCAATGTTCTCTATTTTAGAGATCAAAAAGTACATTTTCTTTGATGGCAGGGTTTATAGCTTTGACTTGGAGGACCTATTGAGGGCCTCAGCAGAGGTGTTGGGAGAGAGAGAGTGAACAAAAAAAAAGGAAGACAATGCTACAATGTATCCTTAAAACTAAAGAATCACTGTAGCATTACCTCAGTTTAAAGATTTGGAGAAAATCTGTTGGAGAGAGATTTTGGGGTCTTATTAGCTAAAATGTAAAAAAATTGATATTTTAGACAATCTATTGGAGATGCTCTTAGTAGAGAAGTAAGATGTGAAAAAATAACACCAACTGCATCAAAAGCATTACACAGTAAACATTGTGCTTTACATATTGTCCATGAATTATACTTACAGCATCACATGGTAGCAAGTAAGAGGAACTGTTATCAGAAACATGAACCAGTGCCATGTCACAAGGAAAATGGCGCAGAGTACTCCTTGCACAATGAACTCAGGGACAACAATGAGATTTATGCGGGATGCTGTGTCGTAAATGTTTATGTAGTCAGACTCCAAGTCCGTCAAGATCACAATCTACATAAATTCTTCACAGTTACTAGGCATTTCCAATTCTAGATAAAAACCATCAAGATGTTTATAAGCAGTCGGTAGCAGCATATGCGGAAAATACAATAAGAGAATATGCATTAAAGCTGTGTTGAATATTTGCAACTAAGAACTAAAGCAAGTAATCAAGGCAACTAAATTCTAGTTAGGTGAACTAAAAGAAGTCACAGTAAGCGCAAAAATTCTAGATAATGAGTAATAACCATACAGCAAATACTGCCACGAACATTAATTTATAGATGAAGGGTAAATCAAAATTGGTGCTATAGCAAATCCATACAAATTCAATAAAAATAGAAGTATAAAACAGGTTCAAGCATGAACAACTCACTCGCAAGCACTACTAAGCACAAACGGTTAAAGAAATCTCCAAAATCGGCATCAATGTTACATTGTTTGGTTGCTGAGAGAGCGTGAGAAAGTAGCCGAGGAAATACATTTTCAAAGCCCTATAATTTTCCTCCTCCACCCGAATCACTCCCGAAATCTCTAAATCGTGTTGATTATTAAGACTAGTCATCAGTCTCCGTGAAAAACTAAACACAAAACGCAGTGTCCAAAAACTATCTGCTTTCCCAAACTTTCTCGGCAACCAAACGAGAGAAAGAGATCAAGAAGCCCGTACAAATAGGGTTTTAGAGAGATTTGAAGTGAGAAATGGTATACCTCATACCTGATAAAAGGTGCATGCCATGAGAGCTAAGTCGATGAGAAAACTGATGGTCCACAAGATCAGCCCCATCTACAAGTTCGCAAATCGCTCACACCTGGAATTCTTTCGGAAAAGACGAATGGGAGTGTGAGAGAGAGAGGAAAATGGGGAGAGACTTTTGTTGCGAAAAACTGAGAGATGGATCGTGAGCGTAGGATTTCAAAAGCTACGGGTTTTGGCTCTCTTCCGCGGGTACTTGGTCTACATTTAACGAATAAGGAAATTCCTTTCATCACGTCATTTTTCTTTTCTATTTATGTATTTTCAATCTCTACGTATTTGTTATGGAAAAAAAATTTCAATCTTTAGCAGAAGAGTTTCTTTGTTATGGAAAAATAATAATAACAGATCAATAGAAATGATAAGTACAATTTATACTAATTTTATTAATATTTGTTTAGCTGTTATTTTGAATAGAAAACGTCGAATGTGACACATGCACCACTTTAGATTAAACCCTAAAAAGAAATTAGTACAAAGGTGGGATCAGGATCCCTTAATTTTTTTGTTCAAATTGAGTTTTTCAAAATTTCAAATTCTATATGTTCTTTACATCTAAACGACTAAATTTCAAAATCAAATTTTAAACCTATTTCGCTAAAATCTTAAAAAAAAGAAAGACATTCAATTGAATAAGTGAGGAACGTTCAAAAATAGAGGATGAAGTGACAATTTTGGATTGCCATCGATAAAACTGGTCCTTTGCTGCCATTCTCGGGTTATGCTCACTCCACTTCATTGCAAGAAAGGAAGGGGATGGTCTTGTAACTACTTGTATTTGTTGTGAGAGAGGTGGTTGTATGATCATCTTCACCATCTCACATTGAGGGTAAATTAATAATTTTAAAATAAATGAACTTAACTTCAACATTTTTGTATTCGGTTTGGTCGATTACAACCCTACCTTGAGCAATAAATAAAGTTTTTTTTTTTAGTAGAAAAAAATCCTATTGTAACGACTTATTACGGCGAGAAGGGTCGACATGACTAATATTTCTAGTTGGAAATCGCTTTCAGTAACCGAACCTTACCAAAATATGTTATTGGGACAACAATTTTCGCCAAACAACCTACAGAATTTGGGAAGGCGTGACGACGACGGTTCTCGCGTTTAGAAATAGCGCTCAAGTCGAGCCAACGTCGGATGGTGAATGCAGAGAGCAGAGACAACGATGCTGCGACCACCGAGCCATGGATGCAAAACTCCAACTCTCAGACCCAATCACTCAGCAAAGAAGACCGTCCCAAGGACCATCAAATCTTGCTCTTCCAAACAGGACCTTCGAGGCCAATCTGTTGCTGTAAGAGCTTCTCTCTCTTCTGTCTTTGAAGTAGAAAATTGAGTGACTGTGGCAGTATACATTCTACTATGTATTGTGTGAATTGTGAAGCGCTTGTATTGTATTTATATATACATATATGTGCATATGTAAATATGTTTCAATTAGCCTTTTTCCTGGGTGTGGTTGGGCATTTGAAGCATTGGGCAGTTGTAAGAAACAAGTTGGTTTAGTAGATAGGCCTTGTTGTGATAATGAAGTGATGAATTGATGAGATGATGAGTGGGTGACCCAGAAAAGGAGAAATAGAGAATGAGTAAGAAATGCATTTGTGACAAAACAAGAAATAGTTTTTACTAATAATATCAGGTTTAAATCAATAATATCGTCATACAATTGCAATAAGCAGGTTAGCTGCAAGATTAGCATGCAAAATCAACAAGATGGGGTTGGAACTATGTCAAACTAAAAGAGAAATGGACACTGCACACTTTTTTAATTGAAAGTAAAAAATAAAAAATAAATTATGAAATATTTCGATATAACCTTTTGATTTATGTCATGTGGTCCATGAAAGGTAGGCCCATTTTGCTTCATAGTACGTGCTGGCTGATGTTGTTTGATATGTGCGCCTGGGAAGTGATTACATTTACATTGCAGGTTGTTGGTCTGGGAAAATCTGGAAGAGCTGCGGTTAGGCTTGCTCTTGCAAGAGGTGCTTCAGTTCTAGCAATTGACCAGAATGAGAATTTGGGTCTGTTAGAGGTTAATCCATGTCTCCTTAAATATGTATTGTAATTCTCTTGAATTTATGCATAACCTAAAATCTTGTGTGTGTCTAGCTATATTTACAGACGCAAACACACACACAGACATCATAATTTTAATGGTACAACCGTACAATTGCTTGTTGGTTGCAGCAAGATCCTCTTTTTGAGAAGCATAGTGGTCTGAGAACAATCCTTGGAAACTTTGATAGACAGCTATTCAAGGATGTAGATATGGTGGTTGTTTCCCCTGGAGTTCCGCTTGAAAATTACGGTCTTTCCTCGTTGTTGGAAGCAGTAAGTCAATTTTAATAATTTACTCGAGAGATAAAAGAAGACATCATATTTCCTACACTTGAACAAGAAAATGGAAAATGCACTCCCTCCTCTCCACCCCTGGGCAAATAAAAATTGCTTTAAATAGTTATACCGTGACACACTTTTGTTACAGTTGTGCACATTGGTTTTCATTTAATAGATTTTGAACCCTGTTAATTATTTCATGACAATGCCGATCATGTAAGAAAATAATCAATGACACTGTTTCTTTTGAAAATTTCGATATGATTTAATTTACTTATGATGTCATTCTTACCGACTAGGCTAAACTCTCTGCCATGAACATTTTATTTTTTATTTTTTTTGAATAATTTTGTAATAATCATCTCTTATGCTTTAAAAATGCAGGGAAAGCTCGTGATGTCAGAGCTAGATTTTGCTGCAGAAGTTCTCCCAAAAAGTATCAAGATTTTAGCAGTGACTGGAACTAATGGAAAATCAACTGTTGTTACTTTCGCTGGACAGGTGTTCTATTATTTATTCTCTCTCACCAAGTCCCCCGTGCAGCTCCATACACACATGCATATATGCACATAGGTATTTACATGTATATCTATATGTTAGAAAATTATAACTTGAGGTAAATATTTCTTATTCTAACCAATAGCAACACAAATCAGAGCCCATTGCTGCTTACAAAGATATACTTCCTTTAGGAGCTGAAAAGAAAGAAAAAAGGAAAAAAGAGACAAAATGACAAATGAGAAAGATGCTAACTTTTTCTATAATTGGTCCAAAGAGTGAAGTGGCCACCAATTTTCAAAGCAGGCGTATGTTCACTATAATGGATGAATAAGCAGTGGCAGAGGTTAAAGATAACAGCTATTTATAAAATCACCTTAACTCTTGTTGGATCAATTAGTCAGTCATTTGTCAATAGATCTTACATATTCCTTTTAAAGCTATCCTGCAATTAAGAGAATTATTATTTGTTATTGCTAGAATACCTTCAGTTCCCTATTTTCGAAATTCATCCTGTTGCAATCTGTATTCATATATTCTTTCATTAATTTATGTTTGTTTGATCATTTGAAGTCAGATGCTTAAGCATTTTGGCATCGAGGCATTTGTTGGGGGAAACCTTGGCAGTCCACTCTCGGAGGCTGCATTCCATTCCTTAAAATCACCTTCTATGAAGCCGAACTTTCAAGTAAGTCTAATTGTGCAATTCATTTCTCTTACCATTTTTTTTTAATGATGTGATTATTTAGAGGCACCATTGGAAATTGTTTTTTATTTATGGATAAGAGACTTGGTCAGCCTTTTTTTTAATTTAATTTTATTTATTTTTTTTTTCAGGTTGCTGTTGTGGAGGTTAGCAGTTATCAAATGGAGATTCCCAACAAGTACTTTTGCCCTTCAGTGAGTTGGTTTGAATTAACAACTGCCCAAGCAACACTTACAATGCTCTCTCTTCCTCTCTCAATCTCTTCCCCCCAACACCCCTGTTGTTTTTGTATAGTTTTAAACGGGCATCTTTGCAGGTTTCCGTGGTGTTAAACCTGGCCCCTGATCATTTAGAGAGGCACAAGACAATGCAAAATTATGCAGGGACTAAGTGTCGTTTAGTTTCTCACATGACCGACACCAAACTGGGACTTCTATGTTTCGGTATGTAATTTGTCATTTCTCAAATAGACATATTGGCTCATATCATATGTAAACTTATTTCATACCTTTTCTTTTCTGTTTCAATAAGTTTAAATTTCTTTTAGATTATAGCAAAGTTATTGAGAATTAGAATAGATACAGGCATACAGCTTCAGCGTGAGGTGACACCATGTGGAAGTGTGATGATTTGGTTCAGTCCCCATAGAAGTTAATGGACATCCTCATGTAGTGTGCCCTTGAACTAAATATGAAAAGTGCTTATAATCCTCTTCTATACTGCTTTTGTACTTTGGTTGCACCCCCCTTGGCATCTCTAGATAAGTTTAGTACTTAAAAAGAAAAATACAGAAGTAATATGGGGCTTGATCAAGATTACCTAAACGATGACTTCGGAAAATAGAAGTGGGATTTATTTATTGAAACTGTTAAAGTAGTTTTATCTTATCATTTCTGTTGTTTAGCTTAGCTAGAAGTTATGATTATCTAGGAGTCTCAGTTAGCTTTATCTTTGTAATCTGATGTTAATCTCATAGTGTATTCCCTCTATAAATAATCAACAGAAGGTGTGGGTAAAATAACTTTAGAACCCAACATTTCTTTAATTTATTTTATTCCTTCTTTCAGAAACAAACCTTGTTTAAACTAAATACTAAACACAATTGTAAACTTTCTAAAATGATGCTGAAAGATGGACTTGTTTCATAAAATGAGCTGCGAGATTAATGGTTGAAAGCATCCCAGTGGACACGTGGGTTGAAGGTTGTAAGCAAGATCACAGGCACAGATGGGATAGGTTGGTTTCAACTTCAAGTTCCATAGAGGATGGAAGGACTAAATTGTAAAGGGTTGGTTTGAAAAGTTTTAAGCTTCTGCAAGCCAACATACATAAGCTTTCTTATGGGTTTTAAACACCTATTCACGATTATGAAGCATGACAATTGACTGCTACTACATAAGACTAAATCAATAAGCAAAGCTATAAATTAAACGACGTTCATTTTAGGGTGCTAAATTACTTATTTTCTACTTTTCCAAAAAAAAAAAAAAGAAGGCAAAGCTGGCAATTCTGAAAGTCATGAGTGTGTAAAAGTCTTATGTAGGGATGGTGAGGTTACTTTCAATTCAGTGTTAAACATTTATTTTCATGCCATTAATTTATATTTTAAGTTGAGATCTTAGTAGTCTTTATTTTGTTGTGCATATCATAGTTGGCTTATCTTTTAACTGCTGATATTACAATTCTTTTTAGGAAATCAGCACTTGAATGAAGCGATTAGGGAACATGTCAATGAATTTAATCTTGCTTGGATAGGAGCCTTTCCAGGTGTGAAAGTAAGAAAGTTTTCCCTTCTTTTATTGTTGGTAATATTTGTATTCTAAATACTCAGACCTCTTCAAATACCATATGTACAAGTTTCTAAACTATATACAGGATCCCAATAAAAAATGCCCTAACCTCAGGTAAATGTAGGGTAGAGTTTGGAAGATTAGTTGATTTTGGACTGTCTGGTTTTGCCATTGTATAGTAAGAGTCTACATTGCAGGGAAAATGACCATTTGGCTCAAAAGTCCAAATATTTGTGCTGAAGTTTTGGCATAAAAAATCTCATATTGGGGCATTTCACTGGCATTGTGTCATCTGATGTTTGAGAAGCAATGCTTAAATTTTTTTTTTCTAATGCAATTTTGCTTCATTACGTATTTTCCTTTTTTATTATTATTTTTTTAATTTTTTATAGTATATATATGTCATTGATGGAGGTTACTTATTTCCCAAAGATTGATATGGAGACCAAAATTGCCAGCTTCGAAGTTCCTATCATTGGAGTTAAGTCACAACTGCAATTAGGTGCAATGAACGTGATGGGAATGCACAACTACCTTAATGCTGCAGTGGCTGCATTATCGATTCTCGAACTCAATGTTGGGGTTGATGCTGAAGGCATCAGTTCAGCAATTGAAAACTTAAAGGCACCACCTCATCGGATGCAAATTGGTGAGCCAAAGTGGATGGTATTCTCTTTTTATTTTGAGCTGATTCTTGTAAGATTTTATCGCAATTCTTGTAACATGATATGCGTATTATCTTGCCATTAAAAAGAAATATGTTTAAAATGATTTTCTATCATCCACGGAAGCTGCAATGTTTTTGTCTTAAATGTAATGTATTGGGTGGAAACTTCTGCTAATTGTGTTGTGTCTGATGAGGATCTACACCAAATTTTGCAAAATGTTAACTCATTCTTCGTTAATTTGGAATGGCTAATTCAATGGTTTGAACACCAGTTCCCTTTAATTTATTTTTATTTTAATTTATGCATGGACTTAAAAGTTGATTTTTAATAGTTTAATGTCATTATGCAGTACACAGAGATATCAATGGAGTAATATGGGTGGATGACAGCAAGGCAACGAACGTCCATGCAACATACACTGGACTAATGGGTCTAAAGGGACAAAAGTCCGTGATTCTACTTGGTGGCCTTGCAAAGGTATATGAAATATTGGTGATGAAGTGTACATTCATCTACGTGATTGCTTGGTTGGCTTTGGCATTTCAATTAATTACCAAAGGCTACTTTTTCCCTCATTTTGTTACATCAGAAAACTGTGAGAAACTGAATCAGGGGAGTTAAATTTTACTAAACTGAGATACCTTATGTGATTTCAAACATGTTTTTTATGTATGTTGAAGTGAATGCAGCTTGTCTTATGTATGATTGAGATTGGCAATTTTGGCTTATGTCAAAAGATTTTCCTTTTGTTCACTTTTTTTTTTTTTTTGGTGGCAAATTCCTACTGATGGAGAAATTGTAAATCTTCTTTTAAGAAGACTTTGTAAAGGAAATTTCCTCATTGTAAGTATGTATTTCTGGTGTGGGGATTACTTGCATAGATTCCATTGTTGCATCTCTCATCGTTCCTGGGTATTTTGTATCTAATATTCCCTTTACTTTTTAGTAGTGACGTTATATGTATATATTACTGTAAGTCGGTAGGACCTGTAGCCCTTGTGGTCCAGTCTGTCATTATTTATTTACTGGTATTTTGTGCACATTATTTTCTGCATGTCTGTCGTGTTCTAAATTCTTGCAGTGTGTTTCACAATAGCATCGACTTTTTCCTTCTTTTTTTTGGCTGGGCAGGGGATTTATGTGCTATAATATTGTTCTTTTTCTACTTTTACAGGTCACATGTGGACTAGAAACTGGTGGATTTGAACGATTGATAGATCCACTAAAGTATCATAGATGTGTAATCACTGTATGTTGTCTATTCTTTCTTGGCGTTTGCTTGTGTTTCTTAGTTTTGATTAGTTTCCAAATTGAAATATTGGTCTGTCAGTGGTTTTTCTTTTTGCGTTTTGTGGATCATTTCTAAATTATTCGACAGAAAATGATATATGTTCATAAATGTATCCAAGTTTGGATCTTCAGGAATGCTGATTCAGAAGACATTATTTAAGAATGGTCTTAGCATTCCCTGTATTAGAGCGGCAACTATGAAGGATGCCATCAACTGTGCCAGGAGGATGGCAAAATTTGGTTAGTCATCTTCAGTGCATGAAATTGCTGGGAAAAAATATGTTATTCTGTTTTTCATTTGCTTATCAGCACCTGATGTTGCAAGTAGTGGCTGCACATCAGAATGTTATGTGTAGTTCTAGCCTATCCTAGAAGCCATGCTGCCATAAGGATGCTTCCATCCACACCCATAACGTTGTAATTTCACCTTCAATTATTTTACCAATGGTGCATCTATAAGTTAAACAAGAATGTTGATCTTAGGACTTGTGACTTATAGACACTAAGCTCATCTAATACTTGTCATCAATGTAGGGGATGCTATCGTGCTTAGTCCCAGTTGTGCGAGCTTTGATGAATTCAAGAATTTTGAGCACAGAGGGATGGTTTTTCAGGAGCTTGCCTCTTCATCATAGTATGTTTTCATCAATGGGTAGATCAAACCATTACTTGAAGCATTCAATGCTACCATCATTGTTCTCTACTGAAATATTAAACCATTCTGTTGTGAAAGTGACTGGAAAAAGAAATGTACTGAAAATTGTTTCCAATGATTATACAAGGTGGTAGCATGGAAATCAGCTAGTAAAATGAACTAGGGCAGCAGACATGCGTCCCTTCCTTTTAGAGAGGGTGTAAACCAGCTTCATCCAAAAAATTTTGGGCACTTCCACTATGATGACAAATTGATCATATGAATTTGGTGGTCACTGAAGCATATTGCTGTGCTTTGATTTGGTCTTCTATCAACAATAATCTCTGAGGCGCGGATAGGTTTATGGAGATAAATCGCTTTCCAGAAGAAGGTTGATTTTAGAGGACATGAACCCATGATATTGCAAATTTTTTCAAGGATGAAAAAGCAGTGGAGGACATTAAACTGATGGGCCTGTGTAATTGACAATTGCAGATCTCAGTCATAGTTTATAGAGACGATGAGGATTCTGGTGGCAGAATTTTCATCTGAGAATGGATGTAGCTATTATGATAAGAAAATCAGATTTCAGTGTAATCAAATTAATATAAGTTTTTTTTTCTCGACAAAAATAGAAAATTCTTTTCAGTTTTCCTTCTTTTACTTGTTATTTATTATTATTATTATTATTGTTTTATCTTTTCTTACAATATAATAGAAGTGTAGAACAATACAATTCAAAAGTGATAGAAAGACATCCCCAAAGAGTAATCTGGCTAGTGATCACGCCTTACGGGTTGTGCCATTACTAATCTTCCTTCTCATCTTGCATATCGTCAAAAAAAAAAAAAAAAGAGGCCGAAAATGAGCAACCGGTATATTTGACATGCTTTTTAAAATTTATGCATAGAAATTTTGCACCTCGACCTCTACCGACCGACAAACCTTTTGAGATGAAATATTCACATAAAGCTTTGCTGTGCATTTTCTAAATACTTAGTGGTCGATTCTTGCTTTGAAATTCTTTGTAGACTATAAATTAAATATATAAAGTATACTCATCATGTTGTGAATTCGAACATTCAATATATTTTATGGGTGGACGGATCTCACCGACTTATTAAATAAATAAAAAAAGTTTAAATCGACACGTGAAGAGTGGTTCAAGTACGGTAGAATCTGTGTCGTGAATTTGTAGCTGAATCTTCCTTCGTCCACAAAAGCAAAAAGAATAGAAAAAAGAGGTCCCCTTTATCATGGAACAAATTAAGAAACTGTTATTTTAAATCTTTGAGATGCTACAACTTTCTGGTTTTGTTTGTTCCCTCCTTCGTCCTATTAAAAAAAAAAAAAAAATCCAACAACCCCCCCACAGAAAACAAATCCACCGTTCTTGAACCAATTAACTTTTCTTTCTCACATCCTTCATCTTTTCTAACGTCTATCCTTCTTTGTGATGAGCTTACTGCAAGTAATAGGTGAAGAAAGACAAAAGAGAGGCACCAACCAAAGACCCAACAAGGGGCAAGGTGGCGGTGGCCCCGCTGGATGGGCCGGGGGCAGGAGCCGGGACCTCAGTGAAAGCCATTGCTGCGCTCATGGAGGCGGCGGCAGCGATGAAAACAGCGCAGGAGATGTTCTTGATACCCATGATGATGATGATGACAACTATTTTATTTTGTAGGAAATGGGGAAACAAATAGACGTCGTTTCCGATGGAGACCCGCCTTGGAGAATAAAGAAATTAACAATCTTAATTGGTTTTCTTTAATCTCTTGCCTTAATTTGCAGGCCTGAGGGAGAATGAAGCTGATGGGAGGAATATATATTCGTCTTTCAGCCAAAAATAGTATGTGATTATGGAGCAAGAGTTTTACGTGTATGGCTTTGCGTAGGGTGAGGATTGCCTGGCTATTTTGTGGGATGCATGTAATACATATATGGTCCATATGATTTTATGAATAATTCTGTGGTAGATTTTTTTCTTCTCTTTTCTTTTTTTGTTTTTGGTTTTTTTGGGTCAAAGACATGATCAGCTTTTCTGATCGGTAAGAATAAATGGGTACAATTAAATCAAATTTTACATTTTGATCAATTGTACGTCCGAGAGTGGTGTTACAAGTTTCTTTTGTGTCCCAATAAAGATGATGTGACTCTTAAAATCACTCTTAAACTTGTGATTGATTATTATTGAATTTTAATCGAATGATAATTTAAAAAGTTATTTCATTTTTGGAGATATACAAGATTGACACAAAAAGAACTTATAGAATTACCCATTGCAAGACGTGCGCATAGATTTTGCACGGCCCAAGAGATAAAGGTGTATGCTACATACTATATTTTTAATTCATAACTAAAAATACATCTCATTTTGACACTCAAAAAGTGTTGACACTCATTAAAATGTAATAATAAAAAATAAATAAATAAAATCGTCGGCTCTTATAAATTAGAATAATGTTATAAGTCTTCTAGAGTCTTTCAAAAGTAATCACAAATGTGATGTAGCTTTTAAAAGGAAAATGCTAGGAGTTCTTCCTGTAGGTTCTCCTAGCGTTCTTTCGGTCTTAAGTAAAACATGATTTAAGAAAAAATAAAACTGTAGTGGCCTTCACCACCTTTTTTTAGGCATTAGCATCAAATTTGTGAGACATTAGCACAAAATTGAGGCATTAGCACCAAATTTAGGATGATCAAATCCATTTTAGTGATACCATTCTTAAAGGGTTAACCTTCCACTCTTAAGTTTTAGTTGTAGTTGCATTAGAACCTAACTATTAACTCATAAAAATTAATCGGTTGGCAAAAAAACGGTATCACAATTTTATTTTTTCTTAAATCATGTTCTATATAAGACTGGGAGAACGCCAGGAAAACACTACGGGAAGAATCCCTAACAAACCTCATTTTAAAATTATCGTTGAATTTAAAATATGATTTATTAAATTTTGATTTATTGGTAATTTTAAAAATCTCATCGCATTTGAGATGACTCTAAAAAGTCTTAAAACAGTACTTATTTTATGGAGCATATGTGTGCCTAGTTAGGACATTTTGGCGTAAAAGACAAGTGCCGGCCAATATATATTTTTTTAATAATTATTACTGGCACGTGTTTTTTATACAATTACTTGCTAATTTTTTTTTTTTTTGCCAATGCTAGGGTATGTTTGGAGTTGTAGTTTAAAAAATTGTATATTTAAAATCACTACTTCTTAAAATTGCGAAGATATTTGATAAAATATGTAAAAATTATTTTTTTTATCAAATATTTGCTATTTGAAATCATGATTTTGATTTAAATTTACATATTTTCAAATAAACATCACATAGTTTGCTTATAAAAATTGTAATTTTTTTCTTCATATTTTATATTAAGTGATTTTTAATCGCAATGTTAAATGCTTTAAGTGGTACAATATCTTTTAAAACACAGATTATTCTTGTAAAATTACAATCCTAAACGGACCCGACCCTAAGTCCTATGTGGACATTACTACTTCACGATCTACCAAGTCCCTAGAGAAAAAATGTTACAAGCATGTGATTAAAAAATTAAAAATTCAGGTCTCAATCGAATTGAATAAAATCAACAATGAAAGTCGCCAGAAATTTCAATCGATCAGAATCACGCCTTATAAACAAGGCCATAAGCTCAATTCTCCGCCACTTACCCTTGTGTGGACATGTCAAAAAAAAAAACCAACAATGAAAAATAATAATAATAATAAGGCAAATATTTTATGTGCGTCTATGTAGCTTTTAAATTATAAAAAGAGAAATTCACATCCTTTTAAATTTAAAATGAAAAAAAATTCCACGTGCTACCATATCTCAGCTCTCTGCTACGTTGTGTTCTTGCTCCAAGTGAAAAGCCTTTCACAAGGAATTAGGGGAACTTCAAAGTTACAAATCTTATACGAATCAAAAACACGCGGCTTATATCTCAATCTAAAACTCTTTGCTTCTCTACTTTGATTATCTTCTATTCTTTCCAAGTGCTCGTGCGTTTTTTCTTTTGAGGTAGGTTCAACATAGAAAACTTTTGCAGGTATTCTAATTCTTTGCTTCACGACCCTTCTTCGCTCTTCTAGAATCCTCCCAAGTATAGCTTTTCTCCGCAGTAATTTTCTGCTTCACGTGTTTTCCCTTTTCCCTTTCTGGGTTTTCCACACAGATTACAAATCACTCGTCATTTCAGAATTCATCAGGTTTGGTTCCCTTTATCCTCCCAATTTCAACATGTACACCTTCTATCTATGTTTACTTGTTATTGTTATAGTTTATTCATACTTATTGCAATTTGAAGCATTTGATAGTGGACAATGTAAACATTAAATTCCAATTTTTTTTTTTGGTTCTAACTTGCTCATTGACACAAAAATAGCCTCTTTATTTTATATTTTTCCTGGGTATTATGGTTGGTAAGGGCTAATGCTTAATTAGTATCAATTTGAGTTTGTACTCTCAAATTGAACAATGATTCGCAATTTTTTTTTTAATTTTTGACTGGTAATTTACTCGTTCTTATGGGGGTTGGCGGTGTCATTTGAGCTAGAGCTCATTAGCAATTGAATGATAGTTTTCAATGGCATTGAGATCAATACTTCGCAGCTTTTGCCTAATGAAGTTTTAGATTTAAGGGCTCTCTTCACAGCTAGACTGAGCAAACAAGGATTTATTTCTGAATTAGTTTTGCCATAGCAACTTCTTGATATGGTGGTTCAAATAATTCTTGTTATTCATGATCATGGCTAAATTTAATATAATAGGGTCATAGGGTTTCCTTTTAGGGTTAGTTTGTGAAATTTCCACAAGGCTTTGGCTGGTAATGTTGTGAATCCTATAAATTAATAAATTACTATGCTTGTCATCAAATCCTGGGCAGGCTTGTAGTCTTTAAAGAGAAGACTTGTGGGGTTTTTCAAGATTTTTGACTTGTATTTACTATTAGTGTTCCAGGTAAGCAATGAATTTTTCGAGTAATGATAATTGTCATGCCGGTGTGAGTGAAAAGTCACTCATGCTGGCTTTTATTAATAATTAAATATTATTATTAAAAAATGAACAGTAATAATAATAAAATTTAATTATTATAAAAAGTCACTCACGCCGGCATGACAATTATCATTACTCGAATTTTTCAGTTGAAATAATTTAAGTGGTAGTTGAATAGCCTGTGTTCCAATCATAAAAGCTGTTGTTCTTGTGCCATGGATGTAGAAGAGTGTTTTGGGAGAGCCGGGGCTTCTCTAGGTGGCTCCTTTAATTAGGTTTACTTTTTAGGCTGTATCTTAACCTTCAGATAGTTTGATTGGAAGGTGGCAAAGCTGTTATTAATTTTGTACTTTATGTCCAATGAAAATGGGGAGTATTTATTACTCATATTGTGCTTGCTCGCGTTTCATGAAGCTTAGTGTTATCTTTGGTTGGGGTGGCATGGGTAATGCCTAAACCTCATTTCCTGAAAAGTTTGGAGGGAGGTTTCAAGGAGAAGGAAAAGGAATGGTGGTATAGGTTGTAAGTCAGTGCTGTTGTGCTTGATGTGGTGTAGCTGGAATGAGCGTAACAGCAGGAGCTTTTGAGGTACTAGAGATTTCAATGACTAGTTCAAGTTGGTGTCTTTATGTTTTTGAGTTTCACGAATGTGCTTCACTTAAATTTTGTTTCATCCTTCTCTTTGCCAGATTTCCTTGACAGAACCTCAGTAGTTAGTTGTTTCTCTTTCCTTCTTCTTTCATTTGGTAGGTTCACCTTGTGTATAACCTAGAGCTTTTCTTCTTTCTGCTTCTAATAATGAAAATTTTTATTTATTTAAACAATTTTAGGGCAGTTTATAATCAAAATGGAAAATAATTGCTTGTCAAGTATGCCCAACTGTTTTAAGTAATTGAAGTCTTCTTATTTGTTAGTTTTGGACCTGATTAGACACATAAGTATCAGGCAATTTTCGATTCTCTTGGGATAAATAGGCTAAACGACCATAATGTTTGGCTTAGGTAGATTCAAAGCTAATTGGTAATGGTGTTAAAATTTGTGGTCAGAAGGTTGTAAGTTAAGAACCTGAAGAAATATATTTCTTGTCACATAGTTTAGTCAATTTTAGGATCAACATGGAAAAATAAGTGCCCAGGCCCCAGGTGTTCCAAATAATAAGCATAGGGATGTGTAAACTGGAATCTTCTCATATGTTAGTTTGGACCTGATAGGATGCTTAAGTATGATACAAGTCTAGATTCTCGTGGGATAAATAGGGAAAAAGACCATCAAGTTTGGTTTGGGTAGTTTTGAAGCTAATTGCTAATGATATTAAAATTTATGGTCCAAGATTACAGACCTGTGTATGAAGCTGAAAAGAGGGCATTAATCTATTTTTTGGTGTATGCACGCTAATGTTTCACTTAATGCATCTTATGTTCCATGTTTGTATGTTTCTTTTGAGATAAATCTATATGATACATAATTGAGTGGTGGGAAGATCTCAACTAAAATGAAACGCCTTAAAGGTTAGTATTAATAAAATATGATGTTATAGGCTACTTCTAGGCTTGTTGCCTGGTTTTTAGTTTGGGGGATTTTAGTCTTGTTGTCTAGGGTCAACAAACCTCAATCAAACCATGAATTTAAGTCATCAAGTTGTGGATGAACCAATCTGAACTACAAATTAAATTACTCTCTGGCTTGAATGTTCAGGTTTCCGTGAAACCTAAAAGTAACCATGACTTTAGTGCATCAATTTGAGTATCACCATGAACCAAACCCTCAAACAAATCCATTCAGAAGGAGCCTTAAATCTAAAATTGGCCTAATCATAGTATGCAAAGATAAATGAATAATTAGTTGGTGCTATGAAATGCAATCTGCAAGCAATGCTGGCCAATAATGCATTCCACTTGTGCCTCAGGTGGTGCCAATATGATTATATGTTCTCCCATCAGTACGTCTGCTAAAAATGTTGTCTACCTGAGTGCCCGTGTTCAATCAGAGATGGGCAGCAATATCTGTGCTGCAGTCTCCCGCAGACCATCAGGTTCATGTTCTTTCTATTTGTACCCAGGGCATTCAAAAACAAGCTGTGGTAGCTCTTCTGTCTCCAGGACAGTATCTTCTCCATCCTTTACTGGCCAAACATTTCAGGGGAGCTGTTTTCGATCTTGCTTCTCTAGTCAGAGGGGAAACCTGCAAGTTAAATGCGTTGGTAGTGCTAAAGGACCTCGGAGGAAACACCTTGATATTTCATTGGCATGCCAAAATTTAAATATGAGGCTTTTGGTCCCAAAACAAGGAATACTTCCTAGAATCAAGTGTAACGTGGGGCCAGTGTCTTGGCCACAAGGTTGTGCATCGGCTGGCTTAATTTTTGGGTTGCTGGTCTGTTATTCAAGTTCTGAACCGGCACACGCTGAAGCAGCTCGGGAAATGGGGGATAAGGAAGATTATTGTGATTTGTCACACGTTAAATTCTCACATGGGAAGAAGGTCTACACTAACTACTCTGTTATTGGTGAGCATCAATTTTTTGCCTAGCTTATATATGTTTCATTGTTTTGTCAATATTATAGATAGTTTCTGGTGCATCAAACTCTGCATTTGAAACTGCTTGTGTATATTGTATTACTTCAATTGAATGTGTCGGTGTAGATAACTGCTCAATTCTCTCCAGGGATACCTGGAGATGGGAGATGTCTGTTCCGTTCTGTTGCTCATGGGGCTTGTGTACAATCTGGGAAGCCAGCTCCAAGTGAGAGCCTTCAGAGAGAATTAGCAGATGACCTACGGGCTAGGGTATGTTTTTATGCTCCTTCACTATGATGACGATAGGTTTGAATTTTTCTTTCCTTTATTTTTACTATTTTAAGCCTAAAAGTCACTGTTTGCTTCAAAGCTGCTGTGGTCACTGCATTTATTTCATTAATTCACTGCACATCTACTCATTACTGGGTAGATGTGCTTTCTGTTTGTTTTCTTTTTGTAAGAAAATCTGAATGCTGCAAAAGTAATAATGGGCTTCTAACACATAAATGACCACTTGGGTACCAACCTTCACCAAATGTGGCCGCTTGGTTTTCTCAATGTTCAATGCAGGCTTATGTTGTTTGCGATATTATTAGTTTAATGGAACCCTTACGTGTGCTGGTCTTTTTACTTCAGGTTGCAGATGAGTTTATCAAAAGGAGGACAGAGACAGAATGGTAGCTTTTCGAGTTGTATACTTCTCTCATTCTGAGAACTTTGTAGGCCATTTGTGTTAGTCTGTTATGCTCACTGATGATATTTGTTTTGTAGTTTGTCAAAACTCTTATTAATTAACTAATTAAAACAGAAACGGAGTTTCATCTAACTAATCTATAAGCCATGTTGCCATGACTGAAACGTGTTTTTGAGCATATGATGTGTTAACGTTTAGCAACTTTAGTTAACTTGGTATGTGGAGGGTATACCTTGTAATTCTTGCTGATATGGCTTATATTTGATGGCTTCTCATTGTCAACAGGTTTGTCGAAGGAGATTTTGACACATATGTTTCACAAATGAGGAAGCCCCATGTATGGGGAGGTGAGCCTGAACTATTCATGGCTTCACATGTTCTCAAGTAACTCTCTCTCTCTCTCTTTCTCTTTGTGTGTGTGTGTGTGGGGGGGGGGGGGGGGTGTGATGGTATTGTTATTGGGTTGTGGGGGATTTAGTTATATGTTCTAGGAGTGCTTAACTCCCAGATGTATCAATAGACAGATGAGTGTGCTCTAATCGAAATAATGTTATTTAGTAGATTGTTTTGTAGTAATGGTAGTGCTATTGGGTTGTGGGGGATTGCGATATTTGCCCTAGGGGTGCTTAACTCGTAGAGGTATTATAAATATACAAACTTGAGTGTACTATAAAAGTAATGTTATTCAATGATTGACATATCACTTAATGATGTAGCAGTGAAAATTAGTCATTTCATCGGTATTTGTAAATAAATAATAAAAAAAAAATGCTGATTTTCATTGTCATGTCATCATACTTGTATGACAATCTTATAATAATATGCTAAATAGCATTTATCATCTTTATAATATACCTAGGGGAAGAGCCTGCCCATGATGTGCTTATTGCATATTACCAAGAGTCTTTTAACTGATAGAGGTTAACTTCAGGATGCCAATTACAGTCTACATGTACGATAAAGACGCCGGTGGCTTGATATCCATTGCCGAGTATGGCCAAGAGTACGGCAACGAAAATCCAATCAGGGTTCTCTACCATGGTTTTGGTCACTATGATGCACTGCAGATTCCAGGAAAGAAGGGTGGTAGATCAAGAATTTAGTTTTTATACTTGACTGACAGAAGAGTGGATGTTTTCTTCTTTCTTTTTACTCTACATATAGTATTCATTGAGTTTCCAAAACAAAGCCGAGAATAAATCTTTCTTTTTCCTGGGCAACAGGAATAGATCCTTGGTTCTAAATTCTAGTAACTTTGTACCCTGACATGGCAATATGTGATTGGTTTAGAGATTTGTAGAAAAACAGCTTGCATCATTATAAGAATATTTAGCAGGGAAATGTAAATTGAGTGCAATAAACTTTTCGTATTGCATGAAATATAAATAACTTATAAAGAAAAAAGTGTGCGTTTGAGTGCGGGCCATGCAGCTCGGGTTACTGGGTCTCACATGCATGACAAATCAATTTCTACTCATGCTGGTGCAGCTTGTAAATCTTGTGATTGATAGGTGGTGGGGTTGGAAGCAAATATTTCTTTGCTGGAGGGAGAGACCTTGGCAGCTTTAGGGAAGTGGTTTATGTAATTTTGAGTAGTTGACGAGGTAAGGAAAAATTAAGGGCATCCTCGTCTGAAAGGATAGGTCTGACTTGTAATTAGCCTTTTGTTGTTTTGGGGTCATTTTGAAATGACTTGTCACCGTTGCCGGTGGTTGGAGCAACTTTAAGGCGGGCCCCAAGCCGTCCTTAAAGTGTAATCGGCCTGGTGAAATTGGGTATCTTTTTTGGCCTTCCTCTGTTGTCAGAGCAGTGGCACTCGACTACTCCACTGCTCAGGTGGTTCGCATGTCACCATTATCTCCATTCTTCTTCTTCTTTATACTGTTTAATTTCAGCCTCAAATCCTCGCCGAGAAGAGGGCGGAAAAGATACTTCAATTGCTGCAATAATTTACCCCCCAAGGTCCCAACCCTTAAATGTTATTAATTGGTATAATAATGATAATAATCCATAGTTCAATCATTTCAAGTGAAATTAGAGTAATCATCGCAATTAAATTTTACCCATCTACTATTATATATGTTGTCATTGAGTAATCATACGTTTCATCCCAGAGTGCATATTGTAGATTCACACTCCTTATTCAAATCAATATACCGGGAACTCGCCGGGGCTGGGAGAGTAGATAGTCAAACAAAACGGGAAGCAGTTGGTATGTAACGGTTACGGTAGGTGTCTGAGAGTGAGAGATGCGATTTCCTAATCTCCAACCAAGCCACCTGCTTCATATTTTGAACTCTTTCTCAAAGACATCCAAATTTTTTCAACACAAACGACTTACTAAATTTGCAAAAAAGCCCTGCACAAAACGGTTCCATTTGTTTTGTTGTTTTTACATATTCACGCAAGAGGGAGAGGGAGATTATTATTTTTGTATGAAACGTAGCATTATTTATGATATTAAAGTATAAATTTAAGTATTTTGTGTTTTTAATTATTTGTTAATATTTAAAATAAATAAATAGAAGGAAGAAAATAATTGAAGAGACAGAGCTATGTGTTGTCTAAGAGTTCAAATCATCCCCTATTTAAATGAACTCAAGAAGAGTAGGTTTTTTTTTATAGTTGAAGGACATTCTTCAACCAAAAAAAAAACGAAGAATTAACAAAAATACCTATCAACTATAAAGAACTATTTGGGAAAAACTTTACTTATTCCCATAATTGTCAACCCTTTTGTAATGTCTTCTAAGGTTCAAAATTTCTCAATTTAGTATATTAAATTTTTAATTAAGTATCCTATCTATTAGAATTCTCTGTTAAATTTTAACAAATTTTTCAAAATACCCTTTTTTAAATAATATATATTTGCAAAGATTGAAGCATAGCTATTTTTTTTGCAAATACCATTGAATTCGTTTAAATCTTAACAATTTTTTCAATTTTTATTTATTTTTTTATTTTCTAAATCAATTGAAATAAGACATTTAAGTAAATTTCCTCTTAACTATTCCGTCTCGCCCAAAGGTCACAAACGTCATTAAATGCAAACAAACTTGTCGATTAGGGAGGAGCTACAAAACTAGGTTGTCCCAATTAGTGACAGCACAAGCCGGTTGGTTTACACACACAAACCATGAATTGTCATTTTAAAGAGACAAAACGAACTCCTGTCAAAGCATATGGATTTATTCGAAATGGACACTCACGCCCTCAATTTGAACCAAAAAAAAATCTCAGTTTTATTTTACTTAAATAGCCTTGTACGTAGTAGTGAAATCTGGAAAGCAACATGCGTGATGTGTCCTTTTGTTGATTGATTTTCTGACAAAAAAAAAAAATATATATATATATATATATATATATGTCTGTATGTATGAGGCGCAAAAGCAGAACACGCTAAATTACAAAAGTTGTCCCTACGTAACACTTTTTATGGGCACCTTTATCATGCTCCTCCTTTACTTTTTCTTTTTTCATTTTTTAAAAGATTATAATTCGTAAAACAAAAACTTTATTATATGATTCCAACCGCATAATGAAAGAAGAAAAATCTTTTTTTTTTTTTTTTTTCTCCTTTGTAAGTCAAGAAAAAAGTATGTCCAACCCTTTTTGATAAGTCCCCCACCCTAATCTTTATTCTTTCCCAGCCCCTCCTTTACCCTTTGGGAAAATCATAAAAAATTTTATAATCAATTTTAGTGCTTGAAACGTATTTATTAGTATTTACTATTTACCAATTACCAACCAACAATGTATATTATGAAATATAATAATAAACTAAAAATTAAAATAATTTCAAATTTGATTGATTAGCTTATTTGCCTTGCGTTTTTATTTGAAAGAATTTTATAATGTCCCATAAAACACAGGAGTCTTTTTTTTATTAAAATCGCCGGTCAGAAAAATTCAAACAACGGTATACCCACGTGGCTAACCAGTTACAACCTCGAGATCAGCTTCACACCGAAGTTCAAACTTCAAACTCAGAAAACCCTTCTTCTTCTTTTTCTTCTTCTCTGAGACAAAGCTCAGTCACTCACTCGCTCTCTCCCTCTCTCTGCAACTCCTCGTTGCGAAACACAGATAAACGTCATGGGCCATTAGAGAGTGGCACTTATCAATTCCATTCCGAACACAAAGAAAGAAGAGAAAAAAGAAAATGCTTATTCACCTCCATTTCCATTTAGTCTCATTTTTAACAATATTCATGTTCCTCTCCAGTGCTCCGCTCTCTTCCTCTCTCACCCCCGACGGCCTCACCCTCCTCGCTCTCAAAGCCGCCATCGACTTCGATCCGACCCGCGTACTCGAGTCCTGGTCTGAGTCCGACCTGACCCCCTGCCACTGGCCCGGCATTGCTTGTGCTCACAACCGCGTCACGGGTCTCGCTCTACCCAACAAGGGCCTCTCCGGCTACATCCCCTCCGAGCTCGGCCTCCTCGACTCCCTTAAGCGACTCTCTCTCGCCCACAATAACTTCTCCAAGCCCATCCCTTCCCGTCTCTTCAACGCCACCGGACTCATCTCTCTCGATCTCTCTCACAACTCTCTCTCCGGCCCCATCCCGCCTCAAATCGCTGCCCTCACAACCCTCAGACACCTTGACTTGTCCTCCAACTTACTCAATGGGTCCCTCCCCGAAAGTCTCTGCCAGCTCGGGAACCTCTCCGGAACCCTTAACTTGTCGTACAATGGATTCTCCGGCGAAGTTCCGGCGTCGTACGGACGGCTCCCGGTGATGCTGAGCCTGGATCTCCAGCACAACAATCTCACCGGGAAGATTCCTCAGGTGGGGTCGCTGTTAAACCAGGGCCCCACGGCTTTCTCTGAGAACCCTAGCCTCTGTGGGTTTCCGTTGCAGACTCCATGCCCGGAAGCCCAAAACCCTAACGTTTTCGGAAGCGCTGAGGAGCCTCAGAACCCCGGAGACCATAACCATGACCCTCGTTTACCAAATGGCGGCGTAGAGAGAGGGAGAGAGAAAGGTGTGTCAGTAGCCGTACGGGTCATCTCGGGCATTTCGGTGGTGGTGGGGGCCGTTTCGGTCTCAGTGTGGCTGTTTCGGAGACAGTTGAGGAGGAGGAGGAAGGGTGGCGAGGGCAAAACGGGGAAAGAGAAAGTGGAGAGTGAGGTGGAAGAGGAAGGGGGAAAGGGTAAATTCGTGGTGGTGGACGAGGGGTTTAATCTGGAATTAGAGGATTTGTTGAGGGCATCGGCGTACGTGGTGGGGAAGAGCAGGAGTGGGATACTGTACAAGGTGGTGGCCGGGAGGGGATCCAATGCGGCGGCATCTACGGTTGTTGCGGTCAGGCGGTTGAGTGAAGATGATACCACGTGGCGGTTCAAGGATTTCGAGTCCGAGGTGGGGGCCATCGGGAGGGTCCACCACCCCAACATCGTGCGGTTGAGAGCTTATTACTTCGCCAATGATGAGAAACTGCTGGTCACGGATTACATTCGCAATGGGAGCTTGTACACTGCACTGCATGGTAACTGTCCTCTTTCCATCATTGCTGCGTTGACAGCTTTTTAATTCACTCTTTCGGTGTCTCAGAAAATGGGACTGGCTTTTTTCAAGCAGGTCAAATACAATTCCTGCAGAAACAATGCACGTGATTTTAACCTTAAAAAAATTGAGAATTGGCTATGTATTGATACTGTGTATTGATCTTGCTTGCTCTTGACGGCATGTAGCTTATGTTTTGATCTTTTAGGCTACACTTATGCCACGCAACTAGGACTCTAGGATGTCACGGACGACGAGACAGTAAAAATCTTTGTTTTTGTTTTCAGTTGATTTTACTGCCGGTAATATTATAGTAGTTTACTTGTAGCAATATAGTTTTGGTAACCTCTCATACATAGGCTTCATTGAATGGAAAGTTAGCAAATAGGTAGTAAGATAACTTGCATAATAGAGATGATCATCTGTCTGTCTATGTTTTATACAAAACATGCAGTCAATAATTTGATATTGCCGTGGTAACCATGACCTGCTTGATTATGTTAATGTTAAAGAAATGTTCATTCATGAAACTGTGATACAGTATTCTTGTTCAATGGCATCACAGTGAGTTGTTACCATCATCGGCTAAGGTGCATTCATTTTTAACATGATTCCATCTCAATTCGGGCGGAGTTGCATTACAACCACATAATTATATTTCAGGTGTCTGAATTGAAAGTTAATTTCTTTTCAGAGCAATTGATTAGAAACTTGCTTGAGACCTAATAGTAAGCAAGGGGTTTTTTCATTTTTAACCTTCAACTATGTATTTTCTCCTTTTGAGGTGATGAAAAACATTGCACATGTTTCTGGGTCTTTCAGATTGTTTTGTCTCCACTGGGTCAGTAATAACATGTTTCTGGTATACCAATGTGACATGAAATTTCTTTTGTGTTCTTTCTAATGTTCTCTGGCACTTCATTAAATCTCCTGTTGTTGGTATATTCATGTTTATTTCAGAACTTGTACCGATTGGTGTGGTCCTATTGATCTGCCACTTCACTTCTTTCGCCAATGAATGCAAGACATAAATTTATTTCCATCATTCTCATGTTTTTGCATGCAAAAATATGGACCATGGGCAACAGTTGTCTTCTTGTGTTTTAAGCTGTGTTTCACAGGACTGCTGTAAGCTATCCTGTTTGGTCTCAGATATATAAAGTATACATTGTTGTTACTCAAATGATTAATGAAGCATTTTTTCTTATGTAGTAACATGTTAGATGTTATGGTAGCTGAAATTTGCACTTTATATTGCAAATACGACAAGCAATGTTAATGTAATCTAATCCTAATCAAATATCTTCACTTAGGATAAACAAATTCTCATTTATCACCAATGATTTCTATCCTTATCATATACTCTAACAAGCAATTTTCGTTTCTTTGTTAAGAGTTCTTGAACTCCATTTTTTGTGAGCATCATATTGACTATGTTTTTAAATTGCTGCAGGTGGTGTTTCCAATTCTCTGCCACCACTGTCATGGGCAGCAAGGTTAAAAATTGCTCAAGGAACTGCAAGGGGTTTAATGTACATACATGAGTTCAGCCCCCGAAAATATGTTCATGGCAACTTAAAATCAACAAAAATTCTTCTCGATGATGACCTCCAGCCTTACATTTCTGGTTTTGGACTCAACCGTCTTGTTTCGAGCACCTCTAGACTTACCAATTCAGCATCCAAAAAGCTGAACTCAAACCAAACCATCTTTGCCTCTACAATGGATTCAAGCATTTCAGCACCCTCTACCGTTTGCATGGCACCCGAGGTTCGAGTTTCCGGCAGCAAGTTCACTCAGAAATGCGATGTTTACTCTTTTGGTATTGTGCTCTTGGAGATGTTGACCGGCCGGCTGCCGGATGCAGGACCAGAAAATGATGGGAAGACACTAGAGAGTTTTGTAAGGAAAGCGTTTCGAGAGGAGCAGCCGCTGTCCGAGATTATAGACCCGGCACTTCTGCCTGAGGTTTATGCAAAGAAGCAAGTTGTTGCAGCATTTCATGTTGCACTCAGTTGTACTGAACTTGATCAAGAGGTGCGGCCTAGGATGGCAGCAGTGTCTGAAAGTCTTGATCGCATCAAATCACAATGAAAAGAGGAAAAGAACCTTGTAGAGTTCCTGTTCTTGGTTCTGAATTTTGATGCTGAAGCCATTTTGGTTTGTTTAAAATCCTTGGTTGGAGGGGCTTCTGTATGTATGTTTTCTTGGATACTTCATTGTAAGCCAAGCCAAATCTTCGAGTATGTCTAAGATTTATTGTGCTGAATGAGTATTATGGATGGAGATTTCCTGATGTTAGGCTGCTTGATCATAGGATTATCCCAATCAGTGTATAATTGATGTTTAAGAAAAATCAACCCTTCTATCTCATTTAATTGAAGCTTGTTTCGAGCATGTTTGTGATTGTGTTTGAAAAATAAAACATTTAAGTCAAAAGTGTATTTTAGTCATTTTTAAGTTTTTTAGACCCTTGAAACCTAAAAAGCTATTTAATTTTGGTTATCAAACGGGTGTGTTTTTTTTTTTTAAACAGGTTTTTTGATAGTTAAACGTACTTTTAGGCTTCTTAAACACACATCCAAACAAGCCTTTAGTGCTTATGGTTTAGCCAAGATACTGAAAGGCATAGCATACAAAATTTAAAACAAGTTAAACGTTACCATTTCCATTTCCTTCTTCTCCATTTTCCTTTTCATTTTTATGATTTCATTCATTTTTAAATCTATTTTATTACATCATAAATATGTGAAAGTTAACGATAAATTAGAAGATTTAATACATAAATCAAATTCTAAAAGGAACATTACAAGTAATCCTATGTTTATGGCGAATCCGACCCAAAAAGCAAAAATGTTTGGGCCATTCAGCCAGCCAGTAGGCCCGAGCTCCTTCATATACCCAAAACAAAATCTTTATGGATCAGCTGAGGTTCTGACCAGGAGAAAATACAGGGTGTGGGGCCGGGGGGGGTCCAACTGAATTAAGTCACAATAATTTAAAAAGAAAGTCAATTTTTGGAACCCCAAAACGGTCCGAAATTAGAAGAGAAAGTCAGCTAGTTGTCCCCAACGGATAATTTAATTGATTGTGGATTATACTTCATGAAATTGAGATCATTAATTCGAATTTCCTCTTTTCATTTCTTTGTATGGATATGTCAAACAAATAAAAAGATTTACTAATTTGCAAAGAGCCAATTAGAATATGTAAAGAATCGATCCCCTCCATATAGTAGAATAGCATCTCTACACCTAATCTAGCAATCTTTTGAAACCCCAAAAAAAAAAAAAAAAAACAACCAAGGGACGGAACCAAGGTTCGAAGGAAGGATGGCTCGACCCATCGTTCATATTTTTGCACCCAATAAAGAATATTTGTTTTTAATTATTCTATTAATTATGAATTGTAAGGTCAATTTATAATACCACTAGTAGCACCGTAAATAAATAAATAAAAAGAGGCAAAGCCATTGAAGCAAATGCGAGCTCACGTGTCTCTGTTTCTCTCCACAGAAACCCAACGCCTACTTTTTTCCAATGAGAGAAAGCATCGTCTTGTAAATATCTCTCTCTCTCTCTCTCTCACTCTCGCTATCAATTTTCATTGACTCTTTCAGTTTTTGGTTTACTTTCTACCGTTGTCACACGCGGCACGTGGGAAACGAGGGGACCACATGGCGTAATTCTAGTGGAGTAAATCCACTAGAACCTTCATTTTGCATGGACTAATTAATTTGACTTTTACAAAGATCCTTGATTACGTTAATTAAATTAATATTTAATGGGTAATTAAATCTTGATTATATGAATTTTGGAATAAAAAGGGATGCTTTGTAATTGTGTTTGACTCACTTTTATGGACCACTAGATTCGAATCTATGTAGTCTAATACGCTTGCCGAGGCCTTAATTAATTAGGTGGGGATATGTCAAGAAAAAGAAAGGGTTGAGATTATATTAATATACTAAGTAATATTCCATACATAGTCACGAGATAATATATCTCGTTTTACTTATTTAAAAAAGAATAAAAACAAATAGATGAAGTGGATTAGTGTAAACCATAATCTCATATATTAAATAATAATAATTTTTTGGGTGACATATATTGTATTTTTGACAATGAGAAGTCCTAACCATAATTGGATAAAATATCTCTTGTTCAATAATTAAAAGATGATGTAATGATTTAGGAAACATATTCCTCATTCATGAGTTTTTTATAATCAACCTACTCTATGATTGAAGTGTTACAATTGACGCATTGAAAATACCACATATGACGACTTAGGAAGGCTACTAATCACATATGTTCTATCAATTTAAAAGCGACTGATAATTATAATTTCTAAGTCTAATATAATAAACTGAACAAGCGTATACCACAAACTTATATAAAAAGAATAAGTGCATACAACTCATTGAGTCATATAAAATGTTTTGAGAATAAATGGATGAAGTTGATAGGTGTGAGCTACCAACTCATATCAAGAGAATAGATATAAAACCATACATACAAATCACAAAGCCATATAAAAAGAGAAACGATAAAATTCATTCTTTCAACCATCTCTATATAGTGAAATAGATAAATCCACCATTGAAGTTGCATGAGAAACATCTAAGTTCACAAATTCAATAGTTAATATATTGAATTTATATATATATAAAATGGCTGAGTACCATGCCTCGTATACCAAAAATAAAATAAAATTGTAACATTGTGTTGGCAATAAGATTGAGTAGATAAGTTTCATTGGAAACATTGAAGCATCATGATTAAGTTTTGAAAATAACAAGTCCCTTGCCTGTTAGTGATTTCTATTACATCCACGTTATAAGGATGTTGACATGTTATCAACAAGGGAGGGATCATGTGTTTATTATTCCCTTAATCAATACAAGATTGGGAGAAAAAAAGCCAACCAAGATATATATACAAAAGAAAAAAAAGGCTAAACATACAATTTTTTGACGTGAGTTAACATGTGATTAGAAGGTGTCAAATGTTTACAACTTTTGGCTACAATGACGCGTAGATGCACGTCAAAAAAATTGTAAACGATTCGGGAAGCAACCCACTTGCTATTGTCAAACTAAGATAAGCATTTGATATGGCTAGGTGAAATAGAATCAAAATGGTGGGTAGAGGTGGATTTGAAGCGAAATGGCAAGCACTATATATGTAAGTGTATGGTTCATAATTGGAGTCTTATCATTGTTGGGGTTAGCAAGAACACAAAATGAACCTTTAATTTACCAAACTTCCTTTCAAAGAATAATATAAATTCACCGTTGTTTTCTTTAGAAGAATCAAATTTATTCTTATCTTATGTGGGAATAAAGTGACTCTCCTTTTCTTTTTTATTATTATTATTATTTTAAAATTTTCTTACTCACTTGACCCTTCCAATAATCTCGTAGATCATTCTGGTTAATGGTGTGGATATTCCAAATTTCCGAGGTTTGAAGTTCACGCAATCTTGAACCAAATATGAAATGGCAACTCAGTAAATATGAGGAAAGATATGGGCAATAGTAGGAATTGGGCTACTAGAAAGACGGCGCCTGTGATCTCATAAGAAAGTGAAAGTGAAAACGACGGAGAAGAATCAGATACGGCATGAATCTGGTGCTCACCGAGTAACGGTGACGTGAAAGCATATCACGGCCCAATCCCTATAATTTTAGGCTGTTATTTTATCCACGAAGTGGTGAGCTAAATTATGGCACTATTCCCTAGGCGTAACGCTGTTAACATTATCTTTCACAGTTTGGTATAACAACATGCGGCTGTTAAAAAAGGTTCTGCCCATTCATCGAAGTATTCTATAAAAGGAAGTAAAAAAAAAAAAACTGCATAAATTTATGGATTTGATCTTTTATAAAAGAATTCTATAGGATTAATGAAAAATTTACCCTTAAAAGTTGAATCAATTATCATTATCATATAATTCCATTTGTGCAATTATCTCAACTCCTTTTACCAAATGTCAGAATGTCAAGTAATTTGTAATAGTTTTTTGCGATGTTTATACATTGTACAATTAGCTTCGCTACATCAAACACATAATACGGTCTATCATCATGCCAATGATATAATAGCCAAATCATAAAATGCCATGCCATTAGAAAATAAAAAATATCACATCGGCAAATCCCTAAATCTCGTGTTTAACCAAAAAAAGAGTGAGCGATGGATGAGGTGGCCGCAAGCCAAAGGCTATATGTTGTTTCGCAGCAAAAGATTGGCCATTCACTCACTTCTCTTTACATCAGATATAGTGATTTGTTGTCTGGGTGATTTTGTAAATCATATTATAAATAACAAAACGACAATTTTATAAGTAGGATTTGTGTTGTATTATGTGATATGTAGAGCATGATATAAATAAAATTATATGAAATTGTCACTTATATTCATTGAAAGTAAAGTTTTTATCCCTTGGTTCATGAATGCGAAGGATTTGTTCTTAGTATATATATATGTTTGTTTTGATTTAATTTTTTTTTTCCGGAAATGATTTTATTATTTTTTACAACCTAACATCTTGGTCAAAATATAAATATTTTCTGTTAATCAGAAAGACGTTCTTTAAGCTTTCATAAAATGGTTTAATTTTTGTAAACCATTTTATAAGTATGAATTTTTCATTCTCACATACACTCTCTTTGGCGACTTAATTTTCGTTGTTGCCAGCCGTCATCATCGATTTTTTATACAAACCAAACACACGCACAAAAAATAATATTTTCAATAATAAAATATTTTATGTTAAAACAAATAGAAGATAGAAGATGTTAACAACCTAAGGAGTTGCAGGGAATACTTCATTGAAATAATAAACATGTACTATAGAAAAGATTACACTGGACCTAAAATCTTGAACAAATAAATTTGAATTGAATTGTATTATATTAATCATTAATTTTTATAATATAGTTTAAATATTCACGTGTATATTCTGAACACCTAAAAATCACCACCTCATTTGTCTTCATATTTAATGGACTTATTATATGAAAAGAAAACGCAGAGAATTGTTTGGAAGATAGAGGGGGACACCATCGTTGTGTATGGACTGAGTCACTCAAATGATGATAAAAATAAAAGAAAAAAAGGAATCTCATGGGAATGGTTGTTCGGTAATTTTTAGGAGTTATGAGCAAAGCCATTCTGTACTTCACCTTTGACTGCACTTGCACATGAAGAAGAAGATAAATATTGCATCCTTTCTTGCTCTGTCTTTGTCTCTCTGTCTCTCTCTGTCATAAACTCCACCAACAACACCTCCACACTCTCTTTCTCTCTCTCTCTAGCTGAAGATCTTCCTTGCTTTCGGTGCTTTGAAAAGCAAACCTAAGGCTGCACTTCATCCTCTCTCTCCTTTTCCCCTGCTTTCACAAATACTCTCTCTTTCTCTCTCTGTCTTTTCACTTGGATCTCTATTCTCTCTGTAAAACACAGACCTCAAAGTTCCGTTTATTTACGGGCTATCATTATCTTCTAGCTAGGGTTTATTATGGTTTTTCTTTCCCAGTCCCAGTAGCTTATACTTTGGTTAAGCTTTTTTCCCTTGGTTGCTTCCTTCTCAAGATCTTATCCAAGTCTGCTTAGAATTCAAGCTGAAATTTTCCCAAGAAAGTGAAAGAAAAATTCCACAGAATTTTCTGGGTAAAGCAGTGAGCGGTTTGTATATTAGTTCCCTAGCATCAAACAGTGCCATGAGCCTTGAATTATAGTCCACTCTCCAGGGGCTTTGGAAAGGTAGCAGAGCAAAACCAGAGGAAAACAGAGGAGTGTTCCATGGATTCAAAGTCCCAGCATGATTATCAGCACCAAAATCAGCAACCCAATTCTGGGTTGTTACGGTTTCGCTCTGCCCCGAGCTCGCTTCTCTCCAATTTCACCGAAGGAGGTGTTGTTGCTTCCGGTGCCAATAAAGGTAATTTCACAGAGGGCTCTGAATCAGAGATACTTTCCAGATTCCTGAATTACGCTGGCAGTGCTGATACAGCTTCGCCGACCGAGGCGGCTGTGAACCATGTGAGCTCTCAGCAGGGCTATTCTCGGGGTTTGCCGCCCCATTATCCGAGATATGGCACGGCTGCTGCTACTTCTTCTCCTATGGATGGCTCATATGGGTTGGTGGGTTCAATGGCAACGGATCACCACGTTCAAGCGAAAGTAGATAATTCCAATATTCTCAGGCAAAGTAGCTCGCCTGCTGGGCTTTTCTCCCATATCTCTATCCCAAATGGTATTGTTCTTGTTCTTATTAGTCATCTTATAGGAATGCTTTGAGGCTTTCTTTTTTTTTAAAAAAAAAAAAATTGCTTTGTGGTTGCATAATTCCCTTGTCTCAGAAAAGTGGATTGGGTGTGGAATAGGCCATAACCAGAAAATTTACTTCTTTATGTTAGAAACTGATTTAGAAAGCTCATGTGGCAATTGAGTTATGCGAAAGGAAACAAACAAAAAGGAGAAAATTCTTTCGTGGTTAGTAGTTCGGTTGCAATACTGAAGATTTCTTGGCAAGTTGAGGGCTAACTAAAATGTGGGGTGCAGAAAATATCATTATGGGGGAGTGCAATATAGGAGTAGTCTGAACAATTTTTACCTCATGGCCATATATATTCATTATGGAAACTTTCATTACCCATGAATTAGATGAAACCTAGTGAATACTATGTTCTTGTAACCCTCTAAGATGTGGAGGAAATGTAGGAAAAGAAAAAATTTCCCCAGCAACTAAACGAAGCTGAGGAATTGAGTTTAATCAGGCGATTTGGAATTTTATTGTAGATCCTTTAATATAGGCTTATCTGAGGTGCTCATATTGTTGGGGAAGAATCTGACAAAGAGATTTTAACATGATCATACACTAGAATGATTTATTAAAATATTTCTCAGTAAATTGCAGGCTATGCCACCATGAAAGGTGTTGGAAACTACGGTGGGGTGAATGGTACTAGTGGAGATATTAGTCCATCTACGAACAGATTGAAGAGTCAAAGTAGTTTCTCACCAAGGCTTCCTTCTTCCCTAGGCGTGTTGCCACAGATCTCCGATATAGGGACTGAAAGTGTTGGGGCAAATAGTCCTGGTCATGGAAAGCTTGGAAATGGAAATGGTGATGTTCGATTTTATGGCCCTGGGTTCCCATATGGTTCTTGGAACGATTCATCACAGTTTGCAGAGAATTTCACTGGCATGAAAAGAGAACAAGATGATGATGGGAAACTATTTTCTAATACTCAGGTATCAAATTTTTCCTTTTAGGTTTGGTGTTCTCCATATCTTGTTGTTTGTTTGATTTAGTCTAAATTCTTGACTATAATTAGAATGGAGGACTTGGAACTCAAGGTCATTTATTATCCCACCACTTGAGTTTGCCGAAGACTTCATCAGAGGTGTTTGCCATGGAAAAGTACCTGCAATTTCAAGATTCTGTTCCTTGTAAAATTAGAGCAAAGCGTGGTTGTGCCACTCATCCTCGAAGCATTGCAGAAAGAGTAAGATTTTTACTCTGTCACCTTATCAATTTGATCATTTTAGCTATCGATATTTTGCTTAAACGATACAAATAGTTGTCGATTTATGGTGAATGCATAAGTTCAATTGCAGTAAGCACTTTTCAGGTAAGAAGAACCCGGATTAGCGAACGAATGAGAAAACTCCAAGAACTTGTCCCAAACATGGACAAGGTAGGTCTTTTCCCATATGTATCTTTAGCCTGAAATCATTATCTACTGTTCTTGGAAAAGTCAAGATATTTATGTTTCTTATTGGCAGCAAACAAACACAGCAGACATGTTGGACCTGGCTGTTGAATATATTAAAGACCTGCAGGAACAGTTCAAGGTATCAAAGCAAATTTTGAATTTAAATTCCTAACATCTTGCCAAATAGTATTCATTTTTCATTCACGAATTTATGTACTTTTGCAGACTCTTAGTGAAAATCGAGCCAACTGCAAGTGTTAAGTTTGCAGAACCCAGTCTCAAATCAAATTGCTTACCTTGCTGATGTACAGAAAATAAGAGTAATGGAAAGTTGATAGAAACCAGATCTCATTTCATTTATGTGCTGAGCAATAAGTGGAAGAAGCTTAAGATTTTTTTCTTTCTAGTGTATGTGGCATAGAAGAAGGTGGTAGAGTTTTCTGATTTTCGCCACAAGTTTTGGGTCCTGTAAGCTGACAAGGCTTCCAATCACACAACAATATATGAAATAAAGAGAGAAAATTGTATAGGACATGTTCAGACTTCAGATAGTGCAATCCTTGTTTTGTGTGATCTAGCATCTTCTTCTTAATAGCATCTTTGTAAGTAAATTTTCTCTATTTCAATTTTGGAGCTATGGAGAGGAGAGTAATTACCAATTCAATTCAGCTATCTTTGATCACTGAAATCTGACCTTATTTATGGCCTGTACAGCTGATATGACTGTTTCATGTTCATATATAGAAACCCTTGTCTTCTATAATTTATTTTCATGTGCTTTATAATTCTTTTCTGTCCCAACAAGGGAGTTGGCACTATTCACCAGGATCCCTAGAATTCCAATCAATGAATTACGCATTCATGTTTGATTTTATGCAGAAAGTCTTTCAGCTTTCAAGCCATTTATGGAGGCCAATTATTGAGGCAAGTCAATTATCTCCCAGGGAGGCAACATTTATGACTTTAACTACTTATATTGACCTTTATGCCTTTGTCCTTCTCCCTGTATTCTAGTTGTCCTGCTCTGTGCTACCATTGAATGCATGCAAGATTACTCACCAGTTTCCTTGCTCCTCTGGGAAAGGAATGGGTTAAAAACCCTTCTCTTTTTTTTTTTTTTTTTTTTTTGGGGTGACTGAACCATACTGAAATATCATTTAACCCATTTAAAATAGTAAAAAGTGTTTATAAATATTTAAAACGTTAGTTTAAGATGATCTTAAAAATTTAATGTGTGTTTTAAATATTTATAGACATTTTGTACTATTTTAAATGAGTTAGAAAATATTTCTTTTAGACTGATTTGAAAGAAATTTCTGTCCCGAAAATTCGGATTGTTTAATAGAGGATGATTTTAGGGCCTACCTGCCTCGTGCATCTTACGTTACTTGGGGCAGGTGGACTTTGCAGTTCATTCTCTCAAATTGTTTGTATTTTTGTGTTATTTGAGCATCTTAATAATAAGAGAAAGTCTAAACATCATTTTCCCGTCTTTTTATCATAAAAGAGAAAGAAAAAGACAAATAGTAATTCCCTAGTAACAATGGTCCTTATTCCATGATTTGCATGCATTTTAGGCAAAGTAACGCCGGTTACCATAATTAGGCTGGGACCACCGTTAATGGGGGAGCAGCTTCCAAGTTCCATCCCTTTCGAAAGCTCAACTTTTCCTTCCATATTTAGATAAAAAAGACGTCTTAAAAATGACATCCAACTACCAATATTTTGATCTGCAATAAGAACTTATTCTCTAATAAAATTAAAGGGTTTAGCATTCAGCTCCTCAAATTTAGCTTTTTCTAATTTTATTTTATTTAAAAAAAAAATCATAAAAATAGACTTGAATATGACCATAGTAGCACTTACCTATCGGGAGTCACACAGGAGGAGCTTAAACGGTGGGAACCGCAAGCACTCTCTCAAGTTCGACTGAACCATAGCCTAACTCAGCCCCACTAAGGCATCAATGAGAACCGAGGTGACTAATACTAATTAGGCATATGTAGGGATTCTCCATCGCAAAGAACCTATGCCCTAGTACATACCTAATTACTTTGGAGATTTTCTTAGGCCATTGAACCATCACCCTTGATTATATAAAAATAATTATTCAACAAGCTCTTTAATTTATTTCAAATATAAATTTTGTTAGACAATCTCTTCAATATTAAATGCCAAAAAATGAAATTTATTTAGTTTTTTAAGCTTATATATTCATTTATCTTCTCACTCATCTACTTTTTTTTTTTTTTTTTCTATCATGTCCACACAAGGGTAGGGGGAGTGGGATTCGAACTGGTGACCTCCGCTTCATAAGGCGTAATTTTACAGTCGATTGAACTACTTTTTGGGGACCTCACTCATCTACTAAGAGTAAGTGCAAAGAAACAATAATAAAAAATAAAAAATAATATTTAACTAAAGTATACAAAGACATAAAAAAATTTGTTGTGTTAAATGTGTAGTTTATTTTAGAAGTTTTTCTCCAAATTAGAAAGAAAAAAAAAAGAAAAAGAAAAAAGAAAAGGGTTCTCTTCAAATTTAACTTCTATTTGAATATCTCACTAAAAATACTCTTAGGACATGTTTGTACTTTTGGCAAAAGCTTAAAAATAAAATTTTTGCTCAATTTTTTTTTTAATTTAATTTAAAAGCTTTATTTATTAAAGGCAATCCCAAACAAGCTCTTAGAAGATGACTTCTTCCTTTTACTTCTAAATTTATTTTGCACTGACTATCAAAAAATTGCTTTGCTGGTACCAGAAACATGTTATGGACAAAGACAAAAGCTTCTTTCAAACCAATTCCAGCAAAGTGCTAACAAAATTCCTCAAATGATTTTGTTACGCTCAAGCACGTAACACATTATAAATTAGAAATAAATGTAAAATTGGTATTTGTGATTGGCTTAAATTACAAATCACTCAATGTGCTATAAAAAATATAGGTCCTTATGGTATGCCAAAATAACATTTTACTCCATTAAATCAATTTACATGCTATAAAGATAAATACCAATTTAATAAAAAGAGTAATCCAATTTTCTCTAACTTAATTTGATGAAAACTTTGTCATAATTTATTAACTTGAATGTTGTTTTTATTTATTTTTCAATGGTCCCAAATCGTGACTGTCAAATTCTGGCAAAATGCTCCCAAATCGTGATGAGAAAAATAAAAATGGGGAGGGTTATGCACAAAGTAAAATTTTGGGAATAAAAGAGGTTATATTAATTTACTGAAACAAAAGTCCCCAAGAGATAGTTCAATCGGCTGGGATCACTCTTAATGAAGTAGTGATTACTAGTTCGAATCCCCCCTCCCTCTCTTGTGCGGACATGTCAAAAAAAAAAAAAAAATTTACTGAAACAAAAACTGTCATGGCCAAAACAACCGCTTTACCCTGCCCAACCCGCATTACTTGCCTGACAAACCCGAAATCCGGCGGACAGAGTTAACTGAATCCGGGTTACGGGTAATTTTTTTAAACCCGCAAGGCACGGGGCAGAAATGGTCGATATTCGAACCGACCCGTGCCCACCCCTAATCAGATCTACCAATATCCTTTTGTGGATACCGTAATGCCGTGTACCCGCAACACAGCTAAACAATTTCCCCTACTGAAAAAACCGTTAAATGGTTCCCGCGTTGGCCGTTGGTCTTCCCTGACTCTCTCTTTACCCAGACCTTCAACCAAAATCTGCCAATGTCCAATAATTCCTGATCTTAATTTCCCTCTCAAGCCGTAACCCTAATTCTCAATCCCCATTCTCGCATCCCAGCCAACCCCCATTAATTTCCAAATTTCATGTTGAAATGCAAGCTTCGGGTCCTATACAATGAGAGTATATGCATATGATTGATCCGAAAAAGACTCACATCACAGTGTACGGAGATTATATGTCCGAATCTGTGGGACTTTCGTGAGTCAATTGAGAATGTCGAACTTGTACGGAGATTACAACCAGAAGATCGACTACGTGTTCAAGGTGGTGCTGATCGGAGATTCGGCGGTGGGGAAGACTCAGCTGCTGGCTCGGTTTGCCAGGAACGAGTTTAGCGTGGATTCGAAGGCTACAATTGGGGTCGAGTTCCAGACGAAGACGCTCGTCATCGACAACAAGACGGTCAAGGCTCAGATATGGGACACTGCCGGCCAAGAGAGGTACGCCGCCATGGCCTTATTGATTATATGTTGGCTTCGATTGGCTTTTTTATTTTTATTTTTATTTTATTTTATTGGTAATAGTTGTAGAAATTAATGTCCTTTTCGAGTAATACAAATATAATAAGATCTAATTTTAATTTTTTGCTTGTTTGGGGATAATGGGATTGTTTAATTGATCGTCATATAAATCTTATTCCCTATTACTAATGTGTGAGCATCTTCTTCGTTAAATGAGTTTGTTGGCATTGAGGTATGAGAGGTTTGGATAAGTCTCTGTTTTGGTTTCTTAATCAAGAACGGAGAAGAGTGGTATATATATAGCCAAAGGGCTAGTGTGTCAACAAGAGAAAGATAGTACACAATGTGCATGTAAAAATACATAGCAACAAACGAAGAGGAAAATAAGGAGCAATTGTGTGCTGAATTGAGATGTAAGTCAGCAGAAGACATGAGAAACAGGCGTGCTGAAATCCTGGAGATCAGGCGACATGCAGCTGGCATTGAGGTGTATGAGAGTTGGCTGTTGTCAGGAGCATAACCAGTTGAGGTTGTGGCCTTGTGTGGGCTACTGGTTGAAGCAGAGAGCGTGAACGCGGGAGTTATTTGGGGGATCTTCTTCTGGTTGCAGATGGGCTGGTTGGTTGGCATCTTGGAGTGAGTTGCCGAAGCACTTGTTGGAATGCTACCCTTAACAATGGGTACTGGTGGCGGAGACACAAAGAGAGGAGAGATCCCGTTAGAATCCCTTAATAATCCCAGAATCCCTTAAACCTCGTATCAACTGTTTATGTTAGATTCCCCCTTTTCACTCCTTCAACAATAGCAACTAGTTAAGCTCCAGGGATCAACCTTGAACTTTTATTAAGAATGCTCTGCCTTGGCATTTGGGTGATCTAACTGAAATTCTTTCTGTATCAGCTACCCACACGCATAGATTTTTGGTGTTATTGGACAACGTAAATTTATCCAATATGTTGATAAAGAATATTACAGTGAAGATATATGTACATTGTATACATACATGTATATAAATACACACACATACACGAAGGATATTAGTTTTTCAGCATCTTTCTTGATTTTTCTAAAATGAAAGAAAGCTAGTTTTTCATTCCATTGGGCAACTGACTAGATTTTCATCAATGTGGAATACTTAAAATTTCATTCTAATCGATACACACACAACATTTTTAGCTGCTAAATTTTATTCCTTTTCTTTCTCAAATGTCTAGACTATCTGACGTATGAATGATTTGTCTAACTTGAAAATTGAAAGGAAGCAACTTTGCTGGAGCAACACCTCTATTTTTTCAGTTCTGTTGATTAAAAGGATGAACTTGTTTAGAGAAGCATAGTCAGGCTCAACTTTTGCATCAAGTAGTGGATAGTAAATCACTATATAACCCTCTAGCTTGTATCTTTCTTGTTGTTAGTTGTGCATGCTTTTCTATAAATGAAATCTTTGGCCACGTATTTTTGCTCTTATGTTTGTGGGTTTTGCTTTAATTATGATCAAAGCCAGAGATAACATAAGCAACTTCATTGCAAGCTCTTGCATTGTTTCTGTACATGAAAATATAGGATTCTGAAGCTTTTATTTACTCAAAGTTCATGGTCTTTTGATCAAGTCATATCCTGTTTTTTCTTTCTTTAGGTACAGGGCAGTCACAAGTGCATACTACCGAGGTGCAGTCGGGGCAATGTTAGTATTTGACATGACTAAGCGTCAATCATTTGACCACATGGCAAGATGGTTGGAAGAACTGAGGGGGCATGCTGACAAGAATATCGTTATTATGATCATAGGCAACAAGTGTGACTTGGGAAGTCTTCGAGCTGTGCCAACTGAAGATGCCCAGGAATTTGCTCAAAGAGAGAACCTTTTCTTTATGGAGACATCAGCTCTTGAGGCCACCAACGTTGAAACTGCATTTTTTACTATTCTAACAGAGATATACCGGATTTTGAGTAAGAAGACACTTGCTGCCAATGAAGAGCTTGATTCCACGGGGAATTCGGGGCTTCTCAAGGGAACCAAGATCAATGTTCCTTGCCAAGAACAGGAACCCAGCAGGAAAAGCTGCTGCTTTTCATCCTAATTTAGATTTAAACTCCTCTTGTCATTTATTTAGTCGTTTGTTTGTTTATTGTTCTAAATGTTTTCGTTTAGGTTCCATTCTTTTCAACAAAAGCACACATTTTGTAGGAGGAGGATATATATATATATATATATATATATATATATATATATTCATGTTGTTGGACGAGTGCATCAGTTAAACTGATATCCAAATGTATGTTATTGAAGTGTTTGTTGGTTTTGGGATGTTCTTCCTCTCTATGGAAAGGGAAGCTGCTTCCTTTGTTGAGAGTTTGATAATACAAAAGTTTCATTTCTTCGGAAATTTAATCCAAGGTTACTCAGTCAACCCAAATCTTCTATCATACACCAAAAGCTTAACTCTGACATCAAAACCCATCTCTCTGTTTCTGAAATTCACCTTCCATGGTAAAGCTTGTAGAAGAAAGTCTACTCTTTGAACCAGTGCACATATCCAAGTCCTGCAAAATTCAACAAACAGTAATTTAACAATCCATTACAGAAAAAAGGAGTAAATTGTTAAACCAAACTCTAAGATGTTGGAAAATTTCAAGAAAAATAGCACAGGTGGTGAACACAGTTGCACTGAACAAAGCGTGGTTTTCTGGTTCACATGGATTGCACAACGGTGGCCTTGTGCGGTGGCTTTAGGCGGCGTTTGGTCTTTGCCGATTGGTTTGTCTATTGGAAAGAGAGAGCCTTTGGGACGAAGAGTGAAACTGTGAAGGAGAGTGAGAAGAGAAAAAAAGAAACAAATGCTTATACAAGAAACGAGAAAATTGTCTAGGAAAGAGAGAGGAAGAGAGAGACATGTTGCATGACACCATTCACAAATGAATGGCAAATGTAAAATGCATCTTGTTTACTGATCAAATGGGTGATATTTTTTTAGTGATTTAGTTAGCTATTTTAACTAAAAGGAAAAAAAATGATTTAAGGCATTGGAAAATCAGTTTCATTAGTGTATTTGGTGGACGTGTTATGTTAGAGGGAGGATTAGAGTCTTTCCAAATAAAATATGACTTTTTTTGACATGTCTACACGAGGAAATGGGAGAGAGGAATTCGAACTAGTAATTTTTGTTTTATGAGGCATGGTATACAGTCGATTGAGCCACCCCTTGTAAATAAATGTGATGTAACTTCGAAAACTATCAATAAATCATATTTAATGATGATTTTAAAAACTACATTACATTTGAAATGACTAAAGTAGGACTTTAGCATTCTTTCTAATTAAGATCATCTCCATTTCATTTTAACTAGAAAATATCTAATTATTTATAGTAGATGGGTATTTTTGTTCTCTCAAAAAGTGAAAAGATAAAAATATTATTTCACTATAACTAACTAGATATTCATTTAAATTGAAGATGATTATAGCTGTTCTATTCTTTCTAGTATTACTTTTTGGTGGACATTTGTTTTTAATTGAAATGAATAAAAGATTTTAAAAACAAATATTTTAATAAAATAGAGAAGAAATTAGATAAATAGTTGGATGCAAACTTTGAAAAGTGATTAGCTAAATTTATTTTAAAAAAAGAAAAAAAAGTGAGTCTTAATTAGCCATTTTGCATAGATTAAAATGCATTTAATTCCAATTACAGGGGCAATGTTGCCATTTCCCTTCACAAACGATTTCCTATCCCGCTCTCGGTGAAAATTCGAAATTTGGCAGCCAAAGATGATCGTACGCGTGTCAAAAAAATTTCGCCCAACGAGTGGTTTTCTATAATACCGCCCATTTTTCATTTTGAAAATTTGCCAATTTCGACTATCCCAATCGAAGAACCTCTTGCTCCTCTTTATACCTTCAAGAAGGAACCCAAACCCCATAGAAGCCCTAGCCAAGCAATCTCAAGGTAAATGCATTATCTTGCAGATCGATTCAGACTCGAAACCACGAGCTTGGGCCTCGCTTGAATCTCGTTTCATTTTCTAGCAGAAATCTCATTTTCCTGGGATTTTCGCGTCTCTAATTTTCTTTCTTTGCGCGTTTTCATCTGATTTATACTTTGTTTGTGTTTTTGGTGCAGTGTCAAAAAATGCCGGAATCCAGGGATAGGCTTCCGAGGCCGGTCGACTACGCTGCCGTGTTCGCTCAACGGAGAGTGGCTGGTACCGGAGTTATTCTGGAGGACCAGGAGACGGGTCCGATCTTGTTCGAAACCCCGATCAGGCGGGTGACGACTGGTACGACGCCGGCGACACGTGGACTAACTGCTTTGGGTACAGCACGAGGTGGTGGGCTAGGAAGAGGTGGATTCGGAACTCCAAGAAGTATGCGTAGACGTGTTTTGCACGGGTCTCCGGCTACGGGTCGGGCGAACACTCCTACTACTTCGAGGGGATCGGGTCGGGGCAGACCCAGTGGCAGTGTGTTACCTTCTTGGTACCCGAGAGTCCCCCTTCAAGATATTACATCGGTTGTGCGGGTAATGATTTACATTTTCTTCAGCCTTTTGATTTGCTTCTATTTGGCTTTTTTTGGGGTTCGATCTTGATTGAGCTATTTGGTTAAATCAGAGACCTCGTAGATTTTCATGGTTTAATCGTTGTTTTGTGGAATTCGAGGCTTCTTGCTTTTGATCGATTAAGTAGGGATATTAGATGGGTTTTTATGCTGAATCTTGCGTAGTTGAGATGAAGAGTAATAGGAGTTAAGCTCATTTGCCTTCAGTTCTATAATTGCCACCGTTCTTAAATTGTTACTCTAATTTATTGTTTCCAATTTGGTTGTGATGATGTTGTGGGCTACGATTTTGAGAAATTAGGGCAGTACAGTTTAGTTGAAATTAGTTCTTGAATCAGCAGTTATGTTTGTTTCGCTGTTCGGTACAAAACAACTTCAGTTTTCTTTTATGGATAATTGGGGGATTTTGCATTTTTTTTATTCTACCTCTCTCTCATTTATTTCTTATTGTTGTGGGGTTGACAAATTCGATTTCAATGCTTCTGCCTATCATGATTGGTAGCTTTCTTCGACTGCGTTGATGTTCATGAAAGCGAATGTTTAGTATTCTAAGGTTCTTTTCTGATTGATATAGTCTTGTTCTTGTTGTGCCTTGTTTAATTGTTTATTTTCATATGTTAATGGTACTTTTTTCTTTTTTTTTGCCGGAAGTTGTAATTCTTATGTTTTTGCTGTTTCATTTTACCTTTGTTCATTATTTTGGTCTTTAAATTTTGTTTTTGTTTTTTGTTTTTTTAATTTTTAGATCCACTAGTACTATAGATTGCTTTCATTAATTTTTGAAAGCTACTCTCTCTAGTTGTTTCTTGCTGGTAATATTAAGGGCTCTAAAGATAACACACTTTATGAAAGATATTTAAATTTTTTAAATTAATTTTTTTGAGACACCCTAATGGGAAACGAGATGAAGTTGTGGTTTTAATTTACGAGATGAGGAGGGGTCGGTGTTGTTAGAGAGAATATTTATCATGTAAGAGTTGTCTACATGATAAATATTCTCTCTAACAACACCAACCCCTCCTCTCCAATTGCATGGAGCCTACCTTCCCTTCTTTAATCTCCCTTGTTACGTTTGAATGTTTGACAATGAATTTTATACAATCTAGATGGTTGTATTGTGAAACTTCGGGATCAAATTAGTGGCTTATTTCTCCATCAAGGTCATTATTCCTGTTTGCTTGAGTTTGTCCTTCAACAATTTGTGTTTAGTTGAATAATGTTCATGCCAACTGATGTTAATATTGTTCACTTTTATTTGTTTATATATATTTAATATTTCCCTGAGAAATTAGGTCAGATAATGTAAACTTTTCTTTCCTGTCAACAGTATTAATCAAACTCAAGACCCTCCCTGTTCTTGCATCCCTTACCACTGTGTTAACAGAATTGGCAAAGTTTTTTGCTATTTATCTCATCTTTTATCTATGACTTGCTGGTGCATTTATTTAATTTTGCTCATGACACTCCCTTTTCCTTTGATCAAAGGATGTGGATGATATATGTCTCCTCTAAACCAAATTTGAGAGCCACCCAATACAGTTGATCCTTGTGTTTGATTTTCCTTACCTCTTTCAGATGCTTCACTTGAGCATCTAAATCAAATGGCTACTATGAAACCTTCGCTACTGCCTGTAGGGCAAGTACCAAGGAAACTTCACCACTCTAAATTTTTTGAAGAAACAATATCTTAATTGGGATTCATTTCCCTTTTGATATTGTACATTTGCATTTGGTAGTTGTTTGGAGGTGTTTCCTTGGTAACTGATAGCTTAATTCTGGATATACTCTATTTTTTAGGCAATTCAAAGGAGAAGAGCTCGGTTGGGAAATGTCGAAGGCCTACAATTTGAGAGTCCCGTTCCTGTGGGCCAAAGGATTCTTGATCCTTCTGAACTAGTGTCAGGTGCTCAACTCGAGCACGATCTCTCTTTCATCTCTCCAAGGTCAGCAGCAGCTGTCAAGACTAAAAAATCTGCTGTGGGTAAAGTTCCAAAGATCTTGCTTGGGGTCACTAATCAGAATGCGGGAGAATCAGAGCTTCTCACACCGCAGAAGAAACTCTTGAACTCAATCGACATAGTTGAGAAAGAGGTGATGGAGGAGTTGCAGAAACTGGAGAGAACCCCTAGTGCTAAAAAGGTGGAGAGAGAAAAAAGAGTTCGTACTTTGATGTCTATGCGTTGATTCAGTTCAACCTCACATTAGTTAAAGCACATGACAAGCCAGGGCACCCAGAATCGAATGACAAAAGAAGGGACAAGAAACCTGTGCGGTGAGATTGATCATCACTTGATGATATTAGGGACTCTTGAAGTAGATTTAGATATATCTCATATTTTCTCTACTTGCTTGGATTTGATGTATATAATGACCATATCTCATTTTCTGTTTCATTACTCCATAATGTACCGTTACTTTTCGAGTGTTATAAGGAAGAAACATCAGGTTTATTAAAGGGAGTTCTGTTGAATAATCTCTTCTATTTTCTATTCGTTTATTTAGGAGAGAAATTTCCATTTCAGGTTTATGTTTAGGAGAAATCACATCCATGTAGACGGTAGTCTGAACTCTGAAGTAGTGGTAGAAGAGCATGGGTTTTATATAAAATGCGACTTTCAGGATTTTGGGTGCCCATCTCCTGCTCATCCATTATGGGTCATGGATCCGAAGAGACATGGGCGCTTTCAGAAAGGGAAGACGTCAGACTATAATCAATTTTTTCTCCATTACGGGCCAACCACGAGGCCCAGAGATCCTTGACTCAGTGTAAGTAAAAGTCCAGTTTTATGTGGAATTGACCCTTCTTTGCTGTGGTAGCATACAAGGATGGGCTTTTAATATATATATATATATATATATCCACTTAGGATGAGGACACCATGAGAGCACATATTATTCTCTAAATATTTATTAACAATTTGAGTAATGTTATAGATTATATTTTTATCCTAGTTTCAATTAATATTTGGATTGATTATTATTTTAAAAAAAAGTCTAAGAATTGGTTGGAATTGACATGATGTTAACATTATAGGATAGTTGTGAAATAAAAATATAATTTTTAACATTATTATTATTATTTTTTTGCACTATATTTCACACAATTATATTACTATGTTGACAGCCTGACATAACACAATTATATCACTTGCCCAATCAAACATTTTTTTTAACAATGATTTTTTATTTTTGGGACATGTCCACGTAAGGAAAATGGAAAAAAAGATTTAAACTAATGATCTTTATTTTATAAGACGTAGTTTACAACCAATTAAATTATCCATTAAAGATTAATAATGACTTATTTAAGTAAAAAGCAAGTGAATCTAATGAGATAGTGGCAGACGTAGGCACACGCACAATGGGAACCACAAAAATAGGTGTCCAATTTTTCCTGTCTGTTTTTTTTTTTTTTTTTAAACATTAATTTAATTTAAACATATTATTGAAAATGGAATCAACACTTGGGAATCTCCTACAATGATGTCTAATGGTGTATACCATAAGGGTGACCCCGGCTTCAATAATGCACGCGGACCACATTACATCAGAAAAAAAGAAGACACCTATATATAAATTATATGTAAATCTAAATTCGTACAAAAGTTGCGTGACATTGATGCATTAATTATGGATGCATCCATGTGGACTCATATATATGAATGAAATGTAATGGTCTATATCATGGCTTCGATAATGCATGAGGACCACACCACATAAGAACAGACCCATACATTGTGTAAATCTAAATCCGTACGTTGGATTAAAAATATACCAATTTTGATGCAGCTTGGAAACATATATTATAATAAAAGTGATAGTGATAAATAATAAGGGTAATTACCTTTTGCTCATATGAATTACAACGTTTTGACTTTTTTCTTCATGAACTACCAACTATGTCACTTGACTGTATCAAACTACTATCTTATAACCTATTTTTCATTCTGTCAGTCAAATGGTTTAAAATTAACGGTCAATGATCATGTGATTTGCATGTGCCATTTTAAATTTTTTTCTTCTACTTTTGCCCTCACTTCTCAAGTATTGAATTAGCGTATAAGAGGGTATAAGCGTCATTTTACATTATCTAAAAAATTTAATTTAATTTTTTTAAATTTTATTAAGTGTACAACATTCAAGCAAATGCAAACAATTAGGAAGTGATTGATGTGATATAAAAAGTAAAAATGAGTTTTGAATTTTTCGTAAAAAGAAAGTGAAGAAAGTCGTTAGGTAATAATTTTGAAAATACGTCAACTTATTTTTTAGATAAATAAAAATAAGGAAGAGTTAGCTGCCAAACGGTAAGACCTGAGTCGAATACGCTACCAGAGACAAGTAGGGCTGCTCACACGGCCGTGGCTGGAAAAAGGAAGTAAGCTATCAATTGTTTAATAAAATTTTGTAGCACTTGTATTTAACTAAATCATGATGGATTTGGAACATGTAAACAAGGACATATAATGAGCTATTCAAACACCCACTTCATGAATGTTTACACAAAAGTTTGTTGTATTAACCAAAATTGCACCCAGTATTTTACACTGAACAAAATCTTTAGGAATAATTAATAGGTTAATTAACTTAATATTTTTTTTGGATAAGTAATTAATTAATAAACTTAAATTTTCCTACATCATATAATATTTTTCATGTTGTCATGCTGCTCCAAGTATTCTACTGTCCCCACTTAATCATCCCATTAAAAAAGTCAAAATGTTACATCAAATATTGAATAGTTTTGGTGCTCTTCCACTGGTTATATATATATATAATATATAGCCACGAAGATTACAAGTTCATGTCTCAATTGCAGAGCACTAGACCATGGCCCCCAGCGACGTGTTGTACTGCTTCCTGTTTTTCATTTGGTTTGCCACTGCTTTCCTTGCCCACTCCTTCATCAAATCTTGCTTTAAACTGAGGCGGCTGGTGATCCAAAGCCCTCCGAGCCGGCCGGCCCTGCCCTTCATTGGCCACCTCCACCTAATTGGCTCAGTCTTGCCCAAGTCCTTCCAAAACCTTGCCCGCCGCTATGGCCCGCTCATGCAGATCCGTATGGGCGCCTCAACGTGTGTTGTGGTTTCCAACGCTGCCGTTGCCAAAGAAATCTTCAAAACCCAAGATCTCAATTTCTCTTCGCGGCCTGGTTCCTCCTAATACTTCATTTATAGGGGCTCCCGGTTTGTCATGGCCCAGTATGGCGACTATTGGCCGTTCATGAAGAAGCTCTGCATGACTAGGCTCCTTGCAGTCCCGCAACTCGACCACACCATCGACATCCATCCGCGAACAAAAGGTTTGTCAAATCACTACTTATTCCGAAAATTGATAAAAAAAAAAATCATTATAATTAAGAAAAAACTTCATTTATCTACATCTCAAGCAGTTTTGTAATCAAGATATGAAAATTTAAAAATTTTAAAAATTAATATTTTATGTTTGAGTATATTTTAATTTCACCCGCTTATTTGTTAAAATGCCCCAAATCTCTCTCTCTCTCTCTCTATAATAAAAAATGAAAATTCTTGTGTCTCCAAGGCATTTTTTGAAATTTTCAATTTTCTTTTTTAAATTAAAAAAACGAGGGCATTTTTTTTTTTTCTCTAAAAAAGGCAAAAATTAAAAGGGACTAAAATATGGGATATTGACGTTACACATTTTTAAACTTTTGAGGTTAATTATGATTGCGAAAAATGAATAACAGAGATAAGATTTAAACTCTATAATATTAATACCATGTTAAATTACTAATTGTTTTAAAAGTTTAAAATTAATAAATTTAATTAATATATATTCAAACAGGCTGAGGAGCTTGTGGAAAGGGTAACGCGCGCAGAGCTGGAGGGAAGGAAAGCCATGCGATTTGAGTAGCGAGCTGACGACGTTGACGAACAACACGGTGTGCAGAATGGTAATGAGCACGCGGTGCTCCGGGAGTGAGAATGAGGCTGAGGAGATTCACGTACGTGTTGGTTAAAATGTGTTTGGAGCTGGCCGGGAAGTTGAGTGTCGGGGATGTGTTGGGTCCTCTGATGAAGGTGTTTGATTTCTCTGGCAATATATGGGAAAAAGCTTGTGTCGGCGTTGCAACGGTTTGATCGGTTGGTGGAGAGGATCATGAACGAACATGAAGCAAAGGTGATCGACGGTGGAGCAGGAGACCAGAAGACTGATCTGATGGATATATTGTTGGAGACATATAGAGACCCATCTGCTGAAGTGAACCTAACTAAAAAAGACATCAAATCCTTCTTGCTTGTGAGTTAATTTATTTATTTGTTTATAGAAATTCTACTAATTAGTAACAACTATGAGATATAAGCAAAAAGTTCATCCTTTTTTCTTCGAATCTTGCTATTGATCGACTTAATCAAAATATATGTTTGTTTTCAGCTGAATTGTTTTTTTCTTTTTTGGTAAAAAAAATAAATACTTTTAACTTCTCAAAAAATATGTTTTTGTGTTTGGTTTGTACGAAAAATGATTGAAGGTGAATAACTATTGGCCACTTCCAGGAACCTCTAGTGGAGGTTGGCAAACTCTAACAGTAGTTCAATTGTGATCAGGGGTAGAACTAGAACTTTTAATTTGGAGAACAAAATTTTAATAAATAAATAAATTTGGGGAGGCAAAATTTAATTTTTAAAGGTCCATTTTGTTAAAAAATTAAAAAAAAATCATTTTTTCGGGACCATCCAAGCTAAAGGGTGGTTCTACCCCTGGTTGTGGTTTGACAGAGGTCCGGCCATTTTCAGCGATTTGAGAATGAAAAATTCAAACTTAAAAAATATTTTAGGAAATTTAAAAACAAAAATCACATTTAGAAGCTAAAGAATTTTTTGGTGCACCAAATACCAAAAGATGAGCAAAACATTTTCCAAAAAATATTTTACTGAGAAAAATATCATAACACATAGCACTAATATTAATGTTGTTGTTACTAATATTATGATAATAATAATAATTATTGTTATTATTATTGTAACTATGATTTATTACTTTTGTTATTATATCACTTTGATTGTTAATTGTTAGTATTATTATTATTTACTAATCTCTAATATTGTGGTCAGGATATTTTCATGGCGGGCACGGAAACGTCATCAGCAGCCATGCAATGGGCGATGAGAGAGCTGATGAACAATCCAAGGCGTTCAAGAAGCTCAGGGAGGAGATCATGCCGGTGGTGGGGCCGGACAGGCTAGTCAAAGAATCTGACATGCCAAATCTCCCTTATTTACGAGCTGTCATCAAGGAAACCCTAAGGCTGTGTATGGTAATAGATTGGACTGGAGAAAGTTGACTGATACTGTAGCAGATTTGATTGATGTGAAAAAAAAGTAAGAATTTTTGTATAGAAAAGTGAAATTTTTTGTTTTGTAGTAATTTTTATTTGAAAAATGATAAAAAAAAGATTGATGTGATATAAAAAAGTAAGAATGTTGGGGGTTGATTTTGAGAGAATTTTTTTAAGATTTTACAAATTCCGGTCCTTCCCCAAACATACCTAAGACTCCACCCTTCAGCGCCTTTGATCATCAGGGAATGTGCTGAAGATTGCAAGGTAAACGGGTCCATTGACAAGGCTAAAACCCGGGTCCTCGTCAACGTCTACACCATCATGCGGGACCCGGATTCATGGATGGATCCCGAGGAGTTCATACCAGAGAGGTTTTTGGAAAGCTCCGGCGAGAGAGTCGGCGAGCACCAGATGGAATTTAAGGGACAGAATTTTCGTTACCTTCCGTTTGGTAGCGGGAGGAGAGGATGCCCTGGTGCATCCCTTGCTATGTTGGTGATGCACCCGGCGATCGGAGCCTTGGTCCAACGGTTTGATTGGAAAGGGGCGGATGGGGAGAAGATTGATTTAAGTCAAGGGTCAGGATTTGCTGCTGAAATGGCAAAACCACTTGTTTTTTACCCTATTCCAACTTAATTAATTAATCCCATCAAATTGCATGTAGCTAATTGGTGTGGGATTAATGGGCCACATAAGCGTGTGTGATTGCATGGTTTTAATGTTGTTTTAAGCTTATGTTTCTCTTTGTAAGAAATGTGTCTTAATGGTTGATAGGGTTGTCCCTGTTATGACACGTATGTATATCAACTTATGATGTTTTTGTGTGCAATTGAACTATTAATCATCTTCAAACTAGCGTTTTGACAAGTATGAGAGCATCCACAGTAGCCTCTTCAAATTTCACTCTTCAAAATAACAAAACTACACTTTTGGTTATTTTAACAACTAATCTTTTAGAGACCTTTTTCAAATTTTCACTACTTTAACAATTCACTTTCACTATTTCATTTAAATATTATTTTTCAAAGATTTGTTTATTCTTTCTCTAACTTTTATATTTTTGAATGTTTTATATTTTCCTAATGGTTTATTTTACGAATATATCTTATTCTAGCGGTAAATAAGGAGAGATAAATGAAAAAGGAGAGAGAAAATATATTTGTTTAATGAATAGAGAGTGAATAGTAGATTTTATATTTGAATATATACTATTCATGATGTTAATTTTTTGGTTAAAATAGAGAGGCTGAAAAGTGGCATTTTAAGCCCTTTTGGTTAAATTGCCTCTTCAAAATAACAATAAAGTGGTTTTAAAGAGGCTGCAGTGGATGCTCTGACATTTAAATACATCAAATTATAAAAAGTCACTCGGAAAAGAGTGAGCGATAATTTGGGTAACGCATATGTATGGATAGAACTAAAAAATTTTATGCGAGAGGGCCAACTATTTTTTTTTAAAAGAAATTCAGAAATAGTTATTTGTCAAAACTTCAGATCACATAGACCAAAAATATATTTTGTCCCTATATTTTAAGAAGATGACATCACTCATTGGTGCGCATTGGTGGATCGATTTTCAATCGAGACTTTGGCCTATCATTTCTCACTGCTTGAATGCCTTAAATTGAGTGATTCAAATTTCAAATAAATATATAGTATCTATTTTATGATTAAAGTTTGTGCCTATATCATAACCGGCTGTATCTCTACAGTAGTTACAATAGCATCATTAATATATCAATTATCAAGTAACTATAGTAAAAATATATACAAGTAATTTTCAGTTAATTAACTACAATCAACCTTCCCTTGATAATTCTTAATCGACCACATTTTAATTGTTTTCAGTTCTTATCCAAATCGAAAAATTATGCTGAACCGAACACATTTACAATGACAAATTAATGGTGCATGTGGTACTTCATTGCACATGCACTACATGTCAGCTGTTGGGACAAGCAAGAACTCTTCACGGGGAGCCCTGCTATGCGGCTGCCATGTTGCAGCAGCGTAGCGTAGGATATGCGTTTTTTTTTTAAAAAAAAAAATTTAAACAGATTTTTTTAAAATGTTTTTTTGCATTTTATATGTTTGATGAAATGTTTTGAGTTGTATTTTGAGATATTTAAGTAATATTAGCTAAATTTTCATGAGCTAATATTTGGGTTCTAATACATCAAAACTCATTTTTGGATTAAAAACTAAAACCTAAGTGTGAAAGGTTAACCCTTTAGGAATGATATAACCCTAGAGCGATTCGATCATCCTAAATTTGGTGTTAATGCCTCAAAACTTGTTCTTGGATTCAAAACTAAAACTTAAGAGTGAAAAGTTAACCCTTTATGAATAGTATGACCCTAAAAGGATTTAGTCATTCTAAATTTGGTGATAATGCACAAAAACGTTATCTTAGTTTTATATAGTTTTGCTAATACCAATTTTTGATCAGTGATGCATGAAGACAAGTGAATCTGATATATAATTTAATCAATTTCTGATAAATGATTATCAGTTTTAAATTTGACAAGTACTTTCCCCTTTAATCCCTTTCATATTTAATTAAAAAAAAAATAAAAATTGACAGACGCTAGGTTGCCTCTTGGCAGCCAAAAAGCTCTACTCCTTCACGGGGACTTGCATGTCCCTCAAATCAACTACGTACAAATATCATGTCGTAAGAGAAATATTTTGTTGATTATTGTCACCGAAATAAAAATAAAAAATAAAAACCCAAACGTACAATTATGCACTTTCACTATAGCTTGGATACACCTTAAACCCAAACATTTTGGAAGTTGAAAATTTTAAATAGTGAATTTTAAACGGTGACTTTTGTATAAAATTTCATCTTCCAAATTTTTTTATTTTTTAAATAAAAATTAGGGGTATTTTGGTCTTGTTGAAAAATTTTGTGCCCTAATTTGTATGGATGAGTCCAAATGAGAAAGAATTGAAAGTTCGGGGGTTAAATTGAGAGTTTTTAAGATCGATTTAAAACTACTTCTTTTTTTTGTCCTAACTTGATCGTATGGTAGCCAAAGCCTGCAATTTTCATTTGTTTTTTTTGTTTTTTGATTCATTCTAGCGTCATGTTCCGTATATTAGCACAAGCATTTGGCTTATTCTCAACACAAAGTGGCTGGGTGAGTACCGGATCAATATTTAACTTTCCCTAAAAGTTTCCTAGATCTGAACCATTATATTGACGTATTAATCCGCAGTGTCAAAGATGATCTACCTAATCAGTATAAAAACACCATGTTTTGAGGTAAATGAAACTCCCTCAAAGATTCAATATGGCTGTGTTTTCTTTTGGTTTGGTTAAATCATTAGCAATAGTTTTTTTTCTGATTTTTTTTTTCTTTAAAAAGAAAATTAAGGGACAAATATATATATATATATATATTTTTCTTCTATATATATATATATATTTTCTTTTTTACCCAAATACACTCCACAATAGTATCTCATATATATATATATATATATATATATATATGATATGCATAACAACTTAAGTTCAATTTCAACCAACTTCTAAGCAAAATTTCTTCTCTAGTTTTTAAAACTTAATTATATATATATATATATATATATAATTCTTTACCTATTTACGGTATTTTTACAAAATTTCAACACAACGTTCAATGAAACAAAATGAAGAGAAAAGAGAGAGAGAGAAATTTGTGTTAAAATGTGAATATAATGTCATGATATATATAAGTACTTGCATATACCTAATTAAGGCAATAGTGGTCAATTAAGAGAAAGCAACTTAGTATCATAATTCTCTTTGCTCTTTACACTTTTTTCCTTGTTTGGCTTCTTTAAATCTACTTACCCAGTAAACACCACTCCATTATGGTAGTTGGCTCATCCATCTTAAATTTATGGGACCAAACAACTGAGACACCCAAACTCTTCTTCTCGGGTATATGAGTTACATCGAATATGTCGCACTGAATATAATAGTCATTATCTTCATATAGTGGGCATCGTAAAATGCAGAACCTGTGATTCTCTAAATGGATGAATGCAGGACGAAAGGTATCATCACCTCGAGGAAGTGCGATACCATCCAGAGGTCCGAGGAGCCACATATCCAAGTCTAAATCATAGCAAAGCAAATTCAAGTCCTCTGTAATCCAGTATAAAAAATTGGCTACGGCTTGGGCCATTCCATGCGTTCTTATAGGACAACTGCTATGTATCTTGCGCTGTGCGGGCTCAAGCATTTTCCAATTTCCATGCCCGACGTCATAAACAAAGAAAACAGCAGAGAGACTATCAAAAGAACAGCCGCTATTCGGTGGCTGTGGTACTTCTGAAGCAACAAGAATCCTGTTGGGATTCTCAAGAGCTGCAGAAATTCTAGAAAAAGACATTTCGTATGGAGGTTCAGGTAAGACTACCCACTTGTTAGTGACGTGGTCAAAAACCTCGGCATAGAAGTCGAGAGATGGCATATCGGAACCCAAAACATAGAGTTTAGAATCTAAGACCAATTTGTGAGGTTCGCATCTGGGAGCGTTCGTCGATGGAGCACGGATCCAACGATCCGTCATGGGACCGATAGCACCCAGCTTAAATACAGAATCATCAGGACCAAGACAGTAAATAGTGGAACCTAGGGCCGCGAAGGTAGACTCCCACGAATGCTTTCCTTCCCAAAATGGTTCGATCGTCCGTTCCTCACTGATGAACATACCGTCCGCATCGACCCCAATGGGAATGACATACCACCTCCCAAGCACCACCGATCCATGAAAGACTGGCATACAGATAGCGATTTCGTCAGTACGAGGACAAAAGTTTCTAGCAGGACCAGATGGTGAAGGATCAGCAATTGATGAGGGAGTCTGGCATGACCCAGATGGTGAATGTTCAGCCATTGATGAGGGAGTTGGGAATGGCCCAGATGTTGAACGATCAGCAATTGATGAAGGAGTCTGGCATGACCGCGAACGGAATAGCCACGAAAGGCATGGAATCGGAATCGGCATCGGGATCACAGAGTACTTGAGATGAGGGAGGGCGGGTAGATATATATATGGGCCTGAGACGAAGAAGAGATTTGGGATTTTAGGGTTTGGGGAGTTGCCAAAGTCGGTGGAGTGAGCTAGTTTAGATTGGACTAGGAAAAATAAATTCCTTTTTTTTTTTTAACAAAAAAATAAATTCCTTACTAGACTAGGAAAAATAAATTCCTTACTAGACTAGAAAATCTTATTAGTTCCTACTTGAGCCCCAAGAAAGGATCGGCAGTCGGCACTTAGTAGGAAATTGCGCTTCTGCAACCTTTACCGACCTTTGAGTACGTTGGGCCACCACCACAAAAGTATATCTAGTTCCTTATTTATGAAAGTATATTTAGTTCTCAAAAAAGAAACAAATTATCTTCCTTTCTATTTTTGGCTGACTAATAGACAGGAAAATAGGCTTGTATGGACCTGGTTATATGTTTTCATGCACATATTACAGCATCAATGTCAAAATGTTATTTTTGACGTCTTGAGAATACTCTCATAGACAGTGCAAGTGAAATGCACCAATAGTAATGGAGCTGGCTTGAATTATGAGGGGATTGAGATGGTTTTGTCTTGAGTCCATGATCAGATATGCCTTTATTTCTGCCTTGCCTTGAATTCTATCGGGGTTGATGGTGGATTTCTCTCATCTGAACTCCAGTTTTATAATATGTATATGTTTGTTTTCTTGCAGAGGTAAAAGGGATATTTTATGTGGGAGTTGTAATGGAGCTGGCTTTCTTGGTGGGTTCATGAGCACCTTTGATGAATAGAAGTTTGCAAAAATTTTGGCTTCAGTGATTCGTATTATGTTTCACCAGTATTTCTTTTTTTATGAACGTCAATATACTTTTATACACGTTCATGAATGTTTGAGACTTGATGTTAAATTCCTGGCTGCCGTGATTGGACTTATATTGAAACTCTGCTATGTTTTTGCAGTCAATGAACTTCGAATGTGTGTTCCTTCTTGTCTGGCTCTTGTATACAAACTTCCCTTGAATTATTTTAGTAATGAGTAAAAAAGAAAGAGAAGGCAGCCAAAATTATAAACTATGTCGGAAGTTTTTATCTGAATAACAAAAGAGTATTGCACCCCATGCAGTACCCTAAGATCTCAATCCCCAGTAAGGGTCCAACCTAGACTTCTTAGGAAGATACAGTTTTACCCATTTGCCCCAAGCTTGCACAATTGTTCTTTTAAGGCTGCAAGTATTGTCCAAGTTTTTTTTTTTTTGGGTTAAAGCACACGATTTTTGTTGGCTTAAATAACAAGACAATAGGTTAATGACATTACGAGGACAATACTTTATAAGGAAAACTTGTGTGAGGCAACAAAGTAGGACATTATTGTAAAAGACAAACTATATGTAAAATGACTGCAAGAACGGTGAGTTCAAGTCTTCACAGACAATTGAAATTTACAAAGAAAAATACAACATTTTGAATATATACAGAAATCTTCTAGGATTGCATCGTTGCCTGCACAATGATCCTTCTCCCCAGAATACTTGACTGGTTTTTCCAGAGTATCATGACAATATTAGACGGAGAATCTCTCCAAAGTGCTTGAATGATTTTTCAGTTTCTTCCAAACAATGATTTTTCTCATCTCTAGTCCAACCCTGAGGAAACCCACACATGAATATATAAGTTCTTTTTTTCTTATTATTATTTGCTTTTAACTAGATAAACAACAAAAACTGTCAAGAAAAAAAATGACGGAAAAAAAAAAAATCTAAATTAGTCCCTAGAGTTTGACCTTGTATCAAATAAATCCATGCAGTATGCTTCTCTGTCAAAATGATCTTATAACTCCATGTGGTATGCTTATATATCAAAATGATCACTCTTCGGAAAAAATATCCAAAATTTATACAAATGAATCATTTTAGATATAGAGGCATACCACTGGGAGTAATAAGATCATTTTGAAACAGTAGGGATTTATTTGATACAAGACCAAATCCTAGAAACCAATTTAGTAATTTTTCCTATCATAAATGACCTCCCTATGTTTAGGGGTAATTACAAATGACCTCCTACCTTTTGAAAATCAACTAAACATGTGAAAATATGATTCCCCCACAAAACCCGTGCATATCATTTGAAACATGAACTTTTGCCCTTGATTGGCCAAAGTTCCATAAAAAAATGTAACAGAATAACTCTGTTTCTGCCCTTTTTTAGAGCCAAGGGCTAAATTTGTGTTTGATGAGACTATGTACATCACACAGGAGAGAATTCTTTAATTGGGATAGAAAATAAAACAGTTTCATTTTACTCCTAACTACAACAACGTATAGTGATGGTTTCAAAAGGACAGTAATTTGTGATTATCCCCAACCAGATGAATGCTAGTTGTGATTGGTTTCATTAAAAAAAGATTTGTATTAGTATTTACGATTTACTGCCCAGATCCCACAGGAGCTTGAGGAGGGGGAGAAAACACAAAAAAGCAAAGGAGGTAGGTATAAGTTAAAAAAGATTTGCAATACAAAGGGTAGCAAGAAAATACCTCAGCGACTTTATTCAACTTCTCCCTCACATTCTGCAACAGCTGGGAAAGGTCACCGTCCCATTTGTAGAATTCCAACTCCTTGTTGTTGAGTATCTTTTCTGCTACCTGAATTAGAGTAATAAAGAAACTTGATTTAGATACCTCAACCTAAAATAGAATGCCAACCGTGAGATGGGATCACTCTTAATAGACCTGATCCACTCTTATTCTCTAATCCTCATATTTCTTAGTAAAAGAAAAAAATACCAATGCTATCTAAGGCACACATCAAATTATTTCCAAAAAAAAAAAGAAGAAAAGAAAAAGAAAGTAGGCATTGAAAAGAAACAAAAGGGTGATGCTTTGGGGGATTGGATTTTCACTTAGATGCTAACAGCTGTAAATTGCCGAAAGGACCCCAGAAAATGGTATTCAATGAATTGCTTCCTCTTTATTCTCAAATCTTTGCTTCAAAAGAAGGGTGCATTTTCAGAATCAGATAAGAGACATGACCCTACATGTTATTAACATCTCACTTGCCCCGAAAAAAAAGGGTACCCATTTCACATCTACCAACATCACGCAAGAAGCAAGAACACTAATTTTTGAAGTGTTTAGTTTGTGGGTTGGGAACAAATCATGGTACTTCTGAAAGAACATCTTGTTAGAGTGGAAGAAGAGAACAACCATTTGTCTTCTGCTGCTACAATCAAGGTACAAAAAGTCTAGATATCGCTAGCCATGGTTCACCTTTTTTTACCATGGTAGCATCACATAATCATCAACATGATTGGCTAGATATTTGATGAAGGAAGAAAAGATGAGGCCCAATTACTGTTCTTTAGCATATAGTGTTATGTATTTGGGTCTTATCCAACCATATCACTAAATCCTCTTTAAGAGTTCAGCACAAAAACAAAGATATCTCATCATAAACTAAAATATAAGACTGAAATGAAAAGTAGCAGTTCACAAGCGTACCATTTCCATCACAATCAGAACAGAGTATGCTACTTGGTTTGGTGCTCTGATTATTTTCTGCAGCCTGTTAACGCAAGACCAAAGTGAATTTCAATTGCAAATAAATTTAAAGGAAAAAGTGAAGTCTTCAAACAATGATGCAATTTTAACTCAAATCTCCTTGCCTTAAAACACCTTTAACCAAACCCATAACTCTTTCTAGGGTGCAATCACAGACCTTAGTTATCCCCCATTCTCCTACCCTTGACAAAGGCTGTTTGGAACTAACCAACCAAACAAGGGAGAATAATCTTCATCTGGTTATCTGCAGTAATACCTTCACTTTTAGTTCTATCTTTCCCATTACAACTTATCCATTACAATATTCATTTATGCTCGTATTTTGGGCATTATTTACTTATCTCTACACCATAGCGTGATGAATCTCTAATCTATTCAAGATATCTTCCCTTCAATTTATTATGAACAAATTTGACCATGTTGCAAAGCATTTCTACACGTCGTTCCCTCTTATCTCATACATGCTAAATCCAAGATAACAAAAAATGACCATTCTACATAACAGCTATTCCCAAAATCCCAAAACCTTTAGTTCTATGTTCCTACTCCTAACTTGACATCCACAGGTGATTTAAAACAAACAAACAAACAAACAATAAATAAAAAACAAATTTGGGCTTGAACCCATTACAAGAAAAGTGAAAGTTTAGCCAAACAGGGCAATATAAAGCACATGCCTGTATTGGCCAATTCTCACTTACCTTAACCTCCAAAGACTGAAATTTAGTAGTCTGAGACTTATGAAACGCTTCATTTACCCAAAGAACCTTCCGACCAACCAATTGCCAAAAACTACCCCTACCAAAAAAAAAAAAAAAAAAAAAAACCCATCAAATGTTCATCAAAGAAAGAAGAAAAGACAAGAAATATCACATCTACAATAACAAAACATCCAAAATTAAAGCTGAAAACAAGTGGAAAAAAAAAAATTAGAGAGAAAAGAATACATAAAGACTATACCTGGTTTGTTAGGGGACTGAAAGGAACAAAAAGGCGTGAAACACAAAGAGTTGGCCATTCACAGAGGTTTCCCAATTCCCATATAGGGGGACAGGAAAGGGTTTTCGGCGGCGGCAGTGACGGTGGGGAGAGGAGATCACGCCACCGGTATAGGTCGGGGATCAGCCGCCTCCTGGACGATCCCTTCGAGCGTGTCGCAGACCAACTTGCTGTCCACAAGGAACCTCAAATACCCATCAATAGTGGGCGCCCACTTGGCCGCGGGCCGCTCCTCCGGCTCCTTGACCTCCTTCGCCTGATCTTTGGTGTGGAACTTCATCGCCAAAAACCTCATCTCCTCCACGAACCCCTTCGACTCCCCAGGGTACCGCTTCATGGGCGTCTCCGCCGTCGTCGCGGACATAACCACCACCATCTTCAGAGGCATCTTATTCACTCTACGACGAAACCCAAGTCGGCCACTTTTCGTGAGCGAGAAACTGGAACCAGGGTTGGCGAAAGGAGGCGATATTTGGAGGTGGGTTTCGGTGAAATAGGAGCGTGAGTGTGAGATTGGGGTCAGAGAAGCCATGGAGGAAGAGTGCACGGAAGCTTTGGAGTGAAAACAATATTAACGTTCTGGGGGTGGAAGGAGAAAGGGTTTGGAGGGAAATTTTTGGAGGAGGGAAATGAAATAGTCGGGTTACTCTTTCTGTTTTGATTTGTGTTTAAAATTAAAGAGGTTTGATAATGCACAAAGTTTAACTTTAGCCCAATTTTTAAGCTAAATTTTCTCTCTAGTTGAAGCTAAATTTCTCTCTCTAGTTGAAGAAGGCTCTCTCTTTCCTCCACATCAATTTTTTTTTTTTTAACTTTATAAAAAAGTTGAGCCAAAATTAAATTTAAATTATATCTATAACATTTTCCTTAAAATAAAATAAAATAAAAAAGACGTGGCACATGTCACATTACCTTCGTGATTACTATTGAAGAAATGTTTCTTTGTAAGCCGATCTCCATATTTTCTCATCAATGCTGGGCCAATCTCCATATTTTCCCATCAATGTTGAGGTGGCATGTCCACTTATCATTATTTTATTATTTTTTAAAAATAAATTTAAATCAAAATAAAAGTAAAGAAAAGTTTTTTTTTTTAAAAAAAAACTTAAAAAAATAAAGGTGGCCACCCCTTATATTTTTTTAAGTTCTATTTTTTAACTTTTCTTTATTTTTATTTTGATTTAAATTTATGTTTAAAAAATAACAAAACATTAATAAATAGGTTTGCTACCTCAACATTTAAAAGATGTACTTTTGAATTGATTACATTATAGAAAGACCGTAGAATCATGAAGGTTATTCAAATATCACTACTTGATATATGGAAGGGGAATGCGGGTCCCATAGTGATTTTTATTTGAAAATGTAACCTTTTGCTTTTACCCTTATTTTTTGCCTTTATGCATTGTAAAGAATTGAATGATTCTTTTGTTTTTTCATTTCATTGTCCCTGCATTAATTGACTATTTTACCCTTCCCTTAAAGCTATAAAGCCTATCCACCCTTGGAATTAAAAAAATTGCTGCTGTTTGTTTTGTCATTTTGAAGCCCTTTTTCTTTGATTGTGTGGAGTTAGGGTTCTATCCTTCTTTTTCTTGTCATAATAAATCACGTAGAGTTAGTTTTGTCTTTTTAACATTTCTATTAACTCTATCAGCCTATTAGTTGGATTTTGGACCAAAAATTTGGTTTGCCCCTCATCTCTCTTAAGCAAAGCCAATACAAACATCAGATTTTCATTCTTTAGACTTTCTTTGTTCGATAAATTTCACTTCATTTAATTATTGTCGAATTGTTTGTGTATTTGTTTAATTAATTGTATGGAAAACTTTCAATTAGCAGAATCTAGAAATTCGAAGAGCTGGGAGCCAGGCCGGCCCAATGTCTAGGCCATTGAGGCTGTTGTTTAGGGCCCTCAATTAATAAGGTCAAAAAAAAAAAAATTTAATACGGCCTTTTTTTTTTATTGTTTTTTTTAAACTTAAGGCCCATTTTTTTTTTTAAATGAGGCACAAAATTTTTTCCCATAAAAACTTAAGACCTCAATATAATAAGCCAATTGTAAAATAAGACCAATTAACCCCCCCAAAAAAAATATATATGCCCCATCATTTTTTTTTTTGTCTTTTTAATCCTTCTCTCTCTCTTCTGTCCACAAAGGAGAGAGAGCATGATTCTTTTTTCTCAGAAAATGAGAAATACTAGCCTTTCTCATCTGTCACCCTTGGCTCTCATTCTCTCTCTCTCTCTCTCTCTCTCTCCTTCCTCTTCTTCCTTTTTCTTCTCTTCTTATCTTCCTCTCTTCTTCCGCCGTACATCCCTGCCAATTTTCAAACATGTTTTATTGATCTATTTTTGAAATTTATTTTATGATAATTCGAATGTATATTTTATTATAAATCACATTTATATATATTTGTTAATATTTTTAATCAAACATGTATACTAGAAAATATGCATCTATATATGAAATACTTAAAATAAGAGAAAAAAAAACTAATTGAATCTCTAATAGGGCTTTAAATAAATTTGTTATTAGTAATAAATAAAAATATTGATAATAATATAGGTGAAAAACTCATAAATTAATAATAAATTCATCAAAAAGAATTATCTTATTAGAAAATAATGAAAATATTATTGATGTCTTTAACTCTATTGTTATAAATATTTATGACCCTGATAGAATGCAATAGAATGCAACTAGCTAATGAAGGAATTTAAAAGTTATGAAACAACAATGGACATATTACTAACATGAATGAAAATAATAATAATATTATAAAAATAAATATTATTTAATTAATATTTAAATATTAAAAAAAATGCCCAACTCCAAAATTTCGCCTAAGGCTCCTAAATACATTGAGCCGACCCTGTAGCAAAGACAGAACCAGCAAATTTTATGAGATGGAAGCATGGAGACAATTTTTATTTTATTTTATTTTTTTGGGAAACTTCACAAAACCTCCTTGAACTTTCACCCGTTTTGAAATACCCTCCAAACTTAAAAAACTCTCAATTTACACCCCTGAACTTTTAATTGCTCTTAATTTGGATCCATCCGTACAAATTAGGGCATAAAATTTTTTAAAAAGACCAAAATACCCATGATTTTCATTTTTTAAAAAAAATAAAAAAAAATTTGGATTTAAATAGTAAATTTTAAATGGTGACTTTTGTATAAAATTCCAACTTCCAGATATATATATTTTTATTTTTTTAAAAATAAAAATCAATGGTATTTCGGTCATTTAAAAAAATTTGTGCCTTAATTTGTACGGATGGATTCAAATCGAGGGCAATTGAAAGTTCATGGGTGTAAATTAAGAGTTTTTTAAGTTTGGGGGTATTTCAAAACAGGTGAAAGTTTAGGAGGGTTTCCTAAAGTTTCCCCTTTTTTAAAAAAAAAAAAAAAAAAAAAAATCAAAAATAGTTATTTATCAGAACTTCAGACAACATAGACCTAAAATACATTTTGTCCCTATATTTTAAGAAGATGGCATCGATCACTCATTGGTGCGCATTGGTGGATCGATTTTCAATCGAGACTTCGGCCTATCATTTCTCATCGCTTGAATGCCTTAGATTGATTGATTCAAATTTCAAATAAAACATATAGTATCTATTTTATGATTAAAGTTAGTGCCTATATCATAACCGGCTGTATCACTACAGTAGTTACAATAGCATCACTAATATTATATCAATTATCAAGTAACTATAGTACAAATATATATATAAAAGTAATTTTCAGTTAATTAACTACAATCAGCCTTCCCTTGATAATTCTTAATCGACCACATTTTAACTGTTTTCAGTTCTTATCCAAATCGAAAAATTATGCTGAACCTGACAAATGGTGCATGTGGTACTTCATTGCGCGCACATGCACTACATGTCAGCTGTTGGGACAAGCAAGCACTCTTCACGGGGACTTGCATGTCCCTCAAATCAACTACGTGCAAATATCATGTCGTAAGATAAATATTTTGTTGATTATTGTCACCAAAATTAAAAAAAATGGCTATAAGTAGATCATTGAAACAGTTTCCAGGCACCTGCATCATAATTCTATTAATGGTGGCATATATATTAAAACAATATATATATAGAAGCTAGCTAGTACTGTGTTCATTAATATATATATATATAATTTTCCCAACTGGTAATTTCACATAGAATATATAGTAGATTGAATTAAATCAACTGGTAAGTTCCGAATAAAGTTATATCTATGCTTCACGCGCAATTCTAGAACTCGGAAATCTAGTAAGTCAATTGCTTGATTGGATGCCAAGTACCTCCGTGAATTATCTAATCTCCATCAAGCTAGCTAGCTAGAGATCCACGGGTTACCCCGGCAACCCGAGGTCACCTTTTGCACTAAATATAATTGATATGTATGCACATAATATGTTCTAGATTTAATAAAAAAATTAACCCGATTTATCGGATTCTCGTTCAAATAATCAAGTTTTACCCGCAACCTATTGACCTAGGGAGTACTCTAGCAAGTCAATAGCTAGCTAGTATTAAAATGAAACTATATACCCTAAACGATCTCAGGTGTGATACGTATATAAAATATCTAGCTATATACGGATGGAAGGATTGACTTCTTAGTAGGGAAAAACAACTAAAGGATTTGCAATATAAATAGTACTAAACTTGAATCCTTAAGAGGTAGTTCAATCGTCTGCGGTCACGCTTAATAAAACGAAGGTCACTAGTTTCAATCCTTCATCTTGTTTGGACATGTAAAAAAAAAAAAGACAACTTGAATTATATAATTTCAAAACATTAATTACTGCAATTAATTATATGCATGGCATTTCTCATGCTCACGCTATAAATGCTAGCTTTAAGTGTCACTTCTCGCAGACCAAAACCAGAAGAAAGAAATCAATCTTCCATTTGCTGCATCAAATCTCATGGCCCCCCCAATCACCTCTAATTTTGTGGATTACTGCTTCTTGTTTTTCATTTGGATTGTCTCAAATCTCTTGGTGCGTTTCTTGATCAAAACATGCACCAACTCTCGAGCCACAGCTCGTAACCCACCGAGCCCACTCGCTCTACCGATTATCGGCCACCTCCATCTTCTAAGCCATTCGTTGCCAAAGTCATTGCAAAACTTAGCTCGACGCCACGGCCCCCTCTTGCAGATACATATTGGCGCGACAACTTTGTCATCGCTTCCAATGCCGCTGTCGCAAGAGAAATGTTGAAAACTCATGATGTTGATTTTGCTTCGAGATTTGAATTTGGTCCTTCCAACTATAACATCTACAGTGGGGCCGGTTTTGTTACCGGCGCTGACAGCTCCTATTGGCGGTTCATGAAGAAGCTGTGCATGACAAAGCTTTTTGCAGGCCCCCAGCTTGACCGTTTCAACAACATTCGAGAGGAAGAGGTTGAGAATCTCTTGAAATCTCTGCTGAAGAGCTCCGGAGAAGGAGAGGCATGCGATTTGGCGGCGGAGTTGACGACCTTGACGAACAATTTGCTGTGCAGAATGGCTCTGAGCAAGAGGTGTTCGGCCGACGACGCCACGGGAGCCAAGGAAATCAGATAGCTGGTCGTGGAAATCATGCAGCTTGCGGCGAAAATAGGTGTGAATGACGTGTTTGGTCCTTTTAAGGAAGTTTGACCTCTTCGGACATGGGAAAAGGCTCGTGGAGGGTCTCTGGCGGTAGGATCGGTTTTTCGAGCAGATCATGAAGGAGTACGAGGACAACATGGAAGGCGCGCGGCGGCGGGCATGTGAAAGAAGGGGCAGATCTGATGACTATTGTGTTGGAGACTTATAATGACACGAATGCAGAAGTGAAGATAACAAGAAATCAGATAAAGTTTTTCTTCATAGTAAGTACACAAAGTCAAATGCATTATACGCATAACATTAACAAAGATTTCTTGATATATATGTTGAAAAGTTTTTGACAGATCGATATATTTGTTACCCTCAATAAATTTTTACTGTAATATCAACTCAGTCGTATAACATTATACTAAATAATATTTTTTATCAATATCATTTGCTTATAATGTTATGTACTCAAGACTCTCATTTTATTGAGTTAATGTAATAGTATTTATTAGCATCAACAATTTATTAAAATGAAAAAAATTTGAGAGCTAATAAATACAGTTAGACCAGTAGTTTAATGAGATAGAAATGAAATGAGCACCAAGAATTTAGATTGTTGCTATCAATAATCAATGATCTAGCTAATTATTACCTAAATTTTACCGAATATTGTGCCAGGAACTATTTATGGCAAGCGTTGATACTTTATCGGCAGGAATACAATGGGCCATGGCCGAGATCATCAACCATCCCCAGGCATTTAAGAAGCTTAGAGATGAGATTAACATGATTGTGGGGTTAAGCTGGCTAATCAAAGAATCAGACGTCCCAATCCTTCCTTACTTGCAAGCGGTTGTGAAGGAATCCCTAAGATTACATTCTCCAGCACCACTCATCTTCAGACAATCCACGAAGGACTGCAAGATCAACGGCTTTGATGTAAAGGCCAAGACTAAAACGATGATCAATGCCTATGCCATCATGCGGGACCCGGAGTATTGGAATGAGCCCGATGAGTTTGTACCGGAGAGATTTTTGGTCAACTCCGATGATAACCTCGGTCAACATCAGATGGAAATCAAGGGTCAGGATTTTCGTTACCTTCCATTTGGGGGCGGAAGAAGAGGATGCATTGGTGGAAGGCATGCGGCAGTGGTGACGCAAGTGACACTTGGAGCGTTGACCCAATGCTTTGACTGGAAAGTCAAATATGGGGAGAAGATTGATATAATTAAAGGGAGCGTCAGGATTCGCTGGAGCAATGTCGCTTCCTCTTGTGTGTTATCCAATTACTCGTTTTGATCCATTTTCGGCAACCATGAAATTTCCTAGGAATGGAGCATAATTTGTGCTAGTGTGCAATTTGCTCATAAAATAAATACTAATTAATAATAACAATATAAGGTGCTTTCTAGGCGACAAGGCGACAACAGCTTGCAAGAGCATTAGCATTGATTTATCCATTTGTCATTTTTATTTAAAATTTAGACGGACCTAAAATTGGAGTACATAAGCTTATTTGTAATATTTTTTAAAAACATAAATTATTCTTGTGAAAAGGCAATCCCAAATACACTCTAACATTGAGATACAATATCAATCCATAATAATACTGTAACTCAATCCAAATCTCTACCACAAACATCAATCGCGTTGGCCACTTTTGACCTGTAATCCTAGTTTTCTCAAGGCCTATGTGATGTAGACAAAAAAAAACTAGGGATTTCATAAAGAGGGACGAGACTTGGCACGTAAATTGAATTTCCTAGAAAATCCATATGGACATAGCTTTGGGCTATCTGAACATGTTGTTGGAAAGCAGTACCCAAGAAATCCTGCTCAAACACGACTTTTGGCTATCCAGATGCCTCTATGTTTCAGTTTTACATACTTTAATTATTAATTTGGTGCTTGTCCGAACAGGGGTATGTCCATTCTGGACGGCATGTGTAGAATTCTAAAATCCACTTATTTCGTATTACTTTGTGGGTTAGGAGCTCGGGGGCCTATAAATACATGTTTTTGGCCCCTAGAATGTAGCTTCTGACTATTATTCAGTTTTTATCAATATGAAGCCTAGAGTTGAGTTTTCTTCAATTTTTTCTTCAAACCCTAGATAGACTAGCGTTTTGAAAAGATTTCTTAGATCTTTGATAGATTCAAGATCTAGAAATATTTATACCTTCTTCTTGTTGTTCTTCTTTGCATCCCATAATGTCACACTGCATTACTAGCTATGCAAAATATATTAGAGAAAGAGAAAGAGAGCACTTAATTGTAAAGACAGTTTAAGGCTACATATTTCGTATATTGACTTATATTAAACCATGTTACATAGCTAGAATACAATTCAATATAGTAAAGATCTAGCCTTAAAACTCTTTACTATATTGAGGAGATATATTAAACCATCTTTACTACATCTTATTTAATTATCTAATTAATTAAAAAACCTAGATCCGTACAAGAAGTTTTGTATTTTTCTTCCCCGTTCAGCCCAACTCTGGTTTGTTATGTGTTTCTCCCGTTATATATCTTCTAATTATCTCTGTCATATTATAGTATTTTTTTTTCTAAGAAAAATCAATTCAATTAATAAAAGGAAAATGCTAGGAGTTCTCCTCCTAGTGTTCTCTTAACGTTCTCTTAGTCTTATGTAGAACATGATTTAAGAAAAAATAAAATTATAGTAGCCTCCACCATTGATTTTTTTAGGTATTAGCATCAAAATTGAGGCATTAGTACTAAATTTAGGATGATTAAATTCATTTTGGGTAATACCATCCCTAAATGGTTAACCTTCCACCCTTTGGTTGTAGTTTTGACTCCAAAAACAAGTTTTAAAACATTAGAACCTAAATATTAACTCATAAAAATTAATCTGTTAGCAAAAAAAGATATTACAATTTTATATATTTTTCTTAAATCATGTTCTATGTAAGACTGTGAAAATGCTATGAGAACACTAAGGATAGAACCCCTAGCAAACCCCTTCATAAAACCTCTAAGAAATACAACTACTTTGTGGGGCCTACCTCTTATAAGAACAAATTAAACTCACCCAATAAGACCTTGATACGTCCCTCAAGAGGTAATTCAATTAGCTATAAACCACGCCTTGTAAAGCGGAGGTCACAAGTTCAAATCCCTTCTCTCCCTACCTTTGCGCGGACATGTCAAAAAAAAAAAGACCTTGATACTACTATAAGTAGGAACGGATCAGGAGAGCTGGAGGGGCTATGGACTATGGTCCCCGATTTTGAACTTCCTATTAAAATATGTATATATTATGCTTTGGCTCCTCTGATAAGAAATTTTAATTCTGTCCCACTACAAACAAAAAGAAAAAACAAATAGTACTTAAATTAAGGATCTAAGAGCTAAAAATATGAGGATAATTAATTAAATCTCCAAGATCAAAAAAGCTAAATTATATCCTGAGTAACGGATGCAAAGACTATACTATAGACAAACAAGGTTGCAAAAGAGTTGAGAAAAAAAATGAATACATGCGTGATCGATCAGTGACGTGGTATACGTTAATAATGTCGAGGATTATTATTTTCCATCTAAGTTAATTTAATAATATATAGTTTAATTTCCGTTTAACACTATATATATATATATACACATCAAAAGTTCCATTTATTTACGGGCTAAAAAGCAAGGAAAATCCATTAATTTGTTTCTTCCGATCCATTTCCACTACTGCCAGAAACCAATGGCCACCGCTTTTGATTTCGCCGACTACTGCTACGTTTTCTTTGTCTGGATAATTGCAACTCTCTTGGTGAATTCATCAAAAGATGCGCCAACTTCCGCTCCAATTCTCGCCACCCACCAAGCCCGCCAGCCCTACCCATCATCGGCCACCTTCATTTACTAAGTGCTAGACTCCCGACGTGCTTTGAAACCCTAGCCAATCACTATGGCCCTCTCATGCAAATAAGATTTGGCTCGTCAACTTTCCTTGTTGTTTCCGACATATCCCTAGCGAAGGAAATCTTGAAGACCCATGATGTTGATTTTGCGTCCAAGTACGTGTTTGGTCCGCAACAACACTCGATATACAAAGATGATAGTTTCATAAACTGCCCTTATGGCACGTATTGGCGGTTCATGAAGAAGCTATGCGTAACGAGGTTCTTTGCCGGCCCGCAGATCGACTGGTTCATGCATATCCAAGAGCAGGAGACGTTGAAGCTACTGAAATCGCTTATAGATCGGTCTAGTAAAGGGGAAGAGAGTGATTTGAGTATGGAGCTGTCGGCGTTGACCAACAATCTGATTTGTAGGATGGCAATGGGGAAGAAATGGTCGGAAAATCCTAATCTGTTTTTGGAGATTAGGAATTTGGTTATGGAGATTATGGGGCGTGGTGCAAAGTTGGGTTTTGCTGAAGTTTTCGGGCCTTTGAAGAGATTTGACATATATGGATATGGAAAGAAGCTTCGGGAGGCACTTTGGTCGTTTGATGGGGTTTTGGGGCAGATCATGAAGGACTATGAGAAAAATGAGATGAAGGGTGGTAGTGAAAATGAAGAGAGAGATGTGATGGACATATTGTTGGAGACTTACAGAGACGAGAATGCAGAGGTGAAGTTGACGAGAGAGCAGATCAAGTTTTTCTTCTTAGTAAGTTTTTTCTTTTTCTTTTTTATTTTTTTATTTTTTGCTCATTTAAGTTATTCATGGAGGATTTGCTTATAAATTAATATATGGTAGCTCTCGCAAATATAGTTCATCACTAAGCTAATTTAGCTAAAGCATATTTATCTTGTGCAATTTTATGATTTGCTATTTGCTCAGCCAAGCAATTCCTAGTCCTATAATGTTCAGCAATCTTAGAATTAATCTTATTGAGCTGAGAAAAGTACATATGCACACATAAACATACAAATTAAGGTAGAATTGCAACAAATTTCAAGTACGTATACGAAGTTCAAAGTTTTTTTTTTTTTTTAGTACATGCATGTAGATTGTTAACCTAAATATAATTTCTTACTCGATCGACAAGGAATTATAATTATCTGATGACCGAAACTATAAGTTAGTGTCACATTCTATGAGTTCGATTAATTTGTTCAATCCCGAGCTTTTAGTACCTCTAGATATAGAATTACTTTGCCCTCGTATCCAAAGTTATCATAATACTAAGCTAGACCATATTAAGCAAATTAACATTGGCAAGGCGCTATAGCTCAATGTAGCTAAATTAGGTCTACTCTTTAGTAATTCATTTCTCTCTTTCTTTTTGAAAGATAGTTTTATAACAAATAATACTACTCTTCATATCTATTTATTACATTGGTTAAAAATATAATATATTGCTATATTTGTTGATTGTATTGTCATTATTTTTACAATTGTTTGGAGGAAGAATCCGTTAATATATATACCAGGATAAAACTTCAGTCTACTTACACAACACAAATGTCTAAATTAAATTAACCATTAATTAAAGCATTAAATAAATTCTTTAAAGAATACAAATTGCTTCAATAATGTGATTTCTCTTTCATGGTTGACGTCAATGCATGTTAATGTGATGTCATTGTCTACCCATGCCACACCAAAGGAGAGACCATATATAAATTCCTTTCCGTACGATACTGAATGTTCAACAAATGATGATTTTGCATGCATTTTACTAATTGAACAAAGTCTCTAAGCCATTGTCAATACGTATATATTATATATATATATATATATATATATATATATATATATATATATATATAGGAACTATTTTTGGCGGGCGTTGACACATCAGCAGCCATTCTGTGGGCCATGACAGAGCTCATCAACCATCCCCACGTGTCCAAGAAGCTAAGGGTTGAGATTGAATCAGTCGTGGGGTCCAGCAGGCTAGTCAAAGAATTGGACGTCCCAAACCTCCCCTACTTGCAAGCAGTCATTAAGGAAACCCTAAGAATCCACCCTCCAGGGGCGTTGCTTCGAAGACAATGCAACCAAGATTGCAAGCTGGGTGGGTTTGATCTAAAGCAGGGAACCAAGATTTTGATCAACACTTACGCAATCATGCGGGACCCAAAAATATGGGATGAACAGGACAAGTACGAACCGGAGAGGTTCTTGAACAACAACAATTCCGGTGATCATCAGGCTTTTGAACAGATGGGAACCAAGGGCCAGGATTTCCGTTTCCTTCCATTTGGAAGTGGGAGAAGAGCTTGCATTGGCCAATTAACCGCATGCTTCAATAGTGCTGCACGCAACAATCGGATCCCTGATCCAATGTTTTGACTGGAAAGTTAAAGATGTGGAGAAGATTGATGTACAACTTGTGAAGGGATATGCAGGAGCGGTGGCACACTCTCTCGTGTGTTATCCTATCACACATTTCGATCCATTTAAGGTATAATTGCTCGAATTGAAAGCTCTTTATATTGGTCTCATTGGAGCGAAATGGTTAAGAATTAATCCTTGTAAGATAAGTGTTTCTTTCCTAGCTAGCACCGTAATTAAAGACATTTTGATGTGCATTACGCTTATGTGTTTAAGGTTATGGGTTCCTTAATTAACATTATCCATGTAATAGTTTTTTTTTGTCTTTTTTTAATCTTTCTTTGACAATGAAAAGCAACAAAAGCATAAAGCAACAATGACAATGAAATGTTATCCTATCACCTATTTGAAGTTATTAGATGACAAAATTCGAGTCCCTAGTCTCGGATCTGAGACCTGGTCTTGGAGGCTCGGGACCTGGGATGTTCCTGGGCTTTGACTTGGGCCGGTGAACTATTGTGCTTGTCAAAAGGTTAATCCATGACCTAACATTAAGTTATAGACATATTACCAATAAAAAAAATAATATAAAGGTATTTAGCGACAATGTTTTGTTGACGCTAAAAGTCTAAAAGTCGTCGCTAATGATTTTATGATGATAAAATTCATCACTGAAAATGTCTAAAATGGGGCTTAGGTGCTAACACACCTATGCTGTTAATAAATCTCACAATGGTTGGGATTAAATAGGGAAAAAAAAAAAAAAACCAAAGGTTGAGATTTAACCAAAACAATTTATAACCATGCTGTGTCGTTTTATTTTCATTAAATCTTCTAAAGCTAACATTTGACTTTGACGCTGTCCAATTCTGGTTGATATCTCCTCTAACCTTCTTCTCTTGAGCTTCTCAAAACTGAGTAGTTTCACCGATCTTCTATTTCTTTCCAAAGCAAGGCCAAGTTTTGGATTGCCATTTTCAAATTAATCTCTATCCAGAGATCGCCGGAGGGATAGTGCCGGCCATCAAACCTAGAGACTTCTCTCTTACCACCTACCATCTCTTCTCTCCCTTTCCCTCATATCTCTCTCTGAAACCTCCCACCCGCCACCGCTGCTCTAGGCGGTGCAAACAGTGGCTGGAGTCGCCGGCCACTCTCTCCTCTCTCAATCTTCTTCAACTCTCAACCCATATATTGTCTCTCTAAACCCATTATCTCAAGCTTCAAATTCCATTCTTAAATCATCATCAAATCAACACACCAATCACAACCGAACGTACGAGAGAAAACAAAATCACAAAAAAGAAAGAAAGAAATTCCTTTACCTTCTTTGATCTTCTCTTCACCCTCGTCTTCTTCTCTCTCTCGCTTTTTGTGATTGGAAAGGCAATACGAGGAAATGGGTTTTGCAAGACAAATGGCGTCAAAGCATGTTTAGGTAAAATGAGCCGTCAATTGTTTTAACAACGTTGTGGTTAAATCTCTACCTTTGTTTATTTTTTTTTTCTATTTAATCATAACCATTGGGAGATTTACCACACCTAAGCCAGATCCGTCTACTTGTTGCTAATAGCTTCGTTAAGAGCACTAGACAGTAGATAGGAAATCTTTAAAAAAATCACAACAAAAAAAAAATCATGCAACAGGTTATATATATATATATATATTTAATGCTTTTAAAAAAAGTATAGATGATAAAAATTTAAAAAGACTTGAAAAGTCTTTAAATGCATATTACAAAAGAAGTCAATTTTTTTTTTTTTGCATTTACATACAAACAATAAAGGGGTTTGCTAGGGTTTCTCTCCGTAGTGTTCTCCTGGCGTTCTCCCAGTCTTACATAAAACATGATTTAAGAAAAAATAAAATTGTAGTATCATTTTTTTGCTAACAGATTAATTTTTATTAGTTAATAGTTAGATTCTAATGCTTTAAAATTTGTTTTTGGATTCAAAACTAAAACCTAAGGGTGGAAGGTTAACTCTTTAGGGATGATATCACACAAAATAAATTTGATCATCCTAAATTTGATGCTAACGCCTCAATTTTGGTGCTAATACCTCATATATTTGGTGCTAATGTCTCAAATTTGGTACTAATACCTAAAAAAACTGGTGGTGGAGGACACTACAATTTTTTTTTTTTTTAAATCATGTTTTACGTAAGATTGGGAGAATACCAGAAGAACCTACGGGGAGAACCTCTAGCATTTTCCAACAATAAATAAGGAATAAAACGAAAAGAAAATTTAGTAATTAAGGATTATTTCCAAAAGAGGTCAAACCAATAATGTGCATGCATGGACGATCATCCAAATTTGATTTTAGGGTTTGGCAACTCCCCAAACCCTAAAATCCCAAATCTCTTCTTCGTCTCAGGCATGTATATATCTACCCGCCCTCCCTCATCTCAAGTACTCTGTGATCCCGATCCAGATGCCGATTCCAAGCCTTTCGTGGCTATTCCGTTCGTGGTCATGCCGGACTCCCTCATCAATTGCTGATCCTTCACCATCTGGGCCATTCCCGACTCCCTCATCAATGGCTGGACATTCACCATCTGGGTCATGCCCGACTCCCTCATCAGTTGCTGATCCTTCATCATCTGGTCCTGCTAGAAACTTTTGTCCACGTACATACGAAATTGCTATCTGTATGCCAGTCTTTCATAATGCCGTGATTCTTGGGAGGTGGTATGTCATTCCCATTGGGGTCGATGCGGATGGTATGTTCATCAGTGAGAACGGACGATCAAACCATTTTGGGAAGGAAATCATTCGTGGAATTCTACCTTCGAGGCCCTAGGTTCCACTATTTACTGTTTTGGTCCTGATGATTCTGTATTTCAGCTGAGTGCTATCGGGCCCATGGCGGATGGTTGGATCCGTGCTCCATCGATGAGCACTACAGAAACCAACCTCACAAATGGGTCTTAGGTTCTAAACTCTATGTTTTGGGCTCCGATAGGCGAGATCTCGATATCAATGCCGAGGTTTTTGACCCCGTCATTAACAAGTGGGTAGTCTTACCTGAACCTCCATACGAAATGTCTTATGTTATGTTTCTGCAGCTCTTGAGAATCCCAACAGGATTCTTGTTGCTTTAAGAGTACGACAGGCACCGAGTGACGGCTGGTCTTGTGATAATATCTCTGCTGTTTTCTTTGTTTATGACGTCGGGCATGGAGATTGGAAGATGCTTGAGCCCGCACAGCGCAAGATACATCGCCGTTGTCCTTTCGGATTGCTCGGAATGGCACAAGGCCGTAGCCAATTTTTATACTGGATTACAAATGGACTGGAAGTTGCTTTGCTATGATTTAGACTTGGATATGTGGTTCCTCGGACCTCTGGATGGTATCGAACTTCCTCATGATGATGTCTTTCTTCCTGTATTTGTCCATTTAGAGAATCACAGGTTCTGCATTTTACAATGCCCACTATATGAAGATAATGATTATTATATTCAGTGCGACATAGTCGATGTAACTCGTATACCCGAGAACAATAGTTTGGGTGTCTCAGTTGTTTGGTCCCATAAATTTAAGACGGATGAGCCAACTACCATAATGGAGTGGTGTTTACTGTAAGTTTCAACCTAAATTTCTCTCTTACCTTTTTCTGCGCTCATGTAAGTAATCTTCAATAGCTTTTTCTACTGCTTAATTTGTGAAACACATCATAACTTAAATAAACAGCTTTTTTTTAAAGTGTTGAATTTCTCAATTTAGAACAGGAGATCACCAAGAGGAGAAGGTTTATTATTATTATTGTTATTGATGATTAGTCTCATGAAATTTATTATGATGCTATTTTCTTGTCATCTATACCATATCATTGTTTTTCTTCTATACATATATAACAAAAAGGATGAAAGACGCATGGCCTCATTTGATATCTCTATAAATTAATCATTAGGCGTGCATAAAGCCAATAATTACATTAAAGAAGTGATAGGTACAAACCTGTGTCAAACAGAGCACGTAGTTAGACAATAGATTTTGTCTTTCCGGAGTTGAGTTTGCCTCATTATGGGGTGTTGCACACCTTACCAGCTTAATTGGATGCCGAATGTGCTTTATTTGTAAATACTTCAAAAATCCTTAGAATCTACAAGAAATGCGTGTAAGAGCATGCAGGATACTAATTATAAGATGCTACCGTTTACCAAATTATAAGTTAAACTAAATGTAGTTCTTGAGCATGATGATGTGACCTTTGTTGCTGGCATCAATTTTTACTCTTAGCCATGGTTTAACAATGCACTAGCTACTTAGCTAGGGGGAGCTTCAATTCTTTAATGTGCACATGATAAGAATGACACTGATATTAGTCTTTTGTGTAAGTGCTAATTGGTGTTATGCTTGCAGGGATAAGTAGATTTAGAGATGCCAAGCAAGGAGGAAAGTGCAAAGAGCAAAGAGAATTATGATACTAGGTCTTAACGTTATTGAGTGAGACTATAAATTAATGTAAGGTGAAATTTAATTTTTATTTGTTATGTTCTTCCATTTTCCTAGGTTAGCAAAAATAGAGCTATATACCACCACTCCTTAGATCAGGTTTGAATAGAAGATCGAGTTTCCTAATAATATGTGTGTGATATTGTTCTTGCTTAGCTAGAGATTTCTTTCTGATTAACATTCTTTCAAAAAGATCATGTTTATAATTAATAACCTTATTACTTGTGGTAAATTAATTAATTAAACTGAAACAATTGAATTATGTACGATGTAGAATATGTCTAGAGCTGGGATAGACACATCCGCAATGACAATAGAATGGGCAATTTCTGAGCTAATTAATCACCCACATGTGATGGATAAAGCCAGACAAGAGATCCATATGGTAATCATAAAGAAGAGAATAGTGGAGTAGTCGGATATAGCTAAGCTCCCCTACATCCAAGCTATAGTGAAGGAAACACTCAGGCTTCACCCCACCGGCCCATTAATTGTGAGAGAGTGCACAGAAGATTGTGTGGTTGCTGGTTATGAAATTCCAGCTAAAACCTGGTTGTTTGTTAATGTGTGGGCTATTGGAAGGGACCTGAACCACTGGGAGAACCCGCTGGAGTTTTGGCCGGAGAGGTTTCTTGACAAGGAGGGGAGTGGAAAGAGCCAGCTGGATGTGAGGGGGCAACACTTCCATCTGTTACCGTTTGGGAGTGGAAGAAGAAGCTGCCCTGGAGCAACACTTGCGTTGCAAGTTGTTCAAACAACCCCAGCTTCTATGGTTCAGTGCTTTGAATGGAAGGCTGGGGATGGAGATGAGTATGGTATTGTGGACATGGAAGAGGGGCGTGGAATCTCCCTTCCCAGGACTCATCCTTTTGTTTGTGTCCCTGTGGCTAGGCTCACTCCATTTCCATCATTTAATTAATCACACACACACACACACACACATATATATATATATATATATATGCTATGAAAATCTCAATTTCGTGAATATTCCTGTGCCATAAATACTATTTTAATGATGTATATATGATGGTAAGTTTCACAATTGCAACTTGAAAGAAATGTTGCATTATTATCTTATTTTTGGTTTACCTATGTCTACCTAGCTAGCTAGCTTCCAGCTTTTCAAGAGAGAAACTCCAAACTCAACTTGATAATCTAAAAGAGAAAATTTACTTTACCTCCTAAGTTTTAGAAGTTTTTCAATTTAAATTCTAAAGTTTAAAAATTGACAAAGTACTCCTCCTAATGTTTCAAAAATTTTCAATTTAGACATTTTGTTACTAATTTTCATATATTTGGACGGAAATTAAAAAAAAAAAGAATGGAGGTAATTACGTAATTTTATATATTTCCGTCCAATTAGACGGAAATTAGTAATAGAAAGGTTTAAATTGAAATTTTTTGAAACATTAAGGGGGTACATTACTAATTTTTAAACTTTAGGGTTTTAAATTGAAAAATCTATAATACTTTGAGGGAGTAAAGTAGATTTTTCCTTAATCTAAAATAACATGGCTACATTATTCTACCACTTTTTATTAATCAGTTACAGACATGGTACCAATAAAAAAAGTCTTCAGCAACAATATTTTGTTGACGTTAAGAGTGTACAAGTCATCGCTAATGATAATGTCTAAAATGGGGCTTAGGTGTACGTGTTAGCACCTGCGCTGTTAAATCTCCAAATTGTTGGGATTAAATAGATTTAAAAAAAAAAAGTTGAGATTTAACCAAAACAATTTCTAACCAAGCTGTGTCATTTTATTTTCATTAAAATCTTCTAAAGCTAACATTTGACTTTGACGCTGTCCAATTCGGGTTGATATCTCCTCTAACCTTCTTCTCTAGACGAGCTTCTCAAAACTAAATAATTTCGCATATCTTCTATTTCTTTCAAATGCAAGGCCAAGTTTTGGACTACCATTTTCAAATTAATCTCTATATAGAGATCGCCGGAGGAATGGTGCTAGTCATCAGCCCTACAGACTTCTCTCTTACCATGCACTTCCCATCTCTTCTATCCCTTTCCCTCATATCTCACTTTGAAACTTCCCACCCATCGCGCTTTAGGCAGTGCAAACAGTAGCTGGAGTCGCTGGCCAATCTCTCATCCCTCAATCTTCTTCTACTCTCAACCCATCTTCTCTCTTAAATCTCTTCATTTTTCTCTCTAAACCCATTAAATTTTTTTGGAAAAAATTCACTTTACCCACGAAATTTTAGGAGTTTTTCAATTTGAACTCCAAAATTTAAAAATTGACAATATACATCCTTAATGTTTTAAAAAATTTTAATTCAGACATTCAGTTACTAATTTCCGTCTAATTGGATGATTTTTTTTTTAAAAAAAGCCCGAGGATAATTATGTAATTTCATAGATTTCCGTCTAATTTGACAAAAATTAGTAACGAAAGATTTAAATTGAAAATTTTTGAAACATTAAGGGGATATATTGAAAATTGGGGAAATTACACTTTACCTCTCTAAAGTATTCACCAATTTTCACTTTTGCCTCCAAAGTTTAAAATGTGACACTTTACCCACCTAAACTTTCAAATTGTGGCAATTTAACCCATTTGGCCTATTTATTCCCAAAATGCCCCAACACTTTTTTTTCTAAAAAAAAAAATCCGAAAAAAAAACCAAAAAAACAAAAAATGGGGTGGCCAGCCACCCCAGCATATATTTATATATTTTTCAAATTATGGCAATTTAACTCATTTGGCCTATTTATTCCCAAAATGCCCCTAGCACATTTTTTTTCTTAAAAAAAAAAAAAAAAGGTGGCCGGCCATCACCTATGGGGTGGTTTGGCCACCTAGCATATATTTATATATTTTGGAGGGGGGGTAAAGTGTCACATTTTAAACTTTGGAGGCAAAAGTGAAAATGGGTGGATACTTCAGGGGGGTAAAGTGTAATTTCCCCTTAAAAATTTTTAAATTTGGAGTTAAGGGGATACAACAATATGAACTTTGGAATACCACTTGGGGGGAAGACCTTTATTAATCAGATTGACAATCTTAATATCATTAGAAATCAAATTATTGCTAGATTCTCCTTCATAAGAATGCTCAGATTTGTTATCTTCATTATCCGAATTATTTTCTTAGAAACAATTTTTAAGTTTTAAAAGTAAAAATTCTTGTTCCATATTCTTGTTGTTGGTTTTAATATCAAGCAAAAGTTGTAAAAGTAAAAATTCCTAACATTTCACAAAAGTTGTTTTCTTGACCAGTTGATTGATGTAAAAATTGTCAAACGTATTAACTCTTTCCAAAGCAAATTCATGGATTGAATAATCCGCAACATAGCTTACCATCAACTAGGTAGCTATGTCCCATCTGTAGCTCGTTTGTGTACTCGCTGCCTCAACATTTTGTTTGTTTACCAAAGTCATACTTAATCCATGCTGTGCATTATTGATGAGAAAAATCCTGATCATTATTAAGCATGCTTTACTGATAGGCCTGTTAAGTGATGCTATTCCGCAACGCATGTTCCAAGGTATGTTATGTGTAGGGGTGAATCCATGTTCAATGTTCTCCCCCCAGATTATTATTTTCATCCCCTGTTATTAGGCTTTAGGAAAAAAAAAATTGTTATTTCATCAAAGATTCTCTTTCTTTTTACTAACTTGTTTTCTGTAACGTCAATCTCCTATAGAGGAGCAGTGTGCTGGGAAGGAAAAATGTGCTTCACAAAAATTGTTTTCTTGACCTGTTGACTATTATAAAAATTGTAAGACGTATCAACTCTTTCCAAAGCAAATTCATGGATTGAATAGTCCGCAACATAGCTTACCACCAGCTAGGCAGTTACGTCCCATCCATAGTTCGTTTGTGTACTCGTTTACCAAAGCCATACTTAATCCATGTTGCATTGTTGATGAGAAAAGTTATAATCATTATTAAGCGTGTTTTACTGGTAGGCCTGTTGAGTGATGATGTTTCCCAACGCATAATCCAAGGTATGTTGTGTGTAGGGGTGGATCTGTGTTCAATGTTGTCCCTCCAGATTATTTTTTTCATCCCCGGTTATTAGGCTATAGAAAAAAAAAATGTTATTTCATCAATGATTCTCTTTCTTTTAACTAGTTTGTTTTTGGCAACGTCAATCTCTTATGGAGGAGCAGTGTGCTGCGGAAGGAAAAATGTACATCACAAAAGTTGTTTTCTTGACCTGTTGACTTTTATAAAAATTGTAAGATGTATTTACTCTTTCCAAAGCAAATTCATGGATTGAATAGTCCGCAATATAGCTTACCACCAACAAGGCAGCTACGTCCCATCCTCGTTTGTGTACTCGCTGCCTCAATATTTTGCTCGTTTACCAAAGCCATACTTAATCCACGTTGCGTATTGTTGATGAGAAAAGTCAAGGTCATTATTAGGCATGCTTTACGGATAGGCCTGTTGAGTGATGTTGTTCCGCAACGCATGTTCCAAAGTATGTTGTGTGTAGGGGTGGATCCACATTCAATGTTGTCCCCCCATATTATTTTTTTCATCCTTAGTAACTAGGCTTCAAGAAAAAAAAAAGGGATAATTTCACTAACCCCCCTCAAACTTTGGCCATTTTTTCAAACACCTCCTTAATATTCAAAAACTCTTACTTACCCCCTTAAACTTTAAAAAATTCTCACTTACCCCCATCCGTACAAATTAGGGTACAAATTTTTTTAAAAAGACCAAAATACTCATGTTTTTTATTTAAAAAAATTTAAAAAATATCTGGAAGTTGGAATTTTATACAAAAGTCACCGTTTAAAATTCACTATTTAAAATGTCAACTTCCAAAATGTTTTTTTATTTTTTTTAAAAATGAAAATAGGGGTATTTTGGTCTTTTTCTAAAATTTTGTGCCCTAATTTGTACGGATGGGGGTAAGTGAGAATTTTTGAAAGTTCAAGGGGGTAAGTGAGAGTTTTTGAATATTAGGGGGGTGTTTGAAAAAATGGCCAAAGTTTGAGGGGGTTAGTGAAATTAACCCCAAAAAAATTGTTATTTCATTAAGGATTCTCTTTCTTTTTACTGGTTTGTTTTTTGCAACATCAATCTCTTATGGAGGAGCAGTATGCCGTGGAAGGAAAAATGTGCTTCACAAAAGTTGTTTTCTTGACCTGTTGACAGTTATAAAAATTGTAAGACGTATCCACTCTTTCCAAAGCAAATTCATGGGTTGAACAGTCCGCAACACAGCTTACTACCAGCTAGGCAGCTGTGTCCCATTCGTAACTTGTTTGTGTACTTGCTGTCTCAACATTTTGCTCATTTACCAAAGCTATACTTAATCCACGCTGCGCATTATTGATGAGAAAAATCCTGATCATTATTAAGTGTGCTTTACTGATAGGCCTATTGAGTAACGCTGTTCCGCAACGCATGTTCCAAAGTATGTTGTGTGTTGGGGTGGATCCACCTTCAATGTTGTCCCTCCATATTATTTTTTTCATCCCTTGTTATTATGCCTTAGGAAAAAAAATTGTTATTTCATCATGGATTCTCATTTTTCATTAAATAAGTGATTTAATGTCTGGGGAAAACGCATGTTCCAAAGTATGTTGTGTGTTGGGGTGGATCCACCTTCAATGTTGTCCCTCCATATTATTTTTTTCATCCCTTGTTATTATGCCTTAGGAAAAAAAATTGTTATTTCATCATGGATTCTCATTTTTCATTGAATAAGTGATTTAATGTCTGGGGAAAAGACATTGCCAAACCCAAGGCTCGATGGTCAGACCTCGATCAGTGTTTATTAATTAGTTTAACTAATGTTTATTAACTAATTTGACTTGCCTCGTGAATAGTGATCAATATCATGCAATATTATATAGTACGTTGGCACAACGGTAATTACGAGGTATCTGGATGGTAACAAACAGCTGGCATCCCTAAACATATCATCCTATATTCCTATCACACTAATTTTGGTGATAGACTCATGATAGGGATAATATTAGGGTTATATAGGTTTAATAGTTGCTTAGGATTAGATAATTTGAAATTAGTATTAATTTATTTAAAATTAAAATTAAATTAATTATGAATTCCTATAAATTTAGCCATTTAGCTGGGTGTCATCTTATTATTAAATAATACACACTTCTCAAGATATAATGCTCATTACTCTTTCAACTACACACTTCTCACTACCCGTTTCTTCATTTATTTTAGCTACACATTCTGTCATCGCACACTTTGAAAATTTTCTTCGGTAAGCTTCCTTCCTCACGGAGTTTACTGAGCTTTTTTTTTTCCCAAACTGGCCCAACAATAGGTTTTCTGTAGCGCTCTGCCATCTTTCCATTTTCAGAACTTCATTTGAGTTTGAAATCTCAATATAATGGCGATGAACAAACCCATTGATCGAAACCCCAAACTCATAGAACCAGGCGGAAGTTCGAACTATGTCGAGATTTCAACATATTCCAGTCGTTCAACGGCTTCCTAACTGTTTAATAGGCGGAACACATGCTCCTTTAATATTTCCTCAACTTCCTTCCATTTCATCAATTGTAAGCTTTCTTTACTCATTCTTCTTCTTCTTTTTCTTCTTTTTTTTTTTTTTTTTAATTCTTAATCAAACGCTGCCTTTTATTTCATTTGACTTGTGTTTTTTTTTTTTTTTTGTAGACTTTTTACGAGTGGTTAATCATGTTATGCTCTCAACGTACACTACTTGGTATCTAAGATATATTTGAAATATCCACCGATGGTAAATTATTAGGATTTGGGAGGGGGAACAAATTATTTAAGAAAATAGCAAATATCCTTCGGAGCATCCACTTGTCAAATTCCTACTACTGTAATATAGAAATGCAATTTTGCATAATCCAACTAGCTAGGTCTAATGTTATATGTGCATTTACACACATCCACTCTACAGATCCATATGCTTTGCAATATGGTATCAATCATGATTTGCTTTATTTTCGCAGCTTAGTCTATAGAATACTCGATGATCACGTAGATGTGGGAAACCTCATTGTTGAATTTAGCCTTTTCTTTTCAAATCTATTTATTGATGCCGCATTTCCTATTCGAGAAGGTAGCTTTTTCAATTGTGTCACCCATTGTTTTTTGTTCTGGCCGAAAGGAGGCGCTTCTGTGAGGCGGTGTTTGAATTTCGTAAGATCAACCCAAGTAAATTTGAACGTCTTATTGATTTGCATTCAAACGCCACCGTCTATGATGTAGATGATTGGGACCAAAATTTATTCTCGACATCTGCTTTTTGTAAAATTCTTCATTATCCCAATAAACAATGTCTTCAACAACGCGCTATAGTGAATTAAACTAGCATACCCATGTTTCTAAGGAACGCGCACCATCACTTTAAGGATCATTATAAGGTATCTTTAATTGTTGTGTTTTTTGTTACTATAAATTTTTGTAGTCAACTAAATTTGTTCGGATATTAACCCTGTCTTGTTGAATGACAGATAAATTCATTTGACTACTGTTTGAGCATGCTGAATGAATTGTTACCAAAGATTTGTTTTCAAATCCTTAATGCGGTTCTACGGAACATTGTTAGCTTTAACATATATCCTTTTTGTATGCCTGAATTTTTAAAAATTTTGGAGTCAGATACATAAGGATATTAAGATGCTACCATTTATCAAATTATAAGTTGAACTGAATGTAGTTCTTAAGCCTGATGATAGGACCTATGTTGCTACCTCAATCTTTACTCTTGTAAGCATGCTTTAACAATGCACTAGCTACTTAGCTAGGGGAAGCTTCAATTCTTTGATGTGCACATGATAAGAATGACACTGATGTTAGTCTTTTGTGTAAATGCTAATTGGTGTTTTGCTTGCAGGGGTAATTAGATTTAGAGAAGCTAAGCAAGAAGGAAAGTGCAAAGAACTAAGAGAATTATGATACTAGGTTGCTTTCTCTTAGTTGACCACTATTGTCTAGATTTGGTATATATGCAAGCACTTGTATATATCATGACAGCATATTCACATTTTAACAAAAATATTTCTCTTTTCTTCTCATTTTTTTTCATTGAATATTGGTTTGAAATTTTGTAACAATGTCATAATTAGGTAAAGAATTATATATATAATTCTAGGAACCCGTTTCTTCATTTATTTTAGCTACACATTCTGTCGTCACACACTTTAAAATTTTCTCCAGTAAGCTTCCTTCTTTAGAGAGTTTACTGAGCTTAAAATTTTTTTTCCTAAACCAGCCCAACAACAAGTTTTCTGCAGCGTTCTGCCATCTTTCCATTTTTAGAACTTCATTTGAGTTGGAAATCTCAATAAAATGGTGATGAACAAACACATTGATTGAAACCCCAAACTCATAGAATCAGGCAGATGTTCAAACTATGTCGATATTTCAACATATTCCAGTTGTTCAACGGCTTCCTGACCGTTTAATAGGCAGAACACCTGCTACTTTAATATTTCCTCAACTTCCTTCCATTTCATCAATGGTAAGTTTTCTTTCCTTCTTTTGTTTGTTGTTGTTGTTGTCGTTTTTTTTTTTTTGTAGACTTTTTACGAGTGGTTAATCATGTTATGCACTCAACGTACACTACTCAGTATCTATGATATATTTCAAATATCCACCGATGGAAAATTATTAGAATTTGGGAGTGGAGGGAAAAAATTATTTAAGAAAATAGCAAATATCCTTCAGAGCATCCACTTGTCAAATTCCTATTGCGATAATATAGAAATGCAATTTTGCATTATCTAACCGAGTCTGAATTTTATATGTCCATTTACTCATATCTACACTACAGATCCATATGCCTTGCAATATGGTATCAATCATAATTTGCTTTGTTTTCGCAGCTTAATCTATAGAATACTCGATGATCACGTAGATATGGGAATCCTCCCTGTTGAATTTAGCCTTTTCTTTTCAAATCTATTTATTGACACCGCATTTCCTATTCGAGAAGCTAGCTTTTTTCAATTGTGTCACACATTGTTTTTCGATGTGACCGATAGAAGGAGCTTCTGTGAGGCGGTGTTTGAATTTCGTAAGATCAAGCCAGCTAAATTTGAACGTCTTACTGATTTGCATTCAAATGCCGCCGTCTATGACGTAGATGACTAGGACCAGAATTTATCCTCAACATCTACTTTTTATAAAATTCTTCATTATCTCGATATACAACGTCTTCAACAATGCACTATAGTGAATTAAAATTGCATACCCATGTTTCTAAGGAACGCGTACCATCACTTTAAGGATCATTATAAGGTATCTTTAATTGTTGTGTTTTTTGTTACTGTAAATTTTTATAGTCAACTAAATTTGTTCGGATATTAACCCTGTCTTGCTGAATAACAGATAAATTTATTTGATTACTGTTCGAGCATGCTGAATGAATTGTTACAAAGGATTTGTTCTAAAATCCTTGATGCGGTTCTACGGAACATTTTTAGCTTTAACAGATATCCAATTTGTATGCCTGAATTTTAAAAAAATTTGGAGTCAGATACATACAAATTTTCTGCCGAACCTTATAAGTTAAAATTCTATAATCGATAGATTTGATTTTCGTTTCATGAGTATGCTCTATTTTTTTTAATTGAATTTAATAGTATCATAGTTACTAAATAGTACTTTAATTTGTTACAAGTTTGTTTAGGCGTTGATTATAGAAAAAATGTGTTGCGGAAGAAAAAATGTGTTTCACAAAAGTTGTTTTCTTGACCTGTTGACTGATGTAAAAATTGGTAAACGTATCAACTCTTTCCGAAGCAAATTCATGGATTGAACAGTTCGCAACATAGCTTACCACCAGCTAGGAAGCTACATCCCATCCGTAGCTCGTTTGTGTACTCGCTGCCTCAACATTTTGCTCATTTACTAAAGCAATACTTAATCTACGCTACGCATAATTGATTAGAAAAGTCCTGATCATTATTAAGCATGCTTAATTGATAGGCATGTTGAGTGATGTTGTTCCACAATGCATGTTCCAAGGTAGGTTGTGTGTAGGGATAGATCCACGTTCAATGTTGTCCCCCTAATTATTATTTTCATCCCTAGTTATTAGGCTTTTGAAAAAAAAAAATTGTTATTTCATCAAGGATTCTCTTTCTTTTTACTGGTTTATTTTCTGCAACGTCAATCTCTTATGGAGGAGCAGTGTGTTGCGGAAGGAAAAATGTGCTTCACAAAGTTGTTTTCTTGTCCTATTAACTATTATTAAAATTGTAAGACGTATCCACTCTTTCCAAAACAAATTCACGGATTGAACAGTCCGCAACATAGCTTACCACCAGCTTAGCAGCTACATCCCATCCGTAGCTTGTTTGTGTACTCGTTGCATCAACATTTTGCTCTTTTACCAAAGCCATACTTAATCCACGCTACGCATTGTTGATGGGAAAAGTCCTAATCATTGTTAAGCATGCTTTACTAATAGGCCTGCTGAGTGATGTTGTTCCACAACGCATGTTCTAATGTATGTTGTGTGTAGGGGTGGATCCACGTTCAATGCTGTCCCCCCATATTATTTTTTTCATCCCCCGTTATTAGGCTTTAGGAAAAAAAATTGTTATTTCATCAAGGATTCTTTTTCTTTTTACTGGTTTGTTTTCTGTAACATCAATCTCTTATGGAGGAGCAGTGTGTTGCGAAAGGAAAAATGTGCTTCACAAAAGTTGTTTTCTTGACCTGTTGACTATTATAAAAATTGTAAAGCGTATCCACTCTTTCCAAAGCAAATTCAAGGATTAAACAGTTTGTAACATAGCTTACCACCAGCTTGGCAGCTACATCCCATCCCTAGCTCGTTTGTGTACTCGCTGCATCAACATATTGCTCTTTTACCAAAGCCATACTTAATCCATGTTGTGCATTGTTAATGAGAAAAGTCCTAATCATTATTAAGCATGCTTTACTAATAGGCCTGTTGAGTGATGCTGTTCCGCAACGCATGTTCCAAGGTATGTTGTGTGTAGGGGTGGATCCACGTTCAATGTTGTCCCCTCATATTATTTTTTTCATCCCCGTTATTAGGCTTTAGGAAAAAAAAAATTGTTATTTCATCAATGATTCTTTTTCTTTTTATTGATTTGTTTTTCGTAACGTCAATCTCTTATGAAGGAGCAGTGTCCTATGGAAGTTCGAACTATGTCGAGATTTCAACATATTCCAGTCGTTCAATAGCTTCCTAAATGTGTAATAGGCAGAACACCTACCCCTTTAATATTTCCTCAACTTCCTTCCATTTCATCAATGGTAAGCTTTCTTTCCTTCTTTGTTGTTGAGTGAAAAATTTTATTTTGTAGTGATATATATATAAAACTATTGTAGAGTGTATTTGGATAAATAAGCAAAAAAAGTTTTTGTCCCTTAATTTTTATTTTTATTTTTGAAAAAAAAATAAAAATCTGAAAAAAAAAAAAAAACTATTGCTAATTATTTAACCAAACCAAAAGAAAACACAGCCATCTCGAATCTTTGAGGGAGTTTCATTTACTTCAAAACATGGTGTTTCTATATTGAGCTGGTAGATCATCTTTGACACTAAGGATTACGTCAATATAGTGGTTCAGATCTAGGAAACTAGGGATAGGTAAATATTGACTCGGTACTCACCCAACCACTTTGTGCTGAGAATAAGCCAAATGCTTGTGTTAATTTACGGAACATGACGCTAGAATGAATCAAAAAACAAATGAAAATTGCAGGCTTTGGCTACCATACGATCAAGTCAGGACAAAAAAAAAAAAGAATGATTAACAATAACCTACAATAATCAAATAGATTGGTACGTTTTGAAGTTCCTTTCAATCCCATGGTGCATCACAGACGGCCAAAGGCCCAGTCTTGGCTCAAGCAAAAGAAAATAACCCATTACAACCATTGACGATATGATGATATCAAGTTTAATTACAAGCTTTTTTCTTCTTTTTTTTGCCAATTAGTTCTTGTGTGCCAAGGAACAAGAAGACAATGAAATTAGGATCTGGTCAATATTAATATAATTGTTGTGCTTAATTCCGCCCAAGTGGTAAATTTTTATTTAAAAAATAATAATTGATTCCCTTTATAAAAGCACTCATGAATCCAACATCTTTCTAAATTGTATTACTAGAGATTCAGCCATGGCTGACTTGCAAAGCTACATCATACTTTTCCTCCTATGGCTAGTCTCCACCATCCTGGTCCGAGCCATATTCCACAGAACCAAGACCAAGGCTCGTCTTCCATCGAGCCCAATGGCCCTGCCTCTATGATCCAAATATCTGGATCATTGGACACCTTCACCATCTATCCGCATTACCTCACCAAGCTTTTCACAAGCTCTCAAATCGCCATGGACCATTAATCCACCTCTTCTTTGGCTCTGTCCCTTATGTCGTTGCTTCCTCCCCAGAAATGGCAAAAGAGTTCCTCAAAACTCACGAAACCTTTTTCTCCAGCAGGCCCCCTTTAGCTGCCGTTGACTACCTTACTTACGGCTCCGTTGACTTTTCTTTTGCACCCTTTGGGCCTTACTAGAAATTCATGAAGAAACTTTGCATGTTGGAGCTTCTTGGCGGCTAGACGCTAGATCAGCTCCTCCCCGTCAGGGGTGAAGAGATAAACAAACTTGTGGGATTCATGTTAGAAAACGTGGAAGCATGGGATGCTATCGATGTTGGAGGACAGCTTATGAGGGTAACCAATAATGTCATATCGAGAATGGTTATGAGCGTGAGGTGCTCGGAAAATGAACCTGAAGCTGGCGAAGTGACAACGCTGGTGAAAGCCACGACTGAGCTTTCAGGGAAGCTTAACTTGTCAGACTTCGTTTGGTTTTGTAAGAATTTTGATTTGCAGGGATTTGGGAAAAAAACTCAAGGAAGTTCGTGGCAACTTTGACAGAATGATGGAGAGGATTATAAAGGAGCACGAAAAGGTAAGGAAGAAAGAGAAAGATGAAGATGGAGGTTCTGCGGTGAAGGATTTGCTTCATATTCTACTTGACATATCTGAAGATAAGAGTTCAGAGACGAGATTGACAAGAGAAAACATAAAGGCCTTCCTGATCTTGGTATGTAAACTGCATTTACTTTCAAAGATCAAATATTAATTTCTTGCTCATTCACTGCTTTGCTATAATATCAACCAAATCAGCGTGATTGAGTTTCAACTCAATAGATGCAACAATAATGATGCTTATAAAAATCGCTGTTTCTTTTTTAATTAAGTGCTATAAAGCATTTTGAGCATAATCATTGTTAATGTGGCATTGAGTCATTGACTAGGAGAATTGTTCTGCCAGCCTCAAAGGTTGAGTGTTAGCTTGTATGGTATGACTTATGCAAAATCCTAATAAATTTTCATTGCTTTAATAGTTTTGTTAAAGAAATAAATTGTTAAATAACATTGGACTGTGCTAAAAGCATCTCCTATGAACTTTTAACTTACTCTAACTCGAATTTAGAAACTCATGTTCATGTTTACATACGAGGATATAGCCTATAATTCCTAGGGAAATGTAAGAGTTTTCCAAGTAAGTGTTCAAGTTGTTCTAGCACCAGTTTGGACAAATGGGTCTTTTGCTCAAGCAATGAGACCTCATCAGAGCCCAATATAGAGGTAGAGAGAATTGTCGGGTCCCAATTGTTGGGGATCTCTATCCTCATGGTTGGCTTGCCATTTTACTAAAAATCAAGAAGCTTATGTGACTTAAAATCCAACAAGCCAGTGAGTTGTTGGGGTCTAAGAAATCTGGCTGAGTCCAGCTTCCTTGGTGACCCCCTTTCATGTGCCCCAAAAAAAACCTAATAACATGTTAATATTGATCATGATGATAACAACGATGAAGTAACAAGTACTCTAAAGAATGAAGAAATTTTTAACATTTATTTTCAAAATTTGACAGGATATATTTGGAGCTGGGACCGATACATCTGCTATTACTACAGAATGGGCACTGGCAGAGTAATCAACCACCCAAATGTGATGAACAGAGCAAGACAAGAAATCGATTATGTTGTTGGAAAGAGCAGGTTGGTAGAAGAATCAGATATCACGAACCTTCCATAGTTCCATACCTCCAAGCTATAGTAAAAGAGACATTGAGGCTTCACCCCACCGGCCCAATAATTGTGAGAGAGTCATCTGAACACTGCACCATTGCCGGTTACAAGATTCCGGCAAAGACCAGATTGTTTGTTAATGTGGGCTATTGGAAGAGACCCCAAGCACTGGGAGAACCCGCTGGAGTTCCGACCAGAGAGGTTTATTGGCGAAAAGAGCCAGTTGGATGTAAGGGGACAGCATTTTCATCTACTGCCGTTTGGGAGTGGAAGAAGAGGGTGCCCTGGAACCTCACTTGCGCTGCAGGTTGTCCAGACAACTCTTGCTACTTTGATTCACTGCTTTGAATGGAAGGTTGTCGGGGGAGATGGAGATGGAGATGGTGGTGCTGCTAACATGGAGGAAGAACCTGGACTAACCCTCCCAAGGGCTCATCCCTTGGTTTGTGTCCCTGCCGCTAGGCTCAACCCATTTCCCTCAATCTCGTAATGGTTTTCTGATGAAGATCATCAAATACTCGATCGTGTTAAATTTGCACACATTTGTTAACTAAAGTTAATATTCCACCCGATCTAATGTTTCTTGCACCCATAATCCCCTAAATTTATAAGCTCTCTGAAAAACATTATGTTTTCATTCAACTTTTAACCCTCATAATCTTTTTCTTTCCATCATCGGCATTTGTGTCTCATCATGATCTGCAGTGGGGATCTTGATCGTCTAATCTCAACCTATTCATCACCTTAGTTTGCAATTGATATCTTCTTTTCCTGTAATTACAGTACGTACCTATACCTGGGCTAACCCTCCCAAGGGTTCATCCCTTGGTTTGTGGGCTAGGGTCAAGCCATTTCCCTCAATTATCTCACAAGGACAAATGATCTAAAATCATGTACAATGACACAGAGTGATATTATTACAGATTAGTATGGTTTTTTGTTGCTACTTATGGGACAAATTAAATGTAGGTAGTATATAGATGAATGTACTATATATATAGTTGTGCTTGCCTTTGAGAGTTGCATCCATTCATATGACAAATCAATCAGACAGCACAAATAATGTACACAATTTATCAAGATCATCAATTACTCATGTTAAATTTGCACACATGTTGTCAACTATATATATATGTGTGTGTGATTTCCATTCATAAATCACAATTGAAATATTGATGCTTCAAAATCTCTGTGCTAGGAACAAATAGCACTTACAAAAAAGTTTCCTTCTTTTTCTTATATTTTTAATAACTTTTAAAGGTATTTTGGGGGAAAAAATGAAAAAATTTCTAATTTGACAAGCATTGGCAATTTGTGAGGCTCTGATGTGACTTTTACAAGTTTGGAAATATAAATGCAAAAGAAGTAATAGTTCAAGGGCTAGAATGTATTTCTTTTTCAATTAAAAAGAACAATAAACAAAAGAGAAAGAAAAATAAGAAGACCCATAGGTAATTGGACCACCTTCAATACCTGAGGGTGGTGGTCAAACCACCCTCGAGCATTTTTGCTTGCTTTTTTGGGGGTGGCCCCATTACTCCCAAGTACTTGGGAGTGGCTCTGCAACCATGGGCCCATTTTTTATTTAAAAAAAAAAAAAAAAAAATTGTTGTTAGTTTTTGTCTTTTTTTTTTCAAATGTATAATTTTATTTTTGTCTTATTGAAATATTGAGACAATTGATAGATTGAAGTCCTCAAGAAGTAGTTTAATCGGCTAGGACCACACCTAATGAAGTAGAGGTTACTAGTTCGAATCTCCCTCCCCCCTCTTGTGCGGACATGTAAAAAAAATAAATAAAAAAAATGATAGATTGAAGAGACGTTAACAATGAATTGATAGTTTGAAAAGAGTAGCCAAAATTTTTTCTATTATTATTATTTTTTTGAACATTTTTCCTACTATTAATAATGCCCTTTTTTTGTCACTAAGCCACAAATTGTCACAAGTTAATTAAAGGCAAGGGCAAAACTACCCCTGGCCTTGGGGTCCTCAAATTTTTTTAAAAAAATACCTTTAAACATTAGTTTTTGCACCCCCCCCCCCGCCCACCCTCCCAAATATTTTTTTCAAAAAATTTGTTCCCCCAAACTAAATATTCTACTTTTGCCCCTGATTAGAGGCGATGTCGTGATGAGATATGTCACCTTATCTGTTTATTAATTAGGATCTACGTACACTACACAAATTGATTTTTTTTTTTTTTTTTTTTCTTAGCACACAAAAATCTTCCTTCTAACTTTACGCAAGAAAAAAATACCAACTCAGGAGAATGGAGGGGGAAAGATGAAATCCTACCACATTTTTTTCATGATAATCTCGGGAACATGTCATAATATTTTGCTAATTGATTAGAGAAATCATCTTTAGAGATGATAATTCCTAAAGTAAAATTTCTTTTTTTTTTCCTTTTCTTTTTCTGATTATTACTTATCAGGATATGTTAAAAGCTACAAACTATAGACAAAAGAAGAGTAGATGGGCAACCTGGCATGTATATTCTCAACTATCCTCTAACTTTTCCCAACATTGCAAGTAATTGGAGCTAAACCAACCTCCTCATTTTGTTGTTGAATTCATTTTTAAAATGTTTTAATTTAGTAATTGGTCATTTTTTAAATGTCTTTTTACTCTATTTGTTTTAAAACAAAAACATTAACAAATCAAACACAAATACCACCTCAAAAACATTAACAAACAAGTTTAAGTTTAGATTGTGACTCAATTCATTTTTTATTTTTCTTCTAATTAATTAAATTCTGTTTTTCCTACCGTCTTAACGTTATTGAGTGAGACTCTAAATTAATTAAGGTGAAATTTAATCTTTAGTTGTTATGTTCTTCCATTTTCCTAGGTTAGCAAAAATATAGCTATATACCACCACTCCTTAGATCAGATTTGAATAGAAGATCGAGTTTCCTAATAATTTAGTTGTACTTGCTTAGCTAGAGATTTCTTTCTGACTAACATTCTTTCAAAAAGATCATGTTTATAATAACCTTTATTACTTGTGGTAAATTAATTAATTAAACTGAAACAATTGAATTATGTACGATGTAGAATATGTCTAGAGTTGGGACAGACACATCCGCAATGACAATAGAATGGGCAATTTCTGAGCTAATTAATCACCCACATGTGATGGCTAAAGCCAGACAAGAGATCGATATGGTAATCGGAAATAAGAGAATAGTGGAGTAGTCGGATATAGCTAAGCTCCCCCACATCCAAGCTATAGTGAAGGAAACACTCAGGCTTTACCCCACCGGCCCATTAATTGTAAGAGAGTGCACAGAAGACTCTACGGTTGTTGGTTATGAAATTCCGGCTAAAATCCGACTGTTTGTTAACATGTGGGCTATTGGAAGGGACCCGAACCACTGGGAGAACCCGCTGGAATTTTGGCCGGAGAGGTTTCTTGACGAGGAGGGGAGTGGAAAGAGCCAGCTGGATGTGATTAAGAGGGGGCAACACTTCCATCTGCTACCGTTTGTGATGTAGACCACAATGCTTGGGACTATATGAGAAGGACCCGGGAAGATGGTAGCGTGAAGACACCCCGAAAAATGGTGACACGATCTAATGCATGAGGAAATTGAGAAAACTACTATTTTAATTATGCATGTGTGTTTTAATTTTCCTTTTAGAATAAGGAGTGAGTTTTCCCTTTTCCATTAGGATTAGATTTTAATAAGGATTAGGTTTTTCTTTTCCTATTAGGAATTGTTTTCCTTTTCCTATTAGGAATTGTTTTCCTTTCCTTTAGGTTTGTTTTACTTTTCCTTGTTAATTTAGGAGATGCCTAGCCTATATAAAGGCATCTAGTCATTGTTGACAATTCATTTATGTTGATTATCAGTTTCTCTCAATAAGAATCTCGAGTTGAGTTTTCTTCCTTTTCCTTTAATTTATAGATAGACTCTATATTTTGAAGAAGAATTCCCAGGTTTTGAGAGTTTTAACTCCTAGGAATTATTTATCTTTCTTCTTGGACTGTTATTGGCTTCCGCTTCGTCAGCCGCATCGCTTGGTATCGAGCTCGGTTTTCTTTCCATGGCACCATCACAAGAAAGGGGCAACCGCTATGCAAGTTTGCACGACGTATGAGCGTTGATTCAGTTCATGAAGACCCAGGCGACACCGAGGGACATGAGGAGGACTGCAGCGCATTGAGGGCACGGATTGAAGACCTCACCCGCCACCGGATGAATCACGCCTCACGACATCCGTCGACGACGTCGAACTCCCCAGCAGAGGAAGAGGACGCGGAAGCGAGACGCTATGGAGCTGCAAACCCTTTGGAGCGCCAACGCAGGGCCGTCGCGCAAGCTCATGCTAATCGGTGGGAGAGCGGGTTCAAGTGGATATTCCGAATTCTCGGGGTATGCAACCCGAGGAATTTTTGATTGGGTAGCGGTGGAAGAAATTCTAGAATTCAAGGAGGTACCGACGACAAACGAGTTCCTTTGATCGCAACCAAGTTTCGGGAAGGGTGCGGCATGGTGGCAGAACAAGGCATAAGAACGCGGAAGGCAAGGCGAAGATCACTAGTTGGGCAAGACTGTTGAAGAAGATGCGTCCAACTTTTTTGCCCCACAACTACCTGCGAATTATGTATCAACGGCTACAAAATTGTAGTCAAGGGGCGAAGTCGGTAGAAGAGTATACGGATGAATTTCACCAAATTGTTGGCACGCTGCTGACCCATCGGAGTCGGTGGAGCAATTGGTGTCCCGTACATTGGGGGTTTGCCACAAATTCAAGACATGGTGAACCTTTTGACCCCATGACTATTTCGGCAGCCACCCAAAGAGCCTTGTTGGTTGAGAAGAATTTGCACGGGGTCCTTGGGCATTTTGGACGTGGAGGAACGGGGCTACAACCGGTCGGGAGGATCATTCCCAAATAGGGGACTACTCCATCAAACGGTCCAAACAAGGAACCACCACGCAGGTCAATCTAGTCGAACTGGAGCACCTACCGGTCCCAAGTGCTTCAGATGCGGTGGGCCGGGTCATCGGATGGCGGATTGTCGCAAGGGGGAGAAGTATGGCAAAGGTCTTCTGGTTGATTCGGGAGGTGCCTTTGAGGAGCAAGGCGGAGGAGAGGAGCAAGACGCAGCTTTTGACGAAGACGGAGAGGCGAGGAAGCATTTCTCAGTGGAGATGCCGAAAGTGGTCCTTTATTCATGGTGAGGAGGGTGTGCTTCACTCCTCGAAAGGCGGAAGATGAAGATGAGCAGCGCCACAATCTTTTTCATTCACGATGTACGATTGGGGGCAAGGTATGCCAACTTGTCATCGATTCGGGCAGTTGTGAGAATGTGGTGGCGGAAGAAGTAGTGGAGAAGCTGGCCTAGAGAGCAGAAACATCCCAATCCCTACCGTTTGGAATGGCTCAAGAAAGGCAATGAGGTAATTGTAACTAAACGCTGCTTAGTGTCTTTTTCCATTGGGAATCGGTATCAAGACAAGATGTTGTGTGATGTATGGCGATGGATGCTTGTCACTTATTGTTGGGTAGGCCGTGGCAATATGACAGAGGGGCGCACCATGATGGAAGGAAGAATACATATAGCTTCATAATAGGTAAGGTGAAGATAACCTTGTTGCCAAGCTTGGGAACAACCCCAAACCCACCAAGGGGCGGGTCACCTCAATCCCTATTGACACAACGAGAATTTATTACGAGATGTTGGCATCAAAAGTGGTGTATGTATTGGTGAGCAAGGATAATTGCAAGGGTGAAGAAGTACGTAGAGGCTAAGGGTTGATGGAAGAATTTGCGGACGTGTTTCCGGCGGAGTTACCTGATGAGCTGCCGCCACTTCGTGACATACAACACCAGATTGATCTAGTGCCGGGATCAAATTTGCCCAACCGACCACACTACCGCATGAGCCCCAAGGAGCATGAAGAATTGAGACGCCAACTGGAGGAGTTGTTAGCTAAAGGGCATATCCGAGAGAGTTTGAGTCCATGTGCGGTACCGGCATTGCTCACGCCCAAAAAGGATGGTACATGGAGGATGTGTGTGGACAGCCGAGCCATTAACAAGATCACGGTAAGATACAGATTTCCTATTCCCCGTTTAGATGATTTGTTGGACCAATTGAGTGGGGCTAGAATTTTTTCAAAACTGGATTTACGGAGTGGGTACCATCAAATTCGGGTCCGGCCCGGGGATGAGTGGAAGACTGCATTTAAAACGCGTGAGGGGCTTTATGAGTGGTTGGTAATGCCATTCGGGCTGTCTAATGCCCCTAGCACTTTCATGAGGGTAATGAATCAAGCCTTTCGCCCGTTCATTGGCAAGTTTGTAGTGGTTTACTTTGACGATATTCTTATCTATAGCCCCAACCAAGAGAAGCATCTTCAACATGTGAGGGAAGTACTTGGTGTGCTCAGGAGGGAGAAATTTTATGCTTCCCCCAACAAGTGTTCATTCATGAAGGATTCGGTTCTTTTCCTTGGGTATATGGTGTCGAAAGATGGATTGGCGGTGGATGAATCCAAGGTAGCAGCAGTGAGAGATTGGCCTCTTCCCACTACCTTACATGACATCCGAAGTTTCCATGGGTTGGTGTCCTTTTATAGGCGTTTCATCCATGACTTTAGCACTATCATGGCGCCTATCCGAATGCATGAAAGGAGGAAGTTTTCTTGGAATGAAGCTGACGGAAGCTTTTAGAGTGATCAAGCTCAAGCTTACAATAGCCCCATTGCTTGTGCTACCAGATTTTGAAGTCCCTTTTGAACTACATTGTGACGCCTCCAAAGTCGGTATTGGAGCGGTATTGAGCCAAGGAGGAAAGCCTGTGGCATTTTTTAGTGAGAAGTTGGGTGGCCCAAGACTCAACTATAGCACCTATGATGTGGAGTTTTATGCATTGGTGCAGTCATTAAAGCATTGGAGCTCTTATTTAGCCTATAATGACTTTATCTTGTACTCGGACCATGAGGCATTGAAGCACCTCAATAGTCAAGATAAACTTTCTGCTCGGCACGCCAAATGGGCCGCTTATGTGCAGCAATTTTCCTTCACCATCAAACACAAGGCGGGAGCATTGAATAGGGTGGCGACGCCCTCAGCCGCAAGTCATCGCTATTGGTCACTATGCAAAATGAGGTACTTGGGTTTGATTTTATAAAAGATTTATTGCTTCACCTTTCTTTGGTCCCATTGTTGGAGATGTCACTGGGTGAGGAAGGACTATGGATTGTTTAATGGGTTCCTCTTTAAGGCACCAATTATGCATTCAGTGTAGTCTAAGGTTGAAAATTATCCAAGAACGCCATAATGAGGGGCACATGGGACGAGACAAGACATTCCTTGGTGGCGGAACAATTCTATTGGCCGACTATGCGCATGGAGGTGGGTCGATTCGTGGCGAGTTGTAGGGTGTGTCAAGTTTCGAAAGGAGGAGCCACTAACGCTGGGTTGTATATGCCGCTGCCTATTCCGGAGGGCCCGTGGTCTAATGTGAGCATGGATTTTGTTTTGGGTCTCCTCGCACCCAAAAGGTAATGATTCCATCTTTGTGGTTGTGGATCGTTTTCTAAGATGGTTCATTTCATTGCGTAAGAAGATCTGCCGTGAATGTGGCACAATTGTATTTTTGAGGTCTATCGACTACATGGCTTGCCATTGTCCATAGTTTCCGACCGTGACACGCGATTCCTTAGCCATTTTGGCGGTGCTTGTGGCAACTGTCGCACACCAAGCTAGATTTTAGTAGTGCGTATCATCCTCAGACGGACGGTCAAACGGAGGTGGTCAACCGGTCCTTGGGGGCATTGTTACGGAGTTTGGTGGGGGAGAATCTCAAGTCATGGGACCAGCAACTGTACCAGGCAGAGTTTGCCTACAATCGGTCTGTTAATCGAAGTACGGGTTTTAGTCCATTCACTATCATCTATGGGAGTAACCCGCGGACACCGCTGGACTTAGCACCTCTCCCTGATTTGAAGAGGACACACACCAAGGCAGAGGATCTCATTGCACAAATTAAGGAGGGCCATCAATTAACCATCAAGAACCTACAAGAATCAACGACAAAATACAAGGCGGATGCGGACAAGAAGCGGCGTTCTTTGGAATTTGAAGAAGGTGATTTTGTGTGGGCAGTTCTAACTAAAGATCGATTTCCTGTTGGTGAGTACAATAAGCTAGCGGCTCGCAAGATTGGTCCGGTAGAGATTGTGAAAAAGATCAACCCCAATGCTTATCAATTGAGGTTACTCACCACATCAAGACTTGATGTCTTCAATATCAAACATCTTGTGCCTTTTACGGAGATTCATCGATGATGATGTGAATTGAGGCTAATTCTCTCCAACCTAGGGAGGATGATGTAGACCACAATGCTTGGGACTATATGAGAAGGACCCGGAAGATGGTAGCGTGAAGACACCTCAAAATGGTGACACGATCTAATGCATGAGGAAATTGAGAAAACTACTATTTTAATTATGCATGTGTGTTTTAATTTTCCTTTTAGAATAAGGAGTGAGTTTTCCTTTTCCATTAGGATTAGATTTTAATAAGGATTAGGTTTTTCTTTTCCTATTAGGAATTGTTTTCCTTAATTGTTTTCCTTTTCCTTTAGGTTTGTTTTACTTTTCCTTGTTAATTTAGGAGATGCCTAGCCTATATAAAGGCATCTAGTCATTGTTGACAATTCAGTTTATGTTGATTATCAGTTTTCTCTCAATAAGAATCTCAAAGTTGAGTTTTCTTCCCTTTTCCTTTAATTTATAGATAGACTCTATATTTTGAAGAAGAATTCTCAGGTTTTGAGAGTTTTAACTCCTAGGAATTATTTATCTTTCTTCTTGGACTGTTTTATTGGCTTCCGCTTCGTCAGGCTGCATCAGTTTGGGAGTGGAAGAAGAAGCTGCCCCGGAGCAACACTTGCATTGCAAGTTGTTCAAACAACCCTAGCTTCTATGGTTCAGTGCTTTGAATGGAAGGTTGGGGATGGAGATCAGTGTAATTTCGCCACAGCAAATTATTATTATTATTATTTTTCCTTCTTATTATTCTGTATGAGACAATTGTGGCCCACTCCCACGCGAAAACACTCCGATCTCCAGATCAATTGTGGCCCACTCCCAGCAAATTATTCTTATTATTCTGTATGAGACAATTGTGCCCCAGACCTAGCCTAGCTCATTCCACCGACTTTGGCAACTCCCCAAACCCTAAAATCCCAAATCTCTTCTTCGTCTCAGGTCCATATATATCAACCCGCCCTCCCTCATCTCAAATACTCTGTGAATCTGTGATCCCGATCCCGATGCCGATTCCATGCCTTTCGTGGCTATTCCGTTCGTGGTCATATCGGACTCCCTCATCAATTGCCGACCCTAACCCATATGGGTCATGCTCGACTCCCTCATCAATTGCTGATCCTTCACCATCTGGTCCTGCTAGAAACTTTTGTCCTCGTACTTACGAAATCGCTATCTGTATGCCAGTCTTTCATGAATCGGTGATGACTGGGAGGTGGTATGTCATTCCCATTGGGGTCGATGCGGACGGTATGTTCATCAGAGAGGAACGGACGATCAAACCATTTTGGGAAGGACATCATACGTTTGATTTTTCCTTCGCGGCACTAGGTTCCACTATTTACCGTTTTGGTCCTGATGATTCTGTATTTAAGCTGGATGCTATCGGGCCCATGACGGATGGTTGGATCCGTGCTCCATCGATGAACACTCGCAGAAACCAACCTCACAAATTGGTCTTAGGTTCTAAACTCTATCTTTTGGACTCCGATAGGCGAGATCTCGACATCTATGCCGAGGTTTTTGACCCCGTCATTAACAAGTGGGTAGTCTTACCTGAACCTCCATACGAAATGTCTTATTTTATAATTTCTGCAGCTCTTGAGAAGCCCAACAGGATTCTTGTTGCTTCAAAATTACCACAGGCACCGAGTGAGGGCTGTTCTTATGATAATCTCTCCGCTGTTTTCTTTGTTTATGACGTTGAGCATGGAGATTGGAAGACGCTTGAGCCCGCACAGCGCAAGATACATCGCAGTTGTCCTTTTGGATTGTTCGGAATGGCACAAGCCGTAGCCAATTTTTTATACTGGATTACAAAGGACTTGGAGTTGCTTTGCTATGATTTAGACTTGGATATGTGGTTCCTTGGACCTCTGGATGGTATCGTACTTCCTCATGGTAATACCTTTCTTCCTGTATTCGTCCATTTAGAGAATCACAGGTTCTGCATTTTACAATGCCCACTATTTCGAGATAATGATTATTATATTCAGTGCAACATAGTCGATGTAACTCGTATACCCGAGAACAAGAGTTTGGGTGTCTCAGTTGTTTGGTCCCATAAATTTAAGACGGATGATCCAACGACCATAATGGAGTGGTGTTTACTGGGTAAGTAGATTTAAAGAAGCCAAGCAAGGAGGCTACGAAAGTGCAAAGAGCAAATAGAAGTATGATACTAGGTTGCTTTCTCTTAATTGACCACTATTGTCTAGATTAGGTATATGCAAGCACTTATATCATGATGACATTATTCACTTTTTAACACAAATATTTCTTTCTACTCTCTTCTCTTGTCTTTTTATTTCATTGAACATTGTGTTGAAAGTAAATAGGTAAAGAACTTCTATACATGTATATAAAAATGTTGTTGAGTGTTTTTAGATGAAGAAACTAAAATCTGCTCTATAGTAAGAATAAGCCAAAGAGATCGAAACATGACACTAGAATGAATCACAAAAACAAATGAAAATTGCAGGCTTTGGCTACCATACGATCAAGTCAGGACCAAAAAAAAAAAAAAATTGATTAACAATAAACTGCAATCATCTAATAGATTGGTACGTTTTGAAGTTCCTTTCAATTCCATGGTGCATAACGGACGGCCAAAGGCCCAGTCTAGGCTCAAGCAAAAGGAAATAACCCATTACACCATTGACGATGATATCAAGTTTACAAGCCTTTTTTTTTGGCCAATTAGTTCTTGTGTGCCAAGGAACAAGAAGACAAAGAAATTAGGATCTGGTCAAATATTAATATATTGTTGTGCTTCCGCCCAATTGGGTAAATTTGACAAACCTAGATGAACAGCTTGCCATTGTGACCCAAAGCTACTACCCAGGCCAGATTTGAGGGAACAGCAAAAGACAAAGTAATTGTTACATTTTAGAGAGTGCTTAGAATCATATCATAATCATATCCCTGATTCCACACTGTTTGGCTAAATAAACACCCAAGTTGCACAATTTTATGTTACTCTAAATGATTGTTTAATTTAATGTGTTATGATGCTTTGTCGAACAAATTTTGAGTTGGTTTTCCTCATTAACATCACACTTTCCTAGCAATTTTCTTACTAATTTAAAAGACCAAATTCATCTCTGATTCTCTAAAATACCAGAAAGAGAAAGAAAAATATTTTAATTATTCATCTTGTCCAATAATGCATCCTCTTTACATCTCGAGCACATATTATGGGACACAACCATGTGGTGACAACCAATACTTCTCCAAAAAAAAAAAAGAGGAGGGGGAAATTTAAGTGTTTAATCAATGAGGTAATAAGTGTCACATCAATTTATAAGAAATTTACAATACTTTAATAGAATAAGGCAGATTGCTAGCACTTCCCACGCTTGTGGATTTAATTAAACTAAAGTTGCATATTGGTGCCCAAAAATATTTTTGCGTGCTAGGATAGGTGATGACTTGACAAGTCTTGATCGAGTCCGGTTTTACAACTAAATTCATTGCATTTATCAGAAAAAGACTGCTATAAACTATGCCTTTATTTCATCACTATTCAGTCAGTGACGGAGTTAGACATTTCATATTTGAGGTGCCATCAAAATTTTTCAGCATCCTAAAAATTTTCTCTATTCTAAAAATTTAATAATTAACATAATATATACATCACAAAAAAAACATAAACAATATGCCCTATTAGCAATTAAACAACAAGAAAAGAAAGTGGTAAACTTATATATGAACTCAATTATCACATAAATTTACAGCACCTAGTGCCAAAAATGCCAACCAAACAATTACAATCTTGATAAAACTTGCATTCATAATAATCTATCACATGAAATTTCAGAATTCTCAAACTAAATATTCGACTTTGAAACTTGAATTTCTTTTCATTTTGGGGCTTTACAAAAATATATGTACATATAATAAAAAAAAATGACACTTTACCTGTCTATAAGATAATTTTGCTTACTTAAAACATGTTTCTCAAGACATCCATGAAAATGAGATAACAATATAATTTTATAGTTTCTTTGTATTTCCTCAATTTTCTCAAAAATCAAACAAAGCGTGTAAACAATTTTTTTTCTTCTTATTTACTTTCTGACAATTTTGAAGTATAATCATATTTAACCATCATAACTAGGACACTAGAGAGAAAACAAAACAAAAAATAAAATAAAACAAATAGGTTAATTTTGTTATTGTTTATGGCAAAAAAAAAAAAGTAGTCAAACCCATAGGTAAAAAGAAATTTTTTTTATTATTTTTTTTAATTTTGGGGTAGGTAGGGGATTTTATTTATTTATTTATTTATTTTTCAATCCATGGCACCCCCAATGGTGAACGTGGCTCCTCCACTGTATTCAGTCTATCAACCTTTTTTATTTAACAAATATTGATTCAAAGATTAATTGATACTATCATATCAATAAGGCACAAGAGTGATTGAAATTCCAGATTTTCAGATTTTCACATTTAACTTCAAGGCAAAGATAACCTAAATGAATTTGTACTAAATAGTGTAAAGGTGTGTGTACATAAAGGGGAACCATCTGAATCTTTGCTTTACAATTACTAAACATGCCATGCCTTTTATTCTCTGCAAATCATTTTACTGATTGTGTTTACCAGAAGAAGCCCAAGGATCGTTGCATGCTTTGGTAATCATAGGATCACGTTACTTGTACGCACACGACGGTCCAATAAAGAGTGGGTTTTTTTTTTTTTTTTTAATATAAAAAAATTATTGATACTAATTATTTCTCTTAATTAAATAAGATAAATTGGCGGGGTCGGATTCAGAACTCACGACCTTTGTCTCTAATATCATATTAAATTATCATTTATTTTAAATGCTTAATTTAATAGAAATAAATATGTTTATTCATTTAATCAATACGTTCGGCATCACTCGCCTATCTTAAACCATTTATGACGTGTGATTTACTTGCTCAAGACAAGTGCCCCACAACTTCCCTTCCTTACACCGTCATCATCTTTATAAAATCCGTACAAGAGATTTAATATCTTTATAAAATCTGAACAAGAGATTTAATACCCTTTAAAGTTAGGTTTAAAAAGTTTTTAGATTTTGGTACTTTTTTTCTTTTGTCGGAAAAGGATTTGCATTAGATTTTGTCGGTGCAAACAACAATGTGTGTTAAATGCGAAGCAGCCCTACAAACTTAAAACAAAGCCAAAAAAAAAAAAAAATTAAGGTGTTTTATAAAGAATGAATCATTATTATTATTTTTTTTTAAGTAAAAACAAATATTTTCCTTAAATGTAATTGTATATGCGTTAGCGAAATTTTGAAGTCACTTTTACGACTTCATAATCTTCATAACTTTTGGTTATGATTTTTCAAAGTTGTATGCTCTATGATATAAGAGTTTTATGCTCATGAAATTTCATCAATGAAAGTTTCATATTTTTCAAAAAAAAAAAAAAACTACTAATAAATTTACAATGTCACTCTTAAATTGTTTAATTTTTGTAATGTTTTTCAAATTTACCAATGAGTTTGCAGTGTCTTCCTTTTGAGCTCAAAATCACAAAAATAACCCTATTAATAATTTAGAAAAATATATATATATCCACGCTTCTTAAAATGTGCCCAAAAATAATCTTAATGTGTATTTTATTTTTTCTCTTTAAATTTATGAATTTGCTTTTGTGTTAATCACTCTGTCTTAAGTAATGTAATAGAAGATTGATGTAACTAATCAAAGAACAATGCCTTTGATTTTGTAAAAAGAAGTGTTTTTGTCTTCTATCCAAAAAGATAAAAAAAAATCCGCATACTTAAAAAAAGGATAAAACTTCACAAAATATTTGTAAGAAAATTCGGGATACACAAAATCACTAACAATATGTTCTTAAGCTCAAGCAATTTGCAACCCTTCATTGAGTCAACACCTTGACAAATGGAATAAAAAATGTGGTATAAATACAACTATAGATTAGAGAGCTCCTATGGTAAAACCTCCATTTTACAGCATCCAATTCCAATAAGACACCTCATCAATTCAAGAAAGTTGCAAAACATCAAAGTGATAAGCAATGCAGAAAAAAAAAAAGACCCACACCTAAAACCAAACCACCGGTCCTGCTCCAGCAAACCCAAGACCCAACCAGGAGAGCATCCGCCGCATCCCATCGTTCTAGTGACCCACGACCGAGACGAGTCTCGACCCACGTGCAAGACAGCAAGAGAAATCGCAATGGGTCTACGGCAGTGGGTCTTCGATCGGAGTGGGCTACGATGGTGGACAGCTTGCCTTGCCGGACAAGATGGCGAAGAAGATGATGGTCGTAGCGTGTAGGGGAGCGAAGGTTTTAGGGTGCGGCAAGGTGCATCCGACGGAGGCGATAGCCAACCGGTGGCGGTGTAGTTGACTGTGGATGGCGGCGCCTCGGGGTTGAGGTCTGCTGGCTGGGCACGCTGTCAGAGAAAGAAGATCTGGTCATCTCCGGCGACGACTTATCGTGGGTCTGGCATGGGTCTGGCGTGACCCGCCTAAAAACTATATGACCTTGCGCCAGAGAAGATGAAAACACTAGACCATGCGCCGTGGGTCTTCTACTTTCTCCCAACCCTCTTTTCTTCTTTTCTTCATCTGGTGATTTTGATTGTAGGATAATTTGATGCAACTTTTCTGATTTTGCTTATGTGGTAGTGTGTGATTGGGGGCTGTAAAAGTGGCCTTTTAAGGCTCATCCGGACCAAAGTTAAATTCATTTCAGTAATTTCGCCGCAGCAAATTATTATTATTATTATTTTTTCTTCTTATTATTCTGTATGAGACAATTGTGGCCCAGACCTAACCGGATCGGGATCCCGGCAATGGGGAAAAAATTGCCCACAAATTTTTTTTAAATCTTAACCATTCAATGTCATCTAAGGGTTCATATTGAGCCACGTGTCCCCTTATTAACAAAATAATAAATTATAGTTTAAATTTTAAAAACAAATTATAAAAAAATAATAAAAATTTTGGGTTGGTGATTTTTACCATAAGGGTGGCCGGCACACCCCAACTGAGGACCGGTCTACTGCCACGTCGCCGAAAACACAACCATCGCCCATCTCCGGTGACCCGGCCACCACGGTACGCCCCTCTCTTTCTTTCTTTCCTCCTCTTTCTTGTTCTGGTTGGGCAGGAGAACACTCTCCCTCTTCCTTTGGTTTTTCTCTTCTAGCTCCAACTCTCTCTCTCTCTAACTCCAGCTCTCTCTCTCTCCTCTGAATATCTCTCTGGTCTGGTTCGGAGAGGAACAACCCTCTCTCTCTTTTCCTCCTCTTTTCTCCTCCTCACGGTATCTCTCTCGATCTCCCTTTTTCCAGCTCTCTTCTCCCCTCAATCTCTCACTCTTGTGCTTGGGCTGCTGCTGCAAAATAGCAGCTTTGAAGGCTGGCCCTTGGGGGTGGCTTTCCACCCCTGGCTCAGCCGGGGTGGTCCGGCCGGCCTCCCCCTATGGCAAAAATGGGGTGGCCGGTCACCCCAAATTTTTTATTATTTTATTATTTTGTTTTATAATTTCTTTTTAAAATTTAAATAATACTTTATTATTTTGTTAATAGTGGGACATGTGGCTCAATATGGACCCTGAGATGACATTGAATGGTTAGAATTTGAAATAAATTTTGTGGGCAATTTTTTCCCCATTGCCGGGGTCCCGATCCGACCTAACCTAGGCTACCTAGCTCACTCCACCGACTTAGGGTCCGTTTGGGAGTGCATTTTTAAAAAAATAATCTGCGTTTTTAAACAAAATCGCAATTTTGGAGTGTTTGGGATTGCGATTTTGAAAACGCAAATTTTAAAATCGTATCGATTTCAATTAGATGATGCTTATTTGAAAAAGTGCGAATTTAAACTAAAATCACGATTTCACATAAAATGTAATATTTACCTATTTGGTTTGAAATCGCAATTATATGCTAATTTTACCCAAACACTCGATTGATAAAAAGATCTTTTTTGTCTGTTTACCAAACGCCACGCGATTTTAAAAGTGATTTCAAAACATTTTTTAAAAACGCATTTTAAAATATTATTGAAATCGCACTCCCAAACAGGCCCTTAGGCAACTCCCCAAGCCCTAAAATCCCAAATCTCTTCTTCGTCTCAGGTCCATATATATCTACCCGCGCGCCCTCCCTCATCTCAAGTACTCTGTTATCCCGATCCCGATGCCGATTCCATGCCTTTCATGGCTATTCCGTTCGTGGTCATTCTCGACTCTCTCATCAATTGCTGATCCTTCACCATCTGGTCCTGCTAGAAACTTTTGTCCTCGTACTTACGAAATCGCTATCTGTATGCCAGTCTTTCTTGAAACGGGGATGCTTGGCAGGTGGTATGTCATTCCCATTGGGGTCGATGCGGACGGTATGTTCATCAGAGAGGAACGGACGATCAAACCATTTTGGGAAGGACATCATACGCTTGATTTTTCCTTCGAGGCCATAGGTTCCACTATTTACTGTTTTGGTCCTCATGATTCTGTATTTAAGCTGGGTGCTATCGGGCCCATGGCGGATGGTTGGATCCGTGCTCCATCGATGAGCACCATGAGAAACCAACCTCACAAATGGGTCTTAGGTTCTAAACTCTATGTTTTGGGCTCCGATAGGCTAGATCTCGATATCTATGCCGAGGTTTTTGACCCCGTCATTAACAAGTGGGTAGTCTTACCTGAACCTCCATACGAAATGTCTTATTTTATGATTTCTGCAGCTCTTGAGAATCCCAGCAGGATTCTTGTTGCTTTTGAAGTACCACAGTCACCGGATAGAACTAGTTTGGAGTCTTATTATGATAATCTCTCTGCTGTTTTCTTTGTTTATGACATCGAGCATGGAGATTGGAAGACGCTTGAGCCCGCACAGCGCAAGATACATCGCAGTTGTCCTTTCGGATTGTTCGGAATGGCACAAGCCGTAGCCAATTTTTTATACTGGATTACAGAGGACATGGAGTTGCTTTGTTATGATTTAGACTTGGATATGTGGTTCCTCGGACCTCTGGATGGTATCGTACTTCCTCGTGATGATACCTTTCTTCCTGTATTCTTCCATTTAGAGAATCACAGGTTCTGCATTTTACGATGCCTTCAGTGCGACATATTCGATGTAACTCATATGCCCGAGGAGAAGAGATTGGGTGTCTCAGTTGTTTGGTCCCATAAATTTAAGACGGATGAGTCAACTCCCATAACGGATTGGTGTTTACTGTAAGTTTCAACCTAAATTTCTCTTACCTTTCTCTGTGCTCATGTTGTAATCTTCCATAACTTTTTCTAGTGCTTAATTTGTGAAACACATTACAACTTAAATCAACACATTTTTTTTTTTTTTAAGTGTTGAATTTCTTAATTTTAGAACATGAGATCACCTAGAGGAGAAGGTTTATTATTATTATTATTATTATTATTATAGATGATTACATATACATCAAAAAGGATGAAAGACGCATGACCTCATTTGATATCTCTATAAATCATCAGGTGTGCATAAAGCTAATAATTACATTAAAGAAGTGATAGGTAGAAACTTGTGTCAAACAGTGCATGTTGCTAGATGATAGATTTTGTCTTTCCAGAGTTGAGTTTGCCTCATTATGGGGTTTTGCACACCTTACTAGCTTAATTGGACGCTGAATGTGCTTGATTTGTAAATTCTTTAAAAATCCTTAGAATCTACAAGAAATGCGTGTAAGAGCATGTAGGATACTAAGATACCAGCATTCATCAAATTATAAGTTAACCTGAATGTAGTTCTTGAGCATGGTGATAGGATCTGTGCTACTGCTATCAATTTTTACTCTTAACCATGCTTTAGCAATATATATATATATATATATATATATATATATCAATTTTCTAGTGCTTAATATATATATATATATATCCACGCTTCTTAAAATGTACTACAATTTTATTTTTTCTTAAATCATATTTTATGTAAGACTGAGAGAACGCCAGGAGAACACTATGAAGAGAATCCCTAACAAACCCCTATGTGGATATATATTATATACATTGCCAATTGCAGGGGACACTTGGACTTTGTGTATCTAGAGGCAATGACGGAGGGAGGGGGGGACCGGGGTGGGCCATGGTCCCCCCCAAAATAAGGAAAAAATATAATTCGAAGTAAAAAAAAAATATAAAAATATAAAATTTGGTTCTAATTTTAGTCATATGGCCCCTCCCAAAAAAAATTTGGCCCTATTTTTAGATTTTATAACTATATCCAATAAAAAATTTTGGTTCTATTCTTAATTTTTTGGACTATACCCATTAGGTTTTTATTTTTATTTTTAGTCCATACTTTCAAATGCTTATTTTTTTGGCTCTTAGGTAATCTTTTAGTTTAAAAAACAACAAAAATAAATTTTTTTAATAAAAAAATTCTAAAAAACCAAAAATTTTTGTTGGCCAACTCCCTCCCATAAAATTTTTTGGCTCCGTCCCTCTCTAGAGGAGATATGGTGAGATAAGGTGAAAGTATATTATCACATCACATTAAGTAAAAAAGACGTGTTTGGTGTAATTATCTTGCTAGAAGTTTTTCATGTTATTGACTCATTCTAAAAATAATATGATTTTTAAAATTAGTATTAAATTTGTAATTTGTTAATCAAATAATAATTTTCAAATTCACTTTATTTTTTCTCAAAAAACCCACATGTGTGTCTCATGACTCTCATCGACTCAACGGAAGATTTACACTTTTTTTTTTATTTTTATTTTATGAAAGTAAATAAAAAAGAAAATATTAGGTCTTTTTTTCCTTTTAAACTGTAATGTAATTTTTAAAATTATAAATAAATTAAAAGTTAATAATAATTATCTTAAATTTAACAGTAATTTTAAAAGACATATTATAATTAATTAAGAGGACACTAAAAAATATCTAGCATTTTTAAATAAAAAATGTATATAAAAGTTGAAACCAAACATTTTTGTAAGTAAAATGAACAGCATCCTTCCAATTCGATCCCCCACATAAATTTCATTCCCCTAAGATTATGCCGGAATTAATTGTGGTAAATGAGAATTTAATGATGATTATTACCGTTTCGGTCCACTTTAATTAATCACATCTTAAGGCCCAAAAACCTCCACTCTGATGCATGAATAAACCAAGACCGCATGATCAGCCATTCCGAATGCGTCTCTCTCTCTCTCTCTCTCTCTATCTCTCACGGTAATGGTGGCTGATGAGCGAGAGAGAAAAAGTCCAAGTGTCCCCCACACGATTGAATTCCAGTCGCCGAGCCATCAAAACGGTTGAAAATTCAGACATTGCTAACGTCGAGACATGCAAACCCAAGACATTTGCGTATCTAGACGAGATATGGTGAGATAGGGTAGAAGAAGGGATCAGGATCTCTTTCGGTTGGAGATCAATTGGAAAATCTCATGTTGTGGAATCTTAACCGTTAATGAAATCCAACGGTGAAAAAAGTGTAAGCAGATTTTGTGTAATTGAGGTGCAATAAATTTGATTTTAAACCTTTGTGTAATCTAGGTGCAATAAATTAGATTTTGCACTGTTTTCCAAAATCTGTTTACACTTTTTCACCATTGGATTTCATTAATACGAGATCCTCACATGAAATTCTCCAATTGATCTCCAACTGGAGGAGATCCTGATCCAAGAAGGGATTAAGATCTCCTCCAGTTGAAGATCAATTGGAGAATCTTATATTGTGGGATCCTAACCGTTAATGAAGAAGAGGTCATTGAGTGAGATATGGTAGAAAAAGACATTGCTAACATCGCGACAGTGTCTGGGGAAAAGACATTGCCAAACCCAAGGCTAAATGGTCAGACCTCGATCAGTGTCATCGAACACCACACGTTTCTTCATTATTTTACTGCACATCGCGTACTTTTAAAAATTTTATCCGGTAAGCTTCCTTCCTCAGGGAGTTTCATTGAACTTCAAATATTTTTCCTAAACCGGCTCAACAACAGATTCATACATTGAAATCTCGACATGGTTCGAACTTCCGCATGGTTCTATGAGTTTGAAGTTATATGTGTTTTGACTTCATTTGAGTTTGAAATTTCAATATAATAGCGATGAACAAACTCATTGATCTAAATCCCAAACTCATAGAACTAGACGAAGTTCGAACTTTGTCAAGTTTTCAACATATGAACGGCTTCCTAACCATTAAATAAACAGAACACCTGCTCTTTTAATATTTCTTCAACTTCCTTTCATTTCATCGATGGTAAGTTTTCTTTCTTTCTTTTGTTTGTTGTTTTTTTTTTTTTTAATTCTTAAACAAACACTGCCTTTTCTTTAATTTGGTTTGTGTTTTTTTTTTTTATTATTCATTCTGTTTTTTTTCTTAGGCCTTTTACAAGCGATTAATCATGTTACGCTCTCAACGGATACTATTCGGTATCTGTTATATATTTGAGGTGTCCACCAATGGTGAATTATTAGGATTTGGGAGTGGAGGGAAAAAATTATTCAAGGAAATAGCAAACATTCTTAGGAATTTTCACCTTGCAAATTCCTAATGCGGTAATATAGAAATGCAATTTTGTATTATCCAACCGGATCAGAATGTTAAATGTTCATTTACTCCCATCCACACTACAGTTCCATATGCCTTGCAATATGGTATCAATCATGATCTGCTTTATTTTCGCAGCTTAGTCTACCAAATACTCGTTGATCACGTAGATATGGGGAACCTCCTTTTGAATTTAGCCTTTTCTTTTCAAAATCTATTTATTGACGCTGCATTTTCTATTCGAGAAGCTAGCTTTTTTCAGTTGTGGTATCAGTTTTTTTTCGATGCGGCTGAAAGGAGGAGCTTCTGTGAGGCGGTTTTTGAATTTCGTAAGATCAACCCACGTAAATTTGATCGTCTTGTTGATTTGCATTCAAACACCGCCGTCTATGATGTAGATGAATGTGATCAGAATTTAATATCGACATCTGCTTTTTACAAAATTTTTCATTATCTCGATAAACAATGTCTTCAACAACGCACCATAATGAATTGTAATAGTATACCTTTGTTTCTAAGGAATGCGCACCATCATTTTAAGGTTCATGTCAAGGTGCTTTTAATTGTGTTGTTCTTTATTTTTGTACATTTTTATAATCAACTAAATTTGTATGGATATTAACTTTGTCTTGTTGAATGACAGATAATTTCATTTGTACTGTTCGAGCATGCTGAATGAATTGTTACAAGGGATTTGTTCTAAAATTCTTGATGCAATTCTACGGAATGTTGTTGGTTTTAACAGATATCCTTTTTTATATGCATGAATTTTTAAAAATTTGGAGTCAGATACATACGGATTTTCTGCGGTACCCTATAGGTTAAAATTCAATGAGTGATAGATTTGATTTTCATTTCATGAGTATGCTCTTTTTTTCTTTATTTTTATTTTTCAAAGGAATTTGAATTTAGTAGTATAATAGTTGCTAATTTAGTACCTTAATTTGTTACAAGTTTGTTTAGGCGTTGATACAGGTTGATGGGAATGGGGGTGCTGCAACTCATGGTATATTTATTCACCACTGCTGTTAAATTTTGTCACAGTTCTTAGAAGTGGATATTTTGTAATTTGTAGGAAATGTCATCATATGTAGTTTGGTGGATATATCATCATAAAAGTGGATATTTTTAGAGTGTTGAATTTCTCAATTTCTCAATTTTAGAACAGAGGATCGCCTTATTATTATTATTATTATTATTATGGATGATTACTCATGAAATTTATTATGATGTTTTTTTCTTATCTTTTCTACCATATCATTGTTTTTCTTCTCTGTGTGAGGGTTGATTTGATGTACATGTATGGCAAAAGGATGAAAGACTCATGGCCTTATTTAATTTAATATCTCTATAAGTCAGTAGGTGTACATAAAGCCAATAATTACATTAAAGAAGTGATAGGTAGAAATATGTGTCAAACAGAGCATGTAGCTAGATAATGGATTTTTTTCTTTCTGGAGTTGAGTTTGCCTCATCATGGGGTGTTGCACACCTTACCAACTTAATTGTATGCCGAATGTGCTTGATTTCTAAGTACTTCAAAAATCCTTAGAATCTGCAAGAAATGCATGTAAGAGCATGCAGGATACTAAAATCCGTAAGTTATGGGTTCTGTTGTCCTGATGCGTTAAATGGTCCATATTATCAACCCCTAGAGCTTTCATTCTACCCCTCTCTTGACTCATTTTTCCCAACATGCCTTTTGAGTATTTTTTTTTTTTTTAAATTAACATTGTGAGTTTGTCATTAATTCTTTTTGTTGTTGAGGAAATAAACATGGGGAAGTTTATAACTAAAATATGAATGTGTGTAAAATTGCAAAATATTTTACCAGGTGTAAAATATGAATGTGTAAATCGCAAATGTGTGTACTCTTTAGCATTTATAGTATGAAACGATGTTCTCTTCGATGAAATGAAGTTTAAAGAATACATGGAAATCAAGAAAAAGCACAGAAAACAACCGGGAAGAGCTCCTACTGCTAGACAAATCTGGAAGATATGAAATGGGTCTAGAGCTAATGTGTCATTTTTATTGCACGAATCTTCATAAAAGAGGATTGGGCAGACGTTGGCCTTGTTTGGCAAATCCTCTCCCGTTACATTACATTTCACAACACTTTTTACTTTATTTTTTTCAAAAAAAAAGAAAGTAATAATAAATAAATCATTTACATTGTATATTGTATTATTTACTATTCAAATTAAAAAGTAACACAAATAAATTTTTTTACTTTCTAATACCACTCTTTTATTTATTCATATTAATTATTAATTATTAATTATTAATTTTTTTATTTTATAAACAGTATTCTGTAAAGTTTTGTGGAGGAATATGAGGAGGTTTGCCAAAACACCCTCGTTATCATCATTTCAATTTTTTGACGTTCAAATTCTGACTCAAAAAAAATAAATAAAAAAATCGTGACTTGGTAATTCGGTACAACATTTAGAATCTATTGCATTTAAAGGATGCAAATAAAATTAATTTTCTAGATGAGCCATGGCCATGAAAGAAAAAAGAAAAACAAGAGGTGTTTGGTTAACTCCTTCCCATTAAACGGCATTGTTTATTATTAAAAGAAAAAAAAAATGATTGATATGGAAAAATTAAAGAGGTATTGGGAAGTAAACAAATTTTGTTTTGTGGAGATTTTTTTATTTTTATATATATAAATAAAACTATTGTGAAGTGTATTTGGATAAAGAAGAAAAAAAAAGTTTTTGTCCCTTAATTTTTTTTTTGAAAAAATATAAAAATCGGAAAAAAAAAAAAAAAAACTTTTGCTAATGATTTAACCAAACCAAAAGAAAACACAGCCATCTCGAATCTTTGAGAGAGTTTCATTTACCTCAAAACATGATGTTTCTATACTGAGCTGGTAGATCATCTTTAACACTGAGGATTACGTCAATATAGTAGTTCAGATCTTGGAAACTAGGGAAAGGTAAATATTGACCCGGTACTCACCCGCTTTGTGCTGAGAATAAGCCAAATGCTTGTGTTAATATAAGGAACATGATGCTAGAATGAATCAAAAAACAACTGAAAATTGCAGGCTTCAGCTACCATACGATCAAGTCAGGACAAAAAAAAAAAAATGATTAACAATAAACTGCAATCATCAAATAGATTGGTGCGTTTTGAAGTTCCTTTCAATCCCATGGTGCATCACGGACGGCCAAAGGCCCAGTCTTGGCTCAAGTAAAAGGAAATAACCCACAACACCATTGACGATATGATGATATCAAGTTTAATTACAAGCTTTTTTTTTTTTGCCAATTAGTTCTTGTTTGCCGAGGAACAAGAAGACAATGAAATTAGGGTCTAGTCAATATTAATATAATTGTAGTGCTTCCGCCCAAGTGGGTAAATTTTCATTTGAGAAATAATAATTGTTTCCCCTTATAAAAGCACCCACAAATCCAACATCTTTCTAAATTGTATTACCAGAGATTCAGCCATGGCTGACGTGCATGGCTACATCATACTTTTCCTCTTATGACTAGTCTCCACCATCCTGGTCCGAGTCATATTCCACATAACCAAGACCAAGGCTCGTCTTCCACTGAGCCCAATGGCCCTGCCAATCGTTGGACACCTCCACCATCTATCCGCATTATCTCACCAAGCTCTTCACAAGCTCTCAAATCGCCAAGGACCATTAATCCACCTTTTCCTTGGCTCTGTCCCTTATGTTGTTGCTTCCTCCCCAGAAATGGCAAAAGAGTTTCTCAAAACTCATGAAACCTCTTTCTCCAACAGGCCCCATTTGGTTGCCGTTGACTACCTTACTTACAGCTCCGTTGACTTTTCTTTTGCACCCTACGGACCTTATTGGAAATTCATGAAGAAACTTTGCGTGTCGGAGCTTCTTGGCTGCCGGATGCTGGATAAGCTCCTCCCCGTCAGACGTGAAGAGATAAATAGGCTTGTGGGATTCATGTTAGAAAATGCCTAAGCAAGGGATGATGTTGATGTCGGAGGACAGCTTATGAGGGTAACCAATAATGTCATATCGAGAATGGTCATGAGCATAAGGTGCTCAAAAAATGAACATGAAGCTGACAAAGTGGCAAAGCTGGTGAAAGCCATAGCTGAGCTTTCAAGGAAGTTTAACTTGTCAGACTACATTTGGTTTTATAAGAATTTGGATTTGGGAAAAAACTCAAGGAAGTTCGTGGCAACTTTGACAGAATGATGGAGAGGATTATAAAGGAGCACAAAGAGGTAAGGAAGAAAGAGAGAGATGGAGATGGAGGTTCTGCGGTGAAGGTTGCTTCATATTCTTCTTGACATATCTAAAGATAAGAGTTCAGAGATGAGATTGACATGAGAAAACATAGAGGCCTTCCTCTTGGTATGTAAACTGCATTTACTTTCAAAGATCAAATATTAATTTCTTGCTCATTCACTGCTTTGCTATAATATCAACCAAATCAGCGTGATTCGTTGAGTTTCAACTCAATAGATGCAACAATAATGATGCTTATAAAAATCTCTGTTTCTTTTTTAATTAAGTGCTATAAAGCATTTTGAGCATAGTCATTGTTAATGTGGCATTGAGTCATTGACTAGGAGGATTGTTCTGCCGGCCTCAAAGGTTGAGTGTTAGCTTGTATGGTATGACTTATTCAAAATCCTAAACAATTTTCATTGCTTTAATAGTCTTGTTAAAGAATTACATTTTTAAATAACATTGGACTGTGCTAAAAGCATCTCCTATGAACTTTTAACTTTCTCTAACTCGAATTTAGAAACTCATGTTCATGTTTACATATGAGGATATAGCCTATAATTCCTAGGGAAATGTAAGAGTTTTCCATGGGACTCCAAAAAAGTGTTCAAGTTGTTCTCGCACCAGTTTGGACAAATGGGTCTTTTGCTCAAGCAATGAGACCTCATCAGAGCCCAATGTAGAGGTAGAGAGAATTGTCGGGTCCCAATTGTTGGGGATCTCTATCCTCATGATTGGCTTGCCATTTTACTAAAAATCAAGAAGCTTATGTGACTTAAAATCCAACAAGCCAGTGAGTTGTTGGGGTCTAAGAAATCTGGCTGAGTCCAGCTTCCCTGGTGACCCCCTTTCATGTGCCCCAAAATACCCTTATAACATGTTAATATTGATCATGATGAATGATGATAGCTACGATGAAGTAACAAGTTCTCTAAAGAATGAAGAAATTTTTAACATTTATTTTCAAAATTTGACAGGATATATTTGGAGCTGGGACCGATACATCTGCTATTACTACAGAATGGGCACTGGCAGAGCTAATCAACCACCCAAATGCGATGAACAGGGCAAGACAAGAAATCGATTATGTTGTTAGAAAGAGCAGGTTGGTAGAAGAATCAGATATCACGAACCTTCCGTACCTCCAAGCTATAGTAAAAGAGACATTGAGGCTTCACCCCACCGGCCCAATAATTGTGAGAGAGTCGTCTGAACACTGCACCATTGCCGGTTACGAGTTTCCGGCGAAGACCAGATTGTTTGTTAACGTTTGGGCAATCGGAAGAGACCCCAAGCACTGGGAGAACCCGCTGGAGTTCCGACCAGAGAGGTTTATTGGTGGAAAGAGCCAATTGGATGTGAGAGGACAGCATTTTCATCTGCTGCCGTTTGGGAGTGGAAGAAGAGGGTGCCCTGGAACCTCACTCGCGCTGCAGGTTGTCCAGACAACTCTTGCTACTTTGATTCACTGCTTTGAATGGAAGGTTGTTGGGGGAGATGGAGACTTCTTCTCCTCCGGAGTCCACCATGAGGGTGTATTGGAAACTTCCTTCCCAGAATTAAGCCCACCAGAGTTTGAGTCCTTGAAACTCATCAGCAACCTCTTCATGGTCATCCATGCGAAGAGCAGGAGATTGGCTGTTTTTAGCTATGTCGGCCTTGAGCTTCTTTGCCTGCGTACAGGACCTGGAGCTGAGGTAGGTTTGGATGGCTGTGTAAGCTTCGCTCCGGAAGAAATCATAGTCTCCACTGAGCTCGTCGAACCTAATCTGGATGTAAGGGTAAACGAATCTCACCAATATTTGGCAGTATTTTTCGATGTTGTGTTGGAGCTGATAAGGAACGTATTGCTGAAACATTGCCTTTGCCCACACAAACATCAAGCTGGCAATTATGGATCCTAGATTTGCAAACATGTCTTTTGCTTCCGTGTTTGATGTTTTTTTCTCCTCTAATATTATTGCAGAATTGCTTGAATCTTTTACCTCTCTTATAATGCAGGGCAGCATGCGTCAGTTTGCATTTCTAGGAAACTCATTGGTCTGTGACGTTTGTCCCATTAGTTACCCCTGTGATCTAATGTTGACTCTCACTGCTACTTTTAAGGTGGTGGCCAAACGTACTCAAAGGTCGGTAAAGGCTGCATAAGCGCAATTTCCTACCGAGTGTCGACTGCCGATCCTTTCTTGGGGCTCAAGTAGGAACTAATAAGATTTCCAAGTCTAGTGAGGAATTTATTTTTCCTAGTCCAATCTGGCCTAGCTCACTCCGCCGACTTTGGCAACTCCCCTAACCCTAAAATCCCAAATCTCTTCCTCGTCTCAGCTCCTTATATATCTACCCACCCGCCCTCCCATCTCAAATACTCTGTGAATCTGTGATCCCGATCCCGATGCCGATTCCAGGCCTTTCGTGGCTATTCCGTTCGTGGTCATGCCGTACTCCCTCATCAATTGCTGATCCTTCATCATCTGGTCCTGCTAGAAACTTTTGTCCACGTACATACGAAATTGCTATCTGTATGCCAGTCTTTCATAATGCCGTGATTCTTGGGAGGTGGTATGTCATTCCCATTGGGGTCGATGCGGATGGTATGTTCATCAGTGAGGAACGGACAATCAAACCATTTTGGGAAGGAAAGCATTCGTGGAATTCTACCTTCGAGGCCCTAGGTTCCACTATTTACTGTTTTGGTCCTGATGATTCTGTATTTCAGCTGAGTGCTACCGGGCCCATGGCGGATGGTTGGGTCCGTGCTCCATCGATGAGCACTAAGAGAAACCAACCTCACAAATGGGTCTTAGGTTCTAAACTCTATCTTTTGGGCTCCGATAGGCGAGATCTCGATATCAATGCCGAGGTTTTTGACCCCGTCATTAACAAGTGGGTAGTCTTACCTGATCCTCCATACGAAATGTCTTATGTTATGTTTTCTGCAGCTCTTGAGAATCCCGACAGGATTCTTGTTGCTTTAAGAGTACGACAGGCACCGAGTGACGGCTGGTCTTGTGATAATATCTCTGCTGTTTTCTTTGTTTATGACGTCGGGCATGGAGATTGGACGACGCTTGAGCCCGCACAGCGCAAGATACATCGCCGTTGTCCTTTCGGATTGCTCGGAATGGCACAAGCCGTAGCCAATTTTTTATACTGGATTACAAAGGACTGGAAGTTGCTTTGCTATGATTTAGACTTGGATATGTGGTTCCTCGGACCTCTGGATGGTATCGAACTTCCTCATGATGATGTCTTTCTTCCTGTATTTGTCCATTTAGAGAATCACAGGTTCTGCATTTTACAATGCCCACTATATGAAGATAATGATTATTATATTCAGTGCGACATAGTCGATGTAACTCGTATACCCGAGAACAAGAGTTTGGGTGTCTCAGTTGTTTGGTCCCATAAATTTAAGACGGATGATCCAACTACCATAATGGAGTGGTGTTTGCTGGGTAAGAAGATTTTAGAGAAGCCAAGCAAGGAGGAAAGGGGAAAGAAAGAGCAAAGAGAATTATGATACTAGGTTGCTTTCTCTTAATTGACCACTATTGTCTAGATTAGGTATATGCAAGCACTTGTATCATAATGATATTCACATTTTAACACAAATATTTCTCTCTACTCTCCTCTTGTCTTTTTATTTCATTGAACATTGGGTTGAAATTTTGTAAAAATGACGCAAATAGGTAAAGAACTTTTATATATGTATATAAAACTGTTGCGAAGTGTATTTAGATAAAGAAACTAAAATCCGCTTTATAGTAAGAATAAGCCAAAGAGATCCAAACATGACACTAGAATGAAGAGATCCAAACATGACACTAGAATGAATCACAAAAACAAATGAAAATTGTAGGCTTTGGCTATCATACGATCAAGTCAGGACCAAAAAAAATTTTGATTAACAATAAACTGCAATCATAAAATAGATTGGTACGTTTTGATTCTTTTGAAGTGCCTTTCAATTCCATGGTGCATCACGGACGGCCAAAGGCCCAGTCTAGCTCAAGCAAAAGGAAATAACCCATTACACCATTGACGAAGATATTGAGTTTACAAGCCTTTTTTTTTGCCAATTAGTGCTTGTGCCAAGGAACAAGAAGACAAAGAAATTAGGATCAGGTCAAATATTAATATAATTGTTGTGCTTCCAAGTGGGTAAATTTGACAAACCTAGATGAACAGCTTGCCATTGTGACCAAAAGCCACTACCCAGGCCAGATTTGAGGAATAGCAAAAGACAAAGTAATTGTTAAATTTTAGAGAGCTTAGAAATTATATCATGATCATATCCCTGATTCCACACTGTTTGGCTAAATAAACACCCAAGTTGCACAATTTTATGTTATTCTAAATGATTGTTTAATTTAATGTGTTATGATGCTTTGTCGAACAAATTTTGAATTGGTTTTCCTCATTAACCCCACACTTTCCTAGCAATTTTCTTACTAATTTAATAGAACAAATTCATCTCAGATTCTCTAAAATACTAGAAAGAGAAAGAAAAATATTTTAATTATTCATCTTGTCCAATAATGCATCCTCTTTACATCTCGAGCACATATGATGGGACACAACCATGTGGTGACAACCAATACTTCTCAAAAAAAAAAAAAAAAAAGAAGAAGAAGAAGGAGGAGGAGGTGGAAATTTAAGTATTTAATCACTAAGGTGATAAATGTCACATCAATTTGTAAGAAATTGACAATACTTTAATAGAATAAGGTGAATTATTAGTACTTCTCACGCTTGTGGATTTAATTAAACTAGAGTTGCATATTGGTGCCCAAAAATGTTTTGGTGTGCTAGGATAGGCGATGACTTGACAAGTCTTGATTGGATTGGGTTTTACAGTTAAATTCACTGTATTGATTAGAAGAAGACTGCTATAAACTATGCCTTTATCTCATCACTATTCAGTCCATCAACTTTTTTTTTAGATGAATAAAAAAATACATATATATATATTGATTCAAATATTAATTCAAAGATTAATTGATGTTTCAAAATCTCTGTGCTAGGAATAGCACTTACAAAAATGTTTCCTTCTTTTTCTTATATTTTTCATAACTCTTAAAGGTATTTTGGGGGAAAAAAAATGTCTAATTTGACAAGCATCGGCAATATGGGAGGCGACTTTTTAAAGTATGAAAATATAAATGCAAAATGAGTAATAGTTCAAAGGCTAGAGTGTAGTTATTTTTCAATTAAAAAAAAATAATAAACAAAAGAAGAAGAAGAAGGCCCATAGGTAGTTGAACCACCTTCAATAACTGGGGGTGGTGGTCAAACCACCCTTGAGTGGTTTTGCTTGCATGTTTGGGGGTGGCCCCATTACCCCCAAATACTTGGGAGTGGCTTTGCCACCGTGGGCCCAACAAATAAAAAAAAAAAAAATTGTTTTTTTTTTTTTTTTACTTTTTTTTAATGTATAATTTTATTTTTGTCTGATTAAAATATTGACACAATTCATAGATTGAAAGAGACGTTAACAATGAATTGATAGTTTAAAAGAAGTAGTTGTACTTTTTTCTATTATTATTATTATTTTGAACGATTTTTCCTACTATTAATAATGCCCTTTTTTGGGTCACTAAGCCACAAATTGTCACAAGTTAATCAAAAGCAAGGGCAAAACTACCACTGGGCTTGAGGTCCCCATAAATATATATATATATATATATATATATTTAAATACCTTTAAAAATTAGTTCCCCCCTCCCCCAAAATATTTTTTTAAAAAAATTTGTCCCCTCAAACTAAATATTCTAGTTCTGCCCCTAATTAAATGCAATGCCATAATGAGACATGTCACCTTATTTGTTCATTAATTAGGTTCTACGTACATTGCACAATTCTTTTTTTTCTTAGCACACAAAAATCTTCCTTCTAACATTATGTGAGAAAAAAAATACAAACTCAAGAGAATGGAGGGGGAAAGATGAAATACTGCCTCATTTTTTCCTGATAATTTTGGAAACATGTCATAATATTTTGTTAATTGATTAGAGAAATCTTCTTTAGAGATGATAATTCCTGGAGTTTTTTTTTTTTTTTTCTGATTATTAGGATATGTTAAAAGCTAAAACAATATGGAACTATAGACTAAAGAAGAGTAGATGGGCAACCTGGCTAAATAGTAGAGAGAATATGCTCCATTGGCTGGCATGTATATTCTCAACTATCCTCCAACTTTTCCCAACGTTGCAAGTAATTGGAGCTAAAACAACCTACTCATTTTGTTGTTGAATTCGTTTTTTTAAATGTTTTAATTTAGTAATTGGTCATTCTTTAAATGTCTTTTTAGTTTTTTAGTTTTAAAACGAAAACATTAACAAACAAACCAAACACAAATACCACCTCAAAAACATTAACAAATGAGTTTATGTATATACTATCACATAACTTTTGCCGGTTGTTTCATTATCAACCATTGATCTCACTTTTTCCTACTCTTGCCGGTTGTTTATGGCTTGATGAACTTTTTGTACGGTACAATAAGTAAAGCTAGCATTTTTTTTTTTTACATAAATCGTGAATTTGATGTGAACCTAATAAAAAATTTGATATATTTTGATAAAACTAAGTCAAAATACATCGCATTCAATCGTGTTATAAAGGCAACGTCACCCTTTGATAGCTTTTCTCTGAAATATATTTCAATAAAAAATAACCATAAGTAGCTAAATTTGATAAAGAAAAGTTACGAAGGGGGGCAAATCAGTCCGGCCCAAAGAAAAATTATCACAAATCAATTATGAACAGGTTGGTAAACATGCCAAAAAAACTTAAATATTGAATAATTTGAATGGTTATCTCCTCTTATACGTTACTGGCCGCTACAATTGAATAGAAAACCGGATATCATCTACTGAGGTGGCACATGGGCCCCAATCCACCGTGTCACTGGCAAGCATCCTCCGCCCCGCCCATTGTTTTCTTTGTATTTTATTCATTTGGTGGAGCTCTCTCTCTCTCTCTCTCTCTCTCTCTCTCTCATTTTCGTTTTCTGTCTGTATTTTTTATGGGTTTATCTCTTTCAGTAACTTTCTTCTTTAATTTATATATTTTTTTTCTTCTTAGTGCTTGATGGCTTGTGAATGATAAATGTTCTTGGGTTTCTGCTTAGCACTAACTCGTTCTTTCTGTGATTGATTGGATCTCTATATTTATTTTTATTTTTTGTTTACTTTCATATGGTTTCTCAATTTTTACGAAAGACTTGATCGACTAGATCTGATAATTGCTGAGATTTTTTTCAAGAACTGATTTTCGATGGAACTCTGAACACTGGGTTGTTCATTGCTTACAAAGTTCTTTGCGTTAGAAGGAGATTTAGCCCAAAACTTGCAATTGGCGAATAATATCTTCTGGGTTTCTCAAAAAGTGAAAAATTATAAATTTTCTGTGATTCTTTGGTGTATGTGAGAGTTTGTGGGGTTCTCTCCGAATGGTCACTGTAAATCTTGGAACGCTCCATTATGTGTTGGACCATGTATATGGTGCATTTATGCACAGAACAAAGATAAGCCCACTATTCTTTTCCAGAGGATGGGGTGGAACAAAGCTTGAATTGCTGGAGAGATTGATCAAGCAGCTGTTTCCAGAAGTGGAGGGACAGAATTGGCCTCCCACTTTGGTGAAACCCATTTGGAGCACGGTTTGGGAGACCAAGGATGCTTGCTTGAGAGAAGGGGTATTTAGGACTCCTTGTGATGAGCAGTTAATAAGTGCATTGCCTCCTGAGAGCCACAATGCAAGGGTTGCTTTCCTTGCTCCGAAATGTGTGCCGCCGCAGAAGATGGCATGCGTGGTTCATCTTGCAGGTAACTTGGTTTAAATCTTTTGAAATGTGGTTTTTGTTTTGTGTTTTGCTTATTTGCCACAAAGATCTTAATAGTTGTAACGTCGCTAATTGTTTAGCGTGTGCGCAACTCGTGGTAGGAGTTTAGTTCATTTTTTGAGTTTACATTGCTTTTCTATAGATTTCTTCAGGCTATTTGTTTTCCGTTTGATCATTTGCCTCAACCAAGTATAGTTAAGGTGGTAAAATTGTTACCCTTCATCATCGGGAGCCATTTGATTGATTGGATTGTCTTTAAGCTGATTGAAACTCCTACTTTAATTATGTATTTCAAAGAGAATCCAAATCGTGTGTTTGATTTAGGTTTATGTGCAGTAGAAAATTCAGCTTCAATAGGTAACTGATAGAAACCTACAATAAATTGAACAGAAATATGTAGATAATTGATAGATAAAGAACTCCACTTAAGGGTTGGAGACAAACCATAGACACACATAAACAAGATAATACGTTCTGATACCCCTAGTGGGTCCTAGTCAGAACAAGATAAACAAGATAATACTCCACTTAGGTTGGGAGTTGAACCAAAATACAAATCTCCACTTAGGGCTGGAGGAATACCACAATACAAACACTTTCTTCTCTTCTCCCTCCTATTCTAATGACACAAATATATATAAACTTAAGACAACAACAGTTATTACTTTTACTAAAGAAAACTACCCACAATCTAAGTAAACTACCCACTTAACTAAAGATAACTACCCACTACCAATTTTAACAATTGAAGCTAATAACTACCACCCATGTCTTAACCCATGATGATGAACCTATCAGTAACGAGGTAAATGATTTGCATCCCTTTGTTTCATGAGACAGGCTTTTGGATTGGCAATCAATCGATCGGAATTTAGAGTTTTTGTTTAATTTTTCCCCTTTCGAAAATTCCATTCTTTAACTTTTGGTTTTGGTTTGCTTTTTCTAATTTTTCCCCCTTGGCGGCAGGGGTTATCCAACTGGAAATTTCCTCCATGAAGTATAATTTTAAGCATAAAGTGATAACTAAACCTGGGTATTATTCATTTAAAAAAAAAAAGAAAACTAAACAGGGAAACAATAATTTAAATCTTCATTTTCTTTGGCACATTGATTTACATGTTCTTGCAACAGATTTGCTCATGTCCCTCAAATGTAAGTTACTGGTTGAATATATTATTCACTTGGAAATAAGTATGTGGTTTGCCCTTTCTGCAGTTTGAAGAATGTAGTTATTAGTTAGCAGTTTGAAAATGTTTTATGTCCTGGTTGAATCTTTTTTCTTTTGTCTCCTCTTATATGTTTTTAATTCGAGCATATGCCTTTCATCTCTACTGTGAATGATCCAGTAACATTAATTATGTATGGTTATGTAGATGATAACTGCATTTGATATTATTTGAGAGACTATTGTGACATTTCAATGATTTCCAGAACTACAAATATTTATTATTATTCCTTTCACAATCATTCATTTTTGTGTTTCCTTCTTCCTTTTTTGGTGATATTTTCCAGATTAACTTCTGAATGTCTTGTATTACTTTAAAGACAGTAAATAATGTTCTTTGTTTCCCAGTTTCCTGCCAAATCTCAAAATTCTATTACAAATTGCTCCATTCACAATTGATGAAACCTCCTAGTGGTGCATTTGACATTTGGTACTTAGCTATCTTGACTAATACTTAAGCCTCTTTTTGCAGGAACTGGGGACCATACCTTTGAACGAAGATTGCGCCTTGGTGGACCATTGTTGAAGGAAAACATTGCAACCATGGTTCTTGAGAGGTAAAAGCCCAATTCTTCATGGTCGGCCAATCCACAAATTGAAAGAAGCTCTTCTCTTTATATTACTTGATGTAAATTGTCAGCTTTTGATTCAAAGAAAATATGTAATTACAGCCCTTTCTATGGTCAAAGACGTCCTATGCTGCAGTATGGTTCAAAACTTTTGTGCGTTAGTGATTTGCTTTTGTTAGGAAGAGCAACCATTGAAGAGGCCCGCAGTCTCTTGCATTGGTTAGACTCTGAGGCAGGGTTTGGCAAGATGGGTATTGTGGACTCAGTATGGGTAAGACTCAAACTGAATCCTTTCTAGATGTGTTAACAGGATCTGATATAGCTTTGAGGTTCTTTCTTCTGTTGATTAGATTTGTCGTTTCAATCCTAGTTTTAATTTAGTGCATTAAATAAAAATGTTTGTTAAGCGTGAAAAAATCAGAAAGTGCTGGGGCAAGTTGCATCTCACACCCATAACATAAGTATCTCTTTTGCCCTCAAATTTTGATGGTTTCTTGGAATCTAGGAGGAGTACATGCTGCAATGGTTGGATCACTTCACCCTACACCTGTTGCAACCCTTCCTTTTCTCTCACCACACTCTGCTGTTGTGGCATTCTGTGAGGGAATATTAAAGCATGCCACTGCCTGGGAGGCACTGAGAGATGATCTTGCAGCAGAGAAGGCTGCAATGACTCTCGAGGAGGTGAGAGAACGGATGCGAAATGTATTGTCTCTCACAGATGTCACACGTTTTCCTATTCCCAAAAATCCCAATGCTGTAATATTTGTTGCTGCCACTGTAAGTACCAGATCTCAGTATCACCTAATGAATGTGTATTTTAAGAAAATTTAGGAGGACTCTATCATTATCTTTTCTATCCCTATTTATCATGAACATATCTTTGTTAGCTTTTCCACTAATTATGGAATTAGGATCATCTTCATTTCATTTGAACCGGAGAATATCCAGTGAGTTATATTAGAGGGGTATTTTGGTCTCCTTAAAAAGTGAAATTACAATAATACTCTTCATATATAACTTACTGGATACTCTCAAGTTCATTTGAAATGGAGAGGATTATGTTCCCTAATTATGGTCGACGAGGAGTTGTCAGTTTCTTCTTTTGATAATATGCTGATTATTTATGCTATCAAGGTGAAAGAAGAATTAATGAAAAAGCAGAATGTTATTATGTAGAATTCAAGAATTTTTTGAAGCTCACCTTCCTCTCTCTCTCTCTCTCTCTCTCTCTCTCTCTTTCCCACCCATGTATTGACTCAGTACAACCCTTAGAAAAGCCTTTTGCTTCATTTGTTATAGAGTTTATACCATCTGAAATTTAGTGGCAAATTAATCTGTCTATCTAATTTAATGTTCTGTTGGTAAGTTGTGTATGCATTATTCATTTATTTCTCATTGTAAAATGGAGATTGGTTTCTTCAGGTATATTTATCTTGATGTGCTTCATAACAATGAGACTTATGCATCTGTATCTACATATGTTTTCTTTGTTCTGTGATGTTGATAATCAAAATGCCTATTTTTTAACTGTGCCAATCCACTTCACTTTGTGTTTGGGCACCTAGTGAGCTTTAGCTGGGCATGGCTGCAGCTTTTTAAGATTATGAGAAGCTCAGCTGCAATAAGAGCCATGGGCTGTTTCTCAATAGTCACCTAAAAAGCACAAATTGCTTTACGAAATTGATGAATTGTTGAAATTTCATTTCGTTTGGTATCAAACGAATGCTGGTAGCTTCCACCTAAGGAAAATCCCCATAAAACAGGGCCTTAATCTGTTAGGACTTTTATGCTTAGTATATCATCAGTCTTTTAACTACATTTATTGCTCATTGTATTTTTGAAGTACTTCTTTGCTAAAATTAGCCATAGCACCCATGTTCTTAAATTGCAATCATGCTACAGGATGATGGGTATATCCCAAAGCACTCTGTGCTGCAGCTTCAAAACGCTTGGCCAGGTTCAGAAGTGAGATGGGTCACTGGTGGGCATGTCTCATCCTTTCTTCTCCACAACAGCGAGTTCCGCAGGGCGATTGTTGATGGGCTTAGCAGATTAGAATGGAAAGAGCCTCAATTGTGACAGTGGCATCACAAGTGAAGAAAGATTACATTTATTCTCTTGATAATCTTCTTCACCGCAATGAACCCATTGTGAACACCCTCCAAATGATAGGAAGAGTGAAGGTGTTCTGTGGATTACCTTCCATTTTCCCCATGTAAATTGAACTTGTTCTAGGGAACATGCATGTGACAATTCACATTAATACAAAATGGTGAGCTCATGAAAGTTCTATTGCAATGTTGGTTTGGGAAGGCTAGTGCCTACTTGTGATGGTTACTACTTTAGATGCTGGGCCCAGGTGTTTGATGGATGAAATATTCTGTTTGCATGAGCATCATCTATCACATCTTAATGATCCTACACCTTTAAAGGGCATCGATTCTCACTTGCTCTGGTTTTTCTTTGATGGATGAAATATTCAGTTTGCATGCATCATCAATTACTTATCACCTTTAATGGGCATTGATGCTTGCTGGTTTTCTTATATATCTTTCGAATCTTGAGAATGTGAGAGAGAGAGAGAGTAAATTAATTTGTTCCCAAAGATGTCTCCTTGGCAGCTCTAGTTGTGTCCCAGAGTCAAGCAGATTCATTTCTCAGTACTCGATGCAAGTTGGTATACAATTACATGTACATTTATTCTTTCGTCAGATTTCACTCTTCCAGAAAGGCAGTGTGTCCTATATATAGAATAACGACATGTCGTCCAAACTGTGATTTTCTTCTACCGCCGTTATGCCCTTGTAAAGACAAAACGGAATGTCATTTATATAAACGTCATGGAAAAGCTAGTCTTCCAAACACCTTTTTTTTTTTTTTTTTTTTTTCTTCTATAAGCAATTAAAGAAAGGGTTGCATAAAGGTTGAAAATACTTCTCCTAATACCTTCGAAGAAGCGGCCCTGGCCCATCGAACTACATGTGCACAGTAAAGTGCACTACAATCCAAACAGCCTTGTTTATTACTGCGAAGAACGGCCTGCCGTCTGGAACAAAAGGAACGGCATCTATATAAGAGGACTACACAAAGATCATACGACATGCTTGTTACATATCGTTGTTCCCCTGGTCAGGAACATTTTCTCAGGCCCCGTTTGGACAAAAACACACTTATTATTATGAACTTAGAACTTACTATTGCAGGAGTAATATCATTCCGGACTCGCTCCTTTTTCCGGGCAAATCGAATTGCCCCCACAAGTTCATCACTTGCAGCTTGGGAGTGGCGAGCCGCACAAGCAGCGGTTGTGAAAATAGGAAGAGTTGTCGAAGCTCTGCAGCTTACCCCCCACCGGAATCTGACCACACAGCCTATTATAACTCACATTCAAGAACTGCAAATTCAGTTTGGTCATCTCCACCAGAATGCTCCCTGTGATCTTGTTGTGGTTAAGATCCAACGACGTCAAGCTCTTGGGGAACTGCACCTTGGACATGTCGAACTGGAGCAAGTTCCTCAACAGATCCATGATCTGCGTGATCTTGTTGGAGCTGAACACCACGGATGCGTCGCCTTCGAGCTTGTTGCACGACAGGTCTATGACGTTGAAGTCCATGTTGGCGAACGAGGCTGGGATTTTCCCAGATAGTTGGTTGTGGGAGAGTTACAAGTCCGGTACCTTGGTAAATTTCCCAAAGGATTCTGGGATTGGCCCGGTGAGTTTGTTGCGGTCCAAATGAAGCGCATTGAGGTTGGGAAGCAGAGAGAGTGAGGGTGGGATATAGCCGGAGAGGTCGTTGAAGGAGAGATCGAAGAAGGTGAGATTCTTGAGCTTGCTGAGGAAGTCAGGGACTAGGCTGGAGAGGTTGGTCCAGCTGAGCCTCAGGAAACTGAGGTGTTTGAGTTTGAGCTGGGCAATGGCGGGCTGGATAGGGCCAGTGAGGTTGGAGAGCTTGTGAAACTCGAGAGTTTCGAGGTAAGGGAGGTCGCCGACCTCAGCGGGATTTGGCCGGAGATTTTGCCGGAGAAGATGGTGAGGGAGTTGATGCGGTGGGTGGTGGAGTCGCAAGTGACGCAGTACCAGTCGCAGCAGTCGTTGGCTGGGTTCCATGAGGCGAGTAGATAAGGGTTGTTGAGGGCTGCCCTTGGAGCAGGACTTTCTTGTCTGTCGGGTTGCAGAGCTCGGAGTGGGCTAAGGAGAAAAGAAGCGTGAAAAGGCAGAGGAGGAGAGAGGAGTGGCCATGTTTCCGTATTTGGTGTGAAATTTGATGCAGATAGCGTGAGAATTTATATATGGTTTTGAGGAGGGATCGATGATGACCGACGGGAACTCAGTTCAAAGCACAATGGCAAAGGTGATCCATCCAAACAAGTCAAACATTGGTAGATCTGGGCCACATTTGACAGCCTTTTTAGCCCACTCGCTGGTCAATATCATTAAACATTTCAAATGTCTCACGTACGTGTTAAGTAAAATACATCGCCGACGGTGCATGCGACTTCGCCACTTGCTTTCCAAATGGGCTGCCACGGATAAATGCTACAAGTTTATTTTCTATTCTTTTAAAAATAATGCAATTCTTCAAATTATTATTTAACTTGTAATCGGTCGTGATTAAATTTTAATAAAATAATAATTTAAAAAATTATCTCATTTTTAGAATAACACAAAAATAACAAAAGAACGATTTCTAAAATTACTCAGCCGCCTAACATGATCCGTCAACTTCAGACGGTTACGTAACCTGGAGCTAAATGTTGATTATGATATCAAATCTAATGCATCCTTAAATGCTGTAAAACAAAATCTCAAATAGGAGCACAGTGTGTGTGGATGATTACCCATAGAAAACGCCATTGGCGCCATTGAGGATCCTGAGCCCCGCAAGATTGAGTGCCAAATATCTTTCAATAACGGGGAAAGCTATAAAAGGAATGACTGGGGGATTAAAAAGCTAAGAAAAGGTACATTTCGCCGATAATGATTGAAGTCAAAAACGAAGGCTTTCAAAGCGGCATATACCCTTCACCGAGCTTCCTCCCACTTGCGAGTACCTCCACCACATGGACCTTCCCCAATCGAGTTTCTTCCCGCAGATTCATGAAGCGTGCCGGGAAAGGGATATAATGATCATTTTGATATGTTTGAGTGATGCCACCTACACAATCAACCCTCTTTCCGTTTGTTTTTGAATACCGTCTTCTCTGTCGATGTTTTGAAGTGTATCCACATCTTTCATGCACGATTGGTTTTTGGTAAGTGGGCGGGCATTTCAAAACTAATGATAACTCAATTAACTGTAAATTATATTTCATGAAGTAGATGTTATTAGTTTGAATCCATTTTTTTTTGTGTGAACATGTCAAAAAAAAAATCAGGTTTATTTTATTATTTTTTTATTTTTTATATGGATGATTAAATTAAGGTTTAGAATATGGTCTTTATAAGTTTTACATCTCCCAAACAACTTTAAGCCACGATTAATTAGACAAATAACAATTAATTAGATAAAAATTAGACCACGCATCCGGTGTTATCACCAACTGATCTCAAGGCATTCAACTCTCGACAATTGTTTATCAAATTTACACATATTCCAAATATATTATAATATTGGCCGTCAATGACTTTCAAAATAAAAAAATAAATGAAAAATCATATTTATCCATCAATCACATGTGTCTCATTGAACACATCAAAATCCACATCAGAAGCTAATATCAATGTCATAGGCAATTTTTTTTTTTTTTGACATGTCTACATAAGAGGAGGAGGGGAGAATGTCATAGACAATTTAAAAAAAAAAAAAAAAACAACTGGTCCTTTTGCTGGGGGAGTTATTTTTTTGTTAACTAAGAAGTAATTGGGCACTTGTCTAAGCCCAACGCTTCATGACCATTCGTCCTACCCAATAACACGTAATCACAGGCCCAATAGGTTTAGCTATAGGCTGGCGTACCGACCCGGACGTCCAAACCCAAAATTAATAAAACCATTTTTTTTTTTGACTTGTCCACACAAGAGGGGAGGAGGATTCGAACTAATGACCTCCACTTTATAAAGTGTGGTCACAGCCGATTGAACTACCTCTTGGGAACAATAAAACCATATTTACTGTTAACTATGTCATAAGAAATATAAAATGGATTAGTCATTATTTATTCAAAATAATATATTAACAAAACTTAAATGCATAAAATTATTCAAAAATTAATATTTCATATTTAATATTAAAAATATTATATTATTATATTGAAATTAAAAATACCCCCATTGTAACTGTTTTTTGCCTTAAGCCTTGAAGCAACCCTGCTGAGACTCTTAAGGGATATGGGCACATGAGGATGTTCATTGTTCATGTTGGGAGGAAATAGTGAAAGAAAAATTGTTGGTGAAAGAAAAAGTAAAAAAAAAAAAAAAGAGGCAAGAAGGGTTGTTTGGCAAATGGTGAAACGCGCAACATAAGAATGGTTCTTTTTCCCTTGTATTGAAAAAAATGTGAGGTTTTAGTTATTTCACGAGAGACATTTGACCGTTTAACCAAATCTCGGACCGAGTTCCTGAAGAAGTTTATTAAAAATGTGCTCAAGAAAAAGTAATGTTAAGAGTAGAAATCATTTTGAATGGGGGAATAAAGAAGGAGAATAACGTTCAAAGGCATCTTTATGTGCAAGATCACCAACCCTTTGAGCTTTCTGTTTTGCTTTTGCTTTCCTGTAAGCTGTCACCCGAGCACTTTAGCACCCTATGAATTTCTTTATCTCTGTTTCTCTTGCTTTCCTGAACTTTCCTGCAAAAAGAACAAAGTTGTCACATAGCCTAAGCAATGCAGTTCGAACACACGGGTCTTGGATGCCGGAATCTGCAGAAATTAAAGCTAGGAAGATAAGAGGGATGGGCAATGTGAGGAGAGTTTTGCTGCAGTTTGACCATTTATCAAAGTTATCAAAGTGGAAAGAATCCAACAAAGTGTTTGTGCACTACGTGACTCTGATATTAAATCTAAAAAGACAACCTTTGTCCTCCCTAGTGGAGTGTCAATATAATCTTTTACAAACATGGAATTTTCGGACAACCATCCCATTGCTTTTTCCACCCTCTGATAGTGGCTGCTATTAATGGTCCCAATCTTAATTAATTTGCGTTTAAACAAAGCCAAAGCTTTTGCCATCATTCTCCCTTGTTGTGCATACACCAGTGACTTTCAATCTCTACCTTCATCATTATGTTCTCTTGTCCTTTTATAAACATTAGGATTCTTTTCAGTCTTTTAAGCTAGCAGGAAAAGTCTCTGGTTCTGTGGTTTTCAAAGCCAACTTCTGCAGCCGGGATAGATGATTGTTCTCATTTCTTGGCCTCACAAGGATATTTGAAAGCGCCTCAAAATCACCAGCGAAATCATGATTATGGTGAGAAAAGACATTTTCTTCATGTTACTTTTTCTGGGAAATAAGAACTTATGCCTCGAGTATATATATTTGTATATATAGAAGTCAATAAAGGAGATGAAGATCATTGACGATTACAGATAGTAAAGATTTTTTTTTATAATATGTCAAAGCTCAGAAAACTTTAGAGTCTCTCAAAGAAGAGTCTGAACAAATATCTTTATTCTATTTTCTAGCAATTATTTATCTTCCAATGACTGCTATTGATATCATGTATTCATGTTCATATTCCTACTTCAGGTATAACAGCTACTAGAGCAGTGAAACATATCTTAACTACCACAATTCATATAGCTGGAATTTCGAGGGCTCCGGAAGCGCCAACCTGCTGTGACACTCCTGCTTAAAAGACGAGAAGGGAGTTTCAGGGCGGAGACTAAAGAGGACCACTCATCAACCTTGCAGCAATGAGTTCACCAGCTGTTCCTAAGCCCCAAGAGGATTATAAACTGAAGGACATGAAACCCCAGCTTGGGGAGCGGTGGCCGCATGGAGGACTACGGTGGAGGTGGTTGGATTAGCAGCGAAAGGGCTACGAGCACTTATGATCTAGTCCAACAGATGTTTTACCTATATGTTCGAGTTGAGAAAGCCAAAGATCTCCCCACCAACCCTGTAACTGGAAACTGTGACCCATATGTAGAAGTGAAGATGGGGAATTATAAGGGAAAAACTCAGCACTTCGAGAAGAAATCAAACCCTGAATGGAAACAGGTTTTTGCCTTCTCAAAAGACAAGATTCAGTCATCTACTCTTGAAGTTTTGTCAGAGAAAGAGAGATGGTGGGAAGAGATGATTATTTAGGGAAGGTGACCTTCGACATGAACGAAGTTCCAACAAGGGTTCCCCCAGACAGCCCTTTGGCACCTCAGTGGTATAGATTAGAGGACCGGCGGGGGGAAACCAAGGTGAAAGGAGAGATTATGCTTGCTGTTTGGATGGGAACACAAGCAGATGAAGCTTTCCCGGAGGCCTGGCATTCAGATGCTGCTTCAGTTCATGGTGAGGGAGTTTTCAGTATCCGATCCAAGGTTTATGTTTCACCAAAACTCTGGTATCTCAGAGTTAATGTGATTGAAGCTCAGGATGTTGAGCCAGATGACAGAAGCCAACCCCCGCAAGCTTTTGTGAAGGTTCATGTTGGGAATCAGATGCTGAAAACAAAACTATGCCTGACGCGAACCACCAACCCGCTCTGGAACGAAGACTTGATCTTTGTAGTCGCCGAACCTTTCGAGGAGCAGCTGGTGCTTACAGTTGAAAATAAAGTATCCTCTGCAAAAGATGAAATAATGGGAAAGATATATCTGCCCCTCAACATTTTGAGAGGCGGTTGGATCACAGGCCAGTTCATTCCGCTGGTTCAACCTTGAAAAATTTGGCTTCGGTGCTTTGGAGGGAGACAAGAGGCACGAGCATAAGTTTTCAAGCAGGGTTCACCTCAGAGTATCTCTTGAAGGTGCTTACCATGTACTGGATGAATCTACAATGTACGTAAGTGATGTACGACCCACTGCTCGGCAGCTGTGGAAGAATCCAATCGGCATTCTTGAAGTGGGGATTTTGAGTGCTCAAGGGCTTCTCCCAATGAAGACGAAGGATGGCAGGGGAACCACAGACGCTTATTGTGTAGCCAAGTATGGGCAGAAGTGGGTGCGAACCAGAACAATCATTGAAAGCCTCAGCCCGAAATGGAACGAGCAATATACATGGGAGGTCTACGATCCTTGCACTGTGATCACCTTGGGAGTTTTCGACAACTGCCATTTGGGTGGACATGAGAAACCGGGTGCTGGCAGCGGAGCTCGAAATGACTCGAGAATCGGGAAGGTAAGAATCCGGCTATCGACCCTGGAAATGGATCGAATTTATACAAACTCTTATCCCCTTCTGGTTCTGCAATCTTCTGGTTTGAAAAAGATGGGTGAACTCCAATTAGCAGTTCGATTCACTTGTCTCTCTTTAGCACATATAATTTACCTCTACGGGCACCCATTGCTTCCAAAAATGCATTATCTACAACCCTTCACAGTAAACCAGTTAGATAGTTTGAGATATCAGGCGATGAACATTGTAGCAGTAAGGCTAGGCCGAGCCGAGCCACCACTAAGGAAAGAGGTTGTTGAGTATATGCTGGATGTGGATTCCCACATGTGGAGCATGAGAAGAAGCAAAGCTAACTTCTTCAGAATTGTATCACTGTTTTCAGGTGTAATCTCTATGAGCAGGTGGCTTGGTGAGGTTTGTCATTGGAAGAACCCGGTTACTTCAGTTCTAGTTCATGTCCTGTTTTTCATATTGATCTGCTACCCAGAATTGATCCTTCCAACTGCCTTCCTATACATGTTTCTTATCGGGATATGGAATTTCCGGTTCCGGTCAAGGCATCCTCCTCACATGGATACTAAACTTTCATGGGCGGAAGCAGTTCACCAAGACGAGATGGATGAAGAGTTTGACACCTTTCCTACATCTAAGCCTCAAGATGTAGTGCGTATGAGGTATGACAGGCTTAGAAGTGTAGCCGGAAGAATTCAGACCGTGGTGGGAGATATTGCAACACAGGGAGAGATTTCAGGCTCTGCTCAGCTGGAGAGACCCAAGAGCAACCAGTCTCTTCCTTATTTTCTGCCTTAATGCTGCTGTGGTTCTCTACGTGACACCCTTTAGGATAATTGCTTTGCTTGCAGGCATAGTTTGGCTAAGGCATCCCAAATTCCGAAGCAAGCTACCCTCAGTGCCCAGCAATTTCTTCAGAAGACTGCCATCTCGCGCTGATAGCATGCTTTGAGATGAAAGGAGTTAACACAAGCATTCCACCATCCAATCATATTATTCTGTTTCTTTGCTGTTTTTTTTTCATTGGAATCAACATAGCTTGTATTTTCTGTTTTAAATTCCTGCGTTGTTTGGGACTCTAATGTCTAGAAAATAACTATTTGGTTAATAAAGTTTTGTTGATTTCTTTCCTTGGTCCTTTAATATTTACTATTAAAACAACCACTAATACTGCAACACAGGCAAACCTAGAAACTCTAAAACAACGGACAGCAAACCAAACAGTTTTCAAGGGCGTAACAGTTTCAACATGATCCATGTCCGACTGGACACGGAGCAGGAGAAAAATCCCCCAGAACCCAAAACTCATAAACAACAGAGCAATCATATCATTATATTATGTCATATATTGATTATTGTAGTACTAGACAATGGAATTGGCAAAATGAAATTCTCACATAATGCAAAATTTGTCAATACAAAATTTTGGTTGTGCTATAAAATTTGAACATACGGCAACTTATAATCTAGTCGACAAACTCCAGAATAGACAACTCTCATGACAAGAACTGAGAGATTTCCCCTAAAACACTAGCTCATGAGGCTTCATGCCTGACTTGAGAGAAAATCTTGCAGCCAGATAGCTCTGCAAGTCTGGGACTCCCTCAATGGCATTTATCAATGGGGTATCAACAAGCTTTTGACCATCTTTCTTCTCTTGCGGAGTGCCTTCTTTTCCTTCAATTTGTTAAGGAAAACCCAATTAGTAATTAAAATTATTCAAGAAAGCATAATCACATGGCATGACACTTCTCCTATCCTAAAAAGTATCATATTCTCTTTTCCATTTTTAACGATCATATGCATGAAGAACAAACAGACCAAGCTGGAGCAAATGGATCAGGTCATCAGGGGATGGCTATATTTATCACAGAAAAAGAACAAGTATCACGAATAGATGAACTACAGTTAAATGCATAATTATCAATGTGCATATGAGTGCGCTCATTTCTGCATGATCTCTAGCGTTCCAGCAATATCCATCTCATTTACATGCAGGCTGTGCGCAATGGTCATTCATTTTCATGGTCAGTGGACCATGTAGTATCATGAACATGTACACCGCAACAATTAATTGAAATTTGTAATTTTTGGTGATATTAATATCGAAAACAAAAGGCTTTAACAAACCTCTTTCTCTGCCTCAAAGAACTCTCTCTCTGCTTTCTTATTCTTCTTGTCTGCTTCCTTTGTGAAGTAACCATCATCAAACTTTTCTAAATTGACCCCAGAAACGTCAACCTTGGTGGCAGTTGCAATAACATAAGATTGGTTCACTCGTCTTAAGGGAACACCATTGATCTTGAATGGCCCTGTTATTGCATAAATTCAGCAAGATTGCACAGAAAGCTTATTTCTTCTCAGTTTTAAGTTTTTCACCTAAAGGGAGAGAAGTGTGCCGCAAAAACAGAAAATGCATAGGAAACAACAGAAAACTAATGAAACTACATATTTCTTAGAAAATAAACCACACTCAGGCTCCATTTGTATATTTTCCAAAACTAAATACTTTTCATTTTTCTGTGTTTGGGGCAACTGAAAATTGTTTTTCAGAGAAAGAGCTTATCACGGTTAACAGAAAACTACACAAAGATTTGTGCAAACCATTTTCTGTGTGTTCCTCCTCCTTATAACTTCAAATTTAAAAGGTAACAGTGTCGAATGAAAAGTTCACTAGTATTAATGACAATTTTAATATTAATGACAAGCCCAATAACATGCTATGGCATCACATACTATAAACCAAAGCATCTATTATTCCTATAGATTGGTTCCTGGAGCATGGAAACAAATCACAACTATGCATTTTTTATTTTTTTTTCCTGTTCTTGTTCTTTTGACAAAAAATAACATAACAAAAGTACAAGAGTCAATTAATATCCCCTAGATTGCTTCTATTTCACCCAAAAACCATTAAAACAGAACAACAATACGAATAAGTTCAAAAAAAATCAACAGTAAAATAAACTTACCAGTAACCAGAAGCAACCCAGATGAAAGTTGTTTGAGAAAAACTACTCTCTTCCCCATAAACCTCCCAGCCAACAATATCAACACCGTCCCTGGAGTAATACTCGCCCTAATTCATTCCCAAAACAAAAAACAACAGTAAAAAGAAATGTTTTTTTTAATATTCGGCGGGAAACAACGGAGAGCACGAGTAGCAGAAAAGCCGAACCTGAGCTTGGTGGGCTTGGGCTTGCGCTTGTTGACGAGCGGCTTCTTTACGTCGTCAGCTGGGTAGAACTTGGGCGACTTCTCAGGTACCAGGTTGGCAGCCGCCGGCTGGGGATCATGGCGGGGGAAGACACCTCCGTTCTTGGCCTTTATAGCCCAGAGACCACGCTTGTGGTACATCTTGGATCGGGAGTACTTGCCGACGCCGCGAACGAGATCTGGGTTGCGGCTCATCCTCCCGCCTCCCACCTTCGGCGCCATTGAACTTTGAAGCTAGGGCCTTTGCTCTTCACAAGATAAAACGAAGGCGCAAAGAGAAGAAGAGGGGATAAACCCTAGACACCTTATAAGAATTTAAAAAAATAAAAATACAAAATAAAATAAAATAAAATTTCCTCTCATCCTATGTTCCTCCTCCATTTTTCCTTTTTCCTTTTTTCTTTTTATTTATTTATGTTGAAAAAATAACTGGAATTTTTAGTTTTTTCACAGGTATGAATTTATTTTGAAACCATAATTTTTTTTTTATAAGGTAAAACCACTATTTATAATATAAATTGTTCATTTAATAAGATATAACATATCCTTGCATGTAGAGGAATTGCGAAAGTTAATTTTTATAAATGCTTAACTAAAAACTAGTGTATTAAATTAAAGGGGAAAATTCACTTTACCCTGAAGTTTCAAAAAGTTTCAATTTAAATCATTCATTAATATTTTTCGTCTAAATTGATGGAAATTAAAAATTAAAAAAAAAAAGCCTGAGAGTAATCATATAATTTTATAGATTTCTGTCCAATTTGACGGAAATTAGTAACGAGAGGTTTAAATTGAAATTTTTTGAAACATTATGGGGTATATTGCCAATTATTAAACTTTAGGGTTTAAATTGAAAAACCCTTAAAACTTTAAGGGATAAAGTGGATTTTTCCCTAAATTAAATAATATTAACTATAACTAATTAATAATTAAAATGAATTTATGAAAAAAGGTAAAAATGGCCATACCACTCATGAACGAGTTCAAACTTGTTAAAAAAATAAATAAATTAAGCTTGATGATAAAGTTAAGTATCATATTCGAAATAAAATAAAATAAATAAAGTTCAAACTTTTTTAATACCCGAATTCGGGTTGATTATAGTAGTGAATAGATGTTATTTGATGCTACTACTATGGATGAAGTTGTTTTACTCAGTATGTATAATTATGGTTAGGTCAATATTTTTTATTTTTTTGGGTAATGGGGACTAGATTTTTGAAACACCATGTAAAACGCTCTCTTTATATAAGTCTAGTAAGATCTCCTACCTCAATTCTAACCTCTCACCTCTTGTCACCTCTAAATGTATGTTTTCACTCAAGTTATGGCATCAGTGTCTTATCGATTGTGCCCAACTTCTCAGCCTTATTTGCTTTTCTTGTGTCTTAACTATTCGAGTAGCCTTAGTGCCTTTGAGAGAAGGACCAAGAGAGCCTTTGGCACAACCTTCTGTTCTTAATTATATAAAGAGCCCCCACAATTAGGATGTGGTGTAAACTCACTTATTTGCAACATCCATTTAGATTTAGACATCAACTTAAAACACAACATAAAATAAACGTAAAAACACTGGATTAAACCATCCAAGCTAGATGGCCAATGGGTTTCAAATTTAGTTAATGTGTGTGATCAAGTGCTTTCTTTCCCATGTGGTTCGGTGTTACTGGTGCGTTGTAATGGCCTGGTTTACATTGGGTCCTAATTGATTGAAGTTAAACTCAATTATATATGATAGATCCACGCAAGGCCCAGTCAAATAAAAGGTTCATCAACTACCAAGGCCTAAGAAAAGCCCAAAATATGGCCTATTTATGTTGTAGCCCAAAAAAGTCCCAAGAGAGACCTTATGTCTCCTCTCTCTCCCCCCTCAAGAATGTCTATCATATGTGATATGTCCCAAGAAGAAGAGAAAAAACATTAACGTGACCTCCCTTTAAAGGAGAGCCCTCTCTCTTTCTTCCCCATATTCAAAAATCAAAATAATGACTTAGGAGTCGGAGGATCGAAGGCTTACTAGTGACCCTCTTTTTGGTTTTGCAGGTGAAGAGCAACTCAGTATGTACGTGATCGATTTTTGACCTAATAATATATATATTGGAGATAAAACTTATATAACTTGGAGTGTAAAAAGTTCTTCAACTTTAATCTTTACAAATGAGATGTGTCATTTAATACATGAAAAACTATTATTATTATTATTATTATTATTTAATATCATGTGCTTTTTATATATCTTTTTAATAGCATTTATAAAAATAAAATATATTTTCACATGTTAAAGAGACTTTTAGAGATTGAATTAGAAAAATTTATAGAACAAAAAGTAATTGCTTGCTAATAATGATCTTGAGTCTAATTAGGCTATTAGCCAGCCTTTGTCATAGGGCAATCAACTCGATGTGGAGCTGTGTACCCATTTTCAAAAGCCGTACGTACGTATATAATAGCCCTTGATTTTGGGTCTTGACCATCAAGGGTTTAGTGTCAAGTTGTCAACAAGATCTGGTCCAAGCTCATGCTTTTTAATTCATCTAACACTCAAATTTCCTTAAGATTAGGTGCCGTAAAAAAGGTTACAAGAGATCTCTTTTAATTTTTTAATAATTCAGATTTGATTTTATTTCTCTTTCTCTTTTAACAAACAATTAAAATTAAATTTGAATAGTTGAAAAATTATAAAAAAAATCTTATTTATCTGAGGATTTTTCTCATTCTTGACCTGAATGGAAGAGAGAATGTGGAATCTCCTATAAGAATGCTACCAAAACAAGATGGGTAGCCGCAAATTCTTTGAGCTTAGTTTTGGACAACTCAACTATCTTTGATTGATGTTACCTTAGGGGAAACTCATGCTTCCTTGTTGGCCACCCAACTTATTGTTACTCATGGATATTCAGACTTGCTTCTTGAAGGGGATACTCTTACGTTGGTCACCGCTATTAATAACCCCTTGTTATTTAAAGACTATAACTTTTCTAGTGCTGTTGATGACATTTTTCTTTCCAAAGTTGAAAATTTTTGAAAGTTTTTGTTGTGCTAGTTTTAGGGCTCATTGGTTTGTTAAGTGGGCAGCTTTTAACCTTGTATTTGGAAGCATTTTCAAATGATTTCACATTCTCTCTTTGGACCAAGAATGGAAACGATCCACCATTGTAACCTAACCTTTTCCAGTATTTGATTGAAAAAAAAAAAAAACTAGCGAGGGCCATTATCTGAGGGGTTAAAAAAATGGGCGGAGGGGAAAGCCCAACATGAAAGCCTATTTGTCCGTATGAAACGAAGGCTATGAGCATCCACGCGGGGCTGCAGCAACCCCAAGACCAAATGGACGCTTCAGTTTCATCTGTCAACACCCGGCTTCAGTTTTCGTCTAAAGGCAAACAATTCCTTGTCTTACTCTAACCAACTTTTATCATAAGCAAACACCAAACCAAACCATCGTCTTCTCTTTTTCTTCTTCCGCTCCTTTAGTTTTCAGTCAATAATGGCTGCTGACTGTGGACACCATTTCTTCTCCAAAATTCTTTATCCACGAAGAAATAAAGCAAGAGAGAGAGAGAGAGAGAGAGAGAGAATTCGATCTACTGCATGCTTCAGATTTAAATTAATTTGTCTATCTATAGTTCTATACATCTCTATGGAAATGATGAGAAAATGGATTTCAAAGAAGTACATTAATAGTATATCAAGGGAAAGAGATTTAAAGATGTGGGTGGGGGTCTTCTAGGGTTCTTTTATCATTCCTGTCGAGGGCGTGCTAGCCAGAGAGAGCTCAGAGCTCGGAGGCGATGGAAGTACTCTGAAATTGCCAGAAAACACCTCGCCGCTTGCCGGGTTGTCAGGATCTGATGCAGCCGGTGAATCGTCTGGTGCCTCAGATTATCCGCCTGTAAGTTTTATTTATTTATTTATTATTTAATTCATTTGTCAAGACAAGAAATATTAACTTCATATATCAATGGTATAATCAAAACAGGAAAAAAAAAAAAAAAAGTCTTGTATCTAAACTTGACTATAAGATAATAATAAAGAGTTCAACGACTATTTTGTTAATTTATTGAACAATAAATTTAGAGAGTTTTACTGAGACACGAATTTGACTTTACCCCACGAGCAGTTTGTTTGTCAAATTCGCTAAAGAATAAAATCTTTGGAACGTTATCAAAATGTGGACATGGAAATCTAGTTGGTGAATATATATATATATACACTTGTTTACGTTTTGTGGTAATTAATGACGTAATGCATGCAACTTAATTAATTAATTACGAAGGATATTTATTGTGTGCAGGTCAAATTAATTTTCATGAAATGGTAACAATAATGATGATCATGATGACAAGGCAGCTAGCTGGAAAAGGGCAAAAAAATTAGCACGGTAAGTCAACTCGTGGCATATATTAAGTGGTCAACCTACGACTAAAAATAGGTCCAGCCTAGGTGGTTGATTTGCTAATAATCATTGCGAATACGAACTTACCATCACTTCCTAGGCTTTGATTGGTCAAGACCACGCTTAAGCTTAAACCCTTCACCTTCTAATATGTTAATTTCTGGCTAACAACCAAATAATTGATCCAATCTCTTGTCATTTTTTCCAAATTAGGGCCTTAATTTTCAAAAGGTTGTGGGTGCATTAATTCTAAGGTTGTGGGCCATAATATATAATAATATCACAAAACAATGTGGTATTGTTATTACTTCTATGAAAAGCATATTCACAAGAATGGCTAATTAGTCAAAAGGAATTATGGTGAAGGGTCTACGTGATGCCGTTAAGTCAAACGGTTACGACCATTACATCACTCAGACATGGGGCTGCCCAGATCTGTTGCATATACATACATATATATATATATGTGTGTGTTGTATATATATGAGCTGGGACCAGGTTTTATGCCACGTGTAGTTAATGCTTGTAAACCATCACCACGTAGTGACACTCCTTCTAGCTACTGGATTTGTGAAGCTTTTATTAACATTAATGACAAAGCCATGTTTCCTCAAACATGTTGGTGTGTCTTTAGTTTTCTGGGTGCCGCTCAAAAGAATCCCATCTTCTGTTCTAAGTGTCAGAATTCAGAGAGCATATTTGAAAGAAAACATGTAAAAAACAATATATATATATATATATATATTAGAGATGCATGGGTTGGTTTTGATTTAGGTAATAATAATAGAAGTTTTTGGATCATGTGATTTCTTCTAAAATACATGGGTTACATCTAGAACGCGCGATCTATTGAAGGAGATATATTGGATCTACTGAGATGATGAGGGTAAAATGCTCTTCAAGAAAGTTACCAAAACATTTTCACGAGAGGTAGATGCATGTCTTTTTTAGATTCCATATTGTAACCACCAGCCACCTCATGGGAGTGAGACATGGAGTGGTTCATATGTTGGGGGTAGGTTTTCCAGCCAAACAAGGAACAGATTCTTGTTCCTCATGTCCCCACGTTTTGTCAGAAGATCATAGTGGGTGACCACAATGAGTTAACTGGCTCCCGCATAAATAAATTTTTGAACTGTTCAGCTATTTACTCGAACATGTGAGTCGTGCCCAAATTAGTAGTAATTTGGACGGATTTGAATTCCATTCAGATTCCATCAACATCAAGAAATAAAATATATCAACTTGGAATTAACGTACGTACCTGTCTAACGAAGCCTTCAATGGTGGACAACTTGTTCATGGCGATAGCCATCTGCCCCATGTAGTTAGCCATGTTAGGAGGACAGCTCAATGAATCGGAGGTTATAGTATCTATGAGAGAATGGTTGAGAGCTTCGAGCCCTTGGGAGAGAGCCTCCTCAGCCTCCTGTGTAGATTGTTGTAACGTACATATACCCACTATTTGCTGCTCCGTTAACGGCTCAATTTGATTCAACACAATCTAGCACACAATCACAACACAGCAAAATCAAGATATTTTAACATGGGAGTACTCTTTTCTTATTTATTTACTAGAAACCAAAGGGAGGGATGAACATGGCTGGGACCTTTGTTTCCATGAATGAGAAAGAAAATACTGAAGAGAAGAGAGAGCTGACAGCTTCTTTCTATTTCTGTCCTGAGCCAGAAATTGTAATAACATAAATCGCTTTATTGAAATGACATCTAACACGACCCGATAATAGAAACGGTCACAACACCTTTCGTCATTAATTGTTTTTAGTCATTATTCGATATCTTCATTGCACTGCCACCGACAAGTTGGATATTGCATTTATCGTAAAAAACCATTCCCTTCTCAGTGTGCCTAATAATTCATGCTTAGGAGTTTTCTACACAAATTTTGCCAATATGAAGAAACTTGAGAGAGCTGAGGGAGAAAGAAGTCGCCAGTACTATTATTTTAAACATGCTAAGAGTTAGCTCAATAAGTTAGAACCACACTTAATAAAGAGAAGATCATTAGTTCGAATTCTTTTTTTCTTCTTGTGTGAACATAAAAAAAAACTATTATTTTGAACACGTGGGGTACCTTAATGACCTCAGATGGCCGGAATCCTCCAATCCACATGAAGCACCGGCCGGAGTCTTCCACATGCCGGAAACAATATGGAACACGTCGCTCTTGGAGACCATGCTTTTGAGGTTCATTACCTCTTCAAAGTGAGCTAAGCAGTTGTCGACATAGAGCCGTAGCTCGTTCTCTGGCAAATGCTCTTGCACCGCTGCTCGGAGCTCGCAAGTGATTCGATGATGTTCCTCGAGCCATCTCGCATACTCAATGTCGAAGACAGCAGCATCTAAGGAAGGAAAAGAAAAAAATTGGTTCAACCATTAGAACAAAATGAACAACTTTAAAGTGGTCAACTAAAAGAAAAAGTAAAATCAAAAGCGAAAATGATTTTTGTTTGTTGGATGAACCTGTGCTAATGTTGCTCACGGGAACTTGAAGTCCCTGGTCTCCTCCTAAAAGATTTCCACCAAAAAATATGCCCTAAAAGAAAATCAAACCAGTTCTTTTGTAAGTATTACATGGCATATAATATATGATTTAACATTAATTAGTTAAAATAGCTCAAATAAAGATCGTGTGTATATATATATACTTACTTGAGATCTAGCTCTTTGTAGCTCTTGTTCCAGCTGCGTAAGCTTAATCCTACTTGTTTCTAACTGCTGAACATAAGCCTGTTATGCAACAGAAATTGGTTCAGAACACTTTAAACAATGAAATGGAGATGAAGTTATAGATTTAATTATGCGGATTTACCTTTTTTCTGAGCCTGCTTTTCCTGGCTGCCTCCCTATTTTGAGCAAGTCTTCTGAGAGTCTGCTTAGGAAAAATAATCATATAACACACGTTCAAGTTTGTCGGAGAAGCAAAACAAGAGTACTTTGAATTAATAAATAATGAATCAGATTAAGGAAGCAAAGATCGAAACCTTAGGATCCGGTGTTTTGGGACCCTCCTGCTCTGAGCTTGATGATGGACCCTTGCGGTTTCCTTCACGCTGCCACAACATTAAAAAGAAACAGCATTAAAAATACAAAGATACAGTTCAGAGAATCTCAGTTGTCAATTTTATTTTTTGGTTTAATTTCCTTATTATTATACCTTGATCGATTTGGCGGGTTCAGGCCCCGAGGGAGCATCGTTGCGTGCGTTGGCCAACTCCATGGACGGCTCTGATGGTCTCTTGGAACCACTAGTTGCTGGAGAAGCCTACCAAATACAAAACAAACCATTTTTTTAAAAAGAAAAAACTGGTTAATCAACGTCAATAAGTACGAAAAAGTAAGCAGAAATTAATATACTTTTGTTGACGATGGGTCTACGTGCATAGGCTGAGAGGGGAAAATGTTGAGAGTTGGAGGCCTCATTCCTTGATTCTCTGCATAAACAAGTTTTCTGACAACAATTAATTATCTTCAGAGGGAGATAATAGGGAGGAGCAAGTGTTTGGGGATCGTCATGCATTTGTGGCTTTCTGCGGTCCAAACAGAAAAGGAGGGAAGAAAAAACCAAACCCACAATTCGTACGCCTTTTTCAGTACATGTGGGATTTGCAAGGAATACATGATCAGTGGGTTGGTTACAAGTCATGGTCCAAGCTCCATACGACAAGAAACACAGACAAACAGAGGGTGGAGAGAGACAGAGAGATTTTCCTTGAAAAATGAAAATATTTCTTCCATGTTTAATTTCTTTCTGCAAGGATTCGGTCAAAGAAAGTACTGCAGAGGAGATTTCAGTCTCTGGACATGCTTTTCCTGTGACCCAAACAGCTTTTACCCAAAAGAATCTCCCCATCAGAAAACACAAAATAATTTGAAGGGAGGGAGAGAGAGAAAGAAAGCTCACGCCTTTGGTCTTGAACAGTGGAGGGGTCTTGTCCATCGAGGTAGAGAAAAAGCGCTTGATCTAGTTCTCCCAAATCATAAGCTCCAGTATCTTTGCTTCTGCTGACACCAAAGATTAACGGGGAAAAAAAGAAGAAGGTAAATTAAAAAAAAAAAAAAAACGAAAAGAGTTAAAAACATGTGCACTAAGCAGGAGCTGGTCTACATAGGCGGTGCGATGACAGAAATGAATTAAGATGGTAAAATTACATGAAGTTTCCAGGAATGGAGGACGATGAAGATGATTGCATCATTGCATAAGGAATCTGATGATGATGATGATGATGATGATTATCTTGTATTTGATGCTGCTGCTGTTGATGATGATGATGATGATGATGATGATTATCTTGTATTTGATGCTGCTGCTGTTGATGATGATGATGTTGTTGTACTTGGGCTGGCTGGCTGGTACCCTTAATATTAGAAGCCATGAAAGCTGCAGCCTCTAAAAGCTTGGATTTTAGCTCTTCCTTTATCCTACTTCAAGAGTTGTTGAAAACCCCATCAATGGAAAAACCGCCTCCAGGTTTTCCTCCAAACATTTGAGAGAGAAAGAGAGAGTCGGTTATGATTAATGGAGGGAGCTTCTTGCTGGGAAGATGAAGAGAGAGAGAGACAGACAGACAGACAGAGAAAGGAAAAGAAAGACAGAATTGAATTGAATCCAAACAAACAACTTTGATTAGCTTTCTTAGTTCAGCCCCTTTCTCTCTCTCTCTCTCTCTCTCTCAGAAGCAGACGACTTTCTGAAACCAAATTTTCAGATAAAGCGGTTCTTGAGAATAAGATATCCTGTTCAACTTTCTCTCTCTCTCTCTTGAGAGAAACTACAGAAGACCTGGGAGAAACAGCCTTTTTTTTTTTTTTTTGTTCTGTTTTTTTTAATTGAGGAAAACCATCTTGGGTGGTATATGGAAACCACCGATCGAAGGCTGCTTCCTTGTCCAACCCTCTAATTCTAAGCATCTGAAATGACGGAAAACCCCTTAATGGTTTTACATTTTACTATTGACATTTTCATGCAAACTTACACGTAGTGGGTGAGGCGGCTCGTCATGATCAAAGATCATAATCACCTAGCCGTTTTTTCTTCTTCATTTTCTTTTTTCTCTCTGTCCTTGTTAAGGAAACTTCGCTTCTACATCAAAGAATTTAGTGTGTTAATTTTTAATTTTCTGTGGAAGGTATCAAATGAAAAAAAAAAAAAAAAATTGCAAAAATTAAGACATCTGTTAAGATTTAACAAAATTTGCAAAAATAAACCTAACTGAATCTTTGCAATTTTCTTTTTTAATAAAAAAAAATGTGTATTTTGAAAATTTTAATAGGATTTTAACAGAAAAATGTAACATATGGATGACAATGCAAAAAATTAGAAATTCAATATACTAAATTGAAAATTTTAATACTTTAAGGAGATAATTACAAAAACAATGAAAGCTTTATAGCGGTCAAGTGAAATTTGCCATTATTATTATTATTATTTCTTGCATGAAGAATTCATCAAATTTATGATAGACAATAAAGACAATTACTGTCCTTAAGGAATAGTTTAATTGGTTGTGAACTACGTCTTATAAAATAGAGGTCATTAGTTCGAATTCCCCTTCCTATTTTCTTATGTGGATATGTAAAAAAAAAAAGAAAAAGACACACACAATCACCTAACACCCAAAAACAACCACTCTCAAACTAATTAATATGATAAGCAGGCAGGAGTCCTTTATATCTATTCAGAATAATAATACACCTACAATTCTTTTACAATATGTCAATATATAATTGAAGCAGCGTCAATCATAAAAATAAAATAAAATAAATAATAATTGTTGGAATAAATGGTTTTATATTCTATCAAGTATAGGAAGTAATACTTATATACTAGTATGGTTGGCTAAGTAGTTGGATTTATGCGGGGATGAATAGGTTGTATGGTATAGGGCATTTTGGATATTTCTAATCTATATATCTCCATACACTGAGTTTTTTTTTTTTTTAAAAAAAAAAATATGTTATATTGTAACCATAAATCATTAATACTAAAATATATTTGTACTCTCCTATGGATGTAGGCTCATTGTCAAGCCACGTAAATTTGTGTATCGATTTTCTCTTACTCTCTCTTTTCAATTTTGAATTATTTGTCGCACGGTAACGACAATAATGCTTTTAAATCATATGTTAACACATGTCAAGGCGGGTCCAACATTTATCTTTTGTGAAATTAAATCACCATGGAATGTTGGAAGATCATGAAAGTTAAGACTCATATGCATGCATGTATATATAGTTAAACTCATAAAGTAAAATCAAGATACAATTTACCATTGTGATGATTCATCTTACGCCCCAAAATGGTAACAATGAATGTGAAGGTAACAAAAATCCCAGATATCAGATGCTAGAAGAGCCAAATATTTGAGGAAATACCCACCACCTCCATTAGCAACCATGTAAGGAAAGCTAGGGGCAAATATCAGCTTTAACCAATGAATAACCACGTGCTCAGTGTCACTCACTACATATTAATTATATATTTATGTTTCTGTTATATATATAAATCTTCTTAAAAAAAATTCTTATTGAATAAATTTCCAGCCAACACAACACATGAGATTAATTAACACTAATTAAATATATTTTACCGCGTATTTGTGGGGGTGGGTACGTATTGAGGGTTGATATATATGCATAATGAAGCATTAAACATTTAAACTATTCTTTTAACTAAAGGATCATGAGGATTCAGATTCGTTTCATGTGATCGCGGTAAGAGGGAATTGAATGTACTTGAGGTGCATGGGAGAAAATTATCTTATTTTAGAGCTTATTAATTTTAAATATCAATTTCTCAATTTAAAATAGAATCTTAAACTATGTTTGCATATATATATATACAATCTAAAAATTCATGGAATTTGGTAAGATACATATTAAATCATAGCAAGGAAGAAATTTATATATATATATATATATTTATATATTTATAACTCATAAAGCAATACCATAATAATAAAATGATTATAACTTCTAAGAATTCGGAAAAAAAAAAAAAAAAAAAAAAGGCAGAAGAATATTCTCTAAATAAGCACTCCTTTCCGGAAGTGAAAGCATTTGGGCTTGCCAGTTTCAACAGCCGTACGTTACAGAATCTTCAGGGGTAGTATTGTCATATGCTGACTCTTTTTTTGTTTTTTTTCACATATAGATGAGTAATAATAATTACTAGAGGCAGCTGTCACCAAGGGGCAAGGGTTGCATGTAGGACCGTTGACCATTGAACACGTGTCATGGCAGAGTTCTGTTTTGGTTTGGGGAGTTGAGGTGTGGGACCCAAATGATCGGGCTAAAGTGAAAACGAATCAGACGGCTAGGAGGCTGGGACCTCAAAAGTCTGGTCAGAGTGGGGCCCACCGAGACCGGCCCCCACCTTTCCCGCGATTTTTTACTCCCGGGTTTTCAACCACTCCCAAAATAAGGACCGCCTGCTAACTGCAAAGAAAGTGATATAAAAGAAAAAAAAAAAAAACCACATAGATAGCACCTTCATTCATATATATATAGATGGTAATATGTAATTATTAGCCATAAAAAAGAATTTGTTTATTTATTTTTTCGGTATGTATTTGATGCATAGTAATAGGCAATTAACTAACTAATTAGATTTTAGTACAATAGAAGGCCATGGAAAGATAATTGGTCTCCACGTAGTTTTCCTTGAATTTAACTCTTCTTTCTTTTTGCAGTCCCCTTACTTATGTTTTAAGTCAAATGGGGAGGTTGCCCTCCTCGCCGCCACATGACCATCATGCTTTGTCATCTAGTCTTTATGCGTATGCAAGTAGATCTTACGCGTATATATGTGGTTCTCACGTATGCAAGTGGATCTCACTCACACATCTGTGGTTCTTACATATTGCTCTTTGCTATTATAGCGTAGACAATCGTATCAATTATTTGACATTTTTTTTTTGACATGTTCACACAAGAGAGGGAATGAAAAATTTGAACTAACAACCTTCGTTTCATAAAACGTGGTTCCTATTCAATTAGCTTATCTCTTGGAGATGACACATTTTCTTTTAATTTTTATTTACTTGCACTGAATAGGTTGTATCAGGACATATTTGTTAGGCTGCTTCATGGCCCATATTTTATATTGTTACATTTGACAATGTATGTATATGGTGTATATCATTTAAAAATTTTAAATAACGTAATATATTCATTACGTGGCGACATAAACACCAATAAATCTATAAAATCCAATAGTCAAAACTATTTTGTTTGATGCGAAGTTGAATAACGTACTTTCAAGTTTCAATTCAAGTGTATTTATTGGTCATGAGGTTCCAATTCGATATGGTGGGTTTTTTTTTTCATGGTTTTATACTGAAAATAACAATTTCATTGAACCTTTCGTAATTCTTAGGCAGTGAAAATAATGATTTTCATAAGTTTTCTTTGAATAAAATGTCTTACGTAACTTTGATGTAGAAGTTGAAAAACTTCCCATTCAGGACTAATTATTGGTCACGAGGTTCATAATCACTATGGCGAGTTTTTCATCATATAATTTTATATACTCAATCTAATAATTATGACATTTAGCTAATACTTGTACTTCTTGGCCCTTCATTGTCGTCGAGCCTTTCAATACTTCGGAGGAAAACTTGCAACCCTCTATTTATTTCACGTTTATTTAATTTAATTTAATTAAAGTACAAACCTTAAGGAAGGTATATATTAGCTGTCGTCAAAGCCCACATCATATATAGTCTAATGGGTGGTAATTATAAGCGTAACAAATTTAATTTGAAATTCTTGGGGTACATCTGGAATCTTAAATAAGTACTATATATATTAATTAGGACCTTTAACCAATTGGTGGAGATTTGGCTTTTGGCTAATTCTAACGAATGAGCATATTATTCATATAGGTATTATAATTGATTTTGTAAATCCAAAAAAAATGATAATAAATTAAAAGATTAATGACAGGGAAAGCCCATACTAATAATTTAAATGAAATGAAAATCAAATATATGCTAAACATTTGGCTTAAAATTAAGATAGATCCTTTTTGAAGTCAAATATAAGAATTCTTAAACACTATTAAGCGGAGAAATGATTTTGAGTAAATTCTTATACCACGCATACAACTATATATGATGATGTGGCTGTACATATGATCAACTATTGATTTTTTTCTTTTTTTCTTTTACAAAAGATGATTTTCAATGCTACATTATAATAGTTGTATGACAATTGTATGAGAGTTTACAAACGACATAATCAAAATAATTTTGAGCAAGAGCCTGCCACGTTGGATTAGTTTAATTGGTCAATCTTAAAGGAATTTGTCCCTCCCATTGCAAGGCATGTGTGGAGGATGAGGGGAGTTACGCACGTACGTGCGATGAGAAGAAAAAACAACACTCATGCGCTTCCATTGCATGCGTTATTCTTATTTATTTATTTTCTTTTGGGGGTGCAGGGTGGAAATTAACACGATATGATGGGGCTCAATGTTAATTAATTAATTATAAGGAAAATTGTCCAGAAACCCATAAGTTTTTTGCCTTTTGCCAAAATCAGGGCCTTAAATTTTTATTTTTTATTTTTTAATTAAAAAAAAAAAACGTGAAATAAGGACTTGAGTTTGAATTTGATGACGTCTACGGCTAGGTCCACTGTTCAACTTCCTATCCAAAATTTAACGACAAATTGGTAGGTGGCTTATTTTACACATCAAATTAACCAATATATATATAAAGATTAAGTGTGCGTTTCATGCCAATTAAGCCATGTAAAATCTAAATTTTATAATACATGAAACTATTCCAAAAAAAGAAGCCAAAATGAAGATTTTGGTGGTTAGACCACCCCTTAATTTCTACCTTCAAAATAGGCTATATATATATGGTGGCTAAAGGGGTATTCAATGCCCCTAAGCCCTCTTCTAGAGCGGTCAAACCACCCCAACTCCTCCTTTATTTTTGGCATGCATTTTTTTGTTTCTTTTTGTCCCCTCCCCCTTATATTTTTTGTTGGGTGTATATAACTTTTAAAAATATAATTGAAATTTCACATAGCTTAATTAACGTGGCATGTATAATAGGTCATTTGATCGGCTATTAAAATCTAGAAGAAGAGTTTTTTTTTTTTTTTAATTATTTTATATGTCCGCAAGAAAGGAGAGGAGATTAACTAAATGACTTTTCGCTTTATTAGGTGGTGCCGGTAATGAACTACCTATCTGAGAAGAAGAGTTAGATGATAGACCTAATTGATAGATGACATCAAATTCAAGTACCCTTATATGGACTTAATTACCTAATTAAGTATGGTATATTACTAAACAATTAAGATATGTTCGATGAATTTTGTCCATTTGAAGAAAGTCAATATTGTTGAGATATTGATGGTGGATTAGGCGTGAACCTACACCACTTCAACAAATAAGCAAAATTGAGTACGGAATCGACGGGACAATAGAAGAAAATTATCTTAATTTAATTAGACTAACAAATGCAACTGAAATTTAATTTTTAATTTTTTTAAAAGTACTATAACCAATAGCTTTAAAATAATTCAGAGTGTAATTTCAACCCCAAAAGACAAAATATCATATGGTCCTATATCTAGGCAAATAGATGATAGAAGTTTTGATTTGTCTTTTTCTATGAGCCAAATATATGTCAACCACATACACATTTTCTTTTTTCTTTTCTAATTAAAAAATGCAGGCAAGGAAAATCAACCGTGGATATTCTAATTGACTGTGACTATAATAGTATTTACCTATTAGAAGCCGCATAGGAGATGCTTAGATAGTAGAAACCGCATGTGTTATCTTAAGTCTGATTGAGTTATAGCCCGATACAGCCCCTTCAGGGTGTCGATGGAAACCAAGATGGTTTACACTAATTGGGCATAGAGATTTCCATTGCGGGATTTGAACTCATACCCTAATGTGTATCTAACAACTTATCTATTTAGTAATACATATATACAATACATATATGCTTGTGTTTGTATATAAACACGTATTCAAATAGGCCTATACATACAATAATGAATTATATATAACTGCTAATTGACATGTATGTATATAACTGTGTTTTTATATATATAAACATGTATTCATATATACCTATATATATAAAGTATTAGTTGGCCAACTATTATATTTGATCATCATTAGCAGCGTGGTTGCTTATGTATATATATGGATTTCATTATCAAAGAAGTTTTCTGGTTTAATTATTAATAGAGCAAGGGAAGAAAAAAACACAAACACAAACCCAAATTTTATTTTATTTTTATAGAAGTATATATATTAAAGTTTTGTTTAGGGGTTGGACCATTTCCACGGCCTCTTTGGTTATCCAAAACCTATATATATAGTAAATGTCAACAAAGTTGACAAACGTATCCTTAAGTCGCTATATGGAATTACTAATTTACTAGCAAGATCCAACTCCCCTCCCCTTTTCAATCTGAATCCTACTCGATCGGGTCACTTTCGTCTACTCTCACATTTCATATCATAAGCAACACTTGACGCATAGATAAACACTTGCGTGATGTACATTAATTAATTCTTTGTTTCCACAAACTTGAAGCATGTTGACACAATTTTCATCTGTTTCAGTGGAAATTTTTGGTCGATTCACTTAAATTACACGTGTAGAGAGAAAGAGAAGGAGAGTCGAGCTTATTCAAGTCGAGTTCGAGCTATTCATAAACAAATCGATTTATTTAATTAGAACATTGAGAGTATGAAAAACTAAAATGCAAATATGGTATTTACTTTGAAGTTACAAATAAATGAAGCGTAACATTGTCAAATAATGTGACAACATATATTTCCACCACTTGTTATCATATATACCGTTAGATGTAATAAAATAAAGTATTGATCATGATATGATTATCCCAAATTTAAAGTGAAATGGAAAATGGAGTGAAAGCCTACAACACAACGGATCGGACAGCCGGCTAGTCCACCAAAACCCAGCATTGTGTGAATACAAAATTCCATTTTTACTACTATTCTCTATGGAAATTAATGAGTGCACCTGCTTAAAAAAGACAACTCACTAAAAGAAGCTGGATTATAATCTCTCGCACGAACAAAGGCCAAATCAATGGCTGATTGATGGTAATTGCCTAATTAATGAAAGCACGTTATCAAAACAATACTTATCCTATATAAGGTCAGTAGGAGGCTCTCGTGCCATAATTTTCATTTATCTCTTTCATTCTCAAACCATATTTTTACTGACTTTAGTATTAGAGATGGTCTCACTGCTAGCCACCTCCAGCCCCCTTGCAACGTCATTCTGACATTTGGTTGTCGTGCGGGAATCTAAGATTGAGAGCTATTTATGTGTCATTGGTTAATTTTTGGCATTTACTGAAAATGATCATATTCTAACAAAAAAGGATGGGCAAGCAGCTTCACCTTTTCATTTATTATACCGTTTTAAAATTTTCGAAATTTAGCTTCAGCCCTTCCACTTAAATTTCAACGAGACATTTTATATGTATGAAAAAACAAATAATTTGGATTAGGTATATCAGATCACATTAGCACAAAGTAAACTAATTTTATAATTAGATTATTAATTGGTCTGCTTAAGGCCATTCAATTAGCTAGGTTTTCCACCAACTCCGATTGGCTTAGTCGACACTTCCAACCTGAAAACGACATTAATTCCAAATGAAACAGTAAATCCGTAATTTGTTCACGTGTAAGCTTCTAATTTGTGTGCCATGATTTAAAACATCATTTGACATTACACGTATGCCATTGACTCTCCATTTTAAGCCACTTTTTTTTTTGTTTTTTTTTTTTAATGTATTCCTAAATTTTTCAATACGATCTCCAAAGTTGACATTGTGACTTATATTTATATATATATGTTTGTACGTTTGATTAAGTTATCATAGAAGTATGTCTTAGAAATTTATACGTGCATATAATAATGTTCAAGTTCCTGTTTAATTAGATTAAAAAAATTGGAAATAAAGCATATTTAATAGATATCATTGAGTAATATTTTATCTGCAAATTGAATCTATATGTAGTTATTGGGTACCGACCTCCAACTACTTAATATTATAGCCTTTGTTAAGGTGTGGCTGCATTTCGTTTAATTTTCTCGGGAAAATTATCCACAAATTTTAAGAAGTCCACCAGGGCAGTCAATTACTATGAATATGGAAATCTAACTTTAATGTTGCTGGTTGCCTTGTTCAAACCCATGATCATCCACAAAAGATATATATTAGGAATTTTTTTTTTTTCTTTCCAGTTTTTATTTTCTTTATACTAAAGACTTTGAAGAAGAAGAAGAAGAAGGAACAAATTATCAATAGGTTTAATCACAACTTATAATACTCTTCTTCTTATAATGATAGTGATTGAGTACCAATTTGATCCGATTCAATGAATCGACCTTCTTGAATGATGTTTTCTATTATTAGTCTTGTTAATTTTTTGGTAGACTTTTGAATTTGAGCAGTTGGTCAACTAAGCAATCATTATTAATTTCTTTTTATCTAAATGTTAATTATATGAATGTTCTTGCAGCCTTGCAGGCTTGAAGACTGTTCTAAGTTCAGGGTAAGGCACAATGAGGAAGAGACATCATGCATTGCACCGGTCAGATTGTCGGTGGAATTTGCGGCAAAATCTTATTAATTTCTTAAAGCACGTTTCTCAGGTTTTGCATAAAGTTGACATGAAATAATGAGAACTCCGCCAAGAGAGGACAGCCAGTACTTCCTAGTCTTTCGATATAATTATTTATACTCACACTAGTCTTCAAAGAATCACATATAACTTAATGACTCTATATCTAGTTAATTCATAATTAACGTATTAATTTGTTTGTTTAAGTAGAGAGGCCAGGGAATGTTGATGACTCTTGCTCCCAATAAGTTAGTGAATGTTCTTACTCAGATAACTATCCCACATATCACCGTATGGGAGTAATATAATTTAATAGACTGTTATATGTTACAGTGAAAATAAACAAAAAAAATTAAATAAAAATTAAGGCAAACTAAGTTGGGGGAGTACGACTGTAATAGAGATTAAAAAGTTCCCTATATGGCTACATGTTTATTGTACTAACTTGATTATAGTGTGTTACAAGAGATCCTATCAATATTATGCAATACTAGAGTTCTTATGAATTTGAATTAGGATATAAGTAAACTCCAACTCGACCAATTTAATTAGACAGGTCAAACTTATTAACTTTAATCTACTAATTTCATATTAGGTAATGGGTTTGTGTCGGATTCGCAAGTTGTGTCAAAAATTGTCAGTCTTAAATATGGTGTGTCGAGTACGAATCATATTAATGTATGATTATAAAACTATATAGTCAACATTAACTCGACCCAGTTGATCAAACAGTTTAAAAACCTAAACCCGCTAATTTTATGTTGAATTCATATCGCATTTGCAAGTCGATCATGTTAAAAATGATAAGCCCTTAGAATAATTCTGAGACCTATGTTACCTTGTTGTTTATCTTTCTTACTACAAAAAGGCAAATCTTGTTATACTAAACGACTAGCACCTTAATTTAGAGCATAGGGAAATAGGATATATAATGGGCCTACTTGAAGGGAATGATCAAAGGATGGAAAGTCATGAGATGGGGAAAAGGAAAATGGTTAGGCAATGAACCTCAAGAGAAAGGGAAGCGTGCATTTTTTAGTTGTATATTAATAATGGAGAAAACAAAGAGAGCAGAATTTGCTATATATATGGCATTTCTTTTGCAATCTTTCAATTGAATCGGATGGGGCCAGTATGGGCCTCAGTAATTCCACCCTTATCAACACCGTCCAAATTTCCAAGCGGGACCCATGAGCCCTCTTTTTCAATTTCCAAATATAGTAAATTGTGACCCGGTTGGGGGAGCTGTTTCCTAATGTTTCTGTTTCTGTTTCTGCTGTCAATCACGCGTATTGAATTAAATGGGTGTTTTCTTTTTCTTTTTCTTTTTCTGTTTCTGTTTCTGTTTCTGTTTTGGCTTGACCGTCACCTCCTCCCGTCTTTTTTGCCTCTGGCCACTAAATTCAGATAACCCGCCGCCCACCGACGTCCTGGCCCCTGATCTAGAGGGCTACCCTTTGCTTGGCCTTTTAGAGCTCCCTTCTAGATTTCCACTATACAAATCGTGTCCAAATAGTTCTCTTTACTTTTGGATCTGTTCTGTTCAAAGATCATCAACTGCAAATTCCAATTTCCCCACGGTATGCCATATTAAATGTCAAGTTTGCTTTTACCCTTTAAACCCCTTTCACTTTGTGGAATGCGATTTCGGTTCAAAGTCTCTAAAATTCGTGGCATCATTTTTTTTTTTTGGGGTCAAATTCTTGGCACATTTGTTAATGGGTTTTAGAACCTGTTTAAGATTGTGTTTAAGGAGTCTAAAAGCATATTTAACACTCAAAAAATCATGGTAAAAAAAAACTAAAAACGCTTTTAAGAAATGTAAGCGTGTTTAACACTCAAAAACCTAAAAAAATACTTGTATGATCCTATAAATCGGTAACTAAAATCTTTAAAAGCATCTTAAAAACAATAAATAAAGCTCCAAGAGATAATTCAATTGACTGTAAATTACGTCTCATGAAGCGATAGTTATTAGTTCAAATCAACCCCCTCCTTTGTGTGGGCATTTTTTTTTTTTTTAAAAAAAAAAGATAAATAAAAGTAAAAGAAATTAAGAATTATCACGAAATGCAGCAAAATAGAAGGGTTTTCAATATTAGGATGAGCCGAGGGGTTGTGATAAGTTGGGCCTCCTTTGACTTGGGTTTGGCACAGCATTCAATGGACTCGAGTCCTCTTCCTGACAAATCATGACTTGGAACAAAATTGTAGTGCTAAAATTCCAATGTTTCACACTTGTATGGAATTCTTAGTCATTCTACTGTCTGAATTAATTCTACTACATTTAGTGCAACAAATCAATTCATCTTATGTGCATGTGTTCAAACCTATTCCACCTTCTCTTCCAGTCTTCCTGCCCAAATAATAAAGTATTGACTTTCTTGAGAAGAGGACAAATCAATAAAAATAGGACCAAGTTCTTATATCATATATATCCAACCGACTCTTTATATGAGTCATAAAATATAATTATTACTAGCCATTTTAATTTACTTCTTCAAATAGAGTATTTTTCATTCAAAATATAATGATGGGCGGTGGGCACCAATATCTTTCTTGGATGGTCCATTACACCACTGGACCCGTCAATTTACCAAAAGTGGGAAGCCCAACAGCCCATTCTCAAATATTTGCTATTTTATTTAATTTGCAGGTTAAAAGTTGAAACTAGAGATTCGTATTCGAATTATATAAAAGAATGTTACGAATTATATCAAATTGACCATATATATATTATATAGTTTTCTCTTTTGTGTCTGTTTTTTTACCGTTAGTAATTATTATTATTTTCATAAAATTTGGTGATGTAGATTGACTCCATCTCCGTGTGTGACAAATAATAATGGCCATGATTTTATTAACTCTTGAACTAAAAGATTACAATAACAATAGAAATAAAAGACAAATTCAACTCAACATCTACTCTTGATGATAGTTCTTATCAGACATCGAGATAAACTCTCAATCCAACTGAACCAACTCCAAGCTTAAAGGGATAAACTAAATGACAATTGCTTAAGCAAAATAACAATTGCTTAGCTTTATTCAACCATACAACCGAAACTTAATAAACTCAACAACCAAACTTACTCCTGCACTCAAAATTTCAGTGGACATTGAACTTGCATTGAGTGCATTCTATGGCCATGCCATCGAAGGTGTTGCCACATGCATCACATGGAGGGAAGTCCTTAGTCTTTCGAACAAAAGTGAGAGGGTGCTAATGCTCTTCATTTTTGTAACTTCTTCCAAACTTGATATATGGATATTTCCCTCGAACGCATTGGATATGAGCAGGAAAGTCACACTTTTCACAATAATAAAACCAATGATTTGAATCCCGTTTTTCTTCGCAAATCAAACAATAATAATCTTCGGAATTGTTTTCAGCAACATAGGTAAGTGCAAGGGGATGCTCATCATATTTATGCTTAGCTACGAGCAGAAGTATTGTACATTCAAAACCCGATGCTAAATCGCAAGTAGTGCATATAAACACACTCACGTCTTTGGAATACGTGTAATTGTAATCACACACATTGCAATTTTTATTATAACTTACTGGAAGGAAGAGGGAGTGTTGGTGACCTTCATGTTTCAGGATTTCTGGAATTGAACAACATTGAACGTCAAGATTAAACTCACGTATGTCACATCTATAGGTGAAGCCGTGACAAGGATGGCCACAAACGTCACAAATGTATACTCCACCGGTACAAGGTGCATTTGAGTGGAGGGTGAGCCTGTGTTTATAAAGTATGTGATTCTTCTTTTTTGGTAGTTGAGCACATGTTGTATGGAGAAAAAAGTGGCATTGCGTACAGTTGTAGAACGGGGTAGAGATTATAAAATTCATACACCCATCACACATCTTGTCATTGGAAACCTCCTCATGGCTAAGAAGTAAATTATGTGGATGGCTAAAATGCCGTACCTCATTTGGCTTGATCTTCTCCATTACATCAATAGATTTATCAGGCAGCAACATGGGATTGAAATAACTAACTCTTTCTTTATCTGCACAGTACAAATACACCACAAAATCACATTCTTGACAACAAAAGGCTGCATACTCTGTCTTCACCTTTTTACGACATAAATTACAAAATGCGTAGTTGAAATCCTTGGCTTGAAGATGAAGGGAATAGATAAGATCGAGTGAGGATGTGATGGTGTCTTGAAATTATGATGGTGTGTGGAAATACAGCACATCTAGAGTGAATGAAGAGTTGACAGATGGTACACAATGAGGCGAAGTCCATGCCTTCCTGACCACAGGCTTCACAAGTGAAGTGGACCTGCTTAAAGAATGTGACAAATGCATGTTTGCAGCCATCAATATTATTAATTCGTGTGCGGGTAACACACTAACACACGTGAGGTCAAGGTTGAAATCGCACTCATTGCAACCGTAAAAGTAGCATGTACGACACCATTTACCGCAAGCTTTACAATTACCGGAATATTGCCTAGGCCGACTAAGAATAAGGACGTGGTTTGGGTGCGAGGGGTGGCACTGAATCTGGCTGGGCAACAGGGCGCATGATTTGTGAAGTCGGAAGTTGCATTCGGAGGTGGAGCATTTGTACCCGGGACCCTCTACTTGCTCGTCGCATGCCATGCAAACAACTCCCTCCTTGCCATCATCACTTCTCAGCTCTTCTGTGAACATCACATATTTTATCTTCCACAGACACATAATTAGTTTCATACAAATGTAATTCCTTCCACAGACACATATTTAGTTTCATACAAATGTAATTCCTTCCACAGACACATATTTTATCTTGCTATAGATTGCCAAATTTCTTGAAGTCAACTATATTTTTCGTTGTCTTCCATCTTCCGCATCAAGCTATGTAAAATTTAGTTAAATTTAACTTTTAAAGTGCACTTTTTTAGATATAGCTAGTCACTTTTAAAGACTACCAAATATCAAACTCTTTAAATATTTTGCTATTTTTACCAAATATTATTGTTTTTATTGTGAAACCAAATTACTTTAAACTCACTTTCATGTTTATATACATGGAATTATTTTTTGTGCACAATTGCATCTTTAATTCAATAAATTTCATTGATGAATGCATTTAATTTATTAGAAGAAAAAAAAAACGATGGACGTTAATTAATGCAGTTGTGTATTTGAGAAAAGATGAGTGACGAAAAAAAATGGAAGGGGAAAAAAAGTAAAAAATGAGGAGATAAAACTTTGGAGGGAAAGAAATAGAAAAAAAGAGGAAGAAAAATGAAAAGTGGTGCTAGAATGCAATAAAATAATATTATAATATTTTAACATTTGCTTTTGGTCTCTTTAAATTTGAAGAGGAGGTTTGACAAATGTTATATTTAACATTTGATAGAGAGTTTGATGTGGAGGGCTTTTTGTAGATTTTGTTAAAATTTTAAAGAAATGTTAGATTTAGAGAGCTTGATGTGGATGCTCTTAGATACTCGTCCCTCATTGATATGTGAATCCCCAAAAGGGCCTAGCCCAATAGGGAAATCCCAATTCATTGGGCCTTTCGATACAATCAAATAGAAAGCCCCAAGGGCGCCATATTCTAGGAGCCCAAACTATGTGATTGAATAAATCCTCCTCTATCTGTTGCGGGTCGAGGACTCCTTCTCGTTCCCCTTCTTCAAACTCCGATTCGTATTGTTCATAGAGAAATCTCTGATCAACGATAGAACAAGATCCATTTTGCATCATATCTAAGGGATTCCTTGGTTCGGGCCGAAGAAGCAATGTCACTCGATCATTATCAAACTGACTGCAATCTTTTTCTGTCCGTGAGGATCCCACCAGGGTGCCTTCTACTTCTAATAGGCCATGAACTAGATCAGAATCATTCTCAACGAGTCCATAAGAAGTGATCCCATTTTTTTCATCGGGTCCGGGTAGAGACCAAAGGTCTTGAGCGACCGATCCGGCAGAACAACTCAAAAGATAAAGAAGTATCGTTAATTTCTTCATGCTCGTTCCAAGTTCGAAGTACCATTTGTACAAATAAGAATCCCCTTCGTTACATGATTTCTTCTTCATATAGATAGATATAGGATCTATGGAGCAATTACTTAGAAGTACATTTTGTGCAACAGCCCTTCCTATCTGATAGAAAAGGATCCCATGATCATGAACCGATCTTACCTGGGATCGCAAATCCCAAGTTTGTCTATGAAGAGCAGATCTAATTATATCAGTGTCTATAATTAATTTATTCTGTGTAATACTAATCGATAGGGCCTCATTGGTAAGTGCTACAAGATCTCGTACATTGGAACCCATGGTTATGGACCCGAATCCATTAGCATGGAACATTTTATTTTCCAAGCAAAATCCCATAGCATACAAAAGAGTGAAAAAGTGCTTTTGTTGTTGTGGAATAAGAAACATCCATAAAAATGGTTTTCCATGAGATGGGAAATTAAAAACTATTAGCTTTCTCCAAGAGAACCGATAAATGGTAGTCTAAAATGTTAACAAATAACAAGTGTCTCTTAAATATTCAAATCAAATAATGAAATAAATAAATACAAATTAAATTATAATATTAATTAGAAATTTAGAACCAATAACAAATTTAGTCCATCTAAGACACTTATTTGTCAAGATGAAAGAGTTTTGCCCAAAAAGATCTAAAATCCATCACAAAATCAATAGTAATTTTAAAAGCTACGTACATCAGCTATATAAAATAAAAAATAAAAAAAATGGTATATAACATTACTTCAAATTCTTCTGCCTTTCACATAATGTTTTTCATAATTTATTTCGACAATATTTTAATTTATAGAAAGAGCATAGAAGAGTATATCGTCTCCCTCAAGTTCTCCGAGTAAATGTATATAAATATATTTATGGTCCAAAGTCCCATCAAGCAAAATCCAGTAAATATATATAAATTAAGCATACAGATTGGTTCACAGCCAACACACTTATACATTAACAAAGGTCGTCTGTTGTTGCTGACAACCGCCGGAAGAAATTCAATGGTACTGAAGGAAGCCTATGACGAAACCTTGGATGTCTCAACATATAAAATCCTGTGACAAGGACCAAAACTCGGAATGGTGTAACATACAGAACAATAGCAGCAACCAGACAGAAAATCACGAACAGAGTTGTTGCCATTGGATCACGCCAGCTCAGCAAAGATTGTAGCTTCTCCCCTTGAGTAGCCAAGTCACCTACCACTGTCTGAATTTTCCCGGCAACAACTCTCAATCGATCATATCGGGCCCTTACAATATCGGAAGGCCGGGAAGTTGGGAAAGTATCAAATTCTTCATCAAGTTCATCAGGATGTGCATTCTCAGCATGAGAAAGGCGAGTGTCCGCGTAAGGAGGATCCCTCCGCCTCCATCGATAGTTCCAAAGCCCAATCAAGAAAAGGGAGAGGAAAATTGCGGTTAAGATGAGCCCAGGGTACACGATCAGTATTATAAGCAAGATGTGAATCAACACGGTTTTGACGGGGTTTTCCCAGTTGCAAATCGGATCAAACCGTTTCCCTGCAGCAATTAAGCCACCCAAAGCTCCCATAATCCTGAAAAAGTTTGCTTTGCTCCTTCTCATACTCCACGTTTGGGAGCCCGGATCCAACATATATTCCACCACCTCTTTCCTTAGCGGTGGGTCAGCCAGGCTCAAGCTCATCGATACAATTTGGATTGCTTCGAGCCTCAAGTTCTCATGCTCGCTAACAGTTGATGGATGAAGATAGTGCATTTTAGGCAAAAGTGGCTTTGAGTACAAGCACATCATATTAAGTGACGAAGAGCATGTGAACTTGAAGGCCAATTGAATTTCGCCCATCGTTTTGACCCCATCGGGATTTAGAACTACAAGTGGATACGAGTGTGTGTAAACACGACCAGTTTCAAGGGTGGAAAGACGAACTCTTACCTTCCCAATACATAAATCCTTTCCCCTGCCATACTTATCTCTTACATCCAAAAGACAGTTATCAAACACCCCAATCGTTATGACAGTACAAGGATCAAATACCTCCCAACTATATTGCTCATTCCACCTGGGGGAAGAGCTACTGATAACCGTCCTTGTCCTTACCCACTTCTGACCATATTTTGCGACACAATAAGCATTAGTTGTTCCATGCCCATGTCTTGTCTTCATCGGCATCAGGCAATTCAGGCCCTGAGCATTTAAAATCCCCAGATTCAGCACCCCAATGCTGGAATTCCATAACCGTTTGGTTGTCGGTCGAAGATCACTGCTATAGTGCATTGATTCGTCATGGACATGATAACCACCTTCGAAACAGATTCTCGCTTGAATCCTGCCAGCAACTTTGGTTTCCTTCTTCTCTTTCCCTTCTACAACGACATGCTTTTCAAGAGTATACCACTTAGCGTCGACAGGTGTATTATCCTGCCTCCTTTTCACATCCTGCAAAGCAATTGTATACCTCCCCAAAATTTCATTAGTTGCAACTCTGTCTTCTACACGTAAAATCAAGGGCTCCTCAATTGGTTCTGCTACTACAAACATCAAATTCTCATCCCACTTAGGATTAATAGTCCCGCTCTGAGAAATCTTGGTACTTAAAACCCGATTTCCCAGGATAGCCTTCACAAACACTTCCGGGAACCTACCCTTATCACTCGGTTGCAACTCCTGAGCTTCAATTATATTGACCCACAAATACCAAAGTTTAGGAGAGATGTATACCTTCGAACGAGTATTAGCAAGACATCAGTTGAGCTAACTCCCGCTATCGTCTGAATTCCATGCTTCCTGAAATGCTTCATCAGCTTGGGTACCCATCCAAACAGCCAACATCAGCTCCCCCCTAACCTTATTCCCCTTCTTGTCCTCCAACCTATACCACTGAGGTGCCAATGGACTATCCGGGGGAACTCGTTTCGGAATCTTATCCATATCAAACCAAACCCGGCCAATGAAATCATCCTTCACCCAATCCTTATCTTTGACAGTTACCTCAAGCACTGAAGACCGAAACCGATCTGTCGAAAAAGCAAACACCTGGTTCCACTCGGGATTTGACTTCTTCTCAAAATGCCGAGTTGTACCCTTGTAGTTTCCGAGCTTTACCCCCACGTAAGGGTCACAAGTACCCGTGATATCTTTCCCGGGCAACTCCTTGGCCTTGACAACTCGTACATAGAGATAATGCATCTGTTCAACGAGGTCATAGGTGCTCGTGTGCTTGTCACCGGAGACCTTTCCCCCTCCAAGGCGGGGAGAGGTCTGCTTCAACAAAAAGTTTTCTGGTGTAGGCTTCAGCATCTTCTGGGCTAAAATATTATAGTTGAAATTCTAGAGTTCGATGTTATAAAAGAAGGACCTGATATCAAACAAATTTAAAGAAAAAAGAAAAACAAACAAAAAGTCAGGCAGCCGTTTCTAACTACTTGAATTGAGTTACCAAAACATTCGGAAAACAGGATACTAAAATTAAAGAACAACAATTGAAGGGAAATAATAATTAAAAAAAAAAAAACTGAGATGCTCAGAGAAAAACAGTACCACGTACGTATATAAAGAGAAAAACAAATAGAAAAGGGAAAGGCTTTTTCAAAAGTAGATTCTAAGAGCTGGGATCAACAATAGATAAAAAGCAAAATGCAGTGTCAGTTTATTTGGGAAAGACCCATATGGCTTTAGACTCCACAGTCAAATAGCAAATCTGTTTAAGCAAAAGTTTAATCAAAGAGATGCCACAACCAAGAAGAGCAACACTGTAAGCGGACGGGACGAAATGAAAGACAGAAATAGAATACAAACTCAAAAATCGGAAGCAGTAGAGAGAAATAGTTTTGATGCTCGAAGGACCAAGCAGCCTGTAAATGAATTAATTAAGAGTCGGACTTACAAAGATTCATTCTCTTTTCTCTTCTCTCTTCATGGAATCAAAGTGACTAATTCAAGCAGCTGCTCGATCGGTAACCATGGACACAAACAGATCATGAAATGGCGTGGAGTCGTGGATGAATTTGTTGACCTTTAGGTCGCACCTCGGTCGCCACGTGTTACAGATGTAGTTACTTCGAATCATGATCTCTTTTCCTGTGGATAAATCGAGAGGAATATTTAAAATAAAAATTCATTTCTCTAGTATCAAACCCTCACCAAAATAAGCACCAACCATATGAAAAATGTTATACGCCACTCTGGTATTAGGACTAAAGTTATGGCGTCACTTTAAAAATGATGTGACTCTTAAAATTATTATTGAGCTTATAATTAATCATTTTTTTTTAATTTTAATTAAATTGTAATTTTAAAAGCCATCTCAATTTAGAGAGATACAAAATATCAAGTGAATAATATTCTTGCTGCCAACGTTAGCTACTTTTTTTTCTTCTATCTATTGGAGTATATGTGGGACTTTTTTTTCTTCTATCTATTGGAGTATATGTGGGCTTGTCCCACGTTGTTCAAGTGTGTAGAGGTTTTACTAATTGGCTTATATAAAAAAGTCATTGTTTGAATATATAAGACTACTCTCTATTTATAGAAAGGACACAAGGAATGAGTTTCATTCCTTAGTAATGTGGGACAAACAATGGCTTATTTATATAAGCCAATTACTAAAACCTCTATGCACTAGAGCAATGTGAGACAATCCCACATATATTCTAAAAAATATAACTGATAATTTAACATAATATCAAAGTTAATAGGCTTACGCCAATTGTTAGATTAAGGGTGTTGCCGTGTTGGGTCATGAACAATGGCAGAGCCAAGGAGGGTTTTAGGGGGGCATATGCTCCCTTTCAACCCCTAAAAATTCTATTTACCTTTGATAAAAAAATATTTATGCCTCCTATCAATCATGAATGATACCCCATGCCCCCTAACCCTCATGCCTCAACCTGACCCCTCAATTCATTAAGGAGAGAAGCAAGACAAAAAAAAAAAAAGGAACAGCCGCATGGCAGCATGCCAAATATATATATATATATATATATATATATATATATATGGGGGTACAAGTGTACAACACTAGACAACTATAGGCAGCCGCATGACAGCATGCCAACAAAGAAAAGAATTTTTTAAACAGCCGCATGACAGCATGCCAACAAAGAAAAGAATTTTTAAACAACATGCAGCACATGCCAAATATATATATATATATATATATATATATATATATATAGGGGGTACAAGTGTACAACACTAGACAACTATAGGCAGCCGCATGACAGCATGCCAACAAAGAAAATAATTTTTTTAAAAATAAAATGGGGTAGAAAGAATTAAAAAAAACGAAAGGCTTATGAAAAACTCAGTTCCTAATGTACTCGCAAAGAACAAAAAGTAAATATTTTAATATTTAATTATTTATTAAAAAAATGCCCCCTAGGGCAATATTCTTGGCTCTAGAATCCGTCTATTTAAGCCCAACAGGCCCAGTCTATTGGAGCCCCATTTCGTAAACCAAAATCAAACCCATGGTAGGTCTTGGAGGTCAAACTTAGACTAGGACCATCATCATTCTCGGAAGTCAAGCTGAGACCAGGCCCATGAGAGGTCTCGGATGTTTGATTCGAGACCACACCATAAAAAGCAGCTGAATCAAAGTGGAGGATATTCCACATCAACATATTTACCACATACAAAGGATGATCTTATCTCAAAACTATTCAAATAAGAGTCAGATATTAACATTCAAATATGCACGTACATATCCAAGATTACATAAATTATTCAAAATCAATATCTTTGATAACAACCATATCCCATGTTGATAACTGCCTAGCAGAAAATTAGAGATTGTGGGAGTTATTGGTTAGGGGACTACTACTGCTGCATGCCTATAAAAGACAATTCACATCTTCTCATTTTGGTAATCGCAATTCTTGCACTTCATATCTCTTGTTGCTTATACTTTCTCTCTCAAATACTGACTTAGGCATTGGAGTATCTCCACTAGCTCACCACCTGTCTCTTTGATCCCTTTGTTTTTCTTATTTGTGCAGTTTTACTCTTGTTTCAACGCCTTACTTGGACTTGGCAGGTGTGCCACATCACCAATCAAAAAATTGTGCATCAACCACGTCACCAACTAAGGTTGATGATGAAGCCTCACAGATGATTAGCAACAGTTAATTTTCATGTAAATTGATATTTTCCATTGATAAGAATTGTATCTCTCATTCTTCTATTTCTATTTCAATTAATTGTTAATGACCTTTAATTGATTACTTGTTTTATTTATTACAATATTAGATATCCATTGTCATTTGTTCAACGGATACATTAGATCATTTAGTTTAATTCGCATATCCATTGTGATTTGTGCAAAACATAGATACATTAGATGATTTAAAATAAACCGGGTATCCTTTGTGATTTGTACAAAGAGCGGATACTTTGGATGATTTGACTAATTTATTTTGCAAAAATAGAACATACATAAAATGTGTCGTTGATAACTTTGGAAAATATTGATGAACGTGAAAGTTGTTGCTATGAGTTGTGAGAGCTGATTCCAAAACCTTTAGTATTTGTCCATAGATTTACTTTATCTTGTTTTAGTTTGTTTATTTTGAATTTAAAAAATCACTCAGTTTTGGAACTAGATTAAAATAGAATTAGTTAAGATAGAAATTTGTTTTCACAACACAATTCCCTATGGATTCAACCTCGCACTTGCAAAAGTTATATTGCAAACGACTCGTGCACTTGTGAGTAACATTAAAACTCACAACATTGGCCCAAATGAAAAAACAAAATCAAAAGATGCCAAAGCTATTTCCTTTTGGCCCTTTGTAGGCCAATTATTTTGTGTTCTATTATTGTTATGTTTAACATAGATTCATGTTTCAGTCTTTGTGGTATTGTTTAAAAGCTAGGTCCGACCTTTGTGGTAATACTTAAAACCCAGACCCCTTTTAGCTCATAGTTGGCTTCCATGTAAGACCCACAATTGGCCTACTCCGGCCCAAAGTTGCCGATGTTCTAATCCCGACCATAGTAGTAGAAGTTCCCGCTCAAAAGCCATCTATGTCTCAATTTCTAGTGCCATCAGCTCTAGTCAACTCCCTTGGCCACCATCGACTTCAATAAGTTTCCGGCAACCATCCTAATCAATAAACAAACTCAAGATTTCATAAGTTTTCATTTTGAGTTTGAGAGAGAATGTTAGAAAATATGTAGGCTTGTCCTGCATTGCTTATGTCTGAGAGTCTCTCTCCCTTCAACTTTTATATAATGAGGCTTCTTATGTACTATCAAACTACTCAATAAAAGCAAGATATAGTCAATCAGGTGCAGTTGCAGAACGTCCTCCATGTGCCTAGGATGAAGAAGAATTTGTTGTTAGTATCACCGCCTCAAGCAACTATGTGAGAAGATGTGTAAGACCTGTATGCCAATCATGGAAGGACATAGGTTAGAGTCTATCTATGTGATGTCGTAGATAAAACAAACAGAAGTGGCTTGATGTAATTATTAACCACACTGTCAGAAAAGGGAATGTTTTTTCCCTATATTAAAGAGGGCTCGTAATTCTTCTTTGACATGGGACCAGAGAGGTTCTAGGGCCGCTAGATTGTCTGGGAGAGAGAGAGCCCTTTCCCACTCGAGCTTGGGAAATGATGTAGACGCTTCCTCATCCGCCCCAGCGAGTAACATCATATTCCCGTTCGGGGAATGTAGGCTATATGCTGAACTACCTTAATCTCCTTATATTTATTCTATCTTTTTGTAATTTATATTCCGATCCGCATTATGAAATCTTACAATACAAACATTAAAATAAAAAGAAATTGAAAGCATGCATCGATGGTACCCCAAGATTTTAACCACACCTAGGATAAATAAGTTGGAAACTTAATGAATTGTGGTAAAATTAAACTCTTTTAACCAAATTCACAAGTTGACTAAACTTATCACCTACATAACTTTTTCCAAAAAAATCAAATCAAATAAAAAAAAAATAAATTGGGTTGTTCTATAGTTGGTTGGTGCCTTATATAGGCCATGCGCCCTTGAGTTTTATGAGTGCTATAGAGATTTGCCAAAGTCTCATAGGAGGCAACACCACTTCCACACTCACATAGGTGGCATCCATCAACAATGCGTGCAGAAAACACTATATCTTAACAAGTAAGGACTATACACTCATTAAAAGTTTTAAACTCATCCTCACTCACTTTGCATATTTCATTGTTATACCATAAAATGACTTTCATGAGCGCTCTAGAGATCTACCCAAATCTCATAGGAGATAGCACCTCCACATTCATATATGTGGTATCCATCAAGAGTGTGTGCAAGGAACACTATATCCCAACAGGTAGGGACTATAGACCCATTAAGAGCTTTAAGCTCACCCTTGAGAGTTTAAATTTCTTATATATTTTGTCCTCAAATCGTAGATAGATTCTGTGTTTTGAGAAGAATTCCTTCGATCCTTGATAGACTCAAAGTTTTTTAAGAATTACTGTTTCTTTCTTGCTATTTATCGTTGCGACCAACGACATCACGCTACATCAGCTATGCTAATCAATTCTTCATAAAAAATAATACAATTTTCATCAAATACGTACCTAGCTTTAACGTCATTCAAATATACTCTAACATATCACACACAGAACCCAACATCTGTCAAACGATGAAAGTAACAAGCTCCATTTGTTTCTACATCTTCTCGCTAACTTAACCCAAACTAGGGGAACTCATCCCACTCAAAAGCAATTGCAGATAGATGAAACTGCTTTGCTCATAACATGCAATCTGTCCTTGCCGGCAACCTCCGGAAGAAATTCAATGGTATTGAAGGAAGCTTATGACGAAACCTTGGATGTCTCAGCAAATAAAATCCAGTGAGAAGGGACACAACTTGGAATGATAGGGGTGAGAGAGAGAAAAAAATAATTTTTTAAAAAAAAATTAAATTAAAAAATATTATTTTAATGATATAAAGAATTGTTAAGGGAATCTATTGTGATGTATATTTGTATAAGGAAGTAAAAAGTAGTTTGGATCTCTAAACTTAGAGAAATTGGTTGGGAAGCTGTTGCTAGTGCTCTTAGCACTAGTTGCAGACTCCCTATAAGTGGTTTTATTCCCTTCATTTAGGGAAAATGTCAAAAAAATCACAAAAAATCACTCATACCTTCCCTAATTCTATGGAAACATTGGAATTACTACAGAGCTAAGCACTGTTGCGTTCATATCCTTATTCTAATAATAAAATTACATTCTCTCTCCTCTCACATTCCCACTCCCTTTTCCGTCGCCCTCTCTCCTGTTTCCTTTCACGGTTTTGACCAAGGTGCTCCTCGTCGGTCTTTGATTGGCCTCGCTGTGATTGCTACCTCCGTCCAACGAGATGTAGTCCGATGCGGCCGCGCACGATTTCCGAAGCCACTCCCGCTTCGATGGTAGCCTGGTCCGAAATCAACGAATCCTTGGGTTTTTCGATGTCCAAGGAAACAAATTAGGCTTGCGCGTCAAGCCTCTCTCTGTTGTGTTCCTTGTTGTGGTCGTCATCTTCCAATTCGTCGTCGTTCCGCTTGAGGGTTTGGGAGATAGCGGGTTGGTCATCATTGTCGTCGGGGGGTTTGAGGCGACCTTTAAGGTGACAAAGGCGGACATTGGAGGCGATCGAGGTGGAGGCGTGGGCCTGACGGTCAGTGCGGGAGGTCACCTTGTGAGTGGATGAAGAGGAGGTGGGGAGCTTGGTTAGATGCTTGGAGGAGGAAGAGGTGGAGCGAGAGGGGGGTAGGGTGTCCTCATCGTGAAGAAGAGGAGAGAGAGAAGCAGTGACAGACAACAGGGAGAAGAGAGATAGGGAGAAAGAAAATAAGATTTTTTAAGAATAAAAAAAAATGGTAAAAGTAAATATATATTATTTTAATAAAATAGGGAAAGATTAAAGGAATCTGTTAGAGTGAGTATTTGTTATAGGAAAACAAAAAGTAATTTAAATCCTTAAAGTTAGAAAAAATGATTGAGTAACTACTGCAAGTGCTCTTGTAACTCGCTCACTCATCAATCCAAGCCATTCCGAGCAAAAAGCTAGCTATTGTATTTGTATCCTTCTTACCCATCAGCTGATGGCCATATTCAGCCAAGCTAGTCAAGGGGATGGGCTGGCGTGGGCCCCTCCACATTTGAATGATTGAGTCTCATGATTTAATGCTTGAACCTCATGAGTGAAAATTAGGATCCTATTGATTTGAACAGAAGATAACGCAGTTAGTTATATTTAAAAAGTAATTTTGCTCTAAAAAAATAAAAGTACTTTTCAAATTTTATATAACTAATTGAATGTTGTTCGATTCAAATAGATTAGAGAAAATTTTGTTCCATCAATGTGCATCAACCACTTGAATTGGAATTAAATCTAACACGATCAACAACCAATATTTCGACAACTATTATCAAGGAAGATTAATCATCATACTTCGTAGATTATACACATGAAAGAAAGATAGAGAGAATAGTCAAGTGCCTACCAATTATATACTTGGCAGTTTTGTTGGAGATAATTACAAAACCTGTTATGAAAGAAAAAATATCAACATCATGTGGGCATTCTAAAAAATGTCGCACATTCTTCAAGCATGATCGCTTGCAAGTTGGTAAAGATTTTTTTCACGACTATTTTACTGAACTACCAATATATTCTCACAAATATTTTCGAATGAGGTTTGTAATGAGTCTTTTTCATTTTCATCTTATTCAATATGCAGTTGAAACTAATGATACTTATTTTGTCCAACGAATAAATAGTTTCCAAAGGCTCGGTTTTTCCCTTCAAAAGATTATTACCGCCAAACTAAGGATGCTACATATTGTGTTACAGCTGATTTCATGGATGACTGATTGAACATTGGATAAGCCACCGTAACAGAGAGTTTAAAAAAGCTTGTTAAAGCAATTATTTCAATTTTTTTTCAAAAAAATATTTAAGGTAACCCAACAATAAAGACATCGCTAGGTTGCTAGCGAAAGGTGAAAATAGTGGATTTTCAAGCATAATGTTGGGAAGTATTGATTGCATGCACTGAAAAAGAAAGAACTGCCCACCTTCATGGCAAGGTATGCATTTTGGTCATGTATATCTGCAAACCAACTATTATTTTGGAAGCATTGGCTTTATATAATCTTTGAATATGACATGCTTTTTTTTCGGTTTACTTGGGTCTCATAATGATATAAACATAGGGCTGTAATCGAGCCGGTTTCAAGCGAGTTGGGGGTGTTCAAACTCGGCCTACATGGAAAATCTCATGAGCTGAGCTAAGCTCGAGCTCGTGACAAGCCCTAAATGGTGGACTTGGACTGGCTCGCCAACATTAACATCGTGTGCGAGCTCGAACTCGAGCTCGTCCACAACTCGAGCCGAGTGTCTTATCGGGTACCCGGCTCGCTCGGCTCCAAGGGCGGATCATGCCCACCCTCAACCCCCAAAAATTTTCCTTAACCCCTGTAAAGCTGAATCAGTAGAGGAGAAAGATGAGGAGGACGAACGACGGCCGAAGATGAGATGCCGGAGTCCTTGACGTACAGCTGGCGGGGGTACGGCTAAGCTACGGAGGATGGGCTGAGGAAGAAGAGTAAGCTTGAGAGAGAGTGATCGGGGACAGAGACAGTTGGAGAGAGTGAGGAAGAAGAGAGTACTAGTGAGCGGTAGAAGCTTACACCAAGAAGAAAAAAAAAAAGAAAATAAAAAGGGGGAGCTAGAGGGAGCCAGCTTCTACGGAGGAAGAAAAATATATATATATATATATATATATATATATTGAAATGATGAAGAGGGATGGCGCCTGCAGAGGGATGGGACGTGTGGCCGGCATAAGAGTGAACTTCCCAAGGAGGTCCTGAGAAGTCAATAAATGTGCATATTTTTTAAAAAATAATATATAATTTAAATATTTATTTTATAAATAAATAAATAAATATAATAAATATAAACTTATATATGATTGAATAATTAAAATTATTGAATTATTTTACAAAAATAATTGAAATATTTATTTTTTAACATTTTTTTGATATTTTATAAGATAGTGAGAAATATATAATTATTTTTTGTAATATATATATGAACGAGCTAACGAGTCGTGCTAACGAGCCAGTTCGAACCTTTAACAAGTCGAGCTCACGAGTCCCTATCGAGTTAGATCGAGCAAGTCGGGTATGTATCACTAACTAATCGAGCAGATTTCAACAGTAATAAGCGAGCTTGTACAGTGTCAAGCTCGAGTTCGAGTCGAGCTTAACCGAACGGGTATCGAGCGAGCTGTCGAGTTGTAATGGCTCACTTACACCCCTATATAAACATGCTAGAAAAAATCATTTATAGTTTTTGACCTCGCTCAATGGCATACTCCTCCTATCAACTACATTGATAATTGTCATAACTAGAAGAATCTTATGCTAAGGCTATGTTTAGTATTGCGGTTCAAATGATGATATAAACATGCTAGAAAAAATCATTTATAGTTTTTGACCTTGCTCAATGGCATACTCCTCCAATCAACTACATTGATACTTGTCACAACTACATTGATAAGTACAAGATGGAACCAAACAAGGGTCGGTGATCGAAGATTTTTCTAGGAGATCTTGTGGTGGTGTATTTACGGAAGGGGCGACTATTGACTAGTACTTCTAGAAAGCTAAGGAATAAGAAGTATGATTCATGCATGGTACTAAAAAAAGATTAACGACAATGCGTATATATGTCATTCAATGTGGTAGACATTTTTTAAATATTTTTCATTAGAGGAGTTAGAACTTAACTCGAGGATGAGTTCTTTTGAAGAAGGGGAGACTGATGTAGGGCGTGTCCACTAAAGGCTAAAAAAAAAAAAAAGATTTTTATTTGATTTTACAAATCATTTTTGTACTACTACTAGGATTATGTTTACTTTCTTTACTAAAAGTATGTTAACTTTCATTATTAGGAGTAGATTTACTTTCTTTACAAGCATTTTTCTTTTATAAATAGGCTAGTTTGTAATGTAAAACTCACTCAAGTGAATTATTACCAAGTCTGAAAATTTCTCTCAATTACCGTGTGGAGTTCATCTTACTTTTAAACATGCATGCTTGTTTTATCTTTTGGTCAAAACACACAGACGCTTTTGATTGTGGTTATTTAGTCTTCCACTACGTCACTTATTCAAGATGTAGGCAAATCAAGTTGCTCTATGCACCTCTTTTGTCCCTCACACTCTTCGAAAGAGAAAGATTACGTGTATGTTTGTTTGTTAACGTGTTTTAGATGAAAACATATTTTATAAGGAAAAATTCACATACTTCCCTCAAACTACTATCCAATTAATAATGTTTTCCCTAAACTTTTAATTATGACAATGTCTTCTCTAAACTATCAAAACATTGTCAATATCCCCCCGAGGCTAGCAAAAAGATAAAAATGTATATTTCTCAATAAGACAAAAACACCCATATGAATTCAAAAAATAAATAAATAAAAGAATAATAATTTCTATTTTTTTTTCTAAAAAATGAAAATTTTAATTAAATTTTTTCAAAATTTTTTTTATTTTACGGAATTAAAAAAAAAATTGTTTAAAAACCAAAATTTTTATTTTTTTAAACGAAAACTTTAATTTTTTAAAAAGGAAATTTAAAGAAATTATAAAACAAATTTTTTTATAAAAAAAAATGTAATTTTTCCTTACAAAAAGGATTTTTTTTTTTTAAAAAAAAAATTTAATTTGGATACCCCTTGAATTTTATTTTAGTTTTTAGTTTTAGTTTTTTTTTTTAGAAGTTTTAGTTTTTTTTTGTTTTTATTTAACTAAGGGTAGTTTCATCATTGAGGGGACATTGACAATGCTTTGATAATTTGGAAAATACATTATCACAATTGAAAGTTTGGAGGAACATTGTCAATCACGTAGTAGTTTGAGATGGGGTATCTAATCTTTTTCCTATTTTATATTTGAAGTTATTTGCTAATGTATTCTTTTACCGTATTTCACCTTGATCCTGAAAAATATTATTCACTTTATACAATAATTGAAAGTTAACCCTCTCAAAGTTCAATTGGAGATTCAATCCCCTCGAGCCCTCAATTTAGCCCTTTTTCTTATATGCATCGAAAACCCAAAGATCCTTCCCATCCCCACTTAATTCAACACTCTTGGCAAACACTTCAACCTCCTTCGACACAAATCAATATAGTAAAATAATAGTGTGATATATAGCATTACTAAAAAAAAAATTAGTGAAGAAAACATCAAAGAAAAACTAGGGAAGAAAACATCAAAGTAAAATGATAAATTTAATCACTTAATCATTACTTTAACACTCCATGATTACTTTAACACTCCTTCATGTGGAATATTTAATTTAAAGAGGAGTAATTTTGTGGAGCCAAAGTTCAATCTCATGACCTTCGGCTTTGATACCATGTTAAATTATCAGTTATCTAAAAAACATAAGTTAGTAGGAACAAATAAATTTAATTATTTAATCATTACTTTAACATATACTATACTCTCAACATATCCTTATCATCCCTTGTTAAAAAAAAAATTAATAATAAATAAAATTTAAGACCACATCAACTCAATATAATGAGAAGTAGAATGTAGCTTTACTCAAATATAATCAACTTGTTCCTTTTTCATCTATTAATTGGAACCTTATGGGGCATATCAATATGGCTGCAAAATTAGAGGCAGAGTATCTGTTATACTCTAAATCCTTGATGCATTTGGCATTTGATCCCAAATCCTAGAAGAAGGCCAAGATATTCAAGACAATGTAACATCAACTAACATGTCTGAGATTATATTTTGTTCTCACCCTACTTCAGTTTTTTGAATGCAAATTCAATAAACTAGTAAACTACAACTATGCCATTTCCTTTGCATAATAATGAAGATGATAGGGATGTACAATGGAAAACACAGCAGCTTCTTTTAAGTGTTCACTTACATGATTCAGATTTTAGTGGTAATTAACATACAATCTTCGGCATTGTCAAAGTTGTGGTTCACTTAACACCAACACAATTACATTCATATAATGTGACCACTGAGAATGCTTAAATTTAAAGATCTTAAAAAGAAAGGGGGAGGAAAATCTTCTACAGAAATTTCTACCTGAGCTTATTTGGCTGTAGGCCATCACCAGCTTTCCTCCACTTCAATTTGGGCCTCACTCCTCAATTAACCTGTGCTTGACTTTTCTCACAGATTCTTCAGATATCTGCTTTCGTCTGACCTTAAGAGCTTCCAACTTTTCCTCAAGTTTCTCGACTTCTTCAGAATTCTTGCTAATTTCTTCATCAAGATATGAACGGTTTTTGGTTATTCGTTCTTTCAGCTGGAGTCCTATGTAAGCACGCACGACTCTATGCAAACAATCCAAAGCAAACTGAATTTTGAACCCCGCAGATTGCAAGGCTTTCAAGTACTTCCACCAATTGATTAATTGACCTTCTGAGATGTCCAAAACCCTGGTGTTGCACATTCTGTCTATAGTCCGACATAATATGACAAACAAAAACGTCTTTACCCTATGAAATTTGGTATCAACACCGACATCCCCATATTTGGCAATCAAGCTTTCCAGGATAGGGACCAAGCTCTCAGGCACCAAGTAATCCCCAACTTTAACAAGCTCCTCCTTTTTTTCCCAAAATTCCTTATAATCCTCAGCGCAGCTAGAATCAAGCTTTTGCAAAAGCTCTTTACATTCCTTGTCCCAGTAGATGGAAATATCTAAGCTATCCTGCTCATCAAACGATATCTTTCCAGCGCTACTCGTTTCCACTTCTTTAGTCAATAAAATATCTTCCAATTCCTCTCGCTCCTCTTTAGTGAAAGGCCCTGATCTATGACCCGAGGTTACACCGGTAATAACCTCTGCTTCCTCTTCTCCTAAGTCACTGCTTACTTTGATTGCGTGTGCCTCTTCCTTTTGGCATATCTCACTGAAAAAATTAAGTATATCATCTGAAAATGGTAAATGATGCTTAACCTCCACTTCTTCTACTTCTGGCTTACTCCATATTGGGATTGCTTGTGCTGCTTCTGTTTTACATATCTTATCCACCTCCTCCCAATTGCTAATGACCTTTCCAGCAATTTTTCCTTCAGGCGTCTTCAAATCCACATCCCCATATTCTCCCTTTAGCCACCGTGCAACCTGATCAAAGCCACAATATTTCTCCATATCAAGCAAATAACATGAAGCAAGGGCAAAAGGTAGATTCGGAAGATGCCACAATGGAAGTTAGTTTTTTTGGGGAAGTTACGTATGTGGAATGCCACAATTAAATCAGTTATTCGAGCCTTTTGTTAACGAGCTAAGATGTAACTCGGAGAACCTTGAAGGTGGTAAGAGGACCACCAAAGCATCGTTTTAGCTCTAAAAGTAGAAAAATGATCCGATCAAAAGTCTAGGTGGTAGGCTCTTCTTGAGCAAATCAGGGTACTGGATTCCCACGTGGGAATATTCTAGAATCTATCAATTCTATGCTTGGAGGGAGGCTCCCTATTGCTAGACCATGTAAAAGAGCTGCCCACAAAGGGGATGTCCATAAACCCCTGCTCAGAAATGAAATTAAAAATAAAAAACCTCCAACAAAGCAGAACAAATACGGGCTTCACCCAATCTCTCACTTAAAAAACACCTTCTATCACCATCAACATTTTGACCATAAACACCCACAAATGCCTAAGCAAATCGATCCTTGACATTTTTGAAAGAAATGGACACTGAGAGCTCACCCACACCCATCAATTTTTCTGCACCACCCTCCTATTCCACAGGAGAAAAACACCCCCGGATGCCCCCTGGAGTCTAAACAACACAAATTTACAAGACCGCACCCCCATAAACTACACATAATACTATAGGACATGATCTCCATTTTGGTCTCCTGAAGACATAACATCTGCCTTCCACTTTCTATGTAAATTTCTGATTCTAAGGCACTTCTCTCCCTCATTCAATCCTCTTATGTTCCATGATAATATTATAGGCTTATTGAATGAACCAATGTACCCCTCCCGTGAACTCTGCTATGACTAGAGCATCCACCCGTAGAGTCATAACTGATTGAGCAAGATAACTTTTCAATTCTCTATTACTTCCAAATGCTAATTTGGAATTGGAAATCCACCTCTCGTGATTTTGACTCGCTTCAATGGTTGTAACAACGCCATAAATTGTTGCCCTTCAACTAGAAGCCATACAAGAGCAACAGCTCAGGGGATTGCACACAAGGGGCTCCTCGCCGGTCTATAGTGCCAATTTTGAACCTGCCACACCAATTTTATCTGCACTACACACATCATACCCATCCAGATTACAAGAATCTTTACCACCCACACACCACCCAAGCATGTACTCCGGTTGCTTTTTCCTTATTAGACTGACCCATCTCGTTGTCATAACTATCTAGTCGTGATGAATCCTTATATGTCTCAAAGCCACCCAAACCCAAAAAATTACCCTCGACAAATGGTTCATCTCTAGGCGCTAGCGTCCTATCCAACTCTGCTTATCTTTCGAAAAAAGCATCACCATCAACAAAGGATTCGATTGGTTTCACAATCGGTGGCCTAGACCTGACAGTAAGCGTCTGTACTTGACCATCGACGGATTCTAAGATTGGGGATTGTACTTGATTTTGCGGCTGAATATCCTCTGGCAAAATCATAGGCAGGGCACCACCATCGGCCAAGCAATCACCATCAATCTCCAAAATCCATTTCCCCTTATCGCAAAGCTACACAACATCTACTCCAAAACCCAATGGTGAGACATTTTAGGATGTACCAAGTGTGGTTACTCCATCTGGTTCTCTCTGGCTGCCTATAGTTCACTGTTCAGTTAATTGTCTTACACCAGTTTTACAATTATTTTAGTATTATATGGTAAGTAAATGAATTATAATTAGCTAATTATATATGAATTAGAAAAAAAAATAATTATTTTAAATAACTAAAATTTAGCTCATTGTCCAAAAGTTGTTAATAAACATTGGTGCATCAAGTTATATTCACCTTTTTTTTTTTTTTTTATGTACTTGATGGTGCATATTTATGCATATTAGTATATGTGGAATGACATAAGGATGCAAGATGCTTACAGTTTTGAATGCTTCAGTACTAAAGGGAATAAAGAAGAGCATACCTCATCGGTCACATGAGACCTCAGCTACAAATGGACAATCTGCACAATAATAAATGGGATATCGTGGCTCTTTTTCTCCTCACAAGCATTGCAGTAGAATTCCTCATCTGAATCGTCTTCAACGGGGAATTCTTTGAGGATGAGACAATCTATTTCGTCTTCAGGGGGGATTCTTCGAGGATGAGAGAATCTATATGACAATTGTGTTTGATGGTATATGGTAATGGAGAACAACGAAGATGGAGATTGAAATTGCACTGAGGGCAACGGAGTAGCGAAGAACCACAGTGGCCGTCACAGGCGTTGCACTTACCTTCAAGGTCTATGATCTTCTCCACATATAAGAGAAGGTGTCTGTGACCTTCATATTTTATTGTGGGAAGTAGTCCACAGCATCGTTGATGCAAGTTAAAGTTACACGGTGCACATCGGTAGGTTAAGTCATTGCAGCCGTCGCAGCACACATTGCATCGAAATCCTTCTTGGGTTGTATATTCCTCGGTTGTTCTAACCACCAGGGTTAGAGGGTGTTGTGGGTGAAGGAGGTCAGATCTTGGGACTAACCGAAGCACAGGATTCATGGAGTACTACAACTTCCCGTTGGTAGAAAGCCTGCAAGCAAACATAGGCTGGTGGTCCTGAGCAGTTTTTTCCACATGCCAAGCAATTAACTTCGTCATCGTCATCGTCATTCTCATCGTGATCCTCATTCTCATTGTCATCCTCATCGTCATTCTCATCGCGATCCTCATTCTCATCGTGATCCTCATTCTCATTGTCATCCTCATCGTCATCGCCATCAAATTTGAAAAGGGGATGCTGGTGGCAAAAATGTTTCATCTGCGTTTGGTCTTTGGACTCGATGCGCCTCAATAGAGCACATTCAACGTCAATGGAGAATGTACACAACTCACAATGATAACAAATGCCCAGCATACAAGTGTCACAGGCTCGACAGCGAAAGGAATGTACTCGAGTTTGCAGGGCGAGAGGGCATGGATGAATATAGTGCTCGATCTCTGGTGGGTACTCGAATTCAGCACATGGTTGGTGAAGAAAGACGCCGCAAGGTTCACAGCCATAGCAAGGACCCAAGCAATGTTCCCCACATACAATGCACTTGACACGACCAGTAACTTCGATATCCTCCTCAACAAGTGCCAGTGGATGGAAGTGGGTGAAGTGTTGTAGTTGCTTCGACCCTTCTTCTACAGTGGGCTTTAGAAGAGCACAATCGACATCCAGGTCAATTTTGCATACCTCGCAGTGGAAGTGGATCCCATTGCATCGTTTGAAACAAGCCTGGCAGGCAAATGATATATCCACATCAAAGACTAGCGTGAGAGGATGTGAGTGAAAGGGATTTTGGAACCCTTCCGGCAACTCTGCGCATGACTTGTGCAGATAGAACGAGCATTCGGCACAAGCATAGAGTGGAAAGGTGCACAATTTCTCGCACCCTTCGCATCTAATGTTCTTCCTGCACTTTCTTCTGATTTTCTCCTCACTTTGAATGAGGCTCAACGGGTGATCGTGACTGAAATGATTGATCTCCATAACTCCCTCTGGTTTTTTCTCCTCTTCAGAAGAAGATGATACCGGTAATTATGATGGGAGAGATGCTGAGTAATGATTGGCGCAAGGGAAGTTTCCGGTAGAAATCCGGAGTTGCCTACGTGGCTGTGGTTAAGCCAACCCCAGTTTGCATATTTTAATATTTTTCCACCTACCTTCCCAAACGCAAGGGAAGTTTTCCGTCGAAATCCGGAGTTGCCTACGTGGCTGTGGTTAAGCCAACCCCAGTTTGCATATTTTATTATTTTTCCACCCACCCACTATTTTTCTTTTTTTAATTATTTTTTCCACCTACCCAAACTGGGGTTAAGCCAACCCCAGTTTGCATATTTTATTATTTTTCCACCCACCCACTATTTTTCTTTTTTAATTATTTTTTCCACCTACCCAAACGCATGCTACCCTTCTCTCTCTCCTCTTTTGGCTCACACTTCCCCATCCCCTCTCTCTCTCTCTCTCTCTCTCTCTCTCCCTCCCTCTCACTAGGGGTGTGTTCAATCTGTTATAACCGTCGATTATTTGCTATAACCGTAACCGATAACTAACTTATCGATTATTTGATTTTTAATAACCACAACCCATTAGTCGGTTATCGATTATTTTATAACTGACGGTTATCCATTATTCAACCTAATAACCGATCGATTATAACCGCTTTAATTTAAAATGGGCTTTAATGTGTTTTGGGCCGTTACTATGAACGTCATGGGAACAATGAGCGATTTGCGATTGAGATGAGTGGCTGAAAGGAAAGGAGATGAGCGATTGAGAGGTAGGGAGAGAGGCATGCGGTAGGGAGAGAGCGATTGAGAGTAGACAGGCAAGGAGAATAAGATGAAACCCTATGGGTATCAATGTATCAGCTTATTCTCCCACCAAAATGACACCATTTTGGTGGAAAAATGCTAGGGGTTCTCCCCGTAGGTTCTCCTAGCGTTCTCCCAGTTTTACGTAAAACATTATTTAAAATAAAATAAAATTGTAGTGGCCTCTATTATTGGTTTTTTTAGGCATTAGCACAAAAAATGAGGCATTAGCACCAAATTTGTGAGGCATTAACACCAAAATTGAGGCATTAGCAGCAAATTTAGGATGATCAAATCTATTTTGGGTGATACCATCCTTAAAGGGTTAACCTTCCACCCTTAGGTTTTAGTTTTGAATCAAAAAAAAGTTTTAAAGTATTAGAACCTAACTATTAACTTATAAAAATTAATCGGTTGGTAAAAAACGGTACTATAATTTTATTTTATTTTAAATCATATTCTATGTAAGACTGGGAGAATGCCAGGAGAACGCCAGGAGAACACTACGAGAAGAACCCCTAGCAAACCCCATTTTGGTGTTTAACACTAAAACGACGTCGTTTTAGATTTTTTTTTTATACTTTATTCATATAAATATTTATATTATTATAAATATTTAATATATATATATAGTTGGTTATCGGTTATAACAGCATTTCTCAAACCCCTAAAACCGCTAATTGCAATCAACCTAGTCGGTTATCGGTTTTTAATAACCGATTACGAAATCGGTTATCGGTCTGTCGGTTGTTGGTTATTGTTGGTTATCGGTTACGAGTTCGACCCGGATGAACACCCCTACCTCTCGCTCTCTCTCTCCCTCATCATCTCTCTCACTCTGGCCACCGTCGACCTTCGTTGCGCACCCTCTCTCTCATTCCGGCACAAGGGTTCTGGCCACCGGAGAAGAAGACGGGTTTTGCTCTCCCTCCCTTGCTCCAAAGAAGACTTTCTCTCTCTCTCTCCACGCCTTCCAATCCGCGAAAGTACCGAGCCCGGCACCCACCACAGGTCTTTTTTTAATTTGATTCTTTAGGTTTTTTGGGTTCTCATACCATTTTTTTGTTGGTTGGTAATTTTTCTGCAACAAAAATCTTGGGTTAATTTTTGGTTAATATTTTGGTTTGGTTGTTGGTTTTTTTTTTTTTTTCCTGCTGTTCGTGAATTTGTGGAAAACCTTGGGTTTTTGCTTCTGCATTGAATAGGAGGCAAGTTTGGGGGCTGGGTTAATTTTTCTGCATTGAATTTTATTTTTATTCCATGGCTATACTCACTCATGAATATTTGTTCTGCCTGCATAACCCCAGTTGATACAAGTTTGGTGTTTGAAATGATGAGGATTTTCTTTTGGGTTGCTTTATTCTGTCTTGGCCGAATGGGTGAAGATTTTTCTTTGATATTTCTTGCATGGAATTTATGAATTCTTTGTGAGATTTCCAGAAAAAATTTATTGCCTTTGTTTGTGGAACCGAAGGTTCGGGAATTGCTCTTTTTTTTTTTTTTTGGAAATACTTGAGTGATATTAGCTAACTCTCTCTTTCTTTCTTGAGTGATTTGGGTTGAGAATAGAAAAAAGGATTTGTTTTGGTACTGGGTTTTGTGTGTGGGTATTGATTTTGGCTATAGTTTGTTATTAGGTGGGCGATTTTGTGATGGCAGAATGAATGCAAAAGAAATTTTTGGGCTTGTCTTGGATGCAGGAGAAATTTTTGATTCCTTTGTGGGTGTGGCTGGTTTTGTTTGTTAGCATTCTTGAATTTGTTTGTGTTTTATTCTAGTTGTAGCTAGTTGTGAATGTCAAGCTATCCATGTGTTTGATGAAATGTTTGTGAGAAAATTTATTGCCTTTAGAAAGAAAATGTGTAAATTTTCTTTTGAATTTCTAAATATTCAAAAGAGCGTTGAAAGGAGATTTTGTGTTGATTTTTTTTTTTATTGAATGATGAATTTTGGGTTGAGCCTATTATTTGTAATTTGCAATCGATGCAATTTTCTATTATTTGTAAGAGCTTATCGATTCATCGATGTTTGGTGTGTTGGGTGATGTTTGGTGTGGAAATATGCAGGATATTGCGTTATGTGGATATGAGTGTCATTATCATGAATTCTTTCCAAAACATGCAGTGAAGGTCTAGGGTTTGTGTAGAGGAGCATGCAAAATATGTTGTGAAATAGAGGATGCGTGAAATTAAGCGTCATGCAAAATAGTCAAGTGCCAAGGAAATAATGCTATAGAGAAGTTCATAGAGAAGTTTGCATTTTGTCATGTAATTCTAGAAAGTACTGATTACTTTGGGCAAAACGAAAGAAATGTAATTGTGGAAACTTGCATTTTATAGCTGATTTGGGTAATCCAATGATGCAAATGTGAAAAAATGAGTCGTGTTGAGTAAATACCTGATGAGAGTGCCTATAATTAAGGTGACCAATTGAATTGTGTATGGTAGATGGTGTATAGACTATAGTAGATGGACTCAAGAGGGAACCAAAATATATTAGCCAAGTGCACTAAAAGTATAAATCAATGACTTAGCCTTGAGTGTTCATGCAAGCCATTCAAAATTCCACCACATAAAAGGCTCAATTACACGAAAAAGGCTTAATTCTTAACATCATTTTATTAACACAAATCGATTATTTACATGAAAGGGCTGCAAATTGAAAGATATATGAGGAAAAAGCCAAGCAAAAACAAATGACCTCCTTAATAGAGGGATCCGATTCCTTAGTAAAGTTACAAAAACAGCATATTTCTTTAATAGATAAATTACATTCTTCCCACTTGAATCTAAGCAACTAAACACAAAAACAAAATTACAAGTCTTTGCCACTTCTAATTAAATGAGAAACACTAGGTGAGAAGTGGCCCATTTTGCAACTGAATGTGCCCGGGAATTGGCACATCTAGAGACATTTGAAGCGGTCAAAGTACTGAAAAAGGAGATTCTTTGGAAGCAATCACAAGAACAAGGCCAATCTGAGAAGAGGTGAACATCACAACATAATGCATGGGATTTTTTTCATTGAGCATTCTCAACACAGCAACAAAACATTTTCAAAGATTAAGTTACTGCAAAACTTTGGATAAAGTCTTGACCTTTATTTCACTACAAATTTTATTTATCATTAAGTTATTACACATGAATTTGTTGCATTCTCTCCTCTTTTGGAAGTTTGGAAGTAATTCACAAATTCTCACGCTTCACCACCACCGCCTATCTTCAAACAACTTCAAGACCGAATCAATCTACAACAAATGAGGAGGAAATGAGTTAATAACTATTTCATATGCATTAGCAAGAAACTTCCCTTCCTCCATTCGGTTAATAGAAAAAATACCCAAAAATTCCAAACTTCACCCATTCAGTTAAAGGAACACCAAAACCTTGAAATTTAACAAGATAAGCTAAATAAAAACAGAAAATGAGCGCAGAGAGTGAGATTTACAACAAAATAAAATCGTAAATTTGTTTATCTACAAAACAAATTCGTAAATTTCATATAAACAATTTCCCAAACCTTAATTTACCAAAGGAAAAAAAATAATAAAAATTAAAAAAAAAAAAAAAAAACACCCAAATGACCCTTTTGAAATAGAAGACTTCTTTGGGTGTTTTTTTTGGGTCTCAGGTGTACAGCATGGTGTGGGTTGGGAGCGTCAGTGTGCTCGGTGCCGGTGGTGGGCGGAGGCGGAGGCCCTAAAATTCTTACTCATTTTCGAAATCAAACAAAACAACCACCAATCATAGATAAACAAACATATCCAAACCCAAATCAAAACAAAAACCAAAGCCAACCCATTTATGCAAATAAATCAAAAATAATGAAAATTCTAATCTTTATATGTAAACAAGTATACATACTTGTCCAAGCTGGTGCCATGGTGGGTGGGCGTCAAATTCGTTTCATTAGCAAATCTGTTTGGGTTTTGGAAGGGCGAGAGAGGTGGAGAGAGATAATGTCACATACATGTAACTGAAAGTTTAGAAGAGATATTATCAATTGGAAAATGCTAGGGGTTCTCGTTTACTCTAGATTCTCGGTCTTCGTAAAAAACATGATTTAAGAAAATAAAATTATCGGCCTCGCTCTCACGGTTTTTAGGTATTAGCACCAAAATTGAGGCATTAGTACTAAGTTTAGGATGATCAAATCCATTTTTGGTAATATTATCCCTAAAGGGTTAACCTTCTACCCTTAAGTTTTAGTTTTGAATCCAAGAACAAGTTTTAAAGCATTAGAACCTAAATATTAACTTATAAAAATTAATTTGTTGGCAAAAAACGGTACTACAATTTTATTTTTTCTTAAATCATATTATACGTAAGACTGGGAGAACGTTAGGAAATACTAGGAAGAGAACCCCTAACAAACCCCTTATCAATTAAATGATAGTTTAAGAGATTATATAGACTTTTCCCAAAAATAATTCAACCTTTCATATTATATTAATTACTTTTAAACCAAAATTTTCCTATAAAAGTCTATTGCCAAAGAAAGCCTTAAAGAAGCTTCAAAAAAAAAAAAAAAAAAAAGCCTTAAAGAATTGAGAGCCCCTACTATAAGATGGGCTATAAGATGTCCATTTTACAGCCTCCAATAAAAATTAGACACGTCAACTATTTCACGAAAACACATGATCTTTCTCCATTTCAATTGGCAACTAGTTCAACAACCCCTTTCCCATTCAATCGGTAGACCCAAATCGAGGCCCGCCCCAAAAGCAATATCTAGGAACCCAATTCAATCTCCACCAAAGAAAGCCCTTCCATTTGCTACGCTTCACAAAGGCTTCCGCCAAGTCCAACAGCGCAAGGCTTCACTCACAAAATCAATAAAAAAAATAATAAAATTTTTCTCTCTCCTTCTCTATTTATTTGAAAAAAAGTTAGAAAAAAATAAAGAAATATTTTAAAAAGAATATTTAAATAAAATAATAAAAGTTTATAGTTAAAATAGTTTGACTGTTGTAAGCCTTTTAAAAATAATGAATAATTAAAATAAATAAAAATATACTTTTAGTTATTTTAGTGAGTAAATAAATAAAACAGTAGCTGATTGTTGTGGTACTTTGGTTTGTGATGCAGGAAGACAGAGTTAATTAGTTTTTTAGTTTTTTTTTAGATTATTAGTTTTTTTTTTTTGTTATTAGCATCTAGTTTTATATTTGAATTTTAAGAGTGCGTTATTTTGTAATTTAATAATGTGTTTAGCTCAAAATTAGTCAAATTAGGGAATAGGATCCTCTCCAGTCCATTTTGGACAGGAGAGTATCGATTAATAGCCTAGATTATTTTAGAAAGATCTTGGGGCCTTAAATAAGACACATGCCCATTTAATATAAATAATAATAAAATATTATTTATTGTTTAAAAATAAATAAATTTAAAAAATATTTTAAAAAACCCAAGGGTGGCCGGCCAGCCCATAAGGGGTGTCTGGACCACCCCTGCCGGCCTGGGTATGGCTTCAATCACCCCAGATGGCCGATCATGCTGACAAAGCCACCCATGGCCATTGGGGTCCCGGCTACCCCAACGACCTCTGATTTTTTTTTTTTTTTTTTTAGTTTGGGCCTTGGGGGTGGCCAAACCACCCCGCCCATCAGTTGATCTGGGGTGTGAAGCCATCCTAAATGGGGTTAGTTGACCACTCCTTATGTGGCCAAGCCACCCTTGGCTTTTTTAAAATATTTTTTAAAATTTTATTATTTATTTTTATTTTTATTTTTAAAGAATAAATAATATTTTATTATTATTTATATTAAATGGCATGTGTCTTATGTGTCTTATTTATAGCCCTAGGATCTTTCTAAAATAATCTAGGCCATTAACTGGATACTCTCCCATCCAAAATGGACCGGAGAGGATCCTATTCCGTCAAATTAGGATTAAAAAATTTTCGGTGTCAATTTAAGTGTTCTTTTTGTACTCTAATGAAGATAAATTAGAATAATGAATAAACACATTTTATTCGAGGTTTGACTCGTCTTCTTTTCTTCCTTTTATAGGGAAACTCTATGATTTCCCCCCCCTTTTTTTTTTTTTTCTTTTTAAGATTGAGCAACTCAATCCTTTTTATTCCCCCCCCCCCTTTTTTCCTATTCAAAAAAGTTGGAAGAGGAGGCCAATTGTAGCTATTCTATCAGGGTGTAACCATAGTAGCATCAATCCGCAAGGCGCCGCTCAGGAGGGCCTAAACAGTGGGAACTACAAGCGCTCTCTCAAGACTGACCAAGCCATAACTTAACACCCACCCCACTAGGACATCAATGAAGCTCAAAGTAACGAACACTAATAAACTAAAGAATTCCTATTGCGGAAGCCAAACTTAGCCCTAGTGCGTGCCTTCCCCTTTCTTTGTTGTTTATCTAAATTCCTTCCCTTTTGCAATAGACGTCTGGAAAATCCAAAACACTATCAAGGACCTCTACAATCAATGCCGGGTTCAAGAATTCATTTTACTGGTGACATCAATAAAATAATAAAATATAATGATAAAATTATTTTTTTTTTCTTTTTATATATTATATTTTTGTTATAATATGGTAAATACAATCAAAGACAAAAATTATACCGCAATATATGTATCATAAAAAATATATTTATTTGACTTCATAAATATGTGTTAAACCGATATATCAGTTACCATATAGGTAGGGTCGGCTCAAGCCCTAGGCGAGTTAGGCCCTCACCTAGAGCCTCAATATAATAAGGGCCCAAAAAAAAAAAAAAATTGGGCCCAAAAAAAAATTTGGGGTGGGGGAGAGAGAGTAGCGGCACTGTTGGTCGTTGTGGTGGTTGGACATCGCAGGTGATTTCAGTTCCGGTGGTGGTGGAGGCGGAAGATGTGGGTTTTCTGGGAGAAAGATTTGAAAGAGGAAAAAGAGAGAATAGCTTAGGAGAGGGAGAGAGAGAAGAGGCCGTGAATCATGATTGTTAGGTGAAAGAGAGTGAGTTTTGGGAGAAAGAGAGAAGCATGAGAGAAAGAGAGAAGTGGGTGGGTGAAAAAAAAATAAAAAAATAAAAGTAGTGGTGAGTGTATTTATTATTATTAAAAATAATAATAATAATAAAAAATTTAACTGGAGTTGGCTTAACCCCAGCTACGTAGGCAAAAATGGATTTGAGGCAGATTTTTTATCGCTACATAGCATTACTCTATTCTTTTTCTTGAAAGTTGTTATATTATATTATAAAACAACAATACTTTAGTTTTATCGAGACAAGTTTTTATTTTTTTTTGAGGGAAAATCAATCTAATTTTATTAATCATGGTGAAGAGCATAAAAACTCTTACAATCACAGAACATATAGTTCTGCAAGATTATAGCCGAAGCTAAAAAATTACATGTCATAAAAATTGAAAACATATAGATCTTATAATGAAAATCAATTTATGACGTCAAACATCCGCTATCCTTGCCCGATCTTCAGTTTATAGAACAGATATGCTAACATGAATTCCTTCCGGTGGCATAGGAAGCCATTTCCCAAGCATGAGCAAAAAACCCACATCCAAAACATTCCCCTCTCGACTCGAAAGCCAGAAGCATTATTCACGTCCTCAATCCAATGACCAGGACCATAAAATAAAAATAAAAACAAAAACAAAAACAAAAACAAAAACAAAAACCTACAAGCGGCGGAGAAGCCGCAGTATCGTGGGCATCCCGGAAGACACGCTTTGGCTGAAGAATATGATCAGATCTAAAGTTGAAGAGACTAGATCTGGATCTATATCTACAAACTAGATCTAAAGCAACCCGCAATAAACGAAGACCAGTTGAACCTACAGAGAAGACACCGCACTGCTATCGTGAAAAGGGGAGGAGGGAAGATCTCTTAAGGTTCTTCTTGGTAGGGGCTAGGGGTTTTTAGTTTTATCAAGACAAGTATGTATAAGGGTTTGTCGGTTTTTGTTTTTTATTGTTTCTAGAACTTATAATGGGATTATTAATTGGGCCTTATTAAATTGAAGCCTAAAATTTTGATGAATTTTTTTTTTTTGGCATTTTTTTTTTAAATGGGGTTTAATTTTTTTTGGGCCCCAAACTTTTTTTTTTGGATATTATTATATTGGGGTCCTAGGTGAAGGCCTAACTCGCCTAGGGCTTGAGCCGACTCTGCTTATATGGTAATTAATATATCAGTTTAGCACATATTTATGAAGTCAGATAAATATGTTTTTTGTGATACATATATTATGGTATAATTTTTTATTTTTATTGTATTTATCATATTATAATAAAAATATAATATATAAAGAGAAAAAAAATTTATTTCATCATTATATTTTATTATTGTATTGGCGTTCTCAATAAAATGAATTTCTGAATCCGCCATTGCTTGCCATCATTTTTGAGCTCTTCTACGAACCTCAATTGATGCCAATCCCTTCCGTGGTAGTAATTAATCTGTTTCAAGCTCTCTCTTAGAAACAGTTGCATCTCCATCTCTCTCGCTTTCACTCACAGAGGAGAGGTAAGTGGTGGGTCATGGGTGGCAGCTGTTTGGTCGTACAGAGGGAGCTCAAACTAGGTGGTCAGATTTTTTTTTGTAGCTTTTAAAGATATTTGGCATTGCCCCGAATCCAATACTTTATATATGCCCAAGCAACTTCAACTAAAAAAAAAAAAAAAAGCGCAAAAGATTTACATTTGCTGAATTTCCACCCCTTGTATCAAGCAACTTCAATTCTAGGAAAAAAAAAAAAAAAAGCATCTCTAGACTTTGTGCCAAGTAAGTCTGTTCGTGATTTGTTGGCTTATGTGAGTCCCTGCAATACAAGTTATGGACATCTGATAGAAGATATTCGAGTAAGACTCTGTTTTTTGGGTAGTTCATGGTTCAATTATGTAAGGAGGATGGCAAACTCGGCTGTACATGCTCTAACTATAGAAGCTAGGACCGTGTCACTGATAGGATATGGTTTTCTATTCCACCTTTGTTAGTGATATTGTAAGGAAAGAAGAGTAACTTTTCTTCTTAATTTTGCTCTGTTAGGAGCTTCAATAATATTTCATATCATTTTTTCAAAAAAAAAATTCAACTATAACATATAATATTATGTTATATACATGTTAAAGTGATTAAACATAATAATACATTATAATTTGATTTGTATTATTTGTTTCCTTATTTGATTTTGACATTAATAATACTTAATTTATTGCATATTTATATATGGAAAACTCTTCAAATATAATTAAATGTCATTAATTACGCTAATTTAATTATTGGTTTTTTAAGTAAAAACCGATTTACAAATTATGCCTTAAAAAATCGGTTTTAGCATTAGAATAAAAATGGTTCACGCTACATGTCGCAATATTAAGACACTTCTGAGAGTGATTTGACTTATATATATATATGATACTAGGACATATATTAGCATATTAGCGACAACAACGCTAGGTTTGTTGGCCCACACAAATTGTGAATTTAAACTAATGAACTAATGTTGGCATGCTATACACTAGGATTGTTGTAGAAAAAATTTTCATTTAAAAATGCTAAGCTGAAATCATGAAGTTTTGAACCCATTTCCTATATATGGACGTCTCATATGTTAGTGCTAAACCATTATGCCCAGCATCATTGGCTTGCACATTTAAGTCCATTAATCGAATATTTCATGCAATAGTTTGGCCAACAAAGCAGTAATTAGAACCTTAATTTTTTTTTTGTTCCTAAGGGTAACTCAATCAGTTGTAGACCATGTCTCATTGAAACGAAGGTTACTAATTCGAATCCATCATCCCCCTCCTTTGTGTGAATATGTAAAAAAAAAAAAAAAACCTTAATTTTTTTAAAGTGACAATACGTTTTGTGTGGATTAAATGGAGAATACTCCATGTAATGTGATTATGTTACTAAACTCGGATTGGGATCTCCAGCAATGTTGTGAAAATTGTCCATCAAATTTTTTTGAAATCTTGACCATTCATTTTCATCCAACCACAACCAATTCACCACGTGTCCAAATTCATATAAAATAATAAAATATTATTTAAATTTTAAAAATAAATATAAAATAAAATAATTTTTTTAAAAAACATGGGGTGGTTTAGCCACCCAATTTTCCCCCTAGGGGGTGGCCGGCCACCCCAGCTCAACTATGCGCCACCCCAAAGGCGGTTAGGGGTGGCGCGCCACCTAGGACCCGGTGGTTCACCCACCCCAGGCCAAATCCTTTTTTTTTTTCTTTTTTTTTTTTTGGGTTTGGCCCTAGGGGGTGTCCGAACTACCCCCTAGCCACCCCCAAAGACCGGTTGGGGGTGGCCGAAGCCTCCCCTAGGGCCAAAAATTTGGATTTGGCTCTAGGGGGTGGTATTTTTGGATTTGGCTCTAGGGGGTGGCCGAACCACCCCCTAAGGCCCTAGGGGTGGCGTCGGCTACCTCTAACTAGCCTTTGGGGGTGCCTTAGGCTGAGCTAGGGTGGCCGACCACCCCCTAGGGGGAAAATGGGGTGGCCGAACCACCCCATTTTTTTAAAAAAATTTATTTTATATTTTTATTATTTTATTTTAAAATTATTTTTAAAATTTAAATAATATTTTATTATTTTATATTAATTTGGACACGTGGTGAATTGGTAGTGATTGGATGAAAATGAATGGTCAAGATTTCAAAAAAAAAATTGATGGGCAATTTTCACAACATTGCCGAGGATCCCAATCCACGAAACTCACACTATCAAATTATTAAATTTGGAAGTTGTTCGATGGTGGAAGGTATTATTTATTTTTTTTTTTTTGCATCACCTAATTGAGAGTGATGATGGCAATTGGCAATTAATTAAGCCAAGAGATATGTTAGGGGTCAATAAATTTTTCATATTTGACCCATATTCTCTTATAAATTTAAGGAAAAATTTCAGAAAGCCCCCCATCTTCTAGCAATTTGCACAAAACACTCATGAACGAAAATTTCTCTCACTTACTCCTCCTGATCTTTCGTTTTCTCTCATTTTGGACTCCTAAACCCTAAACTCATTGTTTTGAGCCCCAAAATGACGACGTTTTTGAGCATCAAAACTATACCATTTTGGGGTGTTTTGGGCATTGAAGAGTCCAAAGTGAGAGAAAACGAAAGAGCAGGGAGGGTAAGTAAGAGAAATTTTCGTTCATGGGTATTTTGTGCAAATCGTTAAAAGATGGGAAGAGCTTTCTGAAGTTTCTCCCAAATTTAATAGATCAATCATTAGATTTATGAGGTTTACCATTAACTTCATATAAATCTACAAATCTAATGATCGATTATAAGTCTAAACATTTTTCTAATTGTAAATGCAAGATTTTCATGAAAACGTGGAAACTAGCTTAATTTCCTTTTAAAAAATAAGATTAAAAATAAAAACTTCAAATATATGTATAAGCATATAGATCGGTTCACAGCCTACAAACTTATATATGAACAACGCGACGAATCCACAAAATCTACAACGTACGTGCAGAGGAGGACGAGTCACAACCCAACATCAGCCGTCAGCCATTGGAAGAAGGCAAGCGCAGTTTGATTCTCGTTATGCTCCACTAACCTAATAGGAAAAAGGTGAACTCAATGCAATGCACTACTTAAAAGCAATTAATGAAGATACTGAAAAAGGCACTTGAAGATAAAACTGCCTTGCTCATACCAGATGTCTTTTCTTGCCGGCAATCTCAGGAAGAAATTCGATGGTACTGAAGGAAGTTTATCACGAAACCTTGGATGTCTCAACAAATAAAGTCCTGTGAGAAGGGCCAAAACTTGGAATGGTTTAACATAGAGGACAATACCAGCAACCAGGAATAAAATCACGAACAGAGCTGTTGCTTTTGGATCACGCCAGCTCAGCAAAGATTGTAGCCTCTCCGCTAGAGCAGCCAAGTCACATAACGCAGTCTGAATCCTCCCAGCAACACTTCTCAACAGATCATATCGCATCCTTACAATGTCCGTAGGCCGGGAAGTTGGGATCGTATCAAATTCTTCATCAAGTTCATCGGGAAGTGCAGTATCAGCATGAGAAAGAAGAGCGCCTATGTACTGGGGAGGATGCCTCGGCCTACATCGGTAAGACCAAGTCCCACTCACGAAAAGGTAGGGAAAAATTGAGGCTACGATGAGCTCAGGATACATGACCAGTATTATAAACAAGATATGAACCAATAAGGTTGAGCCGGGGTTTATCCAGTTGCAAATCTGATCAAACCATCTTCCTCCAGCAATTAAGCCACTCAAAACTTCCTTAATCCTGAAATAGTTTGCTTTGCTCCGTCTCATACTCCACATTTGGGTGCCCTCATCCAACATATACTCCACCACCTCTTTCCTTAGAGGTGGGTCAGCCAGGCTAAACCTCATCGATACAATTTGGATTGCTTCGAGCCTCAAGTTATTATGCTCGCTAACAGTTAATGGGTGAAGATAGTGCCTTTTAGGCAAAAGTGGCTGCGAGTACATGTGCATCATATTAAGTAACGAGGAGCATGTGAACCTCAAGGCCAATTCAATTTCTCCCACCTTCTTCGCCCCATTGGGATTTAGAACTAGAAGTGGATACGAGTGTGTGTAAACACGACCAGTTTCAAGGGTGGAAAGACGAATCCTTATCTTCCCAATACTTAAAATCCTTTGCCCAACCATACTTATCTCTTCCATTAAAAAAACAGTTATCAAACACCCCAATCGTTATGATAGTACAAGGATCAAATACCTCCCAGCTATATTGCTCATTCCACTTGGGGTCAAGGCTGTCGATAATCGTCCTTGTCCTCACCCACTTTTGACCATATTTGGCCACACAATAAGCATCTGTCCTTCCACGCCCATCTTTTGTTTTCATCGACATAAGCTTCTGAGCATTTAAAATCCCCAGTTTCAGTACCCCAGTGCCGGAATTCCACAACTGTTTGGATGTCGGTTGAAGGTCACTGCTATAGTGGATTGATTCGTCCAGGACATGGTAACCACCTTCCAAGCAGATCCTCGCATGAATCTTGCAGACAACTTTGGTTTCCTTCTTCTCTTCCCCTTGTACAACGACATGCTTTTCCAGAGTATACCACTCAGCGTTTACAGGTGCATTATCGTCCCTCCTATCCACATACTACAAAGCAACTGTACACCTCCCCAAAACTTCATCGTTGTCTTCTACACGTAAAATCAAGGGCCCCTCAATTGGTTCTGCTACTACAAACATTAAATCCTCATTCCACATAGGATTATTATTCCCGCTCTGACAAATCCCGGTGTGCTTAAAACCTGATTGCCCAGGATAGCTTTCACAAACACTTCCGGGAACCTACCCATATCACTGGGGTGCAAATTCTGAGCTTCAATTACATTGACCCTCAAATACCAAAGCTTCGGAGAGAGGTATACCTTCGAACGGATACTAGCAACACCCTCAGTTCCGCTAACTCCCACTGCGTCAGAATTCCATGCTTCAGGAAATGCTTCGTCAGCTTGGGTACCCATCCAAACAGCCAACATTAGCTCCCCATTAACCTTATCCCCCTTCCTATCCTCCAACTTATACCACTGCGCTGCCAATGGACTATCCTGAGGAACCCGCTCTTCAATCTCATTCAGATCAAACAAAACCCGACCCATTAAATCATCATTCACAAAATCCTTATGCTTGACAGTTACCTCAAGCACTGAAGACTGAAATCGAGCTTCCGAGAAAGCAAACACCTGGTTCCACTCGGGATTTGAATTCTTTTTAAAATGATATCTCTTGCGAGACATTTGCATTGATATCTCTTGCGAAAAGTCCAAGCAACGTCCATAGATATAGCATCTTTTCAACGAGGTCATAGCCAGAAACCTTTACCCCTCCCAGACTGGGCTTGGTCTCCTTCAATAAAAAATCTTCTCGTGGAATCTTCTGCATCTTCTGGGCTCCAAGCAGAGTTCACACCGCAACGGAAACAAATATTAAAATTGAAATTCAAGAATTCGATGTTATGGAACAAGGATTTGAGTTCAAACTAATTCAAAAAAAAAAACCAAACAAAAAGAGTCAAGTAGCCGTACGTTTCTGAGTAGTAGAATTGAGTTACCTAAACATTCGGAAAAATCAAAAATAGGATACTAACAATAATAACAACACATACAATTGAAGGGAAATAAGAACAAAAAAAAAAAAAAAAACCGAGATGCATGTTCAAAGCAAAACAATACCACGTAGATAAGAGAGAAACAAATTGAAAAGGGAAAGGCTTTTTAAAATTAGATTTGAAGAACTGGGAACGACAGCAGATAAAAAGCAAAACGCAGTGTCAGACGTTTATTTGGAAAAGACCCGTGACTTTATACTTGCTTCACAATCTACTGCCACAGTCGAACAATCAAGTAAATCTGTTTAAGCAAATTAATCAAAGAGATGTCACAACTAAGAAGAGCAACCCGGTGAGCTGATGGGATGAAAAGTGAGACGAGAACTCATAATCGGAAGCAGCAGAGGAAGATATTTATCAAGTAGAAGGGAGTCATCAGACTGTAAATGAAGAGTCAGACTGACCTTATGTAAAACCAAGATTCATTGATCTCTTCTCTCTTTATGGAATCAAAGTGACTAATTCAAGCAGCTACTGTGAAATCATGGACACAAACAGATCATGAAATTATCGAAATGGCTTGGAGTCGTGGATGAATTTGTTGAACTTTAGTCAACGAGGAGCTTATATAATTAATCTACTCCAAAACATGCAGGGTCTCTTTTCTTTTGCCAATATGGAATTTTATTGTATCAAATCCTCACTGAAGGATGCCCCACACTCATAGACTAATTATACAAAATTAAGCATATTGGCCCAACAATAGAGATCGACCCAAAACATCATTGGCCGAACTACGTACCTACTAAAGCAGCAATTTGGAACGATAGATAAGATTCTTTTTTCTTTTTCTTTTTCTTTTTTAGCATAAAAGTAGAATACTTAAGGATAGAAACCCTGTTCACAGAATGGAATACAAATAGAAAAGGGTTTAAATTAAGGCCCAGCACTCCAATAGAAGATTTAAAAAATAATAACAATAAAAAAAAAAAAAATTGGAAAACTGTGCTTATCTCTCGATCCTCTTCTATTTTGCAATATCCTCCCTAAAGTTCAAAATCTCTCAATTTAATATATCAAACTTTTAACTTTTTTCAATTTCCCCCATCGGTTAAGATTTTCGGTTAAATCCCAACAAAATTTTCAAAATACTCTCTCCTTTTTTTAGAAAAAAATATTTAATTTTTTTGCAAAGATTGAGGCATTAATATTTTTGCAAATACAGTTAAATTTGGACCAACACCTTAATCTTTGTAATTTCTTTTTTTCCTAAAACAAATAGTGGTATTTTGGAAAAAGTCAATAGAGGGGTAAGATTATAAACAATTGAAAGATTGATTCACTAAATTGAGAGAAATTGAACTTTATGGGGAACATTGCAAAGATGACAATTCATCGGGGTTAAGTAAAGTTTCCCCTAAAAAAATAATCACTTTCTTTTTTCACAACTCCAAGTGAATGGTAATTTACCAAAAGACTCCAAAGACGGTGGTAGAAGGAGGATGAGGGTGGCTAGACATGAAAGGGGCTACATCCGGAAAAGAGAAATGCTTAGTGTCAATATTTTTTCCATATTTTACTTATCTCATCTTACTAATCAACTATTAGATTTATGGACTCTACATTAGTTAATAACGGACCCCACAAATTTTATGATTGATCTATTGAATATGTAAAAGAATATATGAGAAATATAGGCAAATTAGTGACATTCTCTAAAAAAAGGGGAACCAGAATCTAGTGATAAAAGGGAAATGGTAAGTGTACCGCCCACCGGCCTCCTGGCCCCTGATCTAAAGGGCTACCCTTTGCTTGGCCTTTTAGAGCTCCCTTCTAGATTTCCACTATACAAATCGTGTCCAAATAATTCTCTTTACTTTTGGATCTGTTTTGTTCAAAGATCATCATCTGCAAATTCCAATTTCCCCACGGTATAACATATTAAATGTCAAGTTTTCTTTTACCCTTTAAACCCCTTTCACTTTGTGGAATGCGATTTCGGTTCAAGGTCTCTAAAATTCTTGGCACCATTTTTATTTTTTTTTAATTCAAATTATTGGCACATTTGTTAATGGGTTTTAGAACTTATTTGGGATTGTGTTTAAGGAGTTGAAAAGCGTGTTTAACACTCAAAAGTCTTGGTAAAAAAATTAAAAACGTTTTTAAGGGTCCAAAAAACCTAAAAATAATCAAAAACGCATTTCTGACAAAAGTTTAAATATACGTAAATGAATGTAAAAAATAGAATTACTTAAAAGAAAAAGACAAAAAAAAAATTATTATTTATTTTTTATATTATGAACAAGATGTACTTAAAAAAAAAAAACTTGTATAATCCTATAAATCAGTGGCTAAAATCTTTAAAAGCATCTTAAGAATGATAAAATAAGTCTCAAAGGGGTAGCTCAATTGGTTGCAAATTATGTCTCATGAAGCAACAATTATTAGTTTGAATCCTTCTCCCCTTTCTCTTGTGTGGACATTTTTTTTATATAAAAAAAATGATAAATAAAAGTAAAACAAATTAAGAATTATCACGAAATGCAGCAAAGTAGAAGGGTTTTAAATATTAGGATGAGCCAAGGGGTTTCGATAAGTTGGGCCTCCTTTGACTTGGGAAAGGGATCCTCTCCACAAAGGCGGAGAATATCCGATTCTTAAGTAGGATTACATTTTAAAAATCAAAGGCCACTAAAAGCCCACGTTATTCCCCTTAAAAACCCACGCCGTTTCTCCTTTAAAAAAAAAAAGAAAAAAGCGTTAGTAAACGCTATTGTTAAGTGATAAATCGTTAGGTAAAATAATATCTTAGCTATCTGCCTACACATGTTAGGGAGCAGAAACGACAAAAAGGAAAAGTACAACTTTTCAAACAATAGGAAGAGACAAACAAGACAAATACAAAGACAGCCATAGGAAAAAAAAAAAAAATCAGTTGAAGAAAAGCGTCTTCCATCCAGGTAACCTTTTTTACTTTTTTATTTTTTTATTTTTTTTTATGCATTTCGACTTTATTTTGAGTTGTTTTTTTAAAAAAATTTAGGGTTTAGGTGATTTTGTTTAGGCCAACAGCAAATAAATAAATTATTTTCTATTTTTTAGTCATAACCATTAAGATGTTTGTCTTATTTATGTAAGATTTGAAAAAAAGAAGAAAAAAAAACAATTGCTTGGCTTTTAGTGGGGTTTAGCCGTTCTTGCATAACCATTCATGGGTTGAACTTTGAAACTTTTATATTACTTTTGATGTAGGATATTATTTGAATAATTATCATTGAATATTATTAATTTATGAACACTTTGAATTAATATGTTTGTTTGATAATATAATTTCGTTTAGGGATAACAATATATGGATGTTTCATTCGAACATTTTGTCACTCCAAATGTGCCTACAGAACTTACACCATCAAAAGGCATGCAATTTGAATCAGATGAGAGTGCATATAATTTTTATAATGAGTATGGGAGAGTTGCAGGTTTTAGTATCAGAAAAGAGTATGTGAACAGATGTAAAAAGACCGGAATTGTTACTTCAAGGAGATTAGTGTGCGTGAAGGAGGAATTCGATAATGACAAGAGAAATAGTAACATAAAAACCTCGGCGAAACAAGATGTGGATGTGATGCACATTTAGTTATTGTGTATAATCGAGATAGTGGCAAATACATTAGCCTTTCAACCAATATTATAGACAAAGAGGATCAACCATGTGTTTCAATCATAGTAGGGCCAAAAGGAATTAAAAAAAAAGAGTTATCGTAATAAGAAGCGACCGAAACCATGGATAGAAAATATGAAGAAACCAAAGGAAGCACGTCAAAGAATCAAACAAAGGAAATTAGAATGTCAAAGGTAGTCTACTAAATTATCTTTATTGTCTTTCATGTTCAGTCAATTTTGTTTTGATGATTATATATTATAAAAATCTATTTTCCAGAACGATAGATTAACACATTCAATTACTTGCACTGTGCATGACATAGAATAGCGGCGAGGATATCGCATATAGTCATGTTCCTAGCTTTACCCAAATATCTAGGGTAATATATTCATAAATACTATTTTTAATTTGATATTATTAATCAATTCAATTATGCCTTACTTTCTTTACGACTTTTTTTTTCCTCTAGGTACTTGCATCTTGTAGTTTTCCTGATCAAAACTTTCTACAAGAGGAACCAACTAAATAAGTTCAAAAATGGAGGTATATTACATTTCTAATTCATTATCATTTTTTTTTAATTAAAGTAAGTGAATAAGTTAGTTGAGAGTAGTTTATTTGTTTGTTTGTTTGTTTTTTTTTTTTAGTTCCTCAGGAAGTGAAGGAAGGAGGATGATGTGAGAACTATATGTCGTTGGCAAAAAAAATTCAACATGCACTCGAGAGAAGTTTTGTAGTCTAAAAATTTAATCATTTTATTTTATGTTACACTATATTTGGCTTTGAATGTAAGATAAATTTATATTAGACTTTAGATATTGCTTCACAGTATTTGCTCAAGATATAACATTCTTGATTTGCTGTAAAATATTACTTTTTGGATGAACAAATATTTTAATTGGTTTGTAATTTATATCGATTTGTAGGTGAAATATTACTTTTTGAATGTATTTTAATTGGTTTGTAATTCCTCATCACCAATCTGTTTGGGTTTCTATTACCATGGCCACAATAATAGCCATCGTCACTTTGTGTTGATTTTACAGATTACTTCTTCGTGTTGATTTTATAAATTACTTGATTTTATAAATTACTTCTTCAAAGACAGAAAAATAGATTTGGGAGATAGCCTCTTTTCTCTCTAAACACTGCAGAAAAGAAAAGTTACAGTAAAAGTAGAATGATTGAATCTATTCCACGTATTGCAATAATTCAGCGAGGACAGAAGATCAAACTAGAATGAATTAGAATGGATTACAAAAGTCCAAAAATCAGAAAGAAAAACCATGGAAAAAAATCAGGAAAAAAACCCAGAAAAAAATCAGGAAAAAAACCCATGAATCAGAAAAGGTCCAAAAATGAACAACCCAGAAAAAAAAATTGTGGCCACCATCTCGTCATCGTCTAAATCAGGAAAAAAAAAACCCAGGAAAAAAATCAGGAAAAAAACCTAGAATAAAAAAAAAAAAACCAGAAAAAATCAGAAAAAAACCCATGAATCAGAAAAGGTCCAAAAATGAACAACCCAGAAAAAAAAAAAAAAATTGTGGCCATCATCTTCCTCATCGTCTAAATCAGGAAAAAAAACCCATAAATTTTTTTAAAAAAAAACCCATGAATCAGAAAAGGTCCAAAAATGAACAACCCAGAAAAAAAAAATGGTGGCCACCATCTTCCTCATCGTCTAAATCAGGAAAAAAAACCCAGAAAAAATTTTTAAAAAACCAGAAAAAATCAGAAAAAAATCCATGAATCAAAAAGGTCCAGTGTAGCCACCATCGTCCTCATCGTCTACTTCACCGTCAACGCCGTCCAGCACCGTCATTCTCCATCTCCAACGACACCGCCACCTTCACCTTCTCCCAGTATGCGTCATCCGAAACCCCAATCCGCCGTCTTCTTCCACTACGACGAACTCTCCAGCTCCCAAGTCGTGGCAAGATCGACCGAAACCATAGGAAGATCGACGGTAAGATCGACCCCGCCCGAAACCCCAAACCGCGAGCCATGGTACAACGATTTCCCTCAACGCCCACGAAACCATAGCACCCAGAGCCCCCGCCGGTTGATTCGAGTGCCGAAGGAGGGAGGTTTATTAGCGAGATGTGGGAATGATGAAAGGGAGGGAGGGAGGTTTATCTGAGATGTGGGAACGGAGGATGAAAGGGTGTGTAGCAAACGGAAGATTAACGGGATGTTTCCGTTTCTTTTTTTTTTTTTTAATTGAGAGATGAGGTGTTTTATTTTTGGCCTTTGATCTGTCTAGAAAAATTTAGACCACAAACTGGATATCCTCCAGTCCATTATGGACTGGAGAGGATCCGGATCCTTTGACTTGGGTTTGGCACAGCATTTAATGGACTCGAGTCCTCTTCCTGACAAATCATGACTTGGAACAAAATTGTAGTGCTAAAATTCCAATGTTTCACACATGTATGGAATTCCTAGTCACTCTACTGTGTGAATTAATTCTACTTTATTTAGTGCAGCAAATCAATTCATCTTCTGTGCATGTGTTCAAACCTATTCCACCTTCTCTAGCTTCCTGCCAAATAATAAAGTATTGACTGCCTTGAGAAGAGGACAAATCCATAAAAATAGGACCAAGTTCTTATATTATATCCAAGCGACTCTTTATATGAGTCATAAAATAATTATTACGAGCCATTTTACTTCTTCAAATAGAGTATTTTTCATTCAAAATATAATGATGGGGAGTGGGCACCAATATCTTTCTTGGATGGTCCATTACACCACTGGACCCGTCCATTTACCAAAAGTGGGAAGCCCAACAGCCCATTCTCAAATATTTGCTATTTTATTTAATTTGCAGGTTCAAAGTTGAAACTAGAGATTCATATTCGAATTATATAAAAGAATGTTACGAATTATATCAAATTGACCATATATATATATATATATATATATATATAATATAGTTTTCTCTTTTCTGTCTGTTTTTTTACCGTTTCTAATTATTATTATTTTCATAAAAGTTGGCGATGTACATTGACTCCATCTCCATGTGTGAAAAATAATATTGGCTAATGATTTTATTAACTCTTGAAATAAAAGATTACAATAACAATAGAAATAAAAGACAAATTCAACTCAACATCTATTCTTGATGATAGTTCTTATCAGACTTCGAGATAAACTCTCAATCCAACTGAACTAACACCAAGCTTAAAGGGGTAAACTAAAATGATATATAGCTTAAGCAAAATAACAATTGCTTAGCTTTATTCAACCATACAACCGAAACTTAAAAAACTCAACAACCAAACTTACTACTGCACTTAGACTTCCAGTGGACATTGAACTTGCATTGAGTGCATTCTATGGCCATGCCATCGAAGGTGTTGCCACATGCATCACATGGAGGGAAGTCCTTAGTCTTTCGAACACAAGTGAGAGGTGCTGGTGCTTTTCATTTTTGTAACTTCTTCCAAACTTGATGTATGGATATTTCCCTAGAACGCATTGGACATGAGCAGGAAAGTCACATTTTTCACAATAATAAAACCAATGATTTGAATCCCGCTTTTTTTCGCAAATCAGACAATAATATTCTTCGGAATTGTGTTCAGCAACATAAGTAAGTGCAAAAGGATGCTCATCATATTTGTGCTTAGCTACGGGCGGAAGTGTTGCACATTCAAAACCCAATGCAAAATCACAAGTAGTGCATATAAATACCCTTGTGTCCTTGTAATACGTGTGATTGTGATTACAAGCATTGCAACTTTTATTAGAACTTACAGGAAGGAAGATAGAGTGTTGGTGACCATCATGTTTCAGGATTTCTGGAATTGAAGAACATTGAACATCAAGATCAAACTTACATTTGTCACATCTATAGGCGAATCCGTGACGATAATGGCCACAAGCGTTACAAATGTATACTCCACCGGTGTAAGGTGAATTTGAGTGGAGGGTGAGCATGTGCTCATGAAGTATGTGATTCTTCTTTTTTGGTAGTTGAGCACATGTTGCATGGAGAAAAAAGTGGCATTGTGTACAGTTGTAGAATGGGGTAGAGATTATAAAATTCATACACCCATCACACATTTTGTCATTGAAAACCTCCTCATGGCTAAGAATTAAATTATGTGGATGGCTAAAATGTCGTATCTCACCTGGCTTGATCATCTCCATAACATCAACAGATTCCTCAGGCAACTGCACGAGTTTTAAATCATCCCATCTATATTCATCTGCACAATACAAATGCACCACAAAATCACATTTATGACAACAAAAGGCTGCATACTCCGTCTTCACCTTTTTACGACATAAATTACAAAATATGTCGTTGAAATCCTAGGCTTGACGATGAAGGGAATAGATAAGAGTTAGGGCGTGATGGTGTCTTGAAATTATGATGGTGCGTGGAAATCCAGCACATCTGGAGTGAATGAAGAGATGACAAATGGTACATAATGAGGCAAACTTCGTGCCTTCCTGACCACAGGCTTCACAAGTGAAGTGGATCTGCTTAAAGAATTGGACAAATTCATGTTTGCAGTTGTCAATATTATTAATTTGTATTCGGGAAGAACACCTGAGGTCAAGGTTGAAATTGCACTCATTGCAAGTGTAAAAGAGGGATGCATAACACCATTTACCGCAAGCATCACAAGTACTGGAACTTGCCCTCGGCCGCCTAAGAATAAGGACGTGGTTTGGGTGCGAGGGGTGGCACTGTATCTGGCGAGGCAACTGGGCGCATGATTTGTGAAGTCGGAAGTTGCATTCGGAGATGGAGCATTTGTATCCAGGACCCATTACTTGCTCGTCGCATGCCATGCAAACAACTCCCTCCTTGCCATCATCACTTTTCAGCTCTTCAGTGAACATCAACCGATCATTATCGTGCCTACGACCGTAGTGAAATTTAAGGGTACTTGATGTGCCGAAGCATGATACATGAGAGAGGAATGGGCAGGCCGTGCATTTGAGAGTGGGACCCACTACGGCCGATTCGTTGCAGTACGTACAGACAACTTGTTCCTTGCCATCATTTTTCAGCTCTTCTACGAACGTCATTAGATGCCAATCCCTGTCCCTTCCGTGGAAGTAAGAAATCCGTTTTACCCACTCTCTTAGAAACAGTTGCATCTCCATCTCTCTCGCTTTCAGTCGCACGCGCACATGAAGGAGAGGTAAGTGGTGGGTGGCAGCTGTTTGGTCGTTATATAGAGGAAGCTCAAACTAGGTGGTCTGATTTTTTTGCAGCTTTTAAAGATATTTGGCATTGCCCTCAATTCCAATACTTTATATGCGCAAGCAACTAAGCAACCTCAACGAGAAAAAAAAAAAAGAAAAAGCAAAAGATTTACATTTGCCGAATTCCAGCCCTTTGTGCCAAGCAACTTCAATTCTAGGAGAAAAGAAAGAAAAGCAAAGCATCTCTAGACTTTGTGCCAAGTAAGTTTGAGTTGAAAAAGAGAAAGAGACAAAAGAAGTTGCATATGTTGTACGTAAGTAATAAGCATATCTTGTGACTTGTGAGGAGGTGCAAGTATACATATATATTTTCTTTTCATTTTCTATCTTATCTTCATTTAGAGGAAAATATTATACTCGAATTAATTAATGAGTTTCATACAACGTATTTCTTTTCTATTTCTTAATATATATATATGAATAAATGTAAAATTAGTCCATATGATTAGTCTAAATTACAAATTGCTCTTTACGGTATAAAAATTAAGGAAAATGTTAGGTACTTGTACCTGTTTTCTTAGTCTTATTTGAATATTATTTTATAAAAACCAAATAGGTGAAATAAGAGCAATTGTCTTTTTATTTTTTTATAAAATAATACCTACCTAGGGCTATAAAGATATAAGGAGAATACTAGAAGAACACTTAGCATTTTAGAAGTTCTCGAAGTAAGCCAAATTAACAATTTCTTCGTTGTAGTCAAATTCCATTAAAACACTTGATGGATATATCCCGAGTTAGCACTAATAAAATAATAACACGTGTCACTCTTAATAAAAAAATATCTATAAAACAAATAAAAAATTTTAAAAAGCTATTTTTAAAAAAAAAAAAAATCAGACTTTTAGAATTGTCAATATTTTTGAATTGTACCGATCGATAATTGGTAAATTGTCAAATTTGTAGTTGTTTGGATGATGTATATGATAGCTGTCTTTTTTCATTGGATGAATAAAATAAATATAAGCCCAAATAATAATAATAAGATAAATAGATGTATTTCAATAAATTGTGAAAAATTAAAATGGGGTTATTTTATTTTATTTTATTTTTTCTGTTACCCTATACTAAAGATTTTCAATGGCTTTTACTTATTTTTCGATTTAGGATCACTAATTTTTTGGTTTAAGAGACCTATATGGTTATGTCATGGTGTGGTTAGCAAAAAATAAAAAATAAAAATACAAGAGAAGAGTGTTTTCTTCCCACGCAGATAAAGAGAGCAGAAGAGTTTGTGAAGGAAAACTGAGGTTTTTAAACAATAATTAAATCTAACAAAATGGTATCTGAACCGTGATTGCTTGCGGTGATAGTCTTGTGTGAGTTAATTGCAGAATTATTTGGTATTATAATTAAACTTATGACGTCAAATTGTTTGTTTTTGAAGCGGATGATGCAAGTTGTCAAGAAAAATATTGGGAAAAACTTCACAAAACCCCCTTGAACTATTAGCCGTTTTGAAATACCCCACAATCTTCAAAAACTCTCAATTTACACCATTGAACTTTCAATTGCTCTCAATTTGGACCAATCCATATAAATTAGGACACAAATTTTTTTTTAAAAGATCAAATTACCCTTGATTTTCATTTTTAAAAAAAATAAAAAAAAAAAACATTTTGGAAGTTGAAATTTAAAATAGTGAATTTTAAACGGTGACTTTTATATAAAATTCAAACTTCTAGATATATATATTTTTTAAAAAAAATAAAAAGCAAGGGTAATTTGGTCTTTTTAAAAAAATTGTGTCCTAATTTATACAGATTGGTCCAAATTGATAGCAATTAAAAGTTCAGATGTGTATATTGAGAGTTTTTAAAGTTTGATGGGAGTATTTCAAATCAGCTGGAAGTTCATGGGGCCGGGTTTCCTGAAATTTTCCCAAAATATTGAGAAATTTAGAACAAATAACAAATATAGTCCATTTAAGATTCTTATTTCTCAAGATGGAAAAGTTTTGCCTAAACAGGTCACAATTCATTCAAAAATATGATAATAATTTTAAAAATTATATCAATTTTGTTGAAATAAAATAAATAAATAAATTGAATGCTCGACATATATACACATAGTTGGCTGGTTTTCATCAATTATTTTAGTTAAATCAAACAGTAAAATAAGTAAAATACCTTTATATATACCCCTAAAATTTTTACAAATTTCAAATTTACCTTTATTTATAAAATAAAAAAATTATTATAATAATAATATATTATTTGTGACCCACTTTGGGTCACAGACCATCCGTTGAGTCACAAAGACCCATGGTGGGTCGCCAAGGTGACTCGCCGGTGGGTCACCACGATGGGTCCTCTTTTTGTCTTTTTGTTTTTTTTTTTTTTTTAAATAATAAAAATTTAGGATATTTTGAGAATTTCACACTTTTTGGTTATGATTTAATAGAAAACCTTAACGAAATGAAGTATTTGAGATTTAATAGAAAACCTTAACGAAATGAAGTATTTGAAACTTTGAAAGTATTTGCAAAAAGTACGTAAGTTGAAGGAATAAGTAAAATTTCTCCATTGTTTTATTTTGTTATCAAGCTTAAATCTGGGGTTGAAACGTGTTGGGATTTGAGGAAGTAAAGAATTAGTACACAGAAAACACACAATTTCAGCTCAATATTCCAAGATTTGAGCACAAGAAAGGTACCTGCCCCCTTCCCCCTTTCACTTTACTTTGCTTGATCTTGATGGGTTCCTTTTCTTTAAAAATAAAATGGAGAGATGAGTTAACCGAAAAGAAACTAATTAATTAATTCCATCTTTAAAGATGTAGGAATTTACGGTCAAAAGTGCCATCAAGCAAAATCCAGTATATATATCCAGTATATATACACTACAAAAAAACAATGGTATATACACACTACAAAAATCCAGTATATATATAAGCATTGAGATAATTGGTTCACCGCCGGAAGGAATTCAATGGTACTGAAGGAAGCTTATGATAAATAATTTATATATATATATATATATATATGGTGGAGCATTAATAAGCTTGACTTAATAGTAGGGGATCATAAGTATTAACTCTCACATTTTTTACAGAAAAATGTAAAAATTCAAAAGATTTGCATTTGCCAAATTCCACCCCTTTTTGGCAAGCAACTTCAAGGAAAAAATAAAATAAAATAAAAGCAAAGCATTTGTAGTTGCCAAATTCCACCCCTTTGTAGCAAGCAACTTCAAGGAGAAAAAACTATCAAAAACTATCAAAAGTGGTGATTCAATGGTCCAAGAAAGTTTCCAAGTGGTTAAGGGCATGTACTAGGGTGTAGGTTCAAATTTTCACAATGAAAAATTTTCACATATATCTGATTAGTATTAACCGCCTTAGATTCTCATTGATGCCCTAGTAAGGTTGAGTTAGATTATAATTCAATCACACTTGAGGGAGCGCTTGCTTTTCCCACCGTCTAGGCTCATCTTGTGTGACTCTTAACAGGTAGGTGCTACTATGGTTACGCTTAGGTAAGATAATCATGATTAGTCTCCTTAGCCAACCCTTTAAAAAAATTAATTAAATAAATAAAAACTTCAAGGAGAATAAAAGAACAAAAATAAAATAAATGCAAAGCATTTGTAGTGGCCAAATTCCATCCTTTTGTGCCAATTAACAATGAGGTGACAAAGAGAAAAAGAAAAAGAACTTGCACATGCAGAAAGTAACAAACATATCTTGTGAGAAGGTGCAAGTATATGTTGTGATTTTGATATCCTTTTACTTCTTAACGAGTCCAGAATTTTCTTTCAACTTATATCTTTCTTTGTTTGTTCTTATCTTCATTTTACAAGTTTGATTTATTTATTACGAGGAAAAATATCGTACCTGTAAACAGTAACGAAATGAGGGGTAGGGGGCGGTATAGGCTATGCCCCCATTTTTTAGGGGAAAAAAAATAAATTTAAGGTCAAAATTTTAGTTTTTAGTCAAATATTGCCCTTACCCAAGCTAGAAAAAATAAAACCAACTCCTACCTACAATTTTTTATTTTCCTTATCTAATAAAATTTTTTGACCCACCCACTAGATGCTCCTGCCCAAAAAAAAATTGGGCCATACCCATTAAAACCTAAAAGGTAATTACTAATTCTCAAATATTTTGGCCATTACCCATTAAAAACAATGCTTCTACTTTTGGCCCTAACCCATTAAGCTAATTACCCATTTGAGATTTGGCCCTACCCACTAAATTTAATATTTCTTGAGCATTATATTGTTCATTTCCTTACCTTTCTAACCCTAACCAAGGACAAGTCTCAACCAAGAACCTTAAAATTTGAAATCTAGAGCTAACTACGCAATTTGCGACACTGAAGCAGTGCAAAGTAATTTGTTTTTATCTAAATATATTCTAAGATAATTTGTTTTTAATCTTAAACACGGTTTAAACTCACTTTGTTCTCATCTTATGGTTGTTGCTTCGTCTTCATGTAATTTTTAATCTAGGTCTTTAATTTTTATTTTTTTTTCTTTCTTCTAATTTATGCCCTAATGTGTACTTAACCACTTTGGGAATTTCCTTGGGCCATTGAACTACGACCTTAGATAATAATAATAATAATAATATTTTAATTTATGCATTGGCCCCCTTTTTTTTTTCCCTAAACTTGTATCTTAGCCACTACCCATAATTAGGGGTGTCAATGCAGTTACGGTTAGCGGTTAGTGGCAATAACCGCTAACCGTAACTGTTAACCGCCTAGCGATTAGCGGTTAACCGACTGGTTAGCGGTTAATGAAATAGGTAACCGTCAGCTAACCGCTTTTTCAAAATTGGGCTTTTTTGAGCTTTTTTAGTGTCTCTTTGGTCCCAATTACTATAAAAAGAGCCCATATTGAAAAATAAAAAATATTTGACACCAAAAATCAAAAGTAATTGAATCTAATATCAATTACTTAATTTGATATCATATAGTTATATTATCTTAATAATTAAATTAGATACTACGATTAATGATTTACATTATGATCATATTTACTTAATCAAGTTTGAGATCCTTTAATCTTAATGTTTCAATTATTGTTATAAATATCACATTGTTAAATCTAATATCAATTACTTAATTTGATATTATATAGTCATATGATCTTAATAATTAAATTAGATATTACGATTGATGATTTATATTATGATCATATTTACTTAATCAAGGTTGATATCCTTTAATCTTAAATTTTTAATACTTCAATTATTGTTATAAATATCACATTGTTGAATCTAATATCAATTACTTAATTTGATATTATATAGTCATATGTTCTTAATAATTAAATTAGATATTACGATTAATTATTTAGATTATGATCATATTTACTTAATCAAGTTTGAGATCATTTAATCTTAATACTTCAATTATTGTTATAAGTATCACATTGTTGAATCTAATATTAATTATTTAATTTGATATTATATAGTCATATAATCTTAATAATTAAATTAGATATCACGATTAACGATTTACATTATGATAATATTTACTTAATCAAGTTTGATATCATTTAATTTTAAATTCTTAGTGCTTCAATTATCGTTATAAGTATCATATTGTTGAATCTAATATCAATTACTTAATTTGATATTATATAGTCATATGATCTTAATAATTAAATTAGATATTACGATTAATGATTTACATTATGATCATATTTACTTAATCAAGTTTGAGATCCTTTAATCTTAATACTTCAATTATTATAAGTATCACATTATTGAATTTAATATCAATTAATTAATTTGATATTATATAGTCATATGATATTATGATCTTAATAATTAAATTAGATATATTTTGTTTACCTCTCTCTTTGATTGAGAATTGAGATAGATTTTACTACCCTTTTAACTTATATTAGTAAAAAACTTGCATACTTATAACTTATGACCTATGAATATGTATATATAATTTGTTATTATATAATTAAATGATTTTATAATTAATTGATCATGTAATATAATCATATAAATTATAGTAATAATTTATTAATACTCAAATTGTGATTTAATTATCTAAAACAAAAATGTGATTTAATCATTAATGATCAATTGATTATGTAATATGTATAAATATTATTATAATTATAATTATAAAAATATAGTATATAAAAAGCGGTTAGCGGTTAGTAGACCCTATAACCGCTAGGCGGTTATAGCGGTTAGCGGTTAGGCGGTTGACGGTTATAATGGTTAGCAGTTGACGGGCGGTTATTAACCGCCCGCATTGACACCCCTACCCATAATACTTTATGGCTCCGACCCTGCCTATAAAACTTGTGGGCCACATCAACAACTCTTGAATTAATTAGTTTCATACAAATGTAATTCCTTCCACAGACACACACATATTTTATCTTGCTATAGATTGCCAAATTTCTTGAAGTCAACTATATTTTCCATTGTCTTCCATCATACTCGTCCCTCATTGATATGTGAATCCCCAAAAGGACCTAGCCCAATAGGGAAATCCCAATTCATTGGGCCTTTCGATACAATTAAATAGAAAGTCCCAAGGGTGCCATATTCTAGGAGCCCAAACTATGTAATTGAATAAATCCTCCTTTGTATGTTGTTGGTCGAGGACTCCTTCTCATTCTCCTTCTTCAAACTCTGATTCATATTGTTCATAGATAAATCTTTGATCAACAAAAAAACAAGATTCATTTTGCATCATATCAAAGGGATTCCTTGGTTTGGGCTAGAAAAGTAATGTCACTCGATCATTATCAAATTGACTGCAATCTAGTTATGTCTATGAGGATCTCACCAGAGTTCCTTCTACTTCTAATGGACCATGAAGTAGATCAGAATCATTCTCAACAAGGTCATAAGAAGTGATCCCATTTTTTCCACTCAGGTTCAGGTAGAGACCAAAGGTCTTGAGCGATCGATCTAGCAGAACAACTCAAAAGATAAAGTCTTAGAAAAAAAAAACTCAAAAGATAAAGAAGTATCATTGATTTCTTTATGCTTGTTCCAAGTTTGAAGTACCATTTGTACAAATAAGAATCCCCTTGGTTACATGGTTTCTTCTTCATATAGATAGATATAGGATCTATGGAGCAATTACTTAGAAGTACATTTTGTGCAACAACCTTCCTATTTGATAGAAAATGATCCATGATCATGAACCAATCTTACTTGGGATCGCAAATCACAAGTTTGTCTATGAAGAACAAATCTAATTATATCAATGTCTGTAATTAATTTATTATTTGTAAATACTAATCAATAGGGCATTATTGGTAAGTGCTACAAGATCTCGTAAATTGAAACCCATGGTTATGGACCCAAATCCATTAGCATGGAACATTTTATTTTCCAAGAGAAATCCCATAGCATACAAAAGAGTGAAAAAGTGCTTTTGTTGTCGTGGACTAAGAAACATCCGTAAAAATGGTTTTCCATGAGATGGGAAATTAAAAAAACTATTAGCTTTCTCCAAGAGAACCGATAAATGGTAGTTTAAAATGTTAACAAGTGTCTTTTTAATATTCAAATCAAATAAGGAAACAAATAAATACAAATCAAATTATAATATCAATTAGAAATTCAGAACAAATAACAAATTTAGTCCATCTAAGATACTTATTTGTCAAGATGGAAGAGTTTTGCCCAAAAAGATCTCAAATCCATCACAAAGTCAATAGTAATTTTCCTCATCCAACATATACTCCACCACCTCTTTCCTTAGCGGTGTATCAGCCAGGCTCAACGCCTCTTCGACACAATTTAGATTGTTTCGAGCCTCAAGTTCTCATGCTCGCTAATAGTTAATGGGTGAAGATAGTGCATTTTTGGCAAAAGTGGCTGTGAGTACATACAGGGCCAGCTCAATAACTTTGGGGGCCTTAGGCGAAACTCCAAAATTGGGCCTTTTTTTTTTCCTTAAGGGTTTTTTTTTTTTTTTTTTTGGTTATTAGGATTTTTTTTTTTTTGGCACCGTGTAATGAATTGGTATTTTTTTTTCTTCTATTTTTTCTTCTTTTTCTAATCACTGGTACTTAAATATAATGATGAATTGAGCTTAGAATTGTATCAAATCCTTCAGTTAAATGTTTAAATTCTAACAACCAATATTCTCAATATTTAATAATAAAAATATCCATACTATAAAAATTAAGGTTTATGTCCATACTATAAACAATTAATGGTAAAATTGAAGCTTTCAACCCATTAATCTAATAATCTAAATCTTAATTCATGCATAGAAATTCATTGGGTAGAATGAAAACTCAAAAAGAAATTAGAGATTTCAACAATATAGCAAAATCCCCTAAATTCCTTACTTGTATCATCTTAAAAGTCATCAATACTTCATGCCAATCATCTTTTGAAATAAGAATCAAATCAATCAAGACCCACAGTGAGGTGATTGAAAACAGAGGATTACAAATTCAACTATTTGTAATGGGTACCACTAACATGTATTATTCTCTTAATTTGATCAAATCATCAAAGCTTAAAATAAAAAAAAAAAAAAAATTGGGGACCAGAAATCTTGGAATACCTCAGTGTTGCTAGTAACAATTTAGCCATCCAGGGCGCCAATCAACTCTTAACCACCTATTTTTTGCCCTGAAAATACATGACACCCATTCAAATTATAAACAATTTTTGGGTGCTCGTATTTCATAAAGAAAAACAAAAAGAAAAAGAAAAAAAAAGTTAAGTGCATAAAATTAACCCTAAATCAATTTGAAGGGAACAAACTACAAAGAATGCAAAACTCACATGTTATCTCCGAACCTTATATATTTGAAAGGGAGAGAGAGCATCGTCTGAGTATGAGAGAGAGCATTTTATTTGAGAAATTGAGAGGGACTGAACCATTGAGAGAGAGAGAGGGAGAAGAGAATGGGAGAGAAGAAGCCGGAAGCTTGAGAAAAGGGAGGAAAAAAACAAAAAAACAAAAGAAAGAGAGAGGGTAGTGGGAGACAAAGAAATAAAGAAATTAATTAGCATAAAACAAAGTGAGTGGTGGGTTTTTGGGAAAGAGAAATGATGAGAATTTCTCATATTTTAATTATTTTTATTATTATTTTTCTGAATTTGTGTATGGGCTATCGCATGTGGGGCTCTATTTGGGGTGAGATTTGTCCGATTTTATTATTATTTTTTTGAATTTGTGTGTGGGCTGTTGTTTTCTCAATTTTTTTAAAAATTGTTCTTATTTTATTAAATTTGGGCCTTTTAAATTACTTATTTTTTTATGGTTAGGGGCCTTAAATTTTGATGATTTTTTGGGCCTTATTAAAAAAATTGGGCCTTAAATTTTTTTTTTTTTTTTGCCTTACTAAAATTTTTTTTTTTTGGGCCTTAATATGCCGGGGCCCTAGGCGAGCGCCTAGCTCGCCTAGGGTCTAGCCGGCCCTGAGTACATACACATCATATTAAGTAACGAGGAGCATGTGAACCTCGTTCAAGGCCAATTCAATTTCACCCATCTTCTTCACCCCATCGGGATTTAGAACAAGAAGTGGATACGAGTGTACATGTGTAAACACGTACGACCAGTTTCAAGGGTGGAAAGACGAATCTTTACCTTCCTAATGCTTAAATCCTTTGCCCATCCATACTTATCTCTTCCACTGAAAAGAGAGTTATCGAACACCCCAATTGTTATGACTGTACAAGGATCAAATACCTCCCAACTATATTGTTCATTCCACCTGGGTGAAAAGCTATTCAAAACCGTTCTTGTCCTTGCCCACTTATGACCATATTTTGCCACACAAGAGGCATCTGTCGTTCTACGCTCATCTTTGATCTTCAATGGCATCAGATATTGAGCGCTTAAAATAAGTGGCCTTTTTTATACATTTTGGTAATTTGATGAGCTCTTTTAGTATCTTTTGAACATTGTGAGGCTCTATCGCAAACGGATGTTGATTTGGAGCTTTTTTATATTTTTTCCTAAAAAAATGTTACGAAATTCAAGATTCCATTCAAAAATTGATGAGATTTTAACAAGCACTTTTTTTTTTTTCAGGTTCTTTTTCAATAGCTAACAATAAATGTAGTAATGATCTAAAAACAAACAAACAAACAAACAAACAAAAACAAAAAAATGTGGTAGGAAATTGATTCGCTATTTAAATAAAGGATACTTGCTGAACAAAAGCGTTAGATATTTCCTCCACATTGGTTTGGACGAAATTTTTGTCCATATATATGAGAGAGATAATTTGGGAATTTTTTGTTTTCCTCATTAAGATAATTAAATGCATTACAAATAAAACTCCTACATATACGTTTTAAATGCCCAAAACTTGTTTACTCTTTAAAACGCTACGTGTTGCAATTCTAGGCACTTTTTAAGAGGACCGGTTCACTCACAATAACACATGGGTTCAGGACAGATTTCGTAATTCTAAGCACTCTCTAAACCAAAACTCAGCTTATATATATATATATATATATCACGTGTCGCAATTCTAGGCACTCTCTAAGAGGACCTGTTCACTCACAATAACACATGGATTCAAGACACGTGTCGTAGTTCTAAGCACTCTCTAAGCCAAAACTCAGATATATATATATATATATATATATATATATATATATATATATATACACAATTCCAAATCAACATAGTAAAATAGTAGTGTGATATATAACATTACTCAAAAAAGAAAAAATAGTGAAGAAAACATCAAAGTAAAACGAGTAATGCTACATATTGTTAAATTACTAGTTATCCCAAAAGTTTAAGCTAATAGAAAGAGATAAATTTAATTATTTAATCATTAGTTTAATGTGCACTCCCTCAAGTAGAATATTTAATTTAAATATGGGTAATTTAACAAAGTCAATGTTCGATCTCATGACATTTAGCTCTAATACCATGTTAAATTATCAATTATTCCAAAAACTTAAGCTAATAAGAAGAAATAAATTTAATCATTTAATCATTACTTTAAGAGATACTACACTCTCAACACATATCCTTATCATCCCTTGTTAAAAAAAATTAATAATAAGTAAAATTCTAGAGTTGACAATACTACCACATCAGCTCAATATAATGAGAAGTAGAATGTAGCTTTACTCAAATATAATCAACTTGTTCCTTTTTCATCTATTAATTTGAACCTTATGGGGCATATCAATATGGCTACAATATTTGAGGCAGAGTATCTGTAATACTCTAAATCCTTGATGCATTTGGCATTTGATCCCAAATCCTAGGAGGTGAAGATATTCAAGACAATTTAACATCAACTAACATGTCTGAGATTATATTTTGCTCTCACCCTACTTCAGTTTTTTGTATGCAAATTCAATAGACTGTAAACTACAACTATGCCATTTCCTTTGCATAATAATGAAGATGATAGGGATGTACAATGGAAAACACAGCAGCTTCTTTTATGTGTTCACTTACAAGATACAGATATTAGTGGTAATTGACATACAATCTTCGGCATTGTCAAAGTTGTAGTTCACTTAACACCAACACAATTACTTTCATATAATGTGACCACTAAGAATGCTTAAATTTAAAGATCTTAAAAAGAAAGGGGGAAGAAAATCTTCTACAGAAATTTCTACCTGAGCTTATTTGGCTGTAGGCCCTCACCAGCTTTCCTCCACTTCAATTTGGTGGCCTCTCTCAAGTACTCCCCAGCAGTGCTCGACTTTCTCACAGATTCTTCGGATATCTGCTTTCGTCTAACCTTAAGAGCTTCCAACTTTTCCTCAAGTTTCTCGACTTCGTCAGATTTCTTACTAATTTCTTCATCAAGATATGAACGGTTTTTTTACTCCTTCTTTCAGCTGGAGTCCTATGTAAGCACGCAATGACTCTATGCAAACGATCCATAGCAAACTGAATTTTGAACCCCGCAGATTGCAAGGCTTTCAAGTACTTCCCCACTTGATTAATCGACCTTCTGAGATGTCCAAAACCCTGGTTTTGCACATGCTGTCTATAGTCCGACATAATATGACAAACAGAAACATCTTTACCCTAGGAGATAAAGATTTGGTATCAACACCGACATCCCCATATTTGGCAAACAAGCTTTCCAGGATAGGGCCAAGCTCTCAGGCACCAAGTAATCCCTAAATTTAACAAGCTCCTCCTTTTCTTCACAATATACCATATAATCCTTATCTCGTCTAGAATCAAGTTTTTGCAAAAGCTCTTTATATTCCTTGTCCCAATAGATGGAAATATCTAAGCTATCCTGCTCGTCAAACGATTTCTTTCCAGCGCTACTCGTTTCCACTTCTTTAGTCAATAAAATATCTTCCAATTCCTCTAGCTCCTCTTTAGTGAAAGGCCCTGATCTGTGACTGAGGTTACACCGGTAATAACCTCTGCTTCCTCTTCTCCTAAGTCACTGCTTACTTCGATTGCTTGTGCCTCTTGCTTTTGGCATATCTCACTGAAAATATTAAGTAGATGATCTGAGAGTGGTAAATGATGCCTAACCTCACTTTTTCTACTTCTGTTTTACAAATCTTATTCACTCTGCCGTTTGCTAATGACCTTTCCAGCAATTTTTCCTTCAGGCGTCTTCAAATCCACATCCCCATATTCTCCCTTTATCCACCGTACAACCTGATCAAAGCAACAATATTTCTCCATATCAAGCAAAGAACATGAAGCAAGGGTAAAAGGTTTAGTTTTTTTTTTTTTTTTTTTTTTGGGGGGGGGGGGGAGGATGGGTTTGATAGTTTAGTTAGGCGTGCGGAATGGTCTTTTGGGTTGTAGTACCTAGAGGGAATAAGATGTGACGTACACTCCATAAAGTCTTCTCACGGTCTTAAAACTTCAGTTGTTAAGGCCACATAAGGCAAGACGTTACCATCTTCCCAACTTCATCAAGCTAAACAGTACCAACTGGCTGGCACTCTTCAATAGGCAAATCCTTATCCAGTTCACTAAATGCAATTTGACCTCATCCCCAATGCCACCCCATAAAAAATCTATTCGAAGGCTCAAGTCTATTAGCCACGCTCGTTGGAATAGGGAACAATGACAAGTAATAGATGGATTGGAAAGTGTACTTTTAAGTAGTAACCAATCACCTTTATATAAATAAAGTTAACTCCAAGCAGTCAACCATATTCCATTTCTCCAATTCATTAATCATCATGGCCTTCCTCATTATCTCCTCATTAATTAAGCCTATCTGTTCCTCCAAACCATCAAGGGCGCATAAATCAGCCAAATTTTTTATTTATTTTTTATTTATTTATTTTTTCTATATTGCAAAATACCTCATTCCAAGCTATTAAATCAATTCTTCGAGCCTTTTGTTAACGAGCTTAGATGTAACTCGAAGAATCCTGAAGGTGGTAAGAGGACCACCACAATTTCACCCTATCTACAAAGCCCATTAATTTTACCCACATGTTCTCAAACTTGAAGCATCGTTTTAGCTCTAAAAATAGTAGAAAAATGATCCGATCAAAAGTCTAGGTAGGCTCTTCTTGGGCAAATCAGGGTACTGGGATTCCCACTGTGGGAATATTGAGAATCTATCAATTCTATGCTAGGAGGGAGGCTCCCTATTGCTAGACCATGTAAAAGAGCTGCCCACAAAGGGAATGTCCATAAGCCCCTGCTCAGAAATGAAATTAAAAACACACACACACACACAAAAAACCTCCAACATAGCTGAACAAATACAGGCTTCACCCAATCTCTACTCAGAAAAGAGTTAAGTTTGAAATCCGATTCACCCCACCTTTTCCCAACTTAGCAAATCAGATAGTTCATCCCTTAAATCCTTCTATCACCATCAACATTTTGACCATAAATACCCACAAACGCCGAAGCAAAATCGATCCTTGACATTTTGAAAGAAATGGTCAATGAGAGCTCACCCACACCATCGATTTTCTGCACCACCCCCTATTCCATATGAGAAAACACCACCGGATGCCCCTGGAGTCTAAACAACACAACTTTACATGACCGCACCCCCATAAACTACACATAATAGTATAGGACATGATCTCCATTTTGGTCTCCTGAAGACATAACATCTGCCTTCCACTTTCTATGTAAATTTCTGATTCTAAGGCACTTCTCTCCCTCATTCAATCCTCTTTTGTTCCACGATAATATTATAGGCTTATTGAATGAACCGATGTACCCCTCCCCTGAACTCTGCTATGAATTGAGCATCCACCCGTTGAGTCATAATTGATTGAGCAAGATAATCTTTTCAATTCTCTATTACTTCCAAATGCTAATTTGGAATTGGAAATCCACCTCTCGTGATTTTTGACTCGCTTCAATGGTTGTGAACAACGCCATAAATTGCCCTTCAACTGGAAGCCATACAAGAGCAACAGCTCAGGGGCTCGCACACAAAGGGCTCCTCCCCGGTCTATAGTGCCAATTTTGAGCCTACCACACCAATTTTTGCTGCACTACACACATCAAACCCATCCAGATTACAACCATCTTTACCACCAACACACAACCCTAGCATGTACTCCGGTTGCTTTTTCCTTACTCGATTGACCCATCTCGTTGTCATAACTATCTAGTCGTGATGAATCCATAACTGTCTCAAAGCCACCCAAGCCCAAAAAATTACCCTCGACAAATGGTTCATCTCTAGGCGCTAGCGTCCTATCCAACTCTGCTTATCATTCAAAAAAAGCATCACCATCAACAAAGGATTCGATAGGTTTCACAATCGGTGGCCTAGACCTGATAGTAAGCGTCTGTACTTGACCATCGACGGATTCTAAGATTGGGGATTGTACTTGATTTTGCGGCTGAATATCATCTGTCAAAATCATAGGCAGGGCACCACCATCGGCCAAGCAATCACCATCAATCTCCAAAATCCATTTCCCCTTATTGCAAAGCTACACAACATCTACTCCAAAACCCAATGGTGAGACATTTTAGGATGTAGCAAGTGTGGTTTCTCCATCTGGTTCTCTCTGGCTGCCTATAGTTCACTGTTCAGTTAATTGTCTTACACCAGTTTTACAACTGTTTTAGTATTATATGGTAAGTAAATGAATTATAATTAGCTAATTATATATAAATTAGAAAAATAATAATTATTTTAAATAACTAAAATTTAGCTCAGTGTCCAAAAGTTGTTAAGAAACATTGGTGCATCAAGTTATATTCACCTTTTTTTTTTTTTTATGTACTTGATGGTGCATATTTATGCATATTAGTATATGTGGAATGACATAAGGATGCAAGATGCTTACAGTTTTTGAATGCTTCAGTACTAAAGGGAATAAAGAAGAGCATACCTCATCGGTCACACATGAGACCTCAGCTACAAATGGACAATCTGCACAATAATAAATGGGATATCGTGGCTCTCTTTTCTCCTCACAAGCATTGCAGTAGAATTCCTCATCTGAATCGTCTTCAACGGGGAATTCTTTGAGGATGAGACAATCTATTTCGTCTTCAGGGGGCGATTCTTCGAGGATGAGAGAATCTATATGACAATTGTGTTTGATGGTATATGGTAATGGAGAACAACGAAGATGGAGATTGAAATTGCACTGAGGGCAACGGAGTAGCGAAGAATCACAGTGGCCATCACAGGCGTTGCACTTACCTTCAAGGTCTATGATATTCTCCACATATAAGAGAAGGTGTCTGTGACCTTCATATTTTATTGTGGGAAGTTGTCTAGCGCAGTGTTCATGCAAGTTAAAATTACAGGGGCCACATCGGTAGGTTAAGTCATTGCAGTCGTCGCAGCACACATTGCATCGAAATCCTTCTTGGGTTGTAGATTCCTCGGTTTTTCTAACCACCAGGGTTAGAGGGTGTTGTGGGTGAAGGAGGTCAGAGATCTTGGGACTAACCGAAGCACAGGATTCATGGAGTACTACAACTTCCCGTTGGTAGAAAGCCTGCAAGCAAACATAGGCTGGTGGTCCTGAGCAGTTTTTTCCACATGCCAAGCAATTAACTTCGTCATCGTCATCGTCATTCTCATCGTGATCCTCATTCTCATTGTCATCCTCATCGTCATTCTCATCGCGATCCTCATTCTCATCGTGATCCTCATTCTCATTGTCATCCTCATCGTCATCGCCATCAAATTTGAAAAGGGGATGCTGGTGGCAAAAATGTTTCATCTGCGTTTGGTCTTTGGACTCGATGCGCCTCAATAGAGCACATTCAACGTCAATGGAGAATGTACAACTCACAATGATAACAAATGCCCAGCATACAAGTGTCACAGGCTCGACAGCGAAAGGAATGTACTCGAGTTTGCAGGGCGAGAGGGCATGGATGAATATAGTGCTCGATCTCTGGTGGGTACGCGAATTCAGCACATGGTTGGTGAAGAAAGACGCCGCAAGGTTCACAGCCATAGCAAGGACCCAAGCAATGTTCCCCACATACAAGGCACTTGACACGACGACTAACTTCGATATCCTCCTCAAGTCCAACGAGTGCTAATGGATGGGAGTGGGTGAAGTGTTGTAGTTGCTCAGACCCTTCTTCTACAGTGGGCTTTAGAAGAGCACAATCGACATCCAGGTCAATTTTGCATACCTCGCAGTGGAAGTGGATCCCTTTGCATCGTTTGAAACAAGCCTGGCAGGCAAATGATATATCCACATCAAAGACTAGCGTGAGAGGATGTGAGTGAAAGGGACTTTGGAACTCTTCCGGCAACTCTGCGCATGACTTGTGCAGATAGAACGAGCATTCGGCACAAGCATAGAGCGGAAAGGTGCACAATTTCTCGCACCCATTGCATATAATGTTCTTTCTGTACTTTCTTCTGAGTTTCTCCTCGCTTCGAATGAGGCTCAACGGGTGATCATGACTGAAATGATTGATCTCCATATCTCCCTCTGGTTTTTTTCCCCTCTTCAGAAGAAGATGATACCAGTAATTATGATGGTGTACAGGTTATTGGGCAGCAAAATTCACTTCCCCTCGAATTCTCCCCTTCAATTGGAATTTCTCGAATTCAAAATCTTGGCCGTCCATCATCTCATTTAAAGGTCTAAAATAGGCCACGTTGCTAAACTCTCTTTTCCCTTGCTTCCCTCCCAAAACTCACTTATTCCTCACGTTTGGAAAATAAAATTCCATCTTTACCCTTTTCTTCCTCACCTCATGTCTCGAAAAATAAATCCCAAGACTTCTTTTCTTTCGGGGAGGATTGACTTTGATTATGTACCTGTTCTGGAAATTAATTAGGATTTCAATTATCTAACTATTAGCCGTGCCTTTTTTCTGATTTTTTTTTTTTTTTTGTGTAAACAATATAAAATTAAAATAATCTTAAATGGTGAATCCTTGTTAGCAATTGAGGATACTAGATCAAAGTGTGATATCCTTCGTTTAAAAAGTAAAAGAAAACAAATCCTACAAACACTCAGATGCAAGCATTCAGTAAAAGTTGAAAGCTGGGATTTTTTTTTCCAGTCACGAGGAAGAAGTAGGTTTTGGGAGGAAATTTCTTGGTATCCTATATAAAAATAAATAAATAAAAAAGGTGGGTTTTTTGGAAGGGAATTTTTTGGTATCCTAAAAACAAGTGGGTTTTGGGAGAGAATTTCTTGGTATCCAAAAAAGAAGTGGGTTTTAGGAGGGAAGGAGAGAAACAAGTGGGTTTAAAAAAATTAAAAATACAAAGTGGGTTTTTGGGAGGAAATTTCTTGGTATCCTAAAACAAGTGGGTTTAATTAGGAGGAAGGAGAGAAACAAGTAGGTTTAATATAAAAATAAAATAAAATAAGTGAGTTTTGGAAGGAAATTTTTGGTATCCTAAAACAAGTGGGTTTTGAGAGGGAAGGAGAGAATTTAGCAACGTGATCAAGATTCCCTAAAATTTCTTTTAAACTTAAAATTGAAGTGATTGGATTGAATGGGGTAAAGTTCAGTAAAGCCAACTGAAAGCTGTGTAATTTATTATTACTCACTTTCGTGATGTGAAATGAAATTTAGGTCATGTCTTCTCATCATTCTACTTGGCAAAGTAAAAAATGGCCTAATATTATTCTTTAAAAAATTCATTTTTTTTTTAAATTTCCTTGTTTTTTTATATCACATAATCACTTTTTTATATTATTTAAACAAAATAATCACTACAAAATATATATATTTTTTATACTAAATATTTTTATTTTTTCTTACATCAATTAGTTTTTACTACAAGAAAAAAGCCAATCAATTAATTTCTAATGCACTAAAAAGGCCAAACGCAAAAGACCTTAACCAAACATACCCATACCAGATTTTGTTGTCCTCCTTAATTATCTGCCACAGAAGAAAAATCTATTTAAATATCTATCACCAAAAAAGAGGTTCTCGGATAGCTGCAATGACATCTTATACATACAGAGGAACATAGTTCGCGGGAATCGTGGAGCAATGTTTCAAGAAACAAAGTTTATTGAATTTTGGTCTGTCTTTTATTTTTTTTCTAATTCTTTTTTAGGATTAAATCATTGACTAATGCAAAATAATTTCTCAGGCATAAAAAAATTGGCACTATGCGAATTCTTTGTAGTCTTCTTGTGAATGCTTTTATAAAAGAAGTGGGTAATGAGAATGACATATTATGCTTGTTAATGAGTGATCGTATGGATCAACAGTCTTCTTGTGCCTACATATTATGCTTAAATAAAATGAAAAAGAAAGCATCTAGGAAATTGGCAATTCTCATTGGTTCGTTTTGTTTAAACTACATCCGTCGAAACAAATATTTTTAACATGTTTCAATTTATAAAGATTAAACTTTATGAACGTATATATTTATTTTATATGTGTGGGTTTATGCTATTGAGTAAAAATATGGTTCAAAATGATGTTATGAACATTTTTCAATTTTAGTAGCTAATTAGATAATTAACTGAGAGAGCAAATTAGTTATTGATAATCTTTCAAAGACTTTTTGAATAAATTATAATGAAAGAAACCAACGCATAGGGTAGATTATATAGGCTAGTCATATATATATATAAAAGCCGAGTTTTGACGTAGAGACTGCTTAGAATTGCGACACGTGTCCATGTTTTCTAATATCTAAACTTTTTTTTTTTTTTTTTGGTCTTAACTCTCTCTTCCTTTATTTCCACTTCAATGTCTTAAATCTTTCTCTCTCCCATAATTTATGTTTGAACCGGTTTTTTTTATAAATTAATTGTGTTAACTCTCTCTCTATTTGATTTTCTTTTCATCTTCTCTTCGTTTCTACTTATATATCAATGCATTTAATTGTTTTAATGAAGAAAACAAAATATTTCCAAATTTTATCTTTATCTCTATTTTTCTTTTTATCTTCTATTGCTTTCCGTTTATATCCTCAATTTAAGATAATTAAAAGTAGGGGTTTTATTTGGAATGAATTCAATTGACGTCTTAATGAAAAAAACAAAAACAAAAGCAAAAGCTTTCCAAATTCTCCATTTTATCGTTTTGTTTATTTTTCTTTTTTCTTCTCTTACTTTATATTTATATTTCAATGTTATTTTGTAAATTTTACACTCAATTTAAGAAAAAGACGAGAGAGATTCCAATAGTTTTTTTTTTGCTATAACAGTTCTTTTCAACAATATTAGTATTTTCATTTTTTTTTCTTTCTTCCATTTTTTGTTTGTGTCCCTTATATTTTTTTTTTCAAATTTATATATATATATATATATATATCTTTTTAAATTGATTACTTCTCTTTTGTAAATTTTACATTTAATTTCGGTAAATTTTACAATTAAAACGTAGGGGTTTTATTTGTAAAATATTTAATTGTGTTAACTAGCCGAGTTTTGACGTAGAGACTGCTTAGAATTACGACACGTGTCCATGTTTTCTAATATCTAAACTTTTTTTTTTTTTTTTTTGGTCTTAGCTCTCTCTTCCTTTATTTCCACTTCAATGTCTTAAATCTTTCTCTCTCCCATAATTTATGTTTGAACCGGTTTTTTTTATAAATTAATTGTGTTAACACTCTCTATTTGATTTTCTTTTCATCTTCTCTTAGTTTCTACTTATATATCAATGCATTTAATTGTTTTAATAAAGAAAACAAAATATTTCCAAATTTTATCTTTATCTCTATTTTTCTTTTTATCTTCTATTGCTTTCCGTTATATCCTCAATTTAAGATAATTAAAAGTAGGGTTTTATTTGGAATGAATTCAATTGATGTCTTAATGAAAAAAAAAAAAACAAAAGCTTTCCAAATTCTCCATTTTATCTTTTGTTTATTTTTCTTTTTCTTCTCTTACTTTATATTTATATTTCAATGTTATTTTGTAAATTTTACACTCAATTTAAGAAAAAAAGAGAGAGATTCCAATAGTTTTTTGCTATATGATTCTTTTCAACAATATTAGTATTTTCATTTTTTTCTTTCTTCCATTTTTGTTTGTGTCCTTATATTTTTTTTTCAAATTTATATATACATATATATATATATCTTTTTAAGTTGATTACTTCTCTTTTGTAAATTTTACATTTAATTTGTAAATTTTACAATTAAAACGTAGGTTTTATTTGTAAAATATTTAATTGTGTTAACTCTCTCTATTTAGTTTTATTTTTATATTCTCTTATTTTCTGTTTATATATCAATGTATTTAATTGTCTTAATGAAGAAAACAAAAGTTTTCAAATTTTATCTTTCTCTTTATTTTCTTTTATCTACTATTACTTTCCGTTTCCAAATTTTATTTTTCTCTCTATTTTTCTTTTTATCTTCTTTTGCTTTTCATTTATATCCTCAATTTAAAACAATTAAAAGTATGGGGTTTATTTGGAATGCATTCAATTGATGTCTTAATGAAAAAAAAAAACCTTCCCAAATTCTCCTTTATCTTTTGTTTATTTTTCTTTTTCTTCTTTCTATTTATATTCCAATGTTATTTTGTAAATTTTACACTCAATTTAGGAAAATGACAAGAGAGACTCAATCGTTTTTCTTAGATGAAAAAATATGCTACAGTTTTTTTTTTTTTGCTATAATGAGTTCTTTTCAACTATATTAATATTTTCATTTTTATCTTTCTTCCATTTTCATTTGTGTCCCTTATATTTTTTCAAATTTGTATGTATATATATATATATTTCTTTTCAAATATATTACTTCTTTTTGTAAATTTTACATTTAATTCATAAATTTTACAATTAAAACGTAGGGTTTTATTTGTAAAATATTTAATTGTATTAACTCTCTATTTAATTTTCTTTTATCTTCTCTTAGTTTCTGTTTATATATCAATGCATTTAATTGTCTTAACGAATAAAATAAAAGGTTTCCAAATTTTATCTTTATCTCTATTTTTCTTTTTATCTTCTATTGCTTTCCGTTTATATCCTCAATTTAAGACAATTAAAATGTAAAGGTTTTATTTGAAATGCATTCAATTGATGTTTTGATAAAAATAATAATAAAATATTATTATCATATGGTTATGTTCTTCCATTTTTCGTTTATGTCCCTTATATTTTTTTTTTAAAATTTATATATATATTTTTTTTCAAATTGATTACTTCTTTTTTGTAAATTTTACATTTAATTCGGTAAATTTTACAATTAAAATGTATGGGTTTTATTTGTAACATATTTAATTGTCTTAATGAAGAAAACAAAGGTTCCTAAAATTTGTCTTTTCGTCTCTATTTTTATTTATATCTGATCTTTTGCTTTCTGTTTATATTCTACAACAAAAACGTATAAGTTTTATTTAGGATGCATTTAATTGATGTTTTAGTGAAGAAAACAAAAGATTCTCAAATTCTCTCTTTCTTTTTTCTTTTCTTCTCTTGCTTTCTATTTATAGCTCAATGTTATTTTTTTAAAATTTTACACTCAATTTAGAGAAGAAAAAAAAAAAGGAGGGAGGGAGAGGGAGAGAGATTTTTTAAATTTTTGTTTATGAATGAAAAAATATATTTCAGTTTTTTCTTTCTTTTGGTTTTTGTTTTTCTAGAATAGTTCTTTTTAATTATATTAGTATTTTGTTTTTATTTTTTCTTTATTCTGTGGTTATATTCTTCCATTTTTGTTTTTGTTCTATATATATATATATATATATATATTCTAACGTATACATTATTTTATTCAAATTGATTACTTTTCTTTTGTAAATTTTAGATTGAATTGGAAATAATAGTGAGAGATAGTTCTTATTTCTAACCAATTTTTAGTTTGTGTTTTCCATTGAGTAATTAATCCATTTTTTGTTTACATTCTTAATTAATGGATGACATTGATTTTAAGGTTTCATTGAATCGGAAAGATATATTGTAGAAGTAGACAATTCTTTCAATTATATTAAAAATTTTAATTTTAGTTTTTTATTTTTATTTCATGTGGTTATGTTCTTTCATTTTTGTTTTTTTTTTCCCTTAAATTTTATACTAATATATATATTATTTTTTATTCAAATTGATTATTTTTCTTTGGTAAATTTTATATTGAATTTAGGGAAATGATAGTAAGAGAGAGTTTCTTTTCATTATTTTTGGTACAAGGTATGACTTTTTTTATTACATTGATGTTTTGTGAGTAGATTTTTTTTTCTTTCTATGTGTTTTAAAAGTAGTTCATTTTACATTATATATGTTGTTATGTTATTTCATTCTTTTTTTTTTCCTTATATTTTGTTCTAATATATATATATATATTAAAATTGATAGCACATATTTTTCTTTTGTAAATTTTATGTTGAATTCAAGAAAATTATAGTAAAAATGAGGTAGGTATGAATTTTTAGATTATGTTGATTTGCCTTTTCTTTTTATTCGGTTTATACTAAAATTAGCTCCATTTTGGTTATATACGTGAAGGATAGTTGAAATAAAAAAGAAAAGAAAAATATTTGTAATACAATTTCCTATACCTCTAAAACTATGACAAATATAGTTCTAATTTATATATTATTTTCATTCAATTTCTTTTTTGTAAGTTGAATTGACTTTGTTATTATTATTAAGATATCTGCTAGAAGTAGACAATTCTTTCAATTATATTAAAATTTTAATTTTAGTTTTTTATCTTTATTTCATGTGGTTATGTTCTTCCATTTTGTTTTTCTTTTGTTTTTTCCCTTAAATTTTATGCTAATTTATATATATAGTATTTTTTTTATTCAAATTGATTATTTTTCTTTGATAAATTTTATATTGAATTTAGGGAAATGATAGTGAGAGAGAGTTTCTTATCATTATTTTTAGTACGGGGTATGGTTTTTTTTATTACATTGATTTTTTTGAGTAGATTTTTTTTTTCTTCCTATGTGTCTTAAAAGTAGTTCATTTTACGTTAGATATGTTGTTATGCTGTTTCATCTTTCTTTTTTTTCCTTATATTTTGTTCTAATATATATATATATATATATTCAAATTGATAGCACATATTTTTGTTTTGTAAATTTTACGTTGAATTTAAGAAAATTATAATGAAAATGAGGTACGAGCTAAGAGGTATGAATTTTTGGATTATGTTAATGTTCATTGATTTTTTTTTTTTTTGGTACTAAAATTAGCTCCATTTTGTTTATATACGTGAAGGATAGTTGAAATAAAAAAGAAAAGAAAAATATTTGTAATACAATTTCCTATACCTCTGAAATTATGACAAATACAATTCTAATTTATATATTATTTTTCATTGAAATTTCTTATTTTTCCTTTGTAAATTTAATTGACTTTGTTGTTATTATTATTATTATTATTATTATTATTATTATGTTCCAATATTCCTTCCACGATTTTTATCTTTCTTTTGTGAAAGAGATAAGACTATTCCTATGGGAATAAATATTTTAATATTTTTATGGGTCTTATGTTTTAACTCATTTCAAAATTTTGTGTTTTTTTTTTTTGGTTTGTTTGCATGATTTACTATTATTTTTAATGTGCTTAAATTAAAATTAATTAAGGGTCTTATGTTTTAACTCATTCTAGGTTTTCTTTTGCTATTTTATTTTTCTTTACACTTCTTTCCATTTTAAATTACACATATGAGAATTTTTAATATGTTTTAATTTATATGCATTAAAATTAAAATTATATATGGTTCTTATGATTGTATATGTTTGTGCAATTTATATATTCATACAATCTTATGTGTAATTGTGCTATTATGTTTAGCAGATATTGTTGTATAACTTTTAATATGTTGTTATTATTATTGAAATAGGCATGATAGATTTTGTTTACACAACTTTTTTGACATATAAAAAAAATAAAATAAAAATGTGTTTTAAGTTTTAAAATTAAATTATAATAAATAATCCCGCGCAACGAGCGGGTTCTAAGCTAGTATAAATAATGCACAAGTGAGATGATACCAAATTAGTAAGAGATCTTTGAAATTAAGGAAACAAAAAGAGAAACTAGATATAAATTGTTGATGACAGTTTTATGAGGAGTGACGTTGCACGAAATCCGAAGAGTTGTTGGTCTACAAAATAGCAAAATAGGATAAGTGTTGGCAGGGTGTGCCAACGGGGAATAGTTCTAATGCCTAAGTCAATATTTGTTTTAGAGTTTCTGTCATCAGAGGAGACAACTTACAATTCTTTCCATATTGATTTGCACCACCATTGAGTCAGTCTGTTTGCATGTTTGTGCTCAAGCGCGCATGACTTGCGCTCGATCCCTTGAATGCTTGATATACTTTAACATTCTCCCACAAGCTGATGGGTAGAGGAACAACCATCAGCTTGGACTTAAGTTCAAGGAATCATGATGAGGAAAGACCTTTAGTGTACATCTACTACTTGATCATGAGTGAAGATAAATTTGAGAATGATATCTCGATTGAGCACTTTTTCACGAACAAAGGGGTAATCCACCTCAATATGCTTGGTATGAGCATGAAACACTGGATTTGTGAGGCTAGGGCCAATGCACTGAGGTTGTCACACCAGATAACAGGAGACACTAAGAGAAAATTTTTTATTTCTTTATGTAGCATCCTAAGCCAAAATAATTATGCAGTAGTGAGAGAGAGGGACCTATATTCAACTTCTATGCTAGAGCAAGAAACTGCAACTTGTTTCTTGGCACTCCAAGAAATGAAACAATTCCCTAGGAAGACAACTGAACCAATAGTAGACCTTCGATCATCAGGGCAACCTGCCCAATCAAAATCACAGAAGGCATTCAATTGTAGGGGACTTTTGGTGTCATGAATTAAGTCCATGATCAGGTGAACCATTAAGATATCTTAGGAGTCTTTTTGCAGCTATCCAGTGAGTTGATCAAGTTAATCCATTTTAAGCAAAAGTTTGATCAAAGAGATGTCACAACCAAGATCCAAGAGAGCAACAGGTTGAGCGGATGGGACAAAAAGAAGGAAATAGAATACTACAGACTCAAAAACGGATGCAGCATTATCAACCAAGCAGAAAGGGGAGTTTGATGCTAGCTCGAAAGTCCAAGCCTGTAAATGAAGAGTTGGACTTGCCCTATATAACTAAAGAAAACCAAAGATTCATTCTCCTTTCGATCTCTTTTTAGAAATCAAATTGACTGGTCGAAGCTGCCCGGATGAGTTTGTTGACTTTTAGTCTACGGGGAGCTTGTTGGGTCGCATCTAAAATGTCTAGCTATTGCAATCCTTTCCATCTCAAATTAATCTCTTATCCATCTTCCCCTTGAGCTGGGGCCCCTCCACATTAGTACTTACAAAGGGTCCATGAAAAGTCCCATCCCGAAAAAAGAATATTGCAATGAATATGAATCTTATAATTGCAGTTGCATTATTATGCAGGTGACTAAGATATCAACCACGTAAATTGGTAGGACAATGGTTATGGATCCATGATGACAAGTAGTAAGTAAAAAATTAAATTACTAATCACGACTTGTTAAAAAACATATGAATTGTCTCCAAGATAATCTCTCATTCCCTCTCTTGTGTAGACATGTCAAAAAAAAAAAAAAAAACATGAATTCCCAAAATAAATTGAATGCACGACACTCGGTGGGCTGGATTTCTTCAACAATTTTATTTTGTTATCAAGCTTAAACCTGGGATTGAAAACAGAATGGCTGATGCACTTATCCGTACGTGTTGGGATTTGAGGAAGTAAAAAATTAGTACACAGCAAACACAACATCTACCGCACGCTCAAAGGAGGAAAAAAGGGAACTCAAAAGCATTTGCAGATAAAACTGCTTTTCTCATGCCAGGTCGTCTGTTGTTGCTGGCAACCGCCGGAAGAAATTCAATGGTACTGAAGGAAGCCTATGACGAAACCTTGGATGTCTCAACATATAAAATCCTGTGAGAAGGATCATCACTCGGAATGGTATAACACAGAAAACAATAGCAGCAACCAGACAAAAACCACGGACACAGTTGTTGCTCTTGGATCTCTCAGGTCAGCAAAGATTGTAGCCCTCTCCTTGAGTAGCCAAGTCACCTATTGCTGTCTGAATCCCTCGGCAATACTTCTCAACCGATCATATCGCATCCTTACAGTGTCGGAAGGCCGGGGAAGTTGGAACTGTATCAATTCTTCATCAAGTTCATCCGGATGAGAAAGGCGAAGTGTCCACGTGAGAGGATGCCATGGCCTCCATATGTAGTTCCAAAGCCCATTCAAGAAGAAGGCAGAGGAAGATTGCGGGTAAGATGAGCTCAGGGTACACGATCAGTATTATAAGCAAGATATGAATCAATACGGTTTTGATGGGATTTTCCAGTGGCAAATCTGATCAAACCGTTTCCTGCAGCAATTAAGCCACCCAAAACTCCCATAATCCTGAAAAAGTTTGCTTTGCTTCTTCTCAGACTCCACGTTTGGGAGCCCGGATCCAACATATATTCCACCACCTCTTTCCGTAGCGGTGGGTCAGCCAGGCTCAAGCTCATCGATACAATTTGGATTGCTGAGCCTCAAGTTCTCATGCTCGCGAACAGTTAATGGGTGAAGAGAGTGCATTTTTGGCAAAAGTGGCTGTGAGTACATGCATCATATTAAGTAACGAGGAGCATGTGAACCTCAAGGCCAAATGAATTTCCCGTCTTCTTCACCCCATTGGGATTTAGAACTAGAAGTGGATACGAGTGTGTGTAAACACGACCAGTTTCAAGTGTGGAAAGACGAATCTTACCTTCCCAATGCTTAAATCCTTTGCCCTTCCATACTTATCTCTTCCATTGAATAGACAGTTATCAAACACCCCAATTGTTATGACTGTACAAGGATCAAATACTTCCCAAGTATATTGTTCATTCCACCTGGGTGAAAAGCTATTCAAACCGTCCTTGTCCTTGCCCACTTATGACCATATTTTGCCACACAATAAGCATCTGTCGTTCCACGCTCATCTTTGATCTTCATCGGCATCAGGCCATAAGCACCTAAAATCCCAGATTCAGTACCCCAATGCTGGAATTCCACAACCGTTTGGTTGTCGCTCGAAGATCACTGCTATAGTGCATTGATTCGTCATGGACATGATAACCACCTTCGAAACAGATTCTCGCATGAATCCTGCCAGCAACTTTGGTTTCCTTCTTCTCTTTCCCTTCAACAACGACATGCTTTTCAAGAGTATACCACTCGGCGTCTACAGGTGTATTATCTTGCCTCCTTTCCACACACTGCAAAGCAATTGTACACCTCCCCAAAACTTGATCGTTGTCAGTTGCAACTCTGTCTTCAACACGCAAAATCAAGGGCTCCTCAATTGGTTCCGCAACTACAAACATTAAATCCTCATTCCACGTAGCATTATTAGTCCCACTCTGAGAAATTCCAGTGCTTAAAACCTGATTCCCCAGGACAGCCTTAACAAACACTTCCGGGAACCTACAATTATCATTCGGTTGCAAATCCTGAGCTTCAATTACATTGATCCTCAGATACCAAAGCTTTGGAGAGTGGTATACCTTCGGACGAATATTAGTAAGACCATCAATTCCGTTAACTCTCGCTCCTTCTATCTTCCATGCTTTAGGAAATGCTTCATCAATTTGAGTACTCTTCCAAAGAGCCAACATTAGCTCCCCATTCACCTCGTCCCCCTCCAATCGTTCAACCTATACCACTTGCGGTGACAATGGACTTCCGGGGAAACCAGTTGTAAAATCTCATTCAGATCAAACAAAACCTGACCCATTAAAGCATCCTTCTCAAAATCCTTGTCCTTGACAGTTACCTCGAGCACCGAAGACTGAATCCGATCTCTCGAGAAAGCAAACACCTGGTTCCACTCGGGATTTGACTTATTCCGAAAATGCCGAGTTACACCCTTGTAGTTTCCTACGATTACCTCCACGTAAGGGTCACAACTACTAGTGACATCTCTTGTGGGCAAGTCCTTGGCCTTGACAACGCGTACATAGAGATATTGCATCTTTTCAACGAGGTCATAGCCGGTAACCTTTACCCCTCCCAGACTGGGCTTGGTCTCCTTCAACGAAAAGTCTTCTAGTGGAGTCCTCTGCATCTTATGGGCTTCAAGCAAAGACAGTATAACGAACGGAAAGAAATATTGAACTTGAAGTTCAGGAGTTGGAGGTTATGGAAGAAGTACCTGAGCTCAAACTAATTCAAATGTTCCAAGAAACCTAAAATTAACGTCTCAAAAGAAAAGAAAAAAAAAAAAAACATGCCACATTTTTTTGTCATATCGAGGACGCATCTAATCCTAAACTCATTTTCCTGCTTGTCGTTTTCTTGTGGATAAATTTGCTTTTTTAGTCCACGAGGAGCTTGTCGTCTTGTATCTTCCTGATCTGGTCGCTAAAATGAAGGCAAGATTGAGATCCGCGCAATGCTTTTAATCCTCCGTTACAAAAGCTGAAAGATTTTTACTTTATAGCGAGTCCGAAGTTATTCTCATTTAAATATGAGAAAAGGATAGAAACACAATTTTTTTTTTTTTTTTTATGTGGTCTTTTTTTTTAGGTAAATCTTTTTTTATTTCATAAAAGATTCAGAATATAAAACTCTTACATCACAAAATATAAAACTTTGTCAACTTTGGAGAATAAACTATAATTTTTTCTAATTAATTATTTGGGATACTACAATTGAAGAGGAAGCTACTGCATATTGGTGCAAAAGGCTAGGAATAATCACCAACAGTAACAAGAATGGAGTATAAATCGAAAATGGAAGCGAATAGCATTGCTCACAAGTTAGCAAAATTAGCAATCTCTCTTAGGGAGGAGAAACTATGGACTAGGGTTACCCATCTTGTATCCATGGTGATGTACTTTCTAAGCAAGTTCTTTCGTAATCAATGAGATGAGATATTTCCTCAATTTTTTTTATTTTTTTATTTTTTGGAAGAGAAAACATTTTATTATCAATCATTGATGAAAAGATCGCGAACAAAAGCTCTTGCAAACAAAGCATAAAGTTTTGAAGCTAAGGTTATAGGCGTCAAAGATACAAACATTATAATCTACCAATCAATGACAACATCTACTAACTCATAACTAGTTTTCAGGTTTAACAACAGATCTGCACCAAACAAGCTCAATCTAATGCATAGGTAACACTAATTTCTCGGCCTTGAGAGCAGAGAACCTCATGCTAAAAACTCAACATTCTCGACTCGAAAACCAGGATATTGTTCACATTCACAACCCTTGAAAGGTCTAGACCAAAATCAAATACTCTCACAAAGCATCAAGATTCAAATGTGCAAGATTCAAACTGGCAGATCAAGAGAGAAGACAAAGCTTTATTACAAGCAACAAAAACATGACAGAAAACAAACTATAGCCAGATAGATAGATCTGATGAGCAAGGTAGAGGAGCACGTGTCAAGGTGGATCAAACAGAAGACGAAAGATCAAGCTCTGACAAAGCCAATCCAAGCCAAAACCAAAAAAAGATCCAGCAAATATGTGGAGAAAGGCTAGGCAAGCACAACAACAAAGGGAGAACGGCTACGCCAAAGAACAGAACAAAGGAGGAAAAGGGGTGGCAAAGAAAGGGAAGAACCACAAAAGCCAAGGGAAAGGGATGAGGCAAAGGACTTATTCGCATCAGGTAAATAGGTTAGCTCATAAAGCAAAAAAGGCAACAGGAGGAGTGAGGCAACCAACGGCCATCCCTCCTCCCCTAACCTGGGATTTCCTTACCTGTGTGGTGCTCTAAGAGAAGAGCTGGGGTTTTTTCATTCAAGTTTCGTAAAAATAATAATAATAATAATAAAATGTATGTTTTTATCTTATAAATGTTGTTTTTATATAGTTTTGAAAAGTAATAAATTATGAGAAAATAATATCATAAATTAAAATTTTGACCTTAATGAAATCATAAGGAAAATTATTGAAATATAATTAAATGCTTTTAATTAAGCTAATTTAATGACCGGTTCACTCTTAAAAAAATTATTAAATGGAGAAATTTTGAAATGAAAATGATCCTAATACTAAAAAATTATGTCTTAAAAAATCGGTTTAACCTTTTAAAAAAAAAATGAGTTCATACCACATGTCGTAATTTTAAAACATTTCTGAACTAGGTTTCGGCTATTATATATGTGAATATATATGATATATGATATGACTTCTTTTTTTTTTTTTGCAAGATGGTGTCGCTATTTTTACACAAATGGAAAGAGATAAAGTTAGAAAATAATAATATAACATAATCTTAGTTACAACGGTTTTCAACATTTGAAACTATAAAACATGAGAATGCATTAATGCTACACATGCATAATGTACTTCTTAGTCATAACTTTTCTCCATATCATCTACTTGGGTCCATAATTCATTTTTAATAAGATCAAATCCATCATAACTTTAAAACACGTCATCGTTATAAAGGATACAATCATACAAATATATATATATATATATATATAAATACATCTTCATTTTCATACGGATGTGATGTGGGATATGCCACAACCGATGCCCCAATGCACACAACTAGTGGACATCATTGACTGGGTCCCACCACGAGTGACCATTCTACTATTAATGTTGTTTGGTCACAATCACCATGTTTACTTGGGTTGTGCTCGTCACTCAACTGGCCTCTTGTCCTCCTTGTATCAAATAGCAAAACACACAAAATCTATATCATAGGGTCAAACCCATATAAATTATAATATATAGTAACCGACGACCAATAGTCAAATCATACGATTCAAGTATTGTTCATTTAATATAAATTCTCATTCTTTCTCAAATAATAGTAGCTCAAAATAGTTGCAATAATAATCTTAAGCAGCCATTAACAAAAATAAAAATAAACTTGGAAATAGGTTGGCTCACGACATAATAGTAAAAGATGAATTATTCCATCTAGAAAGATACAGGAATTTATCATCAAAATCCCATCAAGCAAAGTCTAGTAGATATAATTAAGCACAGAGATGATTCAGCATAGGCTAATTAACAGCCTACAAAATTATTGATGAACAATTACTGATTACCGTAAAGTCAAGCTTGAAATGGCATCGATTAAGCCGCAAATCGATAAAATCTACTATCTTCAGTCTTCAGAGGAAGGTTACACACAGAACCCAACGTCTGCCAAATAATAAAATTGCAGATGAGCTCATCCCACTCAAAAGCAATTGCAGATGAAACTGCTTTGCTCATAACATGCAGTCCGTCCTTGCCGGCAACCTCCGGAAGAAATTCAATGGTGCTGAAGGAAGGTTATCACGAAACCTTGGATGTCTCAGCAAATAAAATCCAGTGAGAAGGGACACAACTTGGAATGGTGTAACATAGAGGACAATAACAGCAACCAGACAGAAAATCACAAACAGAGCTGTTGCTCTCGGATCTCGCCAACTCAACAAAGACTGTACCCTCTCCCCTTGAGTAGCCAAGTCACCTATTGCTGTCTGAATCCCCTCGGCAATACTTCTCAACCGATCATATCGCATCCTTACAATGTCGGCAGGGCGTGAAGTTGGAAATGTATCAATTTCTTCATCAAGTTCATCGGGATGTGAAGAAAGACGAGTGTCCATGCGGGGAGGATGACATGGCCTCCGTCGGTGATACCAAACCCCAGTGAAGAACAGATAGAGAAAAGTTGTGGGTAAGATGAGCTCAGGGTACATGACCATTATTATATACAAGATATGAATCAATACGGTTGTGATGGGGTTTTCCAGTTGCAAATCTGATCAAACCATTTTCCTGCAGCAATTAAGACTCAAAACTCCATAATCCTGAAAACGTTTCTTTGCTTCTTCTCATACTCCACATGGGAGCCCACATCCAACATATACTCCACCACCTCTCTCAGCGGCGCTGCCCGGCTCAATCTCATCGATACAATTTGCATTGCCTGGTGCCTCAAGCTATCAAGCTGGATAACAGTTAATGGATGAAGATAGTGCATTTTAGGCAAAAGTGGATGTGAGTACATGTGCATCGTATTACGTAAGGAGGAGCAAGTGAACCTCACAGCCAAATGAATTTCACCCATCTTCTTCACTTTGGAATGTAGAACAAGAAGCGGATAGGAGTGTGTAAAACCGATTCGATTCAAGGGTGGAAAGACGAATCCTTACCTTCCCAATTTTGCATCCCTAGACGCTACGGCGTTATCTCCTAGACGCAAAGAACAGTTATTAAACACCCCAATTGTTATGACCGTACAAGGATCAAAACTTCCCAAGTATATTGCTCATTCCACCTGGGTGTAGAGCTGTCAATAATAGTACTTGTCCTTACCCACTTCTGACCATATTTTGCCACACAATAAGCATCTATTGTTCCGCACCCATCTTTGTTTTTCATCAGCATCAGGCCCTGAGCATTTAAAATTCCCAGTTCCAGTACCCCAATGCTGGACTTCCACAACTGTTTTGCTGTCGGTCGAAGGTCACTGGTATAGTGAGTTGATTCATCCAGGACATGATAACCACCTTCAAGGCAGATCCTAATATGAATCCGGCTGGAAAATTTGGTTTCTTTCTTCTTGTGCTGCCCTTCTACAACAACATGCTGTTCAAGAATATACCACCTAGTGCTCACAGGTTTCTGATCCAACCTCTTATGCTCAAATCGCAAAGGAATTGCACACTTCCCCAGAACTTCATCCTTGTTCGGTGCAACTCTGTCCTCTACACTTAATATCAGGGGTTCCTCAAATGGTTCCGCTGCTACAAACATTAAATCCTCGTTCCACATAGGATTAATAGTCCTGCTTTGAGAAATCCTGGTTCTTATAGCCTGATTCCCCAAGACAGCCTTAACAAACACTTCCGGGAACCTACCCGGATTCCCTGGTTGCAAATCCTGAGCTTCAATTACATTGACCCTCAAATACCAAAGCTTAGGAGAGGTATACCTTCGAACGAATATAGAAAGACTATCAGAGTTCCGCTAACTCCCGCTGCGTCTGAATTCCATGCTTCCGCAAATGCTTCATCAGCTTGGGTACCCATCCAAACAGCCAACATCAGCTCCCCCCTAACCTTATCCCCCTTCTTGTCCTCCAACCTATACCACTGAGGTGCCAATGGACTATCCGGGGAACCAGTTTCGAATCTCATTCATATCAAACCCAACCTGACCCATTAAATCATCCTTCACAAAATCCTTATCCTTGACAGTTACCTCAAGCACTGAAGACTCAATCCGATCTTTGGAAAGCAAACACCTGGTTCCACTCGGATTTGATTTCTTCTCAAAATGCCGAGTTGTACTCCTGTAGTTTCCGGTTTTACCACCACGAAAGGGTCACAACTACCAGTGACATGCGGGCAACTCCTGGCCTTTACAACGCGTACATAGAGATATAGACTCTTTTCAAGGAGGTCATAGGCGCTCGCGTGCTTATCGCCGGTAACCTTTACCCCTCGAAGACCGGCCTTGGTCTCCATCAACAAGGAGTCTTCTGGCGGAGGCCTCTGCATCTTCTGGGTTCAAAGCAGAGACACCCAAATGAAAACAAGTATAAAAGTTGAAATGCTGTTCGATGTTATAGAAGAAGGACCTGAGTTCAAACTAATTCAAATGTTCCAAAAACTAGTACATCTCATAAAAATAAGATTAAAACTGAAATGTTCAAAGCAAAACAAGACAGAAATAGAATACAAACTCAAAAGTGGAAGCAGAACAGGAGAGAGATATCAAGTAGAGGTAGAAGGAAATTTGACGCTCGAGAAGACCATATCTTTTGTCTCGTCCAAGCCTTGAATGAAAAGTCGGACTTACCTATATAACAAAATCCAATGTAAAACCAAAAGTGACAAATTGAAGCTGCTCGGAAATCATGGACTAGAGGTGATCGCCGTTAGCCAAACGTCGTAGGGTTGTGGATAAATTTGTTGACTTTTTAGTCCACGAGGAGCTCGTCGGCTGGTATTTTCCTGGTCAGGTCGCCATTACGAAGGCCGGATTGAGATCCACGCAATGCTTATAATATTGCTCAAGCCTGGAATTTTGAAGTTTTCGGTAATGTCGAAGTGCATTAGGTGCAAGTTAAATATGAGCGACCATAAAACTATGACGTTATCTAAAGATTTTAAGGCTCCATTACGACAATTTTGAAAAGTATTTTGGATTTTGAATTTTGAAAGAAAATAAAAGTTAAAAATTAATTTAGAGCGGGCTATATTTGAAAGGAAAAAAAAAAAAAAAAAAAAGGTGTTATATGTGGTCTACTAACAAAAGTTGGTTTGATCAAAATTTTGATAACTATTGTTAAAGTACCGATTAAGTGATTAAATTTATTTTTCTCTATCAATTTTAGCTTTTAGGATAAATGGTAGTTTAACATAGTATCAGAGCCAACCACATGGTGAATGGGGCCACACTACTTACCCTGTGACAAGAACCCAAAAAAAAAAAAAAAAATGTATGTACGTGAGGGAGGATGTTGAGGAATAATCTTACATTGCTTGTGGACAAAACCTTGGACATGTTTATAAGGAATAGGCAATCCTCTCCTATAAAACCAGTTTTATGAAATGAGTTAGGTTCACGAATTTTTTCATAGTATCAGAATCAAAGATCTTGAGTTCGAACGTTGACTTTGTTAGGCCATGGACCAACCCCGTAGTTTAGGCCCGATAGTCCAGTGGGCCAAATCGAAACCCATTGGAGCCTGACCTAGCGTACACCTCGGACATCGAGCATCTGAGACCCCTTCTCAGGCCTCGGACATCTGAGACCCCTTATCAGGCCTCGGACATCCGAGGCCCCTTATCAGGCCTCGGACATCCGAGGCCCCTTCTCAGGCCTCGGACATCTGAGACCAAATCCTTAGATTCTAAGTGTTCGAGGCTGATCGTGTCCGAGACGTCAGAGGCCATCGAGCCCGAGACCTCCGAATCCGAGGCCCTTGTATCCAAAGCCCTAAAAGCTAGGGAGCGGGATTTGAATCCAATTGAATAATGTGCGATGTGATCTTATCCATCGAATTCAAATATTGAACAATTCAAAATTCAAAATGCCAACAAATCCTCTCTTGAGTGTTGCCTATATAACCATTCTCTCCATAAAATCAATACTTACGATCTATCTAGGAGTTCAACAAGCATGTCAACAAACTTCATTTAAATATTTTTTTAAAATTGTGTTTACTTTTTTGTCAATTGAGTATTTGGATAACATTAGCATACAATTACGGTTTCAAAACCAAATAGGTAAATATTGCCTTAAATATTTTTTTAAAGCAAAATCGTAATTTTGGTTTAAATTCGCACTTTTTCAAATAAGAACTCTCTAACCTGCTTATTGAAATCACATATTTTTTTCCTATTTTAAATTTATATTTTTTAAATCGCAATGTCAAATACCTTACATTCTGCAATATCTTTTAAAAACGCAGATTATTCTTGCGAAATCGCAATTTCAAAGGCACCTTAAATGATTAAATATATATCTTCCCATCAATTTAAGTTTTTGAGATAAGTGGTAATTTAACAACGATTCTCAGTATAGGTTATAACCTCTCTCCATTTCTTTAGGAAAAATATTTCAGCTAGAAATAATTTTTGGCATTTAACTCATATGAAAAATCAACGATTGCAACAATAACAGAAGTGACTTTCAACAAACTTTAGTCTTTGATCCATTCTTATTAAGCCACCCTCAGCGGCTCAGCCCCAATTGGGGTGGTCGAGTACCTCTTTATTTTTATTGTTTTTTTTTAATTTTTAATTATTTTGTTTTTTAATTATTTTAAAAATATATATAATTTTTTTTTTATTAGTGGGATAAATGTCCTATTTATAGCTTCAAGATCTCTTCAACTGGATATTCTCTAATCTAAAATGAACCAAAGAACATCGACCGTCTTCCCTCCTATATACCCCAAATATGGGGTGTAATAATTCCATATACGAAAGATGACGACTGAAAACAACAACGTACTCCCGTTCCCATTTGTCCATCTATTTTCCCATCCCATCAAAACAATTCCATTAATTAAGCATATATATATATATATATATATATATATATATATATATATATGCACAAATAATTGAACACGAAAGAATTTGTCAAAAAGCACTTTTTGACTAACATGTTTAGAATTGTGTCGGAGAAATAAAGACTTTAAGTCAAAAAAAAGTTTTTTTGGCAAAAATTTTATTTTTATATTTTTGTCAAAAGTGTGTTTTTGTCATTTTTAGGGTTTTTAGAATCTTAAAAACGCTTTTAATTCTTTTTATCAAATAAGTACTTTTTTTCAAACGAATTTTTAGACCCCTCAAACGCATATTCAAACAAGTCTTAATTCTATTATCTTGGGCTACGGACGTGTCAAGCTTTTTTTCTTTTTTTCTTTTCTTTCTTTTTTCTTTTTTTTTTTTTTCGCCCTGCTGAACGTGCTAAGCTATGGTTAAGAACTTAAGGTAAAGGATGTTACCATATCAAAACGCGCTACTAAAGATTTTCAATAGCTATTACCTTTTTTTTTTATTTAGCTTTAGGATCACTATTTTTTTGGTTTAAGAGAACCTATATGGTTATGCCATGGTGTGGTAGCGAAAAAATTAAATTAAATTAAAAATACAAGAGAAGAAGAGGAGTGTTTTCTTCCTACGCCGATAAACAGAGCAGAAGAGATTGCAAAGAAAAATTGAAGTTTTTGTATAGAGATGAATTTGGATGCAGTTTTCACTAGATTTACAATGGGGTACACTTTTTCTTAAGAATTTGTTATGCTAGCTAAGGGTCAATAAGTTTCTCATATTTGATCAAATCAGCCTCATAATTTTTTCCCCTACTCCGGAAGGTTTTCATTGTAAATTTCGCTTGTTCTATTTTAGTTGCCCCTGTTGCCTATTGGTATAGGATTAATTGCTTGGTAATTTTTGTTTTACTTGTTGAATTTAATTAATATATAGACAATAATTATATCTAACAAAATGGTATCTGGACCGTGATTGCTTGGGATGATAGTCTTGTGTTAGTTAATGGCATAATTATTTGGTATTATAATTAAACTTATAATGTCAAATTGTTGACCATATCTTCCATTCGGTCATGGCATAAAAGTCTCCTTTTTTGCCCACAACTCAAAGAATGACAAATTAGCAAGAGCAAAATTAAAAACAAGAGTAAAGAGCACCGGATTATACCTCCTAATATACTCTTGAAGCCTGAAACACCCCAATCACCAAAGCAGGCATCACCCATGCCCAGCAGGTTGCCACCCACCACCCAGCCGGCTGGAATAGGCTACAACCCACGCCGATGGGCAACGCCACCCAGCCCACCGCCCAACCCACAGCTACTCCAGCTATACACCACCACTGCACCTACCTTTGCTGCTCCTACTATTGTTGATTTGCTTTAGTAATTTGTATAGTTGCAGCGGATTGATGTTGCTTTTCATGTTGGCTTTTGTGAAGTCTAGGATTTTTTATTTTGGTTCATAATATTTTGTAAGCTTCGATTGTTTTGGTTTGATGTTTAGGATTGAAATTATCTAGTACAACCAAATTTATTTTGTAATTTGTAATAAGTTTATTTGTCACTCATTTAGTGGTAGGCAAAAATATCCTTGTTTTTGCCCCACCCGTATACTAGACACACTCCAAAATGTTTGGTTTTGAAGCGGATGATGGAAGACATCCTTTACAGCAAGGATTTCTATATTTACTCGATCGTGTTTGAATTAAGCTTGAATAATGTTAGGAACCATCTTTTTATTCGGTTTGAATAATGCTAGGAGCCATTTTTTTATTCTTATTTTATCATTTTGAAGTTGATTTAACTTTTAAAATCACCATTAAATCAAAATCTAAGTATGATTCGTTTAAAAGTTAATAGCGATTTTAAAAGTCATATCAACTTTAGGTGGATAAAAAAATGATTCCTAGCATTACTCATTAAGTTTATAGCCGAAACTTTATTATGAAACTTTGTTTTTTTGCCGCTTTCTCACACCTTAGGGCCTTTGTGAGGCTCACCACTTTCCCACCCCTTGTGAGACTTACTTTCTCAAACAGGTCTCAAGCTGCCCGAACACATGCTCGAGTAGGTAAGCCTCACAAAAACTCTCTCACAATTGTCTGCCCAAATTACAAATAGTATAAACAGACAATTACACTAGATCTCAATCTTGCCCCCCGAATACCTAATCTCACTTTCTAATTCTACAACTCTTCTTCGTCTCTCTTTTCTTCGCAACTTTTCGGATTATATAAAAAGGGAAATGCTAGGCACTCTTCTAGTGTTCGCAACTCTCCGAATTATATAATTTTCATACGAGTCAAATCCTATAAAATATTTTCAATTGAAACATTTTTCTTAAAAAAATAATTTAAGCTGAAAACATTTTCCAACAAAAAGCAATTTATGCCGAAACAAACAAGCCCAAATAATCACGGCTCCCCTTCACCTTTTTCTAGAACTCCACAACGGTGTCTCGATATACAATCACGGCTCCCATGGAATGGAGACGATGAATATACCAATCCTCTTGCTTAAACAAGATAAATGAATTCTCCAAACAAACAAACAAAACAAAAGGCCCTAATCTTTCCTTTAAGTTTGAAGGCTGCAACAGACTACAATACCTGGAGCACATATGGGCTCAAACTGTGGGACTGCCTCAGCCCCTACATCAGCTTTACAGTGGACCTACCTGATCAGAGTGCCGACGTGCATGTGTAACGTTTGTCATTGTCACCATCCATATTCCATGCATAATATATAGTGACAATCCCCTAAATGCACTGAATTTTTCTCTGGGAATCAATTTGCATTTTTAAATTATTCAAGCTACTAAATCTATAAAAAAAGACCCACTTGTCTAACCGTCCAATTACAAAGCAACTCATTTTGGAAAGGCTGCCCAAAGCAAAATATTGAAAAGAGTACCCATGGTCCCATACACCCTCCGACCCAAAAATAAGTGCTAATTCATTAGTTTGAAGACATAAATATAACACTATATACGTTACTCTTTAACTCATTAATTTCAAGTCGGGTCAACCCTAAATATTGGGTTGTCAAACCCTAATCCGACTTATTTAATCGAACAGTTCAGACCCGGGTCTTCAATTCGAATTCGCTAATTTTGTTCATATCATGCCAAAAATATGCAGCCCTAACCAAAACATTGCACTGCTCACCGTCTCATTCCACCACCACCACCATGCCACCAAGCCATTGTTAACCCCTAGGACGTGAATGTGGGCGGAGGAGAAAGAGACAGGCAGACAGAGCAGCAACGACAAAAGACTGGAGGGAAGAAAGTTCGTTACAGGCTGTAAAGAGAAAGAGAGAGCACAGCAAATAGGGTCCCCACATGTTGTCTAGAATACGGAAGCGGCCACAGGATTTCAGGAATCAATGAGCCTTTTTCTTTATTTTCTTCTTTTCTAATTCCCAAGGCCTTCTTCAATATGGATGGAATGGTCCTTGCAGCCAAAATTTTCTGTTGAAAATCAGACAGGCTCCGCTGTATAGGGCACTTTAATCGATCTACTTTGAGGTACAATAAAAGAAGGTGAGGTAATTTAGTTTCAACCACATGGGACGGTGCAAAAACATGTTTTTGTTAGGTTTTGCATCTCTTCCTAGACTAATAAAAAGGTATACTTTGAAATATTCCAAATACCATGCTAGAAAAGATATCCCTAGGCAGATGCAGCAAGGTTATGTAGCCCATCTGTAGAAATATTTCTACACAAAATAACAAATGAATACAAACAAATTCATCATATTAAAGCATTTACAGTGCCACCCATCTATCAAAAAAGAGAACAGAATCCCATAATTGTGAGCACGGGGGGAGGGAAGGGAATCTGTCTTACCACTTGCATAAGGTTTTTTTATCAGAGTAAAACAAAACCAACTTGAAATAAATAAGGCATGATACTAGATCGAGAAGGAATCAGAAATTTAAGTAAGAAGAATGTCCACATTCATTTTATCTTAGTTATATAAACTAGTACCGTATATTAACAAATCACTATCACAAAATAGATAATATACTAGTGTGATGATGATGCCAAACTGGCAAGAGATCATGGAAATCTAATAAACTAAAAAGAAAGTCATAGTTGATCACACTATGCAAAAGTATTCATGTCAGGAGCAAATTTTTAACAAAGCCTTCACATTTTACAGATAATACTAAGATTTAGGCTCAATACAAGCCAATTTACTTGTCAATCAGTTGTTGAGGAAAAAGAAACTAATTCCATCTAGAATGATGCAAGAATTTAACACGAAAAGCCCCATCAAGCAAAATCTAGTAATATAATTAAGCATGGAGATGGTTCAGCATAGGCTAATTCACAACCTACAAAATTATAGATGAACAATAACTGATTACCATAAAGTCAAGCTTTAAACATAAATACCATAAAATGGCATCGATTAAGCCGCAAATCCACAAAATCTACTACCTTCAGAGGAAGGTTACACACAGAATCCACCATCTGCCAAACGATGAAAGCAGACAAGCTCCAATTGTAGATGAAATTGCTTTGCTCATAACATGCAGTCTGTCCTTGCCGCAACCTCGGAAGAAATTCAACGGAACTGAAGGAAGCTTATGAAACCTTGGATGTCTCAACATATAAAATCCAGTGAGAAGGGCCACAACTTGGAATGGTGTAACATAGAGGACAATAGCAGCAACCAGACAGAAAATCACAAACAAAGCTGTTGCTCTTGGATCACGCCAGCTCAGCAAAGATTGTAGCCTCTCCCCTTGAGTAGCCAAGTCACCTACCACTGTCTGAATCCTCCCAGCAATACTTCTCAACCGATCATATCGCATCCTTACAATGTCAGAAGGCCGGGAAGTTGGAAACGTATCAAATTCTTCATCAAGTTCATCGGGATGTGCATTCTCTGCATGAGAAAGACGAGTGTCCATGTGGGGAGGATGCCTTGGCCTCCATCGGTAATACCAAACCCCAATCAAGAAAAGATATAGAAAAATTGTGGGTAAGATGAGCTCAGGGTACATGACCAATATTATAAACAAGATATGAATCAATACGGTTGTGATGGGGTTTTTCCAGTTGCAAATCTGATCAAACCATTTTCCTACAGCAATTAAGCCACTCAAAACTCCCATAATCCTGAAAAAGTTTGCTTTGCTCCTTCTCATACTCCACATGTGGGAGCCCACATCCAACATATACTCCACCACCTCTTTCCTCAGCGGTGGCTCAGCCCGGCTCAACCTCATCGATACAATTTGAGTTGCCTGGTGCCTCAAGCTATCAAGCTGGGTAACAGTTAATGGATTAATATAGTGCATTTTAGGCAAAAGTGGATGCGAGTACATGTGCATCATATTAAGTAATGAGGAACAAGTAAACCTCACAGCCAAATGAATTTCACCCATCTTCTTCATCCCACTCGGGAGTAGAACTAGAAGCGGATACGAGTGTGTGTAAACCCGATCCGTTTCAAGGGTAGAAAGACGAATCCTTACCTTCCCAATTCTTGCATCCTTAGACGTTACTACCTTATCTCCACCATGCAAATGACAGTTATCAAACACCCCAATTGTTATGACCGTACAAGGATCAAAAACTTCCCAAGTATATTGCTCATTCCACTTGGGTGTAAAACTGTCGATAATAGTCCTTGTCCTAACCCACTTTTGACCATATTTTGCCACACAATAAGAATCTGTCGTTCCATGCCCATCTTTTGTCTTCATTGGCATCAGGCCCTGAGCACTTAAAATCCCCAGTTCCAGTACCCCAATGCTGGTCTTCCACAACTGTTTTGCTGTCGGTCGAAGGTCACTGCTATAGTGAGTTGATTCATCCAGGACATGGTAACCACCTTCCAAGCAGATCCTCATATGAATCCGGCTGGAAAATTTGTTTTCCTTCTTCTTCTGGTCCCCTCCTTCTACAATAAAATGTCTTTCAAGATGAAACCACTTACTGTTCACAGGTCTATAATCCAACCTCTTGTCCACATACTGCAAAGGAATTGCACACTTTCCCAGAACTTCATCCTTGTTCGGTGCAACTCTGTCCTCTACACTTAATATCAGGGGTTCCTCAAATGGTTCCGCTGCTACAAACATTAAATCCTCGTTCCACATAGGATTAATAGTCCTGCTTTGAGAAATCCTGGTTCTTAAAGCCTGATTTCCCAGGACAGCCTTAACAAACACTTCCGGAACCTACCCGCATTCCCTGGTTGCAAATCCTGAGCTTCAATTACATTGACCCTCAAATACCAAAGCTTAGGAGAGAGGTATACCTTTGAACGAATACTAGAAAGACCATCAGTTCCGCTAACTCCCGCTGCATCTGAATTCCATGCTTCCGGAAATGCTTCATCAGCTTGGGTACCGAACCAAACAGCCAACATCAGCTCGCCCCTAACCTTATCCCCCTTCTTGTCCTCCAACCTATACCACTGAGGTGCCAATGGACTATCCGGGGGAACCCGTTTCGAATCTCATTCATATCAAACCAAACCGCCAATGAAATCATCCTTTACCAAATCCTTATCTTTGACAATTACCTCAAGCATTGAAGACTGAATCCGATCTCTCGAAAAGCAAACACCTGGTTCCACTCAGGATTTGTCTTCTTCTCAAAATGCCGAGTTGTACCCTTGTAGTTTCCGAGCTTTACCTCCACGTAAGGGTCACAACTACCCGTGACATCTTTTGCGGGCAACTCCTTGGCCTTGACAACTCGTACATAGAGATATTGCATCTGTTCAACGAGGTCATAGGTGCTCGTGTGCTTGTCACCGGAGACCCTTCCCCCTCCAAGATGGGGACTGGTCTCCTTCAACAAGAAGTCCTCTGGTGGAGGCCTCTGCATCTTCTGGGTTCAAAGCAGAGACACCCAAATGGAAAGAACTGATGCCGAAGTTGAAGAGCTGGATGTTATAGAAGAAGGGCCTGAGTTTATAATAATTCAAAGGTTCCCAGAAACCTAAAACATCGGAAAAAACAGAGTCAAGTAGCCGTTACTCAATATTAAAATAAGTTACCTAAACATTCGGAAAACTCAAAAACAGATTAATAATAGCAATAAAAAATGTGAATGGGGAGAAAAAATATGGAATGTTCAAAGCAAAACAATACGATAGATAAGAGAGAAATTAAAAAAAAAAAAAGAGAAAATAAAGGCTTTTTAAAATTTGATTTTAAGAACTGTAAACGACAACAGATAAAAAGTAAAACGTAGTGTAGTCGCTAAGAACCCCAGATCTTTTGGCACAAGAAAAATTCTTGAAGGTTTAAAGGTAGAGGATGACCTTAGGAACCTCGGATCTAAATGCTCGGAACCTGTAAGAAGCAACACCGGAAAGAAACAGGGTCACAAACCACGAAGAGTATAATCAAGTCTATACTTTTTAGATCGAAGTGCAGAAAAAAGAGACGCTCAAATGACGTGTTTGGTTGCCGAGAAAACCCGACAAAGCAAGCGTGGGAAAAATGATTTTTTTATTAAAAATAAAAACCGCTTGAATCCTGGTTCTTTCATTTAATGCAGACTCTAGAAAAGGAACAAACCGACACTCAACTGCGTGAAACATATCCATCTGCCTCAGTTCATTTAATTATTTTCTTCCTTTCCCTTTCCGTGACATAAACAACACAATGCTCATAAATACGTTGTTCACATTTCCCAAATTTTCACCGCAACCAAACATTTGAGTAAGAAAAAACCATGGTAAAATGACAACAGTTTTAGCCACAAACCTCACAGAAAGCCAAAATGTTTCAAGCATTACCTTGAAGATAGAAGAGGTCACCAGCCCTAGACCGGTGTTCGTCATCTGGTTGAAGCAAACGAAAATAGGGTTGATGTTTCTTGGGGAGAGAAATCAAAGAGATAAGGTGAGAAATCGTAGAGAGAGAAAGTGAAAGAGCGTAGTGAGGGAAAGTGAGAGGGAGCTTTTGCTTTTGCTTTTGCAGGGTGGGATCTGATGAATATGTGAGAGATATACACAGAAGCCCCTCGCGCTCTCTCTCTCTCTCTTTATTTCTCTTTTTTGACTGTCGCTGTGTGTGTCTGAGAGAGAGAGAGAGATAGACATAGAGAGACTGTTGCTGTACAGTACAGTGGCGGAGGGGTGCGTGGGGCCCTGGTCAAGCGTGCGTAAATGGCCGGACCGACCTCGCACGTGGGAACAACGTTGTTTGTTTCACCCTCCCCACCTGAGGTGTTGGTGTGGGGATGAGGGGCTTTTTCACCGTGCCATTGGATTCCCTCATCATGTGGCCCTCTGTTGGTGGGGTGTAGGTCTCTTACCTTATTAACATTGGCCTGGGTTGGCATTTTTACCCTTTCACTTTTGGCATGTAATTTAAGGTCCGTCATGGAGTGCGTTTGAAATGCCTAAAAAATAATCATCGGAATAATATTCAGTTAATTTTATTTTAAGAGTATTGTTGTCTTTTCACTTTTTGATATAACAAAAATATCTTTTACTTTAACTAACTTGATATTCTTCCATTCATTTAGTTTAGATAGAATTTTAATTCTGAAAATGTGTTTATCAAACGCAATCTTATGTTATTAGTTAAATTAAGGTGGATAATGTGTTTTATGAGGGTTTTTTTTGTTAAAAAAATTATCGCCCTGAAAAAATTCAAAGACGTGATTAATACTGTCACCTTAATAAACAAATATAATAATAAAATAATATGATTTTTTTTTTTTTTTACTACCTTTACTCATTTCTAACTGAGGAACGCTGGGGGGTGATTTGTTGGGCATGCGGCAAACTGAGAACTTGATGGCGTTTATTATTGAACTTATCAATATAATATAGTTGGTGAACCTACCAGAACATTGACACGTTTATTTGGAATTATGTTAGATTACGGTCAAGCAACACATCATGACCATGACTAGTAACGTTCGGCAATTGGTTCGACTAGTATACGTGAAGAATGGAGCTACAGATAGGGGTCTTCTAAATTCATTGCGTTATTTTTTTTTACAGAGTTGATTTTAAGATTCTTTCGTAGTTTTTTTTTTCTTTAAATAAACGTTACTTCAAGTTTAGTCAAGCAAGTTTCGAATTAAAGTGGGGCCGGATTTATGCTATTGGACACGTTGAATCGTTGATGTGTCGCTACCAAAGAAAAGGTTAATGCGCTCCTATATGGACTCTTCTTTTTTCTTTTTCTTTTTTAAATATATTATTAGAAAAAATATATATATTAAAAAAATATAAATTTAGTTGATATGGTTAACTTCAGAGGATATATATCGAAATGTATGTCAAAAAAATAATTTAGCTTCTATAATTAAATTCTGTCGACTAGTTTAATAAATTCTGTTAGTGTGAGACTTACTTAAAAATGACACATGTCATAATTTTATTAGCTCTAATGTTTAACGTTATATGTATCTGTTAAGTTAGTGGACGAAATTTGAAAGTAAAAACTTTTTCTTTTTTGCAAGACATTTTAAGTCCATTTTAATACCACATGTAGTTAATTGCAAATAAGGTAAACTACATAGACTTTTTACATTTTTTTTTCCTATAAAAAATTACGTTTATCTCCTCAATTTATCATTTTTTATTATTAACTCTCAATCTTTCTTTTTTTTGGGGGGGGGGTGTTTTTACTCTTTTGAATCGCAAAAGAGAGACATTGTAATTATAATAATAAATGAATAGGATACATTAACCAAATTATAAAACTAAAAGACATTGCAACAAATTAAATGTGATAAATTGAAAAGGGTGAATCATATTTGTTAAGAAGATCATATATTAAGTTGAGCTGTTTTGGGGTGAAATATTATTCTTAGAATTTTCAATCTTCTTGAGAACTCTAGAAGATAATAATAAATAAATAAAACTAGAGAGGGCTTGTGAAATGCATGTCTTTTTGATTGGCAACATGGTTTTTCAAAATATGGTTTTCAATTAGAGTTTAATTTATATTCAGATGAGGCATAAAATATGGGTTTTACAACCTCTAATAATATGGTGACATCCAAGATAAAGCATAAAAATTACACAAAAATACCATAGAACAAATACAACAGACTTTAAACTCAATAGAGAGATAAAGAAGAGAGACAGATAGAAATGAGAGAGATTGGGTGGTCTAGCATGACCCACGGTTAGATTTAGTCGTGGGTCATCCTCTCCAGCCTTTAGAGTAATAGAATCCCTAAAAGATTAATCTTTTACTTTTAAGTTTTAGTTTTGAATTAAAAAACAGATCATAGCCGGCCAAACACCAAACTTAGCCAGTGGTGGGTTTTTTGGATTGTCGGTGGTGGCTTGCAACGAGTGTGTGTTTTCTGTTGGGTGGGTTTTCTCTTTTCTGTTTGAAATGGGGGTGGTGGCCGGTTGGGTGATGAGTTTTCTAGTTGGGTTTGGCCGGTGATAAAGAAGGAAGGGGGCTGCAAAATAATCATGTGTTTCAATCATATTCTATAAGATGAGTGTTGAAATAATGAGGATGCAGAATATTGAGCGGAAGCAAGAGAGTGAATGAGTACACAAGAGAGAATGAGTACAATGAACTTACGGGTAGTTTGGTGCTAGACACCTACGTCTACCACTCGAAATATTTCCAAGAGATACATTGTGCTTATTAACTTTTTTTGTCTACAATACAAAGGTTTCTATTTATAGGATAATGTCTAAATACAAGTATAATAATCAAATTCCCTTAGTTTGTTTACAATCTTAATATTTGATATAATCGGCCCATAAATAGAAAATAAATAGAGAGTATATCATATATTAGGATTGTATGTGGCCAAAAACTAGTTAAATCATTGTTAGAATATATTTCCCATATATTCTAACAATGATTTTAGCTGAATTTAGCTTACTTGTCAATAATGTATTGGGAGCTGCAAAATGGGTCTTGCCAAGATCGGATAGTAGGATAGTAGGGCTATCTTTTCAATTATATGTGGCCAAAAGCTACTTAAATGTCAATAAGGTAAAATACTATAAGATTATCAATTGTAATATTAAAATTAAATGAGACCATACTGATATTCACACAAAAAAAGAAGAAGAAGACAGAAATCAATCATATTATAAAGTTATAAATGAAGATTTTGATAGTAACATGTTTTACTTTTTGGCCATCAGTTTCACCTTTTTTTTTTTATCTTAAAAAAAAAAAAAAGTTTCACCTTTTTTTATACAAAAAGTAAAAATTAAAAATAAAAATAAAAAACCAAAAAGGGCAAAAAGAAAAGCTAGAAAACCCTTTCCTGTTGGTATTTTGATGTTCTATCGCCTGAAACATTCGAAGTTGTGTACTTCCAACTCCTCCGCCCGACACCTGTCTAAAACCACGTTTGTGGAGCGCGCAACCCTCGGTATCGAACTGCACGTGTCACTCCTGGAGCACGATTACATGGAAAATCTAAGACCGACAGGTGATGTAAGTCTACTCAGTACAGAAGACAAAGGGGCATGTAATAGTTTGTCCTTCGCATGTGCCTTTCTTGGTCAGATATTCCTCTGCTTTCTTTGGACACCAGCTAGTGGTGACACAGTGTAGCTCTTTGCCTCCATCAATGGTGGTTTGATCACTTTCTCTTCTCTAACAGATAAGACCATGGCTGACCTTATACAAGGCACTGTTTGGATTAGGCCAAGAGCCAAGGCTAGTTTTTTTTCTTTCTTTCTAAGATTAAAATACAATTATACAAATTGAAATATGACCAGGTTATGAGAACCTTTCCTTCCTAATGGCCGACCGACATGCTGAGATATTTTTTAAGGTAAATTTGTTAAACTAATCTATATGTTTCTTCTTGTAATAAGTAAATTAATGTGATTTCAAAGAGTTGGTAGACTATTGTAATTGATTACTTATTTGATCGGTACTTTAAAAAAGTTATAGTTTATTTGGATTTATAATTTCAAAATATGCAATTTGAAAGCAAATTAGCAGTTTGCCTTTAAAATCCCAATTTAATTTTAAAGAATTGCGTGTGCAAATTTTTTCTACATTTGCAAATTGTAATTTTTTAAAAGTACAATTCCAAACAACTCATTTTCAGCGATTTTGTTTAAAATCACACATCTTACTCTATTTCAAAATCAGTTTATAAATCCATGTGATATGCTTCTATAACAAAATGATCCATCAGTATAAATTTCGATACTATTTTGAATTTTCATGAAGTCTTTATAAAATTACAAGTTCATCTTTAAATATATTAAAAATAAAACACAATGAAAATAATATTTTTCAACTTAAAAAATCACTAAAACCTGTTTATATACGTGTAAACCACAAACTCTTCCAATTTAATTAGTAAATATCCTTGAAGATTCTAGAGGAATCAAATTTCCTTCTTATCTATCTACATGACCATGTGAGGCTCAAATTGAATCACTAATAACTCTAAAGGGTCAAATTTAGTGGCTCTTTTATTGCAACCTAGATGAGGATGAGGCCATTACAACTATTAAATCCATGAATTAAATCAGACCAATTGGATCAACACTTTTTATTTTTATTTTTAAGGGAATATTTCAAATTTCATTCATAGAAAATCTAGAGTATAACAGCTCTAAAATCACAAAGTATAAAGCTCTAATATAACATAGCCAAAAGCTATGTAATTACAAAGCCATAAATACAATAAAAAAATGCTTATTATCAAAGTCTATTTAATATTTATGACCGCAGTCACTACTAATTCATGCACAATTCAATTATAAAATATATATGTTTTGGCCTAAAAAAAAAAAGACTAGATCTAAGACATAGGTAGCTCATATTTTCTCTTATCTTATTTTTCGGCTGTGAGAGATAATCCCCACAATGATCTAACCCTCCTCGGCCCGAAGGTTAGGAGAAAAAACATACTTAAATATTACCGATTTGCAATATACACCTTTTATAAATAAGACATTGCTAGTATTAGCATATGTTTGTCAAAACAAATTATTATTTTGTTCATTAAAAGTTAATACAAAATATTAACTAGTATTGAAAAAGCCCTTTTGTTTTTTTGCTGTATTTACCATGTAAAACTAATAACTTCCAGAAGAAAAATCTAGAAATCAAGAAGTGGGAAGATACCATTTCTTTTATGAATATTCTTGACATCTTTTCGCCATTTTTATTTTTATTTTATTTTTATTTTATTTTTATTTTTTGAGTAAGCTGGGTATGATAAGTGCTTTTGTGAAACTTTATGGGTGATGTATTCAAAAGTATTCATAAAAAATCAATGGAATCTTCAATTTTGTTTGTATATGCAATTATTGGAGGATTGCAACTAAAAATTGGATGGAAGGGAGGGTTGGTTGTGGTAGGCTGGTAGCTTTAACAAGCAATGGATCACCCTATTCTCCTCCCTCATAATTTGTCATTCATCCCTTTGGTAGCTAATTTTGCTGCTCAAATGAATGGATACCTGTTTACAATCCGATAATCCTCATTTAAAAATTTTAAACAACGTGATTATTTAAACAAACCAATTTAAGTTATTCACCTTCCTTTCTATATTACAATGATTATGGTTTTGAAAGTTTTCAAGCTCGTTATTAAGAAGATCATGTGACACAAGATAGAAGAAGAACAAAACAAAATAACCTGTCGATTTCTGCATCACCCTGTACTTGTAAAAGCATGTGGTGTATAGAGAAGTTTTGTTAGATGATATGAACTACTGGTTAGTGCTTAATTTCATAACAAGGTGATGATGATGATGATTATGGTTGTCGATAGAAGATGATGGCTTATAGGCTACTGGAGTTGATTTGAGTGATTAATCACTTAAAATATGTTTTATTTATTAATAAATATTGTCTGTTCCATGATTAGTTATACAACTTTACCCTTTCCTTGTACGGTACTTAATTCATGCAAGAGTGAAGAGTAGTCAAAATGGCCATCACCAGAAAACTTGAACAATGAGATTTTGCCATGATGATGGCTCTCTTTGTCAGAAGAAAGATGGGGAAATTAGTTAGGGTCTAACTCAATAATTAGTGTCTTCCATATATAGTATACGTCAACGTGTTATGGGTTAAGTACAAATTTGTAACGGGATTATATTTTGGTTGGGCAAACTATTCCTTTTTATTTTTATTTTAAGTTGACAAACTTTTCCTTTAAAGGCTTGTGCGTGGGCCGAAAATAAGAAGGGACCAATCTTTATAATTATACCTATGGTTGTGGGTAGCCTGGACAAATTGATTAGTATATGATCATCAAATAGGGGTGAGTATCGGTTTGGTCGGTGTTTGTAGGAGTATTTTCGTCTATCGATTTATCAAAGTCGGTTAAATTGACTAATTAACCGACTCCATACTAACAATTAATAATTTCAATTTTTTTTCGATTAATAGGTGGTCGGTTAAATTTAATTGTTGGTTATAAGTTTTTATATTAAGATTTATCAACTTCCTTGTGATTACATAATCAATAAATAATATGTTTTTCAAACAAAAAGAAAAAGTAAATTCATTGAACATTAACCAAAATGACAACGACAAATTAGATGGACAACCACAATAAAGAAAGTTACCAGATAAAAATAAAAAATCATTTGAAAAATCGGTTAATTGACATTCTTTTTCTCTACTGTCTACCGAACCAATGTCAAAACAATATTTTTATTCTGCCTATCGACCATCAGAAGTCGATTGTTGGTCGATGACGGTTTGGTGGTGGTTAGTAAGCGATCGGTAAATGGTAAACAGTTAATTTGTTCACCCTATCATCCAACTTCACAGCCGAGCAATATTGCCTCTATAATCAAATTACCTCAAAATTCTTATGTCCATATTTTACTATTCCCCATAAATTTCTACATGTACCAAGGCAAATTCCTAGCTCCACCACCGACAACAGTGCGTTAGCATTGGCTTGGAATCCAGTGTTTGATGCACGAAGCACATTGAGGTGGACTTTTCAATTTTGTGTGTGGAATGGTAGTTAATCGAGACATCTGCATCAAATAGCCGATATGTATCCCTACCTTGAGGGGCAATGCTAACCAACATGGGATAAAACAGACAGGCAGACAGCAACAACCGACAGTCATGCAGCAGCAGCAGCAGCCAAAATTCATGGAACAACAAATTCTGCAGATGAGAGAATGACAAAGTCGGCTACAGTAGACATGGACTTATCATCACCTTCTGTAACATAGAGATCAACGACAGCATCTAAGTTTTGAGTTTCAAATTCTTCAAACTGTACAGATAGTATAATTTGTACTGCAAATGCTCTGTTTTGGTTACATTGAACCACAACAATTATACAGAAGTTTTCAGCAGGAGATTGCCCTGTGCCCGGCTCACCCCTTTTGATCATTTCAAGTTTTTTTTTTTTCTTGATGGTGTAGTTCTTATTCTTATCTTTTTCCTTCGACTCAGCTACAAAGCTAACATACTATTGAATGGATACGTACATGTTTCCCTGTCCAGAATGAACCAATAGAGCTACCATGCAATGAATTTGCTGCCAAGGTAAGTGTAATGAGACCAGACCAAATACATTGATTGTGGCAGGAGCTGAACAACAATAATGCTCGATGAATCAATGTCTAGAGTAATGCAAATGAGGCAGGTGCATATGCAACTGTAACCAGCAATACTTAAGAGGGTCGGCCCTTTACTAGATCAATAATTTGATTGTCTTTGTTAAAGTAATGATTAAGTGATTAAAATTATTTCTTTCTATCAACTTAAACTTTTGAAATAATTGATCTTGAGTTAATTAATATTCAGAAAATGGCAACAACAGTGTCAGTGGATTATGATTCACATCCATAGATAATATAAGAGAGATCATCCCACTGTCAGCAGCTTAACTTTCCCTTTTGAGCTTGGTAATTATCATGCATATTCCCAAATCTCCTCTCCCTTTCATAAAAGCAAAAAAGTAATTAAGAAATGTAAAAGTAGCAGATGACTTGAGTTGACCATTTTCCATGCCCTGCATTTTTTAATGGTTCTTTGTAGTTGGAGTCGTTTGAAGTTATTGTCGGATTTTCTCTAACTAGTAAAGAAGATAACAGGAGATGAAAGTAACTTTCTCATCAATGTCTTATGTTTGTGAGCTGCAGATCAAAATAAATTATTTGGGGCCTTCGTATATTCGACCAATTAATGATTCATTTAATAATACATTTATTCATGGTTGCTATATAATGCTTAGTATATTGCAGTCCCATGTTTTAGTCCTCAATATTTTTTAACAAAAATATATATCCAAGAATTATTTATTCTCTTGTAAAAATTTTACTCCTCGTCAATATTCATGTTAAAATAATAATTAAATGTATCATTTCTTATAAACTTAAACTTTTAAAATAATTGATAGTTTGATAATTTATAGAGCCCACGATCACATCCCTTGTTGATGTGATATTCCAAGTAGAATTGTATGCATTCATGGACATCCCAAAAGTGCAATACTTTAAAACTTCACCATCTTATCATAATCTCCTCTCATAAGTTGTAATTAATGCTAAGGAGTAAATGCTAATTAACATGTGATTGAGGCAAGTCAATTAAAAAAAAAAAACCTTTAAACACATATTACGTATTAAATAAATTGTAAGAAATAATGCTATATATTACATTTTATTTTATTAAATTGACGTGAGAGTTTTATAATCTCTTAAATTAATTTTTTTAATAAAATAGAGTATAGTGATTAGTGAGTAAGGTTACTCATTTTATTTTTAAACGAAAAATGTTAAAAAAAAAAAGTAGTAGGTTCAATTAATATTTTTGGTTTTAGAATATATACACTAGAAACACTACACACGAATCGATTCGCCTTGCTTCTCTCTTGTCTCCCATCAATCCACTAACACACAGCCACGCAGGTTCTCCACCCTGCACCACACACCTAATCCCCACCACCCTCTCCTCTCCTTTCTCACTATGTTCATTTCTCAAAGATCTGCAACGCCAATCTCTTGTTTCTCGCTCTAAAAGAAAGCTCTCTTTCTCTCTCTCTCTCTCTCTCGCTCGTTCGCTCGCTCGCTCTCTATCCAAGCGCCATGAGCGACCCCATTGAACCATCAACATCTTCTACATCCTCAGCGAAAGACCCGAACACGGGCTCTCTTCTCCACCCTCGGCGGGAGCCGTTTGAGCATGGCCTCCTCCCAATCCCGAAGCTCATCTTCACCGACCCGACCCAAACTCTAATCCCCCTCAAGCAGACCCTCTTATCCTCCTCCTCCGCCGCGACGAATCGCCGGGTCGACTCTGCCGCGCTCTCCGAGGCCCTCCAGATCTCCCCGGCCCACGCGCGTCTCGTCCTTGACACCCTCGCCTCCATCCTGCACTCCGACTCCGACCCGCTCGTCCTCTCCAGACCAGACGAGATTGACTCTGCCGGCGCCGATGTCCATGATCTGGTCCTCTTCCTCTACATCCAGTCCTACAAGAAGCTGCTCCCCAGGACGCACAAGGACTCCGCCTCTGTCGCCGACGTCTGGCCCTCCACATCCGCCTTCGATGGCTACTTGTCCGCCCTTTCGCCGCTCCAGGTCACTGTCTTTGTCGCTGCGAATTTGAAATGCGAATTCAATTTTGATTTCTAAATGTGCGTTGGTATGGTGGTTTTTTGGTAGGGATTTGCAATTTGAAATTGTTTTGCTGGTTTTGTGTGTTACAATGTTATTAGGGGAGAATTCGGTGTATTGATATCATGCATGCAGGACCTTTTTATTGAGTTTGCTTGGATATAATATTTCAACTGCCTTTTCTCATATGTTTTCTAAAATATGGTGAGAACTTCTGGTTAATTTTGTGCATTTGATTCAAAACGAATTCACATGAATTATTACCGTATCAAATTGGTCCGTGAATGTTGAATATTTCATTGACTTTTTTAGATAGTTTTAATATCTTACGAAGATTTGCAATCATTTTACAACACATTGGTTAGATTTATAGGGCCCGGCCTATGAGCAAAATCCAAAGGATTTTTTATGGTAGTGAAAAAATGTATTTACCTGCAACTGTTCATATGTCAGTCTTCTGCAACTCTTTGATTTGCTGAATGCTTCGAAGTAGGATTCATGTGATTAACCCAAATCGTTTGGATAAGGTTCTTTTTAATCCCAATTTTAATGAATTCCGTAGTATGTAAATTTCAAGTTGTTATCTTTAGGCATATCTTATGATGTTTGACTAAATCTCATAATGCTGGATCTCACTGTGTCTTTGTGTTTTGTTATAGTTTGGTTTCAAATTTTGTCGCTAGAAACTTTAATTTTAGTCAAACTTTTTCTAAGCTTGTATTTCCATCACATGGCAGCTCGTACGTAGCAACAGCCGTCGGTTTATTCCATCACAGTCTGATGAAGAGGCTCATCAGTTGTCATATCTACAAAAGCACTTGGCTAACATTCTCTCTCTCTTAGCAGAGCCTGTGGAGGGGGACGGCGAAGAATCCCTGGTTTGTAAAACTGCTGTTTCTTTCTCTGAATAGTTTGGTGGAGCTTTTACTTCTATATTGTTTTCTTTTCCACTTCTATATGGTGCATATTTAATTATGTTCTAATAATGTTCAATTTAGTGCTAGAGTTTTTCATTTTTATCTCTGCCCATTGTTTGTTTTCTCACAATTAGAGAAAAAGCTTCTGGTTGTCCTCAGACCTGTTGCTCTGTCTATTAATCCAACCACTTGGTTGGTGCTACCTCAAACAGTATAAACAATGCACAAAGTTTCACTAGAAGAGTTTGAATCCCATGTCTCCCACGCTATCACACCATCTTAGACGTGTTTAGGAGAAAGCAATGCATCTTAGTCATCATCTCCCTGCAAGTAGTTTTGTCTATAATGAGATATGTAATTTGAAGAGGCATTATCTCCATTTGGCATTATTGTTGTTGGCCAAATAGCTTTATGTTAGATATATGATTTGCATGTGGCGTCAACAAATAGATCTCAAATGCTTTCAAAGCGGATCCATGAGCATCCTAGAGCAGAGGAAATCCACTTCATTTCTTCCTTAATAAATAATTGCAGCTTGAACACTAGTTTGTGTCCTATTACATACTCCGCAGGGGAGGTTGAAATTTTAAAGCAGTTTTAGGGGAACTACTTCAAAGGCAAGATGTGGACAAATTTTTTGTACATACTTGGGAGTCCTAGGAAATGCTTATGACTCCTCTAAGAATCCCTAGGCAAATGTGTTTGTACATTTGAATCCATTAGGAACACGGTTTCTAATATCATTTTACCAAGTTTTACTGGTAATGGCTTGAACATGAATCTTATTGATTGGCTCAAATACATTTGTTGACTTTTCTATGACTAACTTAAGGCAGAAGTACCTGGGCCACTCTCTTGCTGTATTGGACATCACAACTTATGTTGTCAATTTACCTGCTGTTTATGTTTATATGGAGGCTTGGCAATGCTTTATATGGATGGAATCATTACTTTTCATGTTAGTGGAAAATGCAATTGAGTTATTGCTTGTTTGACTCCCAAGTCCAAATGATTTTAAGTTATTCAAGTTTGCTTTCACTTAGTAATCTTACAATTGGTCTTATGGCATTTTTAATTTGTCTGACTTTGCAAGTATTTCTCTGGCCTCCTTGTAATGTGCTAATTCACCATATTGTTTTTAGGTTTTGACTATGGATAGATTCGAGCACCTTGGGTTTCTGATTCAATTTGGTGATAAGGGATATGAAGGAAATCAGTTGAGCCAACATGCTCTATTTTTTGCAAATTCAGATCCCGACATGCCTGCTGTACCTGTTCCTGCAGCACAAGGTCACGATTGGCTTCTACAGAATATAGCTTCTGCTTTGGAACATATTTCGGAAAGAGCTTCTGCAAAAGAAAATGGCCCACCAAGTGCCTCTGATCAGGATGTTGCTATGGCCGATGCCTGCACAACTTTAATCAAGGCCTCACCAAGTGCTTGAGGTCCTAGTTTTATTGAAGGGGTCTCTAAATCATCACTTGTAAAGCGTGCATCTGATCTTAAAGGTTCTATGAAGGTTTGTATGTCTTTCCACATGTTCAATTTGGGCAAGACATTTTTTACATCATTTTCTATTAACAGATCCTATTTCTCTATCTTGAACATGAATCAGAATTATGAGATCTGATTGTTGATGACTGAACTTGGATTGAGGTAGATTCAATCTGATTAGTTTCTGGGTCGCTTATGCTAGTAGGTTTATGATACTAAGTAAGTTGAAATTTATAATATCATAGGATATTACATGTGAATATTTAAGTTTGAAAAACCTGGATACTTGACCCTTGTTTCTGGATTCTGTTCCCATTCATATTCCAAATCTGAAAGTAAATTTAATTGTGGATGGTACTTAAAATCTGTTGGTATTTATATTTAAGCTCATATCTGTGTATCATATCTAACATACATGGATTATAATTTAGGATCCCTGCTGAATTTGACCTACAAACTGCCCTACCATTAATTTCTTTCTATTGTTTGTTATGTCATTTTTAATATTTGTTTTTCTATTTCATGCATGTTTGCTACTCTCTTTTATGCCATGCATTGAACTGGACTCTCTTTCTATTTTTATTCACTCTGTGAAGCAATTTTACCTGTACACAATATTATAGTTTTTTAGATAGTGAAGATGTTAAATCTATGCATTGCCACAATAGTGAGAGATGGGGTGGGGCTTGAGCCCCACAACATAAAATGTATCTTATTATGTTGCATTATTTAAAAGAAAATCATGAAATATTGGTTTGCAATCTTATAGCTCTAATTTAACTAGCCAAATTAGTTAAGGGCCGAATATTAAGGCCCATTAGCTCAGCAACGCTCAGTTACTAATAAAAGACCCATTCTCCAAACCATGGCTTAAATTAATACTACGAGAAATTACTAAATACTCTCAACTCTAGAAGATTAAATAAAATAAAGATATAGAATAAAATATTGATGACCTAATTAATTATGATTGTCACTTTCTGTCGGACCGAAAGATCTTTTTTTATGTTGTATAGGAGACTATAACTCTATCCTTAGGTTTCAAAAGAGGATATTACTTTTCCATCCAACTATGTTCTGCTGCATCAGATATCTTCCTACTGGTGTTCTATATAATTTTAAAGCAAATGTCTTCCCAGCTGCAAATTGCTGGGGTCTATATGGAGATTGATATCACTTGTGAGATGGAGAAAAGAGTGGTGATGATGCAAACTTTATGGGCATTCCTGTGTTATTTACTTGGTAGAACTTCCAGTCTCACTACTGGCAATTTAACTCCCCTCTGTTCTTCTGGTGATATCTCTGAATTTATTGGGATTTAAAATTAGCAGAGTTGGTATCTAAAAAATCAAGGTTAAAAGTGCATAGTAATATTAATCTGTCCTTAGAAATGCATAGAAATTCTTAAGTTATTACAACCTAACAACTAATTTAGGAAAAGACCTCTATCATTCATATTGTGGTTACAACCAACTTTCTCTTGCATGCCATGTGCATACACGTATGACAATTCACTTGTGTCTTCATTCCTCAAAAGAGTGTTTTCTATATTGCCCTGCTACTAACATAGTATCTGCAATTTCAGGTCCTAAATTGTCATGATTCTGTCATTTACATCTTAGCACCTTTGAGATACGCCACCATTTACGGAAGCTCTGATACTACTATAGTTCTTGGAGCAGTTGGCAAGGTAATAGCCAAGAATTTAGTACTTGGTTTATGCATTATGCGTCTTCTGATAAATGACATGGCTTCATTTTGTATGTGTTTCTTTTAACGTGTAATACATTTCAAGATTTAATCGAGACCTCATTTTATCATCAATAGTAATATTCATTAATTTTTTTCTTCACAATAGTAACATATCTGGCATATCCTGCCTGCTGTCATGTCAAGTGATCAACTTGTTGATCAAGAGGTGTCACTAACTTTTGACTCTTAGTGATTATGAATGAAAACATCATTTGTATGGAAACTGAGATGAATTCATCCCAAATGATGTGATTTTTACAGGCTGTAAGAGTTGAACATTGTGAACGAGTTCATGTGATTACAGCAGCAAAGCGAATCTCCATTGCAAATTGCCGTGAATGTGTGTTCTTTTTGGGGGTAAATCAGCGACCGCTCATTGTTGGCGATAACCATAAGCTGCAGGTGTGTCTCACTACTACTTCTATTGCCATACTAACTTGCCAGCTAACACTAACAGGCTATAATGTCGTATTAACGAAGAAATTTACAACTGATAAAGATCTCCCATGTGTGCTCACCATTCTCAAATTTGAGCATATTGAGTTTATAATTGAGACACTTAAATGTTTTTTTTCTTCATGATATAGAATGTTGGCTTTGTTCTCTGTTCTCAAGAGGTTTCTTCTTGTTCTTCTGCTTACATAGTTCTCTCTGAGGTCTTTAGTTGGTTGGTTCTTTTTCTGAAGTTGCTGTGTGATCTGGCTTGATATTTGCTCTACAAGGGTCTTGGGATTCCGTTGGATAATCCTTTCTTCATTATTTGGTAATTCTTATGTATATAATGGACAACTAGGTTGTCACTAAAGATGCAAGGTAAAATTTTCAATTATCATGTGCATCCAAACTCTGTTGATTTCTTCTGTTGGTGATTGGTTATCTTCTAATTGTGATGAAAAATATACACTTTAGGAACTCCTACTGGCCAATTGGTGCCTCATAAGTCTTGAACTTTAAAGAGTAGATCTGCCTGCACAGTGCTGTCAATGCAAACTGATTTTGAATGAAATAAATTGACAGTATAAAAAAAAAGGAATAAGACCAAGAGCAACTTACCTTCATCTTATGAATGGGGGTGAGCATGGATTTCAAAAACCTGACCAACAGCAAGTCGGTTTTGGCTCCATGAGTCAAAAAACCGGCAGTGTTGGTTTGGGTGTCAGTGGTTAATGTTGGGGTCCTGACCAAAACCAGCTGACCAACATCCGTTTATAAATACAATAATACCCAACTTTCTGACTTACACGTATTAGCTTCTTAACCACAAGCTTTAAATTCCAACCCTCTGTCTTTTGCCCATTTCAGACTCACTTGGTCATTCCCATCTGCCACCCCTCTCAGCCTTAAATGCCCTTTCCCCTCTCTCCTTAACCAAAGACGTGTAATCACATGCTTGTCTCCTCTGGAGCCCCTTCCCCAATCTCTTAACCTGTTTCAGACTCTTTGGATCTGTTTGAGTTGTTCCTTCATCGTGGCACAAATAGGCCTCTCTCTAGTCGAACACTTGATGCATCTGTCTCAAATTGACATTTCTGCTTTTCTGGTTTCCTCAACAAATTTCAGTTTGCAATCTCGGTTACACTAGTTAAGCTTATCATATATTTATTAATGTGCTATGTAGTATATCCATGTAAATGTTTGCATGGGATAGTTTAATTTTTGTTTGGTGATGCGAAAAGAAGGCCCAAGTGGATAAAGCAAAAACCAAAAATCTGACTGAGCTTACAGGTCAAACTGGAACCGACTGCTAGCAATTGGTTCAATTTGGTTCAGAGTCTACTTTACAATTGGTTTGGTTTTGTGGATGGATTTTGCCTATGACATTTTTGGTTTGGCCCTCATAATTTTGCTTACACTGACCAACCGGTTCGGTGCTCACCCTACTTATTTTGTTAAGCATGGTTTATATAATTTTTTTATTTTCTATCTCTATGTTTTATTGATATTTAAATTTTCTAAATTACTTTTGTTTCTCCAATTTTTTAGGTGGCACCATACAATACATTTTACTCTCAATTGGAGGAGCACATGAATGAAGTTGGTGTTGAGGCTAAAACCAATAAATGGGATGAACCCCTGGCACTTGGAGTGGTTGATCCACATGATTCATTGTCTCATCCTGCGGTGTCTCTGACGCAGGCTGAGTCTGTTGCTACATGGACCCTGACCAGTTCACAAATTTTTGGTATGTTTCTTACATTTCTTGTACTAACTTGGTAAGGAAGTGTTTTTAAATACTGCATATGTTGATGAGATAGTGAAAATGGAACAATGTATGAAAGTTGGTTTTGTTGTGCATTATTTTTCCCTGAGAAGATTTTTCCTCGTCTTGAACTTATTTTATATGCCTCTGTTTTTCCTTGGTGCACAGATTCCTGACTGGTTTTGTGGTGAATCCTCTGGGTCTACAAAAGACAACCCATTCCTATTACCAGATGCTTATTTGGTGTCTCAACAGAGAAATGTATGTCTACTGAGCCATGCTAATTAACTGAGATGTTGGGGTTTTTTATTTTAGTATCTGGGTGTGTTATGTATGGAAATGTTGTTATAAAATAGGCTTGTAATCTTAATTGATTCTCCTGATGTTGGATTGAATTAAATGATTGCTTTTCCAGCAAAAGAATTTAGGGGAGATCAAACAATTGTTGAGGGAAGCACCCCTTGAAGAAAACCGGAAACGAGAGTTATCATCTGCACTCCATGTATATTTCAAAGACTGGTTATATGGTAAGGATTTCTCTTCATCTGTTTTTGTTTATTGATGCACAAAGTCTATAAGCTTTAGATTTATATGCATTTGCACTGCTTTTCAAATCTTTATTCATACTTGTTTCTCAAACAGAGTGCAAATTGTTGTGTTCTCTGTATTTTTGTTTATTTCATTTGTCATTTGACCATGTTTTAGAAAATTGAAATTTAATTCAGTTAAATTTTAGTTGAGGTGAGGTGGCTTTGAGGTTCTTGTACTGCTTATCTGATGTGCCTTTTTCTGCTTTTAAATAGTTTAGGTTATCTTTCTTTCTTTCTATCCAAATCATTCATTAGAGCTGGTTAGTTTTTTTTACTTATAAAAAAAGGTATATTCAAAAAATTATGAGCAAAAGTTTGTATGTATTGCATTTCCAGAGAAGCATGGCTTACTTCGTTCATGAGTTCTCTAGTGTTATGTATGTGAGGAAATTTATTATTGAAGTGCTCGGAACATCGCTTGCTACGTTGTGTGAAAATTTGGACCATAAAATGTTATGTCATATTTAAAACTTTTGAATATCTATTTTATGGAGTTTCTATTGAAGAAAACTCTCTTATTTCTCTGTTTCTGTCTCTCACTCTTCTTTTTCTTTTTTCCCCTGGATTTGTTTTGCTTTAAATAATGTATGTATGTCTTCCATACTAGAATTTTCATGTTCTAGAGATGTAAGTTGTGCAATTTGAGGTGTTGCCAAGAGGTGTTTTCTGTCTTGTTTTGGGCCAAGTTACTGTTGGTTCTGCTATTTCTTGGAAGCAGAGAAAGTTGGGTGGGTCAGTTGCACCAGGTTTTTGGGATTATTCTTGTTTTACAGAATATTATTCCTTCCTCAGCACCCTACATTCTAAACTTGTTATTATCATCTGATCTCTAGCATAACAACTTGTAATGAATGCAACCCTTTTATTTTGTGAGTCTCTCTTATGTTTTCAGAGGTGGGTCTAAGGTTGAAATCTTGTTAAAGAAAAGAACTAGTTAATGATTTTTTTTTCTTCTTCTAGTTCTGAAGAGTAGTCCTGTAATAACATCAAATGAGGTTTTAACTGTGTTGTTTTATTATTGTGACAGCTTCGGGCAACATCCGCCAGCTGTACTGCCTACAAGGTGACTAATATATTATGATGATGCTGTGGCACAGTTGAGGATGGTACAGAAGTAAGTTCTCTGGTTTTCATTTTAGACCCTCACCAAGTTCCTGTAGCCATTTCTGGTGGTACTGCAGGCAGCAGAAAATCAACCCTATGTACTTCAGAATGCTAAAGCCATTTGTGCATTGACACTGGTGCAGAGGATGAAAATTCAAGATACATTTGCTAATCTCATTGTAATATTTTATTTTTGAGAAAAGAAAGTCTTAAATGTATTTTGTTAACCTAGGTTCACAGCTTTGTATTTGTTTTTTTTTTTTTTGTATCTCCTCTTGGTCTAGCATGCTGAATTTCTAAAAGCTTTTAAGTTTTGCCCATTTGTCGTCAGGTTCTGAGTTTACTATTCTTGGGGTGAATTTGAAATGGAATTTGCAGCTGCGTGCCAAATAGGGTTTGATTGATCTAATTACAGGTGCCATATTAACAAGATACCGATGGTACCAACTAATTCAATTCGGGGTGGCTGGGAACCTGCTAAATATGTGAAAATCAGCACTTTCGAGAATTATTGCAACCCTGCTATCAAATTGATTTCTAGACTCTTCCAAGTCCTTTGATTTATTTTCGGTCATGCTGTGTTGAAATATGATAAATTGATAATTCTATTATTGAATGCTTATCATTGCCTATCGTTGTTATTAATGACTGTTGGTGAAGCTGCTTTTATCTCCTTGGCATCTTCAGTCTGGATGGAAATGAGAGTAACTATTCATGAGTTACACGATGAATATGCTTCAAATGATTGCTTCAGGCAATAACATCACAATTTCTGCTTCGCAGTAGAGACTGAAAAAGGTCTCTGGAGGGGAACATTCTTTTCGCAGAGACGACCTTTAAATGATGGGCAATTAAAACGGTTAGCTTTGTGCAACAAAGAATCAGGTGAAGAAGCGAAGTTGACCGATAAGTACCCAAACTCCTCCTGAAAAGTATACATGCCAGTGAGCAAAAATGTTTCAACATGTCATGCCATGGATTTTGAGTTGCGTCTACATTCATGGAATTTCAGTTCCTAATCGATTAAACATGTATGATATAATCAGAAATGGCAGCAACACAATGGAAATGGGTTTCTACTATTAACAAATGATGCAACAGGCTTTCCTCCCACATTGAAAATCTCATTCATTTTGAAAGTATATGATCTGCAAATTTTTTAGGATTTTATGAAGCCTAGGTCACTGGTGCAAGTTGGAACAGCTTCTCTGCTTGATCCGGGAAGAAGGTAATGAATAGATATGCACCTGCACAATTCATTTAGAAAAGAGATATCTTTTTTAAGAGTTCAAGCACATCAGTATGGTAGCTTCAAATGGGTCTTAAAGAACTTACAGATAAGTACTGTTCCAAGTATAGCTGAGATCTTTCCTTGAACTGTGATTAACCCAGCTTTGCCTGCATCCTGCAACTCAGTCGTTCCTACAGTATCGAATGTTCCTGCAAACAAAAAAGTCATTTTCTTTTTTTATCTACAAAGATAAAGGGTAGGGTGGGCCAGACAGATTCAGTCAAAGTACTAAATGAAACTTTAACCTGGTTTCACAGATTGAAGGCCGGATGTTATGCATGCTATGTTTTGAAAACCAGCTTGCTCTAACTTATTGGCAGCAGCATTAGACCTTGACATTGAAAAGGAAACACAACCCTGTCAAACGGTTTCTTGATTAGGCAAAATGTCTGACAGCTATATAAGCAGCACAGCAATAATGCCATCTATAATGAAATGAAAAAGAAAGAAGGGAAGGGGGAGAGAAATTGCAGTTTTCCTCAAACTATAGGGTCATTGCTCAAACTTTTCCTTTAGGGGAAACGTTATGACTGACCTCATAGTTTAAGGTGAGAAAGTGCAATTTACCTTTTAAAAAACTATAATACAAGACTGAAAATATAGAAAACAGTTGAAATTATATGGTAACATGTATGCTGTAGTATATCTTCCCACAAGTGGTTGGAAACTACTTCGAATTTCAGGATTTCTATGTATCTTATAGGTTAGAGGCAATCAACTTCTGGAAAACCTGGATGATGACTTCTAAACAAGAGAATCATATAACTATATATGAATGACGAGGAAAAAAAAAGATAATATAAGAGTTGATCAGAAACCACATATCCCTTGTATTAGCTAACCAAACCCTACTCCCCTATCACCCCAGAAGATGAAAGTTTGAAACAGAGGTTATGAACACAACTTGGGTAAATTCGTTCAACAGAGTGAGCTTTAATGTGGTAGTCCAAGAAGAGAGATAACTGTGTTACTAAATCTAACTCAAGCAATGTGATTCTTTCATTCAGTCTGCCATTGAAGAATAAATTCTACATCTACTCTGAGTTATAATGAACCATCACAAAGAAGTACTTTGGTGGCCTCAGGCCATCCTTTTTGGTACCCTTTTTGGCTCAAATTCTTTCTTTACAGTTTCCACCTCATTATGAACTGTTTATTGTCTCCTGCCACAGCAAATGCATGAAAACATTTCTTGGTATTTCTTATCACTTGACCATATCCCCTATTTTATTAGCACCTCTTGAGTAACTAGAAGCTGCTGCCTGAACGCAGCTACTTGCATAGACTATGTCCAAATTATTTGGACATATTATTAAGACATCAACATCCAATACATTTTATTCAATGATGACCATCCATCTCTCTTCACTTATACCGCAATAGTCACTAGCTAGTTTTGGTTTAAGAATCTAAATCTTTTTTTTTTTTTTTTTTTGGGTATAAGCCACAAGGTTGAATGCCAAAAAGAGAGAACAAAAACCCAATTCAAGTTATTAATAGTTCAATCTAAACTAAGAAGAAGAACAAAGAATGTACAATCAAAAGGTCAAAATTCAAGGTCAGCCTCTCCGAAGCGCATGTTCCAATCATGCATCTAATAACCAAATTAAGATGGTTTTACCATCTAATAACCAAAATAAGCAGGTTTTAGCAGTGATTACCAATTTAGGATGGTTCTATGTCTTAACTCTTAAGTGGAAGCTGAGAAGTATGTTCTAACACTACGCAGTTAAACATGAAGCAACAAATCAGAAACTAACCTTAATCCCTCCTGACATACAAGCAAGAGTTTCTTTTCAGGGGAAAATTGGCTCTTAACGGATGGCACAAAATCAGGGTTGGGTTTAGTGAATGGCAACCCGAAGAACAAACCCGAAAAATTGTTGTGCACAGTCCTCTTAATAATGGTACCTGCAAGAATAATTGAACAGCTAAAGGAAAACCAAAAGGAGTTACGGAATTCAGAATACTTAGTTTGATTTTAACAAGGCATAAAGAATAAACAGAAAACAGTGTATTGACAAGGAACAAGGACACACACAGGCGCATAGAAAGAAAGCTTTACCGAAATCATTGTCTTGGTTTTCAATGAAAATAGGCACATGATAACATGATTTTATATGAGCTCGATCATATTGGTTTTTGTCCCGCACATCCAGAATTGCGTATTCCTCGACAGCTATAAGTTTCTTTGCTTCTTCAGCACTCACATAATTCACTTCTGCTCTAATGCTCAAATTTTTCCGATGGAGTGGTTTCCATGGCGTGGCCCTTCCACTCTGAGTTTCTGATACCAACCAGGATGTCCGAAAGTTGCTGAAAACACAACCTTAATCCCTTACTCCCATGCTCGAAGTGAATGCTTATATAAATCATCCCATATCAGGATAACCTATATGACAATCAAACTTAAAAGCATCTAAAAAAAAACTAAGCTGAAGAAAATAAAACAGTTTCTCAGCATCAAAACAGAGAAGACCCACCAATTAACTTGAAAACGGAACATGAACTTCTACATTATTATACTTTTTCTTGTTGAAAAATACACTGTACCCAAAGTATGACTATGAGATCGAAAGTGAAAAATAAAATAAAATAAGCCAGAAATTATGAATTTGTGTAGTCATACATTGTATTTATTGGCTAACAAACGAGATTTACCTTGTCGAAGAGAGAGTAGAAGAACAACCAATGCCTGCCATTCTAAGTGGTTTATCCTCTCTCTCTCTCTCTCTCTCTCTGGGTCTCTCTGTGTCCAACTTAACGGATTATAGACAAGAGTGGCCCAAGAAATTTAGGAGGGGTAATGGGTTTCTGCCACGTGGCAGGCAGAACTGAACTGGATATATTACTTCAATCTTAGTCTCTTTAGAAAGAAAAAAAAAAAAAAAAAAAAAACAAGAAAGAAAAGAAAAAGAAAAGGAAGTCTCTCAAAGGCCAGTCTAACACAGGAAAAAGGTGATCATATTGTAGAGTTCACGAAGGAAAATCCATTTTAACAGTTAGCTATGATAATAATAATGTTATAACGTGAAACTATATATCCTTATCCCATCAGCCTACAACCTAATAACAATGTTTATATATTTTTTAATTTAATTAATGTACTCTTATCAATATACTAGAGGAATTGTAATATCCTTTTGCCCTCAAAGTAAAAAAGACAAAAAAATATGCTTAAAATTTTTCAAAAAAATAAAAATATCCCTAATATATATATATATTAAAAAAAAAACTAACACACAATATATATATATTTTTTCATTTTTATGGGCAATTTTGTCTTTATCCCATTGTGGTGGGTATGTCATGAAGTCACATAGGATAAAAAATGGATAAAGTCTTCCTTCAAACTTATATAAACATATCATTTTTATAAATTGAATTGGAGGAAATTTTTTTAACCTAGTTTGAAATGAAACTTAATTTTGTTTATGGGTATGGTACAAGACTACATATGATAAATTTAAAAAACCCTAGCATTTGAACGGCACAAGCATCGTTAACTTTTTAAGTCTTTTTACCAAATGGACCTAATTTTTTGCTTGACACAACTTTTTATATACTAAAATCACTTTTAAAGCTCTTTAACATTGTTGATGTAGTTTTTGGTACAACCTAGGTGATGAGCTACCTACAAAATAGTAAGAACGTCAAAGGATCACAACCTTGTCTGAAAACACTCTAATGCTTAAGTGAGCATGTTTGTCTGAAATGAAAATAGTAATGAATTTTGGAAGACTTCAAATCTCTTTTACCTTATACGTTGTGTTCCATTTATAGGTTTAATATAACCGTTTTTGCTATTGATGCTCCACATTCACGTGGTGAGTGAGAGATATTCTCAACTACATCTGCATCACAATATCTTGGGATATGAGAGATTTTGATACTTAATTTGAACAAGATTGCTTTAATGGGACCCATAGTAAATTTTATTCCTAACAAATACAATCACAAACAGGCTCTTAAAATAATAAAATATCTCTATAAACTATTGTTACTATAGTTTCCTATTCCTTTTCCAAGCATCAAGCTAATTAACCTTTTCTCTTTATCAAAAAGGTATATCATGTTACTTAGGTCCTCTGCTGATGATATCACTGGCTATTATTAGTCAGAGCGCATGCTGCTGACTTTGATCTAGATTATGACGTTTGGGACATCCATTGGAACCAGACCTGATCTTTTTTGTCACAAGGAAACTTGTTTGCCACAGAACTTTGCATCAATCCTTGAGAGGAAGAAGAAGATCGAGAGCATGGATTCTTAACATCCTTCTGCTGCTGCTGTTTTTATCGCCCTTCTCAAGTGTCAAGCGATGGGGTAGATGCAGTGAGCCAGCGTCTGATGCCCAACTTCATTGAAACAAAAAAGCTGCAGCACCAATTCTGGTTCCTCACTTTCCTGTTAACTCAAATCTCTCTCGTCTGTAGCTTTTCACCCTTCTGATTGTGTTCACTGTGTTTCTGCTTCTCTGATAAAGCTGATGCAGGCCCTGAAGGGTTCTGAGTTTTGCCCTATATATATATATATATATATATATATATATGTTCTTCCAGAAAATTGTAGTATGATGATGCTCTTTAGCATCTTTGTATGTACTCGTAATGATGTGAAAACTGCAAAATTATGATCGCGGTAACATGTTATTTTCAAGTCAAATTGTTGTTGGGTGCTTGAGTATATTTGCCTTTAGGGCTTATATATCTGCTTCTGGGCATGATCGGGGGTGGATGAACAGTTGCATGTGCTTGAAACAGTCATTTCTCAGGATCGGATTCCCCTCCAGATGATTTTTCCTTTTTCTTTTATATATCATAGATTAGCTGGACTGTACAAGCAAGAAGGATATATATATATATATATATATATATGCGCAATTGACAGGACAAAATCCAATTAAGAAGTAAATCAAGCACACACAAAAGAACAATGGTATATGTGTAAAACCTTTCAATTTGAAGGAAATAACCACAAGATAACTTCGAACAAATCCATTATAATAAAGTACATTATAACATCTTCTCAAATTCACATTTGGAATTTGAGGTTTTACATTACCAATATAGACAGTACAAGGAATTAACTCTACAAATTAAAATGCAAGTTTTTCACCAAAAGTAATAATTTTTAATGAAAGTGTTATGTCCAAATAAATCTGGTGATGGCAAGAAATGAGTAGTCAGAGCCTCACAAGTTTCTCCATGATTTGTCCGACTACCAACAAATTGTTAAAAGAGAATCTCATATTTGTCGACAAAGGTAGTTGTTTGGCCACTATCAACAAAAGAGAGAGGGATGATTATACGGTCATTTCTGTTGGACAAGGGTGATTGTGTGGCCACTATGACCAGACAAAGATGGTTGCACAACCACGTGTTATGGTCATAGATGATTGTGTGGCTACCACAACAGGTTAGAGGTGATTGAATGGTTGCCCCAACCCTTTGTCACAATCAAAGGTGGTTATGCAAATGCAATTACCACATCAAACCATGAATGATTGTACGACCACCCTAACCTGTAATTTTTGAAATATATATTTTTCTTTTTTCTTTTCGTAAGTAAAAAGTGGTCTATATTTGCTTGTGTTTTTTCAAAATAAACATGTTTAGTATTTGTTTATTTGAAGGTTTAAATCATTTTCACATACTTGTGGTTTAATGCAAAATAATAAACCGCCCAATTTCAAAAAGTATAGTAGATAGTACTTGTGGATATCATCGATAAATAGAGTCGGTACTTTTGTCCATGTTCTTTATAATATTATAACATAATGCAATGTCAAACCAATTAACAACTGCCACGTATCCCATATATTTTATTTAATATGATTTAAAATTTTTAAAAAGTGGGGTAATGCTCCTTGACCAAATGAGGGTGGCCAAAACCATCCCCATGCCAGCTGACTCAGGAACCCCATATATATATAATTTTATGTTTTCCTTTTCTTTTTATTTTTAAATAATATTAATAAGACATTTGATACGCATGACAATTGCCGATTAGTTTGACTTGCCATGCCGTTTATATATAAGACGAAAACACAAACTCCATTTATCATGTCCATAGGTACCATTTGCGATGGTCCTTACCCTAACCCTATAGGGCGGCAGCCAAGGAGTCCCAATCACCATGCTCGACTCTAAGTGGCTTTTTATATGGTAGTAATAATAGTGTTGCTTGTTTTCTTTGACTAATGGTTTTTCTCATTGAACGGATAAACTCAAAACACCGTTATCAAGAACATAATTAGAGACTTATTGGGCATCGGCTTCTAGTTTTCAAGTTAATTCTTATTGCACATGATATTTGTCCCCATCTCAATATCAAATAATCACAAACTAGTAGCAACGCTCTCAAATCGAGAATTAACATCGAACTTAACTTTGAAAACATGGCAAAATCTGTTTATTACATCATTGGTTCAAGCTATAAAACAAAATTTAAAAAGCAAAAGATATTCGAGAGTATGCTTACATCTCATACAACCAGTTCAGAAAACAGTGATGACTACTCTCTCCAGTAACATGCCCATGTCTTCTTTTTCCGACTGCAGCAATGAAAGATGATCATCAATCAGCAGCGGATCTTTTCTTGGTGGTGTAAGGGTAGTACTCCTTGCCATTGTCAATTCTTGTAGTCTGACCCCCAGCATCAATTAAAGCAGAAGTCACTGCTAATGCTGTTCCAGCAGAAATTGCTGTTTTAATGCTCCTTCCTGTAAAATGGACAGCTCGTTATTGAAGACAACAAGCTTCATTGACAGATTGGCATAAGTTAAGAATCCAAAACCCTAATTCAATCACCCATAATTCTAGGTCACCTCACTGTAAGCAGAGTGAATAGCAAATCAATTAATATAATCAAAAAATATATATACTTGGTGTAGAGAACAGGCATATTTGGCCTGATGTGAATGAAGTTTTAATTTGACCACCTGTATAGGACATGTAAAGTTCAAGTATGCACCCTTCATGAGCACCATAGCTGTGTGCATTGACGGCTGAAAGAAGGTAACTTTGCCTACAGCATGATTCTCAGACACATACAAAATTTCATGCCCTCATTCTAATACAAAATGAATCCATATTGATGTTTGCAACTTGAAAGCTGTACAACAGCTCTAATCTTCGCAAAACAAAACATAGTTCAAACTAAATACATACTCTTTATGAGATTTTCTTTACAATAGATGAATAATTTAGACCACTTCAAGATATCTCCTTGAAAGATGATCTTATCAGATCCAATAACGATCACTTAAACGCCTCGCCCAGTTGGACAAATGCCCTGAAGAAAACAAACTCATGGTTGATACTCCAAAAGAGTTGTTATCCATAGTCTGTCTCTGAATAATAAAAATTTCTACTCCTTCAATAAACACTTACCTTGAAAATACTTCTAGAGTCCAAAAGAAGTTAAGATACAAGGTTTTCTTGCGTTCGGTTGAATATATAAATTTGATGTTCAGGAGAGGAGAAAAAGAAAAGGAATACCAAAATTTGGCATTCTAGCATCTGAAGATTCAAGATTTGAACAGAAACAGGGGACAATAAAGAGTAAATGCATTCATAGAAGGGCAAAAGCTCCACTAATAGGACCTAACCTTTAGCATCAAAATCCAGCATTAGGTAGGATCTGGCTTACCTCCAGTTATTTTTATAACTGAACATCTCTCAAGGAAATGGATGGTCAAGATTCATTAAGAAGAAAACGATGTCATGGTAATAAAAACACAAATGCCTGTTATCTTACTCAGCCTGATGAAATGAAAAAGTTTGAGTGGAGATGGGTGGTATGTTTGACTGACATATATATTTTTTAATAAGTAATCAAAATGTCATTAAAAGCGTAAGGTACTCCTATGTACACAAGAAGTATACAAAAGAAGCCACCTAACTAATAGGAGCAAAAAGGAAAAAAATCATGGTAACTAATAAGGAAAAATATAAACAAAGATATAAAGTGTCATGACTTAATATCCTCCAAAGCCCCATCGCAGTCCTCGAAATTTCCTTCATTCATTTCCCTCCATAGACACTACGAATGGCACCATCTTTCATACAATAACACCCAAGCGCGGTTGACAATCCACCAACAAGCGTACAAATCAATTACACGTCTAGGCATAACCCAAGACAACATAAATCGACTGAGGAAAACATTCCAAATGGCATATGCAACCTCAAAATGAAGAAGAAGATGGTCCACAAACTCCCACTCCCTTTTGTACATAAAACACCTATCAACTACAATGATGCACCGCTCAGAGATTGTCCATTATAAGGATCTATCCTAAGGGCCACCCTCAATGGAACCTTAGTGTTCAAACACTCGTCTAAGGGAAAGAAAAGCCATCTTGACAACTCATGACAATGTAGAAGGATTTAACACCATACACCCCTCTTTTGGAAGGGATCCATCTTCCCTTCCCATCTCATTCTTGCTAAATACATGTTGAAAAACAAACCAAAGGCATCCATCTCCCAATCAAGAGTCTCTCTAGCAAAACTCACATTCCACTAAATGGCACCTCTAGAAAATTCCATGTGAACCGCAACAGAAGCATTCTTTGTGCAAGTAATACAAAAAAAAAAACTAGAAAGACATCCTTAAGGGACATATCCCCACACTAAAGATTATGTTAGAATCCAATCTTAGAGCCATCTCCCACTTTAAATCTGGTACGGCTACAAAACTTCCCTCAACCCCTCCTAATATTCTTCCATAGAACCCACCCCATACGCCCCAACAGGTTCAATAGAACACCATCCTCCCCATAAGCTTCCATTTTTAGAGTCCACCACTACTCTCCACCAAGCCTCTCTGTCAAGCCCATAGCACCAAAGCTATTTACCTGAGAGAGCATAATTGAACCTCAGCAAGTTCCTAATCCCCAACCCTCCCTAAGAGAGCATGATTGACTAAAAAATAAGAAGCTCTTGACCCAAATAGAACAATGCAAAAGGGGTAAAGATCTGAAAATGAGAAAGAGATCTGAGATCATATGGTGCACCCAACTACCTTGAAGACTGAGATCTGAGATCATACGGTGTACCCATCTTCCTTGGACTCCTCATATGGTCTACTCATGGTGCTTAGCATGCTAGCAAACTCTCCCAACAACAAACCGCTCAAAAACCCAGTTCTAATCCTCAGTCAAAGCCTTGCCTCCAATTGCAATACTCTTCTGGATTGAGTCACAGGATTTCATGGTGACCCATGGATATGGGCTCACCGAGACAACAAGACTCATCATGTTGTGTGCATGGAAGCCACACTAGAATAGGTTGCCAACAACTGAAATGGCCAAGCTAAAGGCTTGACTAGGAGTGAGGGCAATAAGTCTGATTGTGCTCAATGTTTAAGCTAGCCGCAAACCACCAACAAAGTGAAGTCCTTCCCTAGATGGTGGTGGGCCACATGGCAAATGGAAAGGGCATTAAAGGCATCATAGAGGACATGGACTAAGGAGGTAGAGAGGATCAATCTCTCTTATTCTCCTCACTCTTTTTCTTGATCAGCATTGGAGAAGAGAAGGACAAAACTATAGCAAATAAATATTTCTTGTTTCCTTCTTAAATTTAAGATCGTATCAATGGTTTATTCTTCGAAATTGGGATCGATAGTAATGATATTAAGGACAGTGACAGTCACTTGAATTGGAGTTCCAAAACACGAATGTACCACAATTGGGTTCACATGTATCAGACATGGTTCCCAAGAGGCGGTAGGGCATCTAGTAACAATAGTACAAGCTACAGGCTTTTAATTTAAGGAAAGAAAAAAAAAGTGTGAAGGTAAAAATGATGTGCAGCTGGTTATCATGTTATGTATGTTACCTTTTTTTCTCTAGCTAGATGGTTTAGACACGAGAACTATATATTTATTTGCATGAATTTGTATTTCCCTTTTATCATGTTACGTATGTTACCCCAACACAATGTCACGATGCCTTATAACCTTCCATGCTCTACCTAACTCACATTCCACTATAACAAAAAAGTACACAACAACAGATATACTCACCTTTGAAAACCTATAACAGCTGCCCCAGCAGCAAAACCAACAGCTCCATTGACAAAGTCTCTCTTCATCCTGTAATTCTGCACGAGCTGCTCAACACCAATGTAAACTCCCCCAATTGCAGCAAATGTCATTCCATAGTTACCCATCATCTTCAGCGTCCGTAATAGCCCTGGAAGAGCAACACTTCTCTCGACACGAGGCACATCATACCACGTTGCAACGATGGTCCCAAAAATAGTTCCAGTAACAAAACCTGTTGTTGCACCCTTAAGTGTCTTCGTCATTGGACTATCCTCTTCCTCCAAATACCTACGTTCTGCGGGGTCCAGATCCATGGCTTTCTTCTAACTGGGAACCAACCAAAGTTGCAAATGAATACAACAATCAGAAATTATACAATATTTGACTACTCAGAGACAAAAGTGATTATGCCAAACCAGGATAACAGGTTTCCCTCAATTTAAGCAAATGTTTCTCTGGCTCCATTTGTTTCAACAGAAAATATTGTCACATAAAAATTCCCGAAATAATTTTGTTTTACCCTACTTTACTCGATGGACATTTGATGACACGCATGGGAAACCTATACCATGCTTCTCTAGTAGCTTCACATATAAATATCTCAAGGCACCTGAATTTCACCATTTATTTTTCTCAGTTTTTTTTGGTGGAAAAGAGCGCAGCGTTTGGAAAATCAATTTCCCAACAAAACACACTAAAGCAAACAAGAACAAAAAAGAAACGTAAAATAGAAATGTCTACTTTCTGAATTTTCAATTGTCACAAATTGAAAAGACGATGCATAAACAAAGTTGCAAAATGCCTCTGATTAACATTTTGCAAGCACTTTTCAACGAAAAAACAAACAGAAATACAAAAGCAAGAACCAAAACAACTTCTTCTTCTTCTTTTTTATCCAAAAAGCAGCAAAACTAGCAAAACAAAATGTAATCCAAACGAATTGCATTACTGTAAATGAAATAGGTGCAATAAATCTAAGCATTCGATCATCTTATCTCAAACAAACACAATGAAATCTGCATTTAGATCCAATCGCGGGGACAGAGGGATCGGTTTATTCAAACCCTAGCTAAACAGGCATAAATAACAACAGATTTTGTCACCCAGGATTGACAAAAATACACGAATCGAAGACGTGTAGAGAAAACCTGAAGGCCTACTTTTTTCAGCCTTTGACGAAATGCCGAGTGAGCGAGAGATTCCTCTTTCAGGTGGGCTTCACAAAAGAAATGTTCCAAGAGCTCAGCTGCTACTCCTTGCAGTCTCGCACCGCATCACCATTCACCCAGAGTTCCCTCGCCAATTTACCATATCACCCTCGCTCTTTTGCTCTCTATATATATGATAGACAAACCGATGTTCGGCAAAAATCTCAACATAAACTCGTAAATAAGCACCAATTCAATTTTTAGCAAGTTTAATAATGGGCCGTTAGTCTTATCAATTATTAATTTTATATTACGACCTTATTAAATTACTATTTTATTATCAAAATCCTAATTTCATCAGTCAAAGTAATTAAGCTAAACAATCAACCCATCACGTGCGTGTAAAATTAGTAATTAATAAAAGTATATGATAATCAAGTGGTAATTCATAAAGAGAAATGATAATTACTCCAAAAAAATACATATTCATTTAAGATATGTGACACGCGCATGATGAGTTTTGGTAACAAAATAGTTGTTTGAATGGATCGTAATGTAAAGTTGATAGTTGACGGAGATATATAGTAATCGAATGGTAGTTAACGGGGGAAATGATAAATTAAGTTAGACAAAAAAAATAAAAAAAATTCTAGTCCACTTTAAAGAAAAAATTTGATCACTCATGACCTATAGTATTTTTTGAGAACTTTAAAATGAATAAGAAATCAAGTTTATATTTTGTGACTCCACCGGTCCAAACAATTTAATGAACTCAGAAATCATGTTAAAAATAATTTAATATCTACAATCAAATTAGTTAGACGAAATGCTTGGTGTTTTCTTAATCTTAACAAATTTTTTTAGTGTCATATTAGCTTAAATAAAATAAGCATTATAATTTTATTGGTTTTGACTTCTCAATTTATGAAAATTTGTTAATTCAATGGACGAATGAAAAATTGTTAATTCAATGGACGAATTTGACTATAGAAAATAAATTGTTACGTCAATGTCTGATTTTTTTTGGCCCACACCCGTCACCGACTTCTTGAAGACCCAAGTCAGTAGCGGGCAAAAACCATCACTTTCTAAAAACAGACTGGAAAGTTGAAACCGGCGATTCGCTCCCGTGGAAATTTTTTTCCGGGAAAATGCAGTCACCCGATGACATTCGCAACCTCCCCATCGACATCACGTTTTCTCGTCTCGGAGGTAACCAAACGCCATCCTGACCTTCAATTCCATCGTCGTGGCCACTTTTTTATTTTTATTTTTTTCTTGCTCTGGCTTTTTGTTGTTTGGATGGTAAACTCGATTTGAATTTGGTGAATTTCATTTTCATTTGAAGAATGGTTGGCCGATCGGAAGCGAATACCGGCAGATTGGCGAAAACGTTTGGCGGCGATAAGGGCTCGGATTTCGAAGGAGTTTTCGACACTGCCCAAGGATATCGATCCCTATTTCCAAACCCTAGACCCTGAAGGTTTGTATTTCAGCTGCCAAATTATGTTGTTGATCATTATGAAATTAATGTGAGAGTTAGAATTTATTATACTGTGTTTGGTTACGGAGGAAGTTGAAGAGTGAGAGTTCGATGTTTATGTTGTTTTTGTTTATGGAAAAAGGAGAAGAGTAAAAGTAATCTGTGGTGTTAGGTTCGCCTAAGCTGACAAAGTCTGTATATGTATTGGTCTCAGCTCATCTAATTCAAAAGGTTTGCATGGGAACTCTCCTTGGCGAAATTGTTGATTTTGTCTTAGTTATAATAAGACTTGCAATTTGGTTGGAATTTATTTTCCTAGATTTTTTTGTCGGAATCAGTAGCCTCTGTTTGGTTGTGGAAAAACTTGCCGGGGAAGAAAATTAATAGAATTAGTTCAAAATGAAGTGACATATATATTCCTTGACAAATTGGATAGACTGAACTGGATCTGTGCCGCAGACTCAAAACAATAGAAACTAGATTATGGATAAATCGGAACACCAAACCATCATCTTATATATAATTCATATTTTTGACCCGTCAGGGTGCAGCCTAGTGGTCAAAGGGCAGGCTTGGGATGAGCCGTAGACTCGAACATTCTGAGTTCTCTGCACTAGGAGTTTCCTTGAATTACCTGATACACTTCTCTAGCAAGTGGAGTCGTATATCTGGGGTTTACTCTTTAGAGGTTGGTCCAAAGGGCCCTGCCTTGATGAGGCTCCACGTCATAAAAAAAAAGAAAAGAAAAAGAAAAAAAGAAGTAAATAGTGTCGGTCTTCATGAAATATTGAGAAATAATCCTAATGCTAGTGTTGGCTTGAGACATATAGGCAATGTGGAGTTGTAGAGTTCAAAGGTTTCGCGTAGTTTGCATGTGGATTTTTTTATCAAATTTCCGTTGGAAGTGTATGGGGCTAGAAGCTAGTGTGCTGTGTTGGTTTTTATTACCATTTCTCATGGTTGTATGACGATTAGCATATTATTTTCAGGGATTGGGTACTTAGAGTCCAAACAAATATATGATGTTCTTCTAAAGTCAACTCCCGAAAGCCGGAATATATTTGGCCGGCTATCAGGTGCTGCTGTAAGACAGTCATCTCTCTCTCTCTCTGGGTGGGTGGGTCTGTGTCTGTTTTAAACTATTTATTAGGTTGTTAAATGTATCTTAGGATTTGGCAGGGTGCTTGGGAGGCGATTGTGCATGCTTTTGAGAAGGATCATATTTACCTTGGTGAGGCTGCTCAAATAATGGTTCAAAATGTAAACTATGAAATGTAAGTATGCGCTTGCAGATTCTCTCTTAATTGTTAACAAGAAGCTTGTAAATTATATATTTAATGATGATGTGGTTTATATTATTGATTACTTATTTTAAAATATGAAGACCATATCAGAAAAAACAGGTGCAAAAGATTCAGCAACAAATATCAGAGGTAGGCGCGGGAAGCTGATATAAAAAGAAACTCAGCTCTATCAGCAGCTAAGTATATTGAGGCCTGTCAAGAGCTTGGATTGCAGGTTATGATAATGGGCCACTTCACTGATATTTTGCCAAGAGTTTGGTGTATGTTTTTGCTTAGAAATCAATACATGAAACTGTAATTGTTCAATCTTGCAGGGAAAAAATGTGAGGTTAGAACTGTTGGAGACGGCAAAATCGCTCCCAAACACGTTCAGCAAGATTTTGGAAGCTATAAATAGTGATTCTACGTCATCGGCTATGGAGTACTACTCAAACTTTGTGAGGGATGCTCACACAGAGAAGGATGTAAGGCAATAATTGGGTTTTGATTTGTCTCATGATGATTTCTAGATGGATCACATGTAAATTGAAATTGTAAATGTGTTTGCAGAAATCTGTACTGATTGTGTTACCTAACTTGAGGGACGTGCGTGAACATCCCCCGTCTTTGCATGTTTCTCTGGGGTCTGAGATTGTTGACTCTGTTGATACTCAATCAGGCTATAAAGACCCAGACCTTGTGAGAGGGGATGTGGACGTAGCTGCAGAAAACATTGACTGGGATATTTCAGTTGACAGTTCTCAGATTGATTGGGATATTGGTACTGTGGAGGAAACAGATGATAATGGCAATGGTTTGGGTCCTTATGAAATGATTAATGCCAGTGACGTCTTACAGAACACTTCACCAAATGAAGCTGTGGAATCTGATGGAACCTCATTAGATAAAGAGGAGTGTGGTCTGCACCCAGAGGTTCCTGTATCAGAGATTTCTTGGGATGTTAGCGTTGAGACTCCTCAAGTTGATGTGATTGATGATGTCGGCTTGCCAAATTTAGGCCTGGACAATCAGACATCTGTTCCTGATACTTCATTTCAAACGCCAGAATTGAAGGAAGAGAGGAGCAAGCTTTTGGAGACAGAGTACAGAAATAAGATTCTTGATGATCTGAATGAGGTATGTGCTAATCCTTGTATCCTTGTACATGACTCGCTCATGTGAATCCAATCCAATGCTTCTTTGTGTTTTTTCAATTTAGATGTCTTTACTTCTGTATAAAAATAGTGATTCAGCCTTAACTGATTTATTAGTTTGGTTTTGCTCTCATATGATCAAAGCATTTTTAGGTTAAGGATTGATGTTTAATATTGACATAATGTTATCAGGTCAAAGCTTTTCTAAATCAACGATTGGCAGAGTTGAAGAATGAAGAAACTTTGTCCTTGCAACATCAAGTCCAGGCAGTTGCTCCTTTTGTACTTCAGCAGTATACTCCTGAAGCCATTGAGACCATGCTGTCTGATGTCTCCTCAGCCATTTCACTGCTGACGAATAGGAAAACAAGGGACTTGATCATGATCCTAAACTCTAAAAGGTGCTGGTAGATATTTTAAACTGCATTGTTCCTTGCACAGCAAAACTTCTCTTACATTTGCTTTGCAACTGCACTAAAAGCAGAAGTAATGAGTTAAGTTGATTGGCATTCCCACCTTCAGCTCATCTCTTGTATACAGAAATGTGGATGTAGCATGTTGTGTTATTAATCATTAGTTTTATCTGGTATATTCTTGGAGGATCGAGATCTTTGCAGTACCTCTAATCTGGGTCGTTCATTTTAAATATAACGGCCCAAAATCTGCTACATCATCTAGCAGATGAAAAAAAAAAAATTGCATCTCATTTTCAGCCACCTTGTCACCCACTGCCACCTCTCCCTTTGCTCCTCTGCCACTTCCCCACCAATGCTCCTATGCTACTACCTCCCTTTAGCAACCTAATTCGCTTAGCTTCTTCCCTCGCTACCACTTGTAGAGTTACTTGAAGTGCTTCTTCAGGTCAAATTTGATCCTGCACTTGTGGCTGCAAACCCCACACACTCGGAGGACATGGCCAGGCCCTTGTGCTCCAACGTTTCCAATTGCTTGTGCTCATGCCATTCCTCTGCCACCCATTGCGGAAAGTGGATGAATGTGTGGTGGTTCGCGTAGGCCGATATGTCGATCACTTCGCCAAACCGTCAGGCCACTTGTTTCAATGCCACAGCCACCTTGTTCGGTAGGCCACATGGGGGTAGAATGGGAAGGAAGTTCTTTGACCATTTGGGGGTGGCCAAACCAGTCATGTGGCCAAATGGGGTGGTCAAACCACCCTGTGTGATGGGACAGCGATTAGGGAGGTGGTAGGATACAAGCTTGACAGTGGTGGGGAGATAGCAAATGAGCCGAGGGAGAGGCGGCAATGGTGGAGAGGTGACTGATTTTTTTATATATATATGCTAGGTGATGTGGCAGATTTTGGTGTTCATTTAAAATGAACAGCCCATAATGTACTTGCATGAACTATTTTATGGGATGTTTTAATTTTTCATTAGAATGGTAATTTTTTGGCCTATTAATGTATTAGTGTTTGTCAGTTGAATATATCTTAGTTTTGTGTTTTGTGTTTTGTGTTTTTTTTTTTTTTTTTTTGTATTCCTGTTCCTAATCTTATAAAGACACTATCTGCTTCTGTTTGTTGACGATTTCATTAGTTCCTATCCTGATTTAGTTGGACTGTAGCAGTTTGCTGAATAGTTTCATTCCTCTTAAGTTGTGTTAGTATGTTGGTATTATAGTAGAAGTAGCCATTGCTTCAATTTTAAAATGTTAAAAAATAAAGTTTGGATGCTAATTTACTCTGGTGGTGGCTTGAATTTCAGATTTTTAGACAGACTAGTAACTACATTGGAAGAAAAGAAGCATCACGAAGTCAAGTTGAAAGAGGGATTGAAGGACTTGGCTACCAAACGTATGGAGCTGCACAATTCATTAGCCTCCTCTTGGCCGAAGCAAGTGAGTTATTGTTTGATTCAAGGAATAATGCATGTCCTTCCATATGAAAGTATTTATATTGTCATGCTAGTGTTTTCTTTAGCGTGATTTCCACCGAATCACTATATAAAAGTACACAAACTATACGGTAATTGATATCCAAATACAAAATATTGAGTATCAAATGTGCGCATTTCAATTTCTGGTGAAGAAGTCCACTATTTTTCCCTAGTTACAGGTAATTGATATCTCAATACAGAATATTTACACCTGTTTCCATTTCAGGAAGCAGCTCTTACAAAAACCAGGGAGCTGAAGAAGTTATGTGAGAGTACACTTTCGTCCATGTTTGATGGAAGACCCGTTAATATCATTGGTGAAATCAATACTCTGTTGACTAGTGGCCTTGGAGCTTGAACATTTGAGATGCTTGCTTTTAGCAACAAGGAAACCTTCACTGAGAAGAAGCTGAATAGCAGAATCTTTTTTCTTTTTCTTTTTCTTTTTTTATAAAAGAAATGGATAGCAGAATTAATTGGCACTGTTTTGAGCATGAGCCATTACTTTCACTCTCCGTCTTCTTTGGATCTTTTAAATGTAATTCTCACAGTTAAATCATTTACATTTGAACAAGTTTATGTCCATAATAATGTAATACGTTATTGGAAATATGCAATTTCGTTAATTATTTCTGAGATGGCCGGCTTAATGGTCTATAATTGAACAAAGATATAACAATCGATATACTTTGATGCCGAATGCTGTTTTCTGCTCTTTTCTTCAGGCTCTTCTTTTTTTTTTTTTTCAAAGTAAGTCATTGTTATATTCTTTTTCTTTACCATGAAGCATTCTTTTGATGGCTCAGATGAAGAGGGCTTACATTATGACTTTGCACTGTTTTTCCATGTATTTCTATCTTTTTACTAGATAAAATATGAAGGCACTTCTAAAAATGGGTGCTAGGATGTTTACGTGTGACCGCTTTTAAAAGTGGTAAAAAATGGAATGGGAGCGAATTGCAGGCAATTCAAGAAGCTAGGCAGGTGCATGGCTTACTTGCCTTGGGCAGGTGAGCTTCAAACCCTGGGCTGCCCATAGCAGATGAGTCTTGTACTTCTCCTGTAGAGGTCAACCGAAGTACTTGCAATTCAATCGCCTCACCGAATTGCAGGCAATCCATGTCCAAATTGGAAGGATTAGAATGTGAGGAGTGCAAAAGACTTGCTCTCTTTGAAATGCATGAAAATTCATGTACCCTTGGAAGAAGAAATGAGACTACAACAGATAAGTTTTAAAAAGGAAATGGGAACCCCCTTAGATGTTATGACTAATCTTTCAATCGAAATCCCTCTTGTGAGCAATAAAAAATCATGCTTAGTCTTCTGCTATATGGTCGCTGTCCGGTGATATAATGCCTTATTTTGAACCCAAAATCAAGTTAAAGAAAATTTATTTGGAACCCTCAGGTTTGCAGTTTGCAAGATCGAACCAAACAATTATCATATTCTGAAAACTTGCAGTACATGTATACGAGCTGTACAAACGGAATTTTGGTCAAGATGTATGGAAGTATTCTAGTGGGAGCAATCAACTAAAATTACAAAAAAAAAAACATGCTGAACAACCAGTTTGATTGTAGAGTAAATTCAGTCTATGAACTGGTATCAGTGGTCAAGGGGATGAATAAGTCAATTCAGGTGTGCCGAGCTATTCAGGTGAGCCTATGAAGCGGGTGTAGGTTGAACGGAAAGACTTTTCATCCTCTTCAATACCATCTGCTGCGCCACCTTTTGCCATACTGAGCTTTTCAAGCAGAGAGTTAAGTGATTCCACAATCTCCGACATTTGTGGTCGGAATTCCTTCACAGCCTGTTCAAGTTCCGGCCACACGCACAAACACACACACAAAAGGATGGATAACATATTCACAGAGAGAGATGCATAATAAAATCAGATAGAAAGCGTCCAAGGTGAATAAGAGGCACTACCTGTATGCAGAGGGAGACAATATCAGCAAAACCGGAGAGAGCCTTGGAGGGTATTGTTCGTTTGATGGCTGGATCAACCATCTCTTCCAAACTCTCACCGTCATGAAGCCGGGATGAAGCCCATTTCACCAGAGATTGCTCTTCCCTCGGTCTTGAACTAGCAGAACATATTCATAATCAAGAAAGGCAACAAGAATGGAGGGAAATAAAGAAAAATATGAGTACGAACCATACTTATCAAATGGTTTCCTTCCTGTTAACAACTCCAAAAGCAGCACTCCAAAGGCATAGATGTCACTCTTCGTGTTATCAAATCCTGGTTGGTCATGCTCATGCGCAATGTAGCCAGTGTCACAAATAGCAATTTCAGAAGCCTGTTTGCATCAATAAGCAATGACAATGGATGAGCCTTTACTAATTTTGATATCAAAGGAAAATGCTAAGAGTGTTATCAAAATTTGGCAAAGAACCTCTTTCAGAAATTCTTAATTGCAGAATGAAACCGATTCTTGTAAGTACTTACCTTAATTTTAACTCTGTTGCTTGTTAGTGGCCTCAAAACAGCTAACCCACAGTCACAGAGGCGAGACGTGAGTTCTTCATCAAGTAAGACGTTGGCAGCCTTCAAGTTACTATGAGCGATAGGAGGCGAGAATGTGGAGTGCAAATAGCTGAAAACATCGTTTGCAAAATGATGACAATCAAAATCCGAAGAGGAAAAAAAGAACGTCATATTACAAAAAGGCAATTGTGCAAATATAGGACGCTTTCACCAAATGATTTCAAAGTTATCCTAACAACAGTTAACAGGTGTTTGGCATCCAAAGATCCATTCTTCAAGTTGTGGGATAGAAACTAGAAAATATGAATGTGTTGCAGGAATAATATAAGAAACATACTCCAAAGCCCGAGCAACACCAAGGGCAATCTGGAGACGGAGGCTCCATGACAGAGACTTGTATGCTTGATTGTGCAGAGCATCATCAAGAGACAAGTTTCTGACATGCTCGTATACAAGAAGATGTTGTCCATGTTCTATACAATAGCCAAGAAGTGTTACAATGTTTGGGTGCCTCAAACGGGAAGCAGTCCAAACAACATCCATGAATTGTTCTTCTTCCGTCAAAGAAAGGGAAATCAGGTTGATGTTTTTCACAGCCAAAATCTGCAAAAAAAAAAATCAGTCAAAGAATCTCATAACTACCCCAAGTTCGAAGGTTAATGTAAGATGCAAAAATCTATCTATGGTAAGTGCAGTCTGTACTTGGCCATCGGGAAACTCAGCTTTGTAAACAGAACCAAGAGACCCCTCTCCGAGAAGATTCTCTTCGCTGAAGCTGTTTGTAGCTGATTGAAGCTCTGCCACGGTATAAAGTTTTGTTCTTGCAGGGAGTCTGCATCTCCTAGAGAAACTTCTTCTTCTAGACTTTTTCTCAGTCCTGGTATGGTAAACAGGAGGTACCCGCCTTGGGCAATGAACGCGTGGAGAGCTCACAGATATTCTTTGTGGGGTTTCTCCTAGTGAAGTCGAACCATCTATTTTCAAGGAAAAACAAAGGAAACGGGAAAAAAGAATCATTAATAAATTAATCCATGAGACAAGCATGCTTGATACCCAAGAAGAAGCTCTGCAGTAAAAGAAATGAATTGAAACAGTCCGGACAGGCTTTCTGCCATTAGCGACAATGTAAACGCTTGAAACTTTGGTCTCAAGTAGAAACTCCGTTTCTGAGAAAGTATATTCACATGACAACAGATTTAAGATTTAAAATATAAATATAAATGAATATAAATTTAAAGTAATACAAGAACATCGTCTGCTCATTCTAATAGAGAAACTTCAAGTTTTCAGCTTGCACAAATTGAGTTATAACAGTCTTCTCATTCAAATGCAAAAAATCATGTTAGCATACATGGAACACCACTTACAGTGGAAATATACTAGTAATACTATGAAACAACACTTGCAATGAAACTATAGAAGTTCGGATCCTCTTGTCATAATTAAGTGGAAGAGTATACATTTGATGCCAGTAAGTTAAAATTCAAATTTGATACTAAAGGGGATCATTTATATAACTTCAATCCTTAATTTGAGTTGTCTTTGTAGGATTTCTATTGTCAAATTATACAAATCAGGTGATGCATTTACTAATGCCAATTTACAACTTGTATCTATATACATTAAACTGTAGATGATAAGATGTTTAGTTTACCTCTGGGTGTATTGACAGGAAGAGACTGCGGCGAGTTATTGCCGCTTCCCAACTGCTTAAGCTTCTTTGCACGGGATCGCTTAATGTGGATCACAATAACAAGTGCCGCACATGTTGCCACCATCGTTATTCCACCTACCACAAAAGCTATTCCTCCAGGAGTCAGCCTTTTCTTCTTGTGTCCGCTTTCTTTGTAAGAGGGATAGTGCTCATTCTCAATGGCACTTGATTGAGCTGCAGGAGGCGCACCAATATTTCGGTCAATGGGCACGGTTTCCAAGGGGAAATCCCAGGGTGGAGTGCTGTCCCCTACATGGAACCCGTTCCCCCAAATCCTAGCAGAGGTAAAGTGGAGAACTAATGAATGCATAATTCCATTTCATACATAATGCAGGCAAATGAAAGGTAGACATGATCACTTACCATAAATTTGGTATTGACTGAAAATGCTTTGGGATAATGCCACTAAAGAAATTATTTTGGATGTCCCTGACAACAAAGACGTGTAAGCAAGCAGTCAAAGAAATGGATCAATACGAGTTGCAAAGTGCAGGAGAAAGCAACTATTGAGAAACCTACAGGTCAGTTAGTGGAAGCTCAGCCAGGTAGGTGACAGATCCAGTGAAGTTGTTATTCTGCAAGAACCTGCAGATACGCCCCACAAAACATATAAACCAACATATGACAAAAATAATTGCAGAAAGACAATGTTACAACCATAAGGTAGAACATTAACCAAGGGTGAATGTAAAGCAAAAAAACTTACAGTTCCGTAAGATTTGTCAAAGAACCAAATGAACTTGGTAGATCTCCAGTAAAATTATTGTATGACAGATCCCTGTTGAAAAGAGTTAGCATTATTTGGAAAAGGCACATTATATGAAATTTAATGTTATCTGTCAAAATATTCTATATTTTGCCATCTCAACCAGTTTACCATTCTCTGTACTGACAAAACACTTCAGTTTAGCATATTCAGAAAGACACGTGTTTCAGAATTGTTCATCATTTTCTTCTAGCAGAAACCCAAATTCAATTGTAACTGAACTTGTTTATGTTCTATAGAATATTGTAAGTTGCAAGTTCCTTACTTTCTCTTCATTTCAAACGTCAAAAAAGTAAAAAACAAATTAGGTGAAAAACACATACAACACTCTGAGATTCTGTAAGCCAGTAAACACATTGCCAATTGGTCCGGATAACAAATTGTGGCTTAGATTTCTGCAACAAAAAAATAAAAATAAAATAAGGGTATGACTGAATAATCCTAAAACAAAGACAAGCCAGTAAAATAGGCACTCAGGGGAAAAGCAATTCACATATGTCGGAGATATTTCATGGTCGGCAAAGAGAGGGGAATACTTTGACGCAGATAGTTGTATGCCAGATTTCTGCATTCACGAAAGATTAGAAGAATAAGCAAACATTTAAATTTAAATGATCACATACTCACAGAATAGAATTTCAGCATACAATAATGACAACATGCAAAAGAGGGACCTTACATATGAGTGGCATTGGGGGGTAAGTTATATGGAATTTCACCCAGAATGTAATTGGAGCTAGCATCCCTAAAGAAGAAACCAGATTAAATAATTAAAAAAACAGTACAACTTCAGTAAATGCTTTTATAGCTTCTTCTTTTTGATAAGCAAATATAACAAAGCATTAATCACTTACAGGTGCTTCAAGTAATGTAGATTATTGAGCTGGCTTCCAAAATACCCAGTGAGGTTAAGTCCTCGAATTTTCCTGCAAAGGGTAAGAAACAAGTCGGTTTTGAGCATTTTGGCAATGTGGTAGTATATATAATAGAAATAGTTCACAAGCTAGATAGGTGCATTACAGGTATATAACAGATGATTGAAAACATGACACTCCTGTCCATGATTCCTCACAAGGATCCCCACCCTCCGCTTTCCATCCCTTCAGCTCTGGTGGGTAGCTCAGGGACCTGTAAAAGTCTTGAAGTGCAGTGACTGCAAGGTAAATAAATACAGTTGATAAGCACAGTAATATCTAAAATGGTGACCAATGCTGATGGGCCCATTTAGTTTTTTTTTTTTTAAATCTGATCATCTACCAACGTCAATCACATATCATGCGAACCCGACCGTGGGTTGTACGTGATTTATTGTAAAGCTTAAGCACACGGGATAAACGCCTGGAAAATTACGGCCGTAACTGACGTGGACAGTGGACCCAACAACGGCTCCGTTATTCCCCCGCCAAAAGGGAAAATGAAGCTTCACAAACTTTTTGTTTGGTTTCTGAGAAATCGAGGAAATGAAAACAAAATGGAAGTATGAATCTTGTATTTTGCTATGATTTTGCTTTTATCAGTGAAAATTTTAAGGGAAACAGTCTTTTGCTTAATTTTCCTCCACTTTCTAACTGCTTACCACCAAAATACCGAAACTATATCAATTTTCATATAAAAGAACTCCATAGGACGCAGGAAAATCAATATCAACATGAAAGAAAAGGAATTATCAGAGCTACCGTCTAGTGGATTGGTAAATGCCCAAGCCTGTGAAGCCAGAATTGCCGAGAAGATCATTACCGCAAGACACAAATGTGGACACTGTTTGGCCATTTTGTCAGGAGAATCAGACTAGTCAGGTAATCAATCTCTGTGCTTTCCTGAAAAATATAGACAGTTGTTACATAAGCACCAAATTCAACAGGAAAAATGCATAACAAGTGCCGTTGTTTGGTTTCCGAGAAAATTGGAAGAAAGAACTGTAATTCTTTCCTCAGAAAACTTGTATGTTTCTTTTTTCTTGAAAATCAGTTCTTTGAGTCCAAACAGAGCACAGAGTACCGATCAAGACCCACTTGGTACACATTGATTAAACACAACCAAGAACGCATTTTTAAAGCGAGATTAAATAAATTAAAGATAAAGAACGCATAAAAAGTCGGAAAATGAGATTGTCTTCCACCTTCAAAACCAAAGGACACTGAAAACTATCTTCGACCTTTACTTTGATATGCTTCGCAAGAAAACTGATCTAGAAATTAATATTCACAAAAAAAAAAAAAGAAAAGAAAATTAGGGTTTGGATTTACTTCTGAAGAAGCTATTCTCTGTGTTTCGGAGGGGGAGAGAGAGAGGGAGAGGTTGGAATGTTTGCAATGGGGGGGTTTTTCTCTGTTCTACAGAGGGACTGATACGAAGGCGGCGGTGATATTTAACTTGAAGTACAGAATCTCTCTGATGAGCTGGCGTCCACGTCGGCAAATTCCGTTAGTCGTTTGGGAGTTGAGGGTCATACGGTTGCGAAATCCCATGCTTTCGCGCCCATTTCAAAAGATCATGGAAAACCTTTTGGGAATCTCAGTTATTGGACTGGACTGGACTGCCTAGGCTTTGTTAAGCCCAACTCGGCCCATCTAGTCACCCTGAGTTTCTGTTAATTCTCTCTCTCTCTCTCGCTCATGCGATGCGATGCTCACAAGTCACAACCATGGCTGAATCAGCCCAGGACGAAGCAACCAGTGGAGCGGCTGCTGAAGAAGACTACATGGGGGACCTCTCTCGGTTCGTTCCTCTAGAAACCGCTGACCCTCCAAAGCCTTTATCCAAAAAGGTCAGTTTTATGCCTGTTTTGGTTCCCAAAAAAAATAAAATAGAACGCTTTAGAGCAAGAAATGCCGAAATAGGCTAGGGTTCTGCAAGTTCTTTACTGGTGACTTAGAAATTCTATTTCCTTTTTTTTTCCATTACTATCATTACAGTTTCTACGCACGCAAACTGCGTGTAGTGACAATATTTTGTGTAATGTTTCCACAACAAAACCCTAGGAAAAACTGGGAATTTTCCTTTCCTTTTGATGGAATCCAATGCTGTAATCTGTTTGATTTCCGAGGAAACTGGGAAAAGAAAAAGAATAGTAAACGTTTGATGTTGTATTTTTTGGAAGGAGATATAGTAAGTATTCGATTTCCAAAATTGTGAGCTATAATTGGTTGTGTGCAGGGTGCAGCTATGCTTATAAAGTAGATTTTTTTCTTCTTTTTCTTATCTTTCCTACACTTTCTCGGCAACCAAGCATAGTGTGCTAGGACAAGAGTATTGAGGCAAAAGGAAAGAAAATAAATCTGGGTTATTACATATTTTAGAAATCATGAATCTCAGTTCGAGTGAGCTGAATAATCGTTTAATACCTAGTAGACAATATTTCCGTTGGATTGAGCTTTGCACAACTATTTGGCTTCAGTTGGGCGGTTTACCGTTGGATGAATAAACATTATGGTACATCCTACGTGAAATTTAAAGTTGGTTTCTTTATTTTCCTCAACAACCAATTGGGAAATTTGGGTCATTACTTTCTGTATCTATTTCTTTCTTTTCCGATGGTTGTTCAGTGACCAAATGGAGCATGATTTTAATCTTATTTTCTCAAAGATGTATTAAAACCTAATCATCAGAAGCTCCATCCTCTGACGAGAAACCCAAAGTTCTGGATTTGTGAGAACACAATCGACTCAAAAGAAAGTAGAAGTGACATATCTTCCTGCTTAGTTGCCTCAGAAACTGAAGGAAATGGACAGAAATTAGAATTCTAACTCTCTCTTTTCTTTTCTCTTTTTTTGTCATTTGGTTTAATAAAAATGAAGATTCGTCTTCATTGACTTGAATATTATTTTGCAGATCAGGATACAGAAAATGTAAGGTTATGACTCACCTTTTTCTTTATTTTCTTCCCATTTCCTGGAGACCATAGAAAACTGATATTTCCCTTTGTTTTCTGCAGATCTCCAACAACAAATCCTCAAGTGTTCTCCCCTCCAAGAAGCAGTTTAAAACCATAAGCTGGCAAGAACGGCGTAAACTTGAGAGAGAACGAAAGCAACAAGAAGAGGATGAGCAAACCTTAGCAAAAGTGGAGGCTCCAATCCCACAATCCAATATCGGATTCAAGCTTCTGAAGCAAATGGGCTACACTCCTGGTTCAGCCTTAGGCAAGGAGGGGTTAGGCAGGGCTGAACCAGTGGGGATTGAGATTCGACGATCGCGAGCTGGTATTGGCCGAGAGGACCCCCACAAGGAGAAAAGAAAGGAGGAGGAGATCATGGCTGAGAAGAAGAGGAGAAAGATAGAGGATTTGATGGTGGAGTTTGGATATAGGCAGAAGTCACAGTGGCAGAGTCGTAAAGTTGTAGTTAATTTTAATAAGAGCAAAGGCTGCTCTTGATCAACTGGAGAATAAAGAAGTTGTGGAGCCTGAGAAGAATGAGGACGAGGAGGAGGGTGAACAAGAGGAAGACGAAGAGGAGGAGATAACAGAAGAGGTATGTTACTTTCAATCTATGTTTATTTAGAAGCTCTGCTTCAAGTAGTTTGGCTTTTGGTACATAAAAATTGGATACTAGTGAAGAATTTTCTCTACTAGCTTATAACAGAATTTGGTTTTAGGAGGCTGACATGATATAATTGGAATTGGCATCATGTTTTTATGTAGTTCTTGGTCTTTTTCGTATACATGGAAGATTGGCATATCTTAGAAATTGGCATGGAATCGTTGATGAATTGTACTTGCTTTCTTTATCAGCGGGCTTAGTGATTAACATGGATTCTGGTTTTCAAAGCTGTGGCTTTTCTTCAATGGGTTTATTTGAGTGCTTGAATTAGTTATTTTAGCATGTTATGATGAGTTGGCAGATGAAAAAATAGTTTCCTTGAAGTTGGTACTTCACAGTGGTTAAAATGAAAATGCTCATTTGCATTGGTTAAGATGGAAATATATATCAGTACTGATAGCCAATTGGGGTGCTGTTCTCTTATCTGACATGGCCAAGACTTCATACTCGATCTTTTGCCCATTGTTTATAACTTGCTTTTGAGCTCATTACATGTTTCACATACTAAATCTAGTGGGTAATAATCACGCTCTACTATATGGCAGGATTTGCAGGATATACTGATGAAACTGAGAGATGAACATAATTACTGTCTCTTCTGTGGCTGCCGGGTAAGTTGGGTATAACTATTTTTCAGTAGATTAAGGAAACGCTGGAGATTTTACCCGCTAAAATTCTATTAACTGTTCCCCCAAACCAATAAAAAAAATCCCCTTTCTTTTCAGTATGAATCAATGGAGGCACTGTTGGCCAACTGCCCTGGAACTGATGAAGACGACCACTGAACTAAGAGTTCCTAGTTTGCTTCCAATGGAGGATTGGGCGTATAAGTGGATCTCTGTGTTCTTGCCATCCCTCTTATGACGTGATGAGATGAGTGAAAAAGACTTGCAAGAAGCAATTTGATCCAGGGTTGTCATCAAGATTAAATCCGCACGCCATGTAATATTTATTCAACTATTCTCCCATGTAAAAGGATGGAGAACCATACGTACAAAAATTAGAGAATTTTCCTGAATTCCCTCATGGATGAGTTGTACGTGTATTTTAGGATCTCAGGCGCTAACAAATAAGAGAATACTGTATAGAAATTTGGCAGCACTTAATCCCTTAATGTTGCAAAAATTGAAAAGTTCTTGTTGGTCAGCATTTTCTATGCCATATGATTGATTTTTCCCCCTTTCTCTACTTCATTTTGTAATGCATCAATGTCCTTATCGTATACATTTACACGCATACGCCTCCCATAGCTGCAGCTCATCCAAAATACAATTTTCTTAAAAAGTATAAAAACCCTAAAATTATAAGCAAAACTAGAGGGTAGGTTGGGCCAGTATGGGTCGGATTTACCAACACCCACTAGCCACCTTGGGGTTTATTGTGTTAATACTTTTGATTCTAGGGTCCGGATTCTATCAAAGCTGGGTATTTTACCAATGGGTCTTCAAATTATAACCATTAATTTTCCAATTATATGGTTGAAATTTTTCTACATTGGCATTTATTATATTTATATGATAAATAATAAAGTGACAAATGTTGACATAACAAAAATTTCATGATTTTTTTTCTTATATAGGTAATCGAATTTCATAAAAAATAAAATTAAAAAAAAAAAGTACATAATAAAACACATAATCAGGAAAAAAAAAAGTACATATTTAATTTGAAAAGAATATTTGAGATTTCCTCAAAATTCCTCCAATTAAGTCTTTAAAGGTGTCATGTCTCCCTTAGCATAGCATGCAAGAATCATAATTTTTTAATGTGTTTCTCACATTCTTTTTTAATAACACTAATTAAAAACAAAAAACAAGTTTCCCACTCTCAATGATACATGCCACTGTTAGAGATTTCAACCCAATTTGGAAGAAATTTGTCCTAAACAAAATACAATCTTGATCTTAATTCCAGAATTAATGTCAACCCATATCAAACAAGATTAATGTTAAAAATCACATTTTTATCTCACAATAATAATGTTAACAATCTTAACCAACCCTTGATCATTCATTGTTTAAAAAAGAATATATATATATATATAAGTATTAGTTGAAACTATCATATCAATATTGCGGGATAAAAACGTAGTATGTAATATTACCCCCCAAGCGTACCCTATCAGGTCAATTAGATTAAGAGCAATAATATATACAACGTTTTTTTTCTCACAAATATCCTAAAGTGTTAAGGTGGCAGTCCGACCAACCCGTCGGACCCTTCATTCTAAATTTTTTTTAACAATGACTACAAAAGTTAGTTAGAATTGCAATATCACAATGGCATTTGCTATGTTCAATCGGCAAAATCCTAAATCTATATCACATGGAGATGTGCATGTCTCATGCATGATAGAGTTATTAAATAGCTGCAGACGAGAAGGTAATCAATCCCTCACTATCACTGCAAGACAGCAGCTAAAGAGCAAGGGACCATACGTTTTTCATAACAAAAGCTGCTAAAAGTATAACTTCACCAACAAGCCATTCACTCTTAACAACAAACATGGTCATATGATTCTAAACAAACAGTAGCAAAATGCCAGTTAGGTAGTGCAAGGGGAAAACCTTGCTAGTCAGTTTCTACAATTTTAAACAGCGCAGACCAAGATCTAGTTTTGGTTTATCACAACAAGAAGCAGATGATCACCTGCCAGAAATTCAAAGTAGTTATTTGAAGACATTAAGGTGTCCACAAAAAAGGAGAGCACAAATGGGTACACTCAAAGTGACCAGTGCATCTGCTGAGGGGAGGAGTCATACGCCCTGGAGTGCCCAAGTTCCATGTATTGCCTCCTACCCTGTTGAGACAGCCCAAGCTCACCAGAAAACTGACTGCTAAGAGGCTGAGAAAATTGACCCAAACCCAGATCGGGGGGCATGTCATGTGAACTGCTACCAGCCTCATTGTCCTTCAAAACCCATGAGCTGCTTGGAAATTCAGTGACAACTGCACCATGAGGTGCTGTTGATTGAACCATGGGTGCCCTTTCAGCATTCATCAAGTTCTTCACCCCAAGACCTGACGCTTGGTTTCTGGAGCCCCATGTTTGATTTGACAGAAGAGAGAGAGCACAGCTTGAGTCAGCGACTCCTGTGAAGCATTCTTCCGGAGGAATTCCTCCGGGACCGGGATAACCAGTCCCACTAGCTGAACCTTGAAGATAAAGGTCAGATGGAGGATTTTCAGTGTTGCTTTGCCATGGATGTGGAAGAAACTTTCCTGTCGCAGTGGCAGTTTGGTTTCCAAGTACCTGCTCTGAAGATCTTGTTGTTGGCCATGCATCCCTCCCAGTAAGCCTTGGGTATGTGGTGAAGTCCACCAGAAACCCACCTCTGCCGCTGTTTTCTGTCATTTCAAGAATCAAACAATTGACCAAAAAATTATAAACGGGTAAAGCATAACTGAAAACAACATATATGTTCCCACAGGTAAAAAGAAAAGATGGGGTTTGAAAATGATATTCTATTGAAAACGTCTAACCGAAGATGGAAGAAGAGAATCGGCCATAGCGTGAGGACAATAATGATCCTGGTGGTGGCTTCCTCCTTCGTTCATTATGACCAGCTAGACGCCTACGGCAACTTCGTTTTCCTTGGTCAAATTCTGGAAGCTGATGAAATCTGACCATAGACTAACACAGTAGCTATTAGTTTGGATAAATAAACCATAATTGTCTATTATTTGGTAGAAAACCAACACTCTAATAGAAATTTGATACAACAAGAAATTAAGGCAAACAAATATCAAATAATAATAATAATAATAGCTGGCTAATTCTTGCCCACAGTGACATGGCATCTCTTGTACCTGGGGATTGAAATTGGAAAAGCTTTTAAGTATCCTTACTTATCAAAAAAAAGGTATCCTTACTTCTCATCCGGTCCAATATACATGAATGTCCACATGGACAAGCCAGAAACCTACAATCTTTGATTATAATCAAAGATTTTAGCCTTAGAAAAAAAATTTACTAATCAAAAAATCGAAGGATTAACAAAGCCCCTTTTTGACCGAGCCTTTTGTTTTCAAAACTGAAAGCACTGCCATTTGTTAACGTTCTTCACTTTTACCTTTTCACCTGCCTCGCATCTTTTCCCTCGGCAGTGTCCCATGGACCCATCTTCTCCCTTAAGCTCTTTTGCAGTCCGTACCCGTCGCATCTGAAGAACAACTCCTCATTCATTGCCTAGTTAATGCGCTCAACGGTCACAACACAAATGCCTGCATCAAAAGCTTCTTCCACATTTTTTGTGAGTCCTAAATCACACAAAAAAACCTCAAGCAAAACAGCCTCCACTGGCCACTGCCACTGTCCAAGCTCGTTTGTCCAGTCCACCGTAGCTCCCCAACCAGATATCAGTCACAGGTGACACCTTGCTTCCTAATTTCCTCCTTCCCTTCTCCCTTCGCAGCGGTGGCTGGCATCACCATTATGGTGATTGGGCTCTCAATCAGCCATCACAGTGAATGAGAGCTCTCCACCAAGGAGGCTGGCCAGAGACCCAGCCACCGTCATGGCTGAGACAGCTCTCCACCAGAAAATCAAGAGTAAACCCTAGAGCAAACACAATACAAGCACAATCAAGGGTAAAAAAACCCTAGAGCAACTGAAGAAAACAAGAGATCACCTCATGGCCAGGGTGATGTGAAGACAAGGAAGACAAGGGCTTGGAGGATCATATCTAGAAGAATCAAAGCTGTCGAACCCTCCAATTGGAGATGCCAAGAAAACACTAGAGGGGGAACTTCCATAATGAGAGAGTGCGAGGTCGAGCAAGTGAGAGGGGGGAGAGAAATTTGAAGGTGCTGGGTATTATCAAATGGGTGTGGAGTGAGAGACAGAGTGAAAGAGAAGGGGAGGAGAGAGAGAGAGAGAGAGAAATCCACAGACCTAAAGATTTTAGCCAACTCCCTTTTAATTCTGTCTTGATTCTAGGATTAACTATTAGTAGTTCCACATTTGCCAGTTTTCATAATTTTTTTTCCTTTTGCGAGTCTTACCATTTTGAATATGTTGGGGCCTGTAAAAGACAAGAAGACAACATTCTGACTAATATTTTCGAGTTTTACTCCTCTCACTTCACTACATCAGTTCAGCACTAGCTCGGTATTTGGCATACATCCCCAACACCCTCATATCAAGAGGTCAAAAATTCAAATAAGACAAGGCACCCACAAAAAAGGGAATACAAACCTTAAAACTGAACCTTAGGAGATGAAAGATATCATATCATCGCATATTAGTCAATCATATGTAACATTTGTCCCTGGATTAATTAGGTCATTCTGTAGGCAACATTCTTCATCATAAGAAATTCACAGATTCCTAAAGTTGGTGATAAACAGGTCTGCGATTCAATACTTTTCACATGTACACCCCACCTAGTGCCACCACCTACTACCTAAAGTGCATTAGCACATAGTTCATAAGATACAAGCCCTTGCCCAAAAGAGCTGGATCTTCTCTTTCCAAAAAAAAAAACCTAAAGCACAGATATTGCTAGCTTACTCAGTTCTTTTAAGTATATGGGCACTAGTCTGTCAGGGTAGTTTTAGATCTGCCATAAAGTACTATACAAGAAAAACAAAAAGAACTACAATTGCAGTCACTCAATGCATGAAAATGGTAAAGTTCGAATGCATATAAAAAATTGAAAATAAAAACTGATTTCAGAAATGAGCAGATCCTGTGAGTATCCAACTTCCTTGTATGACTCTCGCAAATCAATCTCTATCCCATTTGAAGTGACCTCAGAGTTTACACCATCCACCAGAGTCAGATCCCTGTCTCCTTAGAACTATAGATTGGGACAACCCACCATACTCATGATGTTTTTGACTGAAGGAATTCTCAAATTTTGGTCAAACTATTATAAGAGATGAAACAAGCTGCTTTTAATTTTAAATTGAAGGTGTCATTCCTCCACTTTCAAATAAGAATGAACTTTGACATAATAATCCCTTAATTGGAACTCATCCACAGCTATGTCACCTCCAACATATAAAATGCCTAGCTATGAGGCTCTTAAATGTAGAACCCATGCTTCAAATTTGGTTCTGGAGGCTTGGACATTTTGGTAAAGAATGATAGCTACACAGGTCATGATGCTGGTATTAAAGAAATTTATATTGAACTTGTACCCGTTTTAAAATTAGTTATATTCTTAAGGTGGTTCATCTTAGTGTGTCTGTGCGCCTATTTGTACAGAATAGCAGCAATTACAGAAGGAAGAACTCCGAGAATCTGAAAGCAAGTATAGCTTTCAGATTGGATTCCTTAACTATTTACTAATTACTCCAGAACAAATTTGTACAAGAATCTCTCCTCATAACAACAAAATTGACCTCAAATTCAGAACATCCAAAATAAGAGGCTAAAAGAAGTCGAACTTCAACAGCACATTGCCCAAAGCCAAACCGTGAAACAAGGAAAGACGCAACCGTAAGTTCAAAACCTATCTACAAACAAACCCAATATCCCGCAGCAACAACAACAATACTGCATTCAGCAACAATAACAAATGACAGAGGACAAGCAGTAAATGCCCAAGCATTATGTCACTATGAATCCAGTACCAAAATGCATTGAAACCCAAAACAAAAACAAATAATAATCCAGAAGTATCCAAACCATAGATATCCTGATATCCAAGCACAAAACAATAAAACAACCAAAGCCAATAACAAGCACCCATATCAACCCCCAATTTAATAAAAAGACGCACTTAACCAGATAACCAAAACCTAATAAATTCAAAACTCCATCCCACGAAAAACTGAAGAACAAAAAAAACCTCCAAGCCCAAAATAACATAACACAAAACCTACCAACAACATTATCTAATAAAAAAAGAAGAAGAGCTCAATTGCAAATGACAATCCGCATATACAAAAAACATAACAGAAGACCCAAAAACATATAATCAACCCAAATCCCAGAACCAAAAGAAACAGGAAGAAAAACCTACCAAAGATTAACCAGAATAACAAACAATGATTGGAAGCAACAAATGAGAAAGAAAAGTAACTAGAGCAGAGGGTTGGTTGACCTGCTGCACTGTTGACAAAATCTCTGCTCAAGGCCAGCAACGGTGACCTTGGGTGACTTGGAATGCATGCCACAGACTTTGTGCCTGGAATAGTAAGCCTTGGCATCACTCAGATCTACCTTACACCCCTCAACCTGACACCGAGGTGGCTGAGCCGCCTGCACCACAGCACCACCCCTCGTCTTCTTCGGCGGGGTGGACACGGATGACGAGGACCCAGACCCACCACCCGGTTTGTCCAGAGCCCCGGTACCCACATCCTCAAAGTAGATTTTCCGCCCAAATTTCAACCCGTTTAGTGACTCGGAGGACGAGATGGGCGGGGACGAAGAAGAGGAGCCTCCCGACTCAGCCAGAGAACCCGAACCCATTTCTATACGTACCCTCTAGAGCCCATTCATTGCGAGTTTGAGGTCCATAACACTGCGTTCCTACCGGTGGGTGTGTCGCTGCAGAGAGTGATAAGAAAGAGAGAGAGAGAGAGATTTGTTTAAAGGTGAAGTGGGAGAGTGAAGAAGTTGGTGGTGAAGGTGGTGTTGATGGAGGGGCTCAGAAAAGCAGGGACCTGACACTGGGCCATGCCAGCTCAGAAAGAGCCGAGTGTGCTTGTAACTGTGTAGTATCGAGTATGGTACACTCTGAGTCTGCCTTCAGCCCCAAATAATAGAGAAAGGCAAAAACCCGCAGACAGAGAGAGAGAGAGAGAGAGTAGCAGGTATGTACTATGGGTTTTGTGGAGCTTTTCACGAAGCCCTTTAGGCTTTTACGCTCTCTCCATCACTCAACTGTCGTTTTAGAAAACTTTTCCCTGTGTCCTTGGCCACCCCATCTCTCTCTCTCTCCCTCTCTCTAGTCTATGGACTGTATTTGAAGGCTTTTCTCTCTCTAGAGTGGCCTTCAATGTATGGGGCACATCATTTTAATTATGATTATACTTGAAGTGAAGGTCTAATAAAGCACCCTCCTTTTTTTATTAGGGTGTTACAATTGCACCCTGGTCAAACTCTCCACCTCTTTTTTCACTAGAAAAGTTTTTAATTGTATTTACTAATAAAAGTTGGGTTTCAAATTTCAATGCTGCCCTTACTTTACTACTCTCTAGTTTAATGGGGAAAAAAAAAAAAAAACTTTCCCAAATAGTTGCGAGTTAAAGATGATTAAAGTTGGAAGGTGAATCTTCTACTTGAGTAGTGTTCCTCAAAAGAAAAGGTTAGAGAAATTCTAGTTTATTCCTTCTAGTTGGGTTTTGGTGAAATTCGAATGGTAATTTATATATATTATCTATTACTTTTATAGTATTTAATACGATGGCTCATCAAATGAATCTCTCGGTTTCAAAATGTTTGTAGATGGTGCGTGTATTAACTTGAAATGTTTAGATAGTACTTTGCCAATTCTCTATCTAATATTTTAACCGACCTTTGCCATTTGTAGACCTCCAAATTTTACCCCTACATATTATTAAATTACTAATTATTACAAAAGCTTAAACCGATAAAAATTGATAAATTTAATTAATATTTTAGCACTCTTCCTAACATGTGGGTTGAAGCTCTCTTTTAATAGGTGAGGTTCAACATGTAAAATATTTAATTTAAAGATGGGATGATTTAACTGGATTAATGTTCGATTCTAAGACTTTTGACTTTAATATCATGATAAATTACCAGTTAATCCAAAAACTTAAATTGATAAAAATTGGTAAATTTAATTAGTTAATCAACACTTTAACACACACAATATTTCATTGTCGTCTATCTCACTCAAGTGTATTGCTTTCGAGAGCATTTCACCAGATTTTATAATCTTTTAACTTTCAATCTGATTCACCTCGTATGTGCCATTTATGCCCAACCATTCCATATAACACTTCACCGACCCCATCTTATCGCGACTATTGGCATGGAGTTAGCCAAAGTTTCTTCTTCAAGTCATTTCATGATTGCACAATATAACAACTAGAGTATACTAAAATCATAACATATCTTAGCATAACTTAAACATAATCTTTCAATGTCTCAATCTAAGACTGGTATATATTGTGAATACACCAAGGACATCAGAATATAATAGTTATTTTCATAGAATAACTATTATTTTATTTAGTTACTCACCAACCATTCATTATAATAGTTATTTTGATGGGAATAACTACTAATTTCACAAGGGGGAGAAACAGGTATTCTTTGAGGAATGGAATAAATTTTGTTTTTAAAAATATTATTATTAGTATTAGTATTTGTTTTTTCTTCCAACCTAAAAGCAGAAGAAAAAACTACAAAAACCTAAAAATTAAAAACAAAATATATAAAATAATAATATTTGTTTCAATTTATAATAAAGTGTTTGGCAAACCCTTTTCTATTTGTTACTGTAATTAGCGTGAATTAGTGTGAAAAATAAAAATATTTTATTTTATAATAATTTGTTGGGATAATACATAATTTAAGAAAAAATAAAATTAGATGGCCTCCGCCATCGGTTTTTTAGCGTACATCAAATTTGGCGTTAGAACAAATTTATTTAATAAGAAGGAAAAATTGAGGCATTAGATCAAATTTAGGATGATCAAATCATTTTGGTGATATCATCCCTAAAGGGTTAACCTTCCACCCTTAGGTTTAATTTTGAATCAAAAACAAGTTTTAAAAGATTAACTTAATTCATTAACTAATAAAAATTAATCATAGAAAAAAAGCTGCCACAATTTTATTTTTTATTAAATCACGTTTCTACGTAAAATATTATAAATACTTATATAATCTAACAAACCTCTAAATTTATATGGGTTAAATGTAGTAGTTTATTACATTATAATATTTTCTTAAATTTTATATTTAAATAATACTAATAAATAAATAATTAATGTGATATCGAAAGTCACACGTCCGCTAACCTACAAAGCCCTACTACAATCTACAACCTCGTAAATTGTCGGCACATGTCGAGCAAGGGGGTGGGGGAGGGGGGGCAAAATTGTCTCTCGATTTCCAGCAGTCAATTTTCCACCATTTCAGCGTGGGCGTGGGGTGGTCCATTTAATTTAGATTTAACTTCTCTTTTTTCCCAACCGTGTTGTGAAAAATCCCATTGGAATTCAAAGCCCGATGTGACACTTTTGGGGACTTGTGTAAATTAATTTAGTTTCTTCGTATTTATATTTCCATTCAATTTTTTACAGGTTTTATTCATTTAAGAGCCTCGTTGTACTCCACAGTCCCTCCATCCTTTTAGTTATTGCATATTGAGGGAATTTGAAACGGGAGAGATCCTCTTCCACGATCTTTCATGCTCCATGGACCACTAGCAACAGTCTTTTTTTTGTTTTGTTCTTTTAATTTTCTAGACATCTAGAATGCTATAGTGGTACCCGATGGGCAGAGAATCAACAGAACTTTCATAAATATTATTTTAATTTAAATATTATTTTATTATTTTGCTTTTTATTAGAAATTGTATTGAACTTTTGAAACAAATTTGAGGGTATGTATGAAATTTATATTTTGTAAATAATTAATATTTTAATAGTATAAAGAAAGTTATTATAAAATATATTTAGATAGGAAAACAAAAATTAATTTTGTCATCTAAACGTAAGAAAAATCAAAGGGAAACCGATCTAGTTATAAGAGCTAGTTTGTTAAACATCCTCCACCTTCAAATATTATTCACTTTTTTAAAACATATATTTCAAAATTTCCAACTTTTTAGTACCACTTTTGTTTTTTTTTTTATATCAATCATTACACTCTTTTTTCACTAACTTGTGAACAGTATTTTGACATGGTGTGTGTTTACCGAACATCGTTTGAATTTTTATGGGTATGATATGTTATATACTAATCAGTTATTTTTTTTTGCAAATTTAATGAATTTTTCATTAAATTTGTATACAAATTCAAAGGTGAATTCACTGTAGAGATTATTGAAAAAATCATTTTGATCACGTGAATCAATAAATTTATAAATTCAGTGATAAATTTACAAAATAAATGGATAAAAACTAATAAAACGAAGAAGGAGCGATTCTAATTTGTTGCAGCAGATCTTTTGGTGGTGGAATCTAATGATGTCTGAAACCTGAAATCCCTGTAGTCTCTGCATTTTCTGTGGTTGCTTTCTATTTTCAGTGAAATCAGTGGGGCTTCTGAGTTCTGATGGCCTTGAGGCCCAAAATAAAGGCGGTTGCAGCCTCTGATGGGATTTAATTTCTTCAAGTATCTTTTGGAGTTGTTGATGATTTTTTTTTTTTTTTTTAACTTATAAGAAAGATGTTTTTGTTTTGGAAAATATTTTTTTTTAAAATAAAAGGTCTTAGCTACATACTTTTTCCTCTCTAAATTTTTTTATATATTCTATAAAAATAAGGATAAATATATTATAAGTCTCTGAGTCAACCCACCAAAACTAAAAAATTTTTTTTTTTTGAATACTCACTATATGGGTCAATTGAAATGTCAATAAAATTTCACTGTTTAAATTATGTAACTGTTGCTAGATGGTTGAAATTGTGCGTTTTAAAATGTCATATCAGTCTAATTTTGTAACTATAAAACTTAAATCATAAAATAAATGCACTCAATTTTCTCCTAAAATGAATAGAATCCTATTCTTATGAAGTAAGACAGGAGAGATACCAATGTATAAAAATATTCTAGGCACCCAAATTTGATGGACCCATTATCTTAAGAAACTTATAAAATAAAAATAAAATAAAATAAATCTCACAACCCTTGAAGTTATTATAATATAGAATAAATATAAGGACAACACTTAATGATTTTTTCGATTTGTTTGACCGCATCTAAATACGGTGATGTGAAAGCATAACATGTATATATATATTATCTTTGAATATGACTGATTAATTAATTAAAAAAGGTTTTACTATACCCACGTAATCACATCCTTTAATATTTTTTTCAACCTCAATTTTTTATGATTTGCATGGATAATCATGTATGTTGAAAGCACTCGGATCAGTCCAAAATGGCTAGTCCGTCACTCCAAAATTACTAGTATTTTAACAAATTTCAATTAGATGAATCGAATTAAATTGATTTATATGTTCTTATATTTATATTTTAACACTATCTAAACTTAACAACACGTGACACATAATGATAGACAATTTATAACACAGACATGTGAACCTAATATGAACAAAATACAAAATTAGAGGATTCATATCGAGAGATATAACTAGTTTAATTAAATAGATCGAATTAAGATTAATTTATATAGTCTTATTATACATATACCTCAATACGAACCAAGTTTGATACACAAACACGAATGACCATTCATATCCAAAATCACTAGTAGTTCACTGCAAACAAACTATTGACCCGAAAATCCTTAAGGATTATATACCCTGTAATTTACCATAAAATTTGATTCGTTTAATTAAATTTACAATTCATCAAGATATTCGGTGCGTGTGGGCATTTAAGAACTCTAGCAGCAGATATTCTATATGTCATTCTCTTCCCTATGTTTAGGAAACATTTTAGAAAAACCAAAAAAATCTATTAACATCAAATTTCCTATATTTAACAAACCTTCAATGGTTGCTACAATAGTTTTCAATAAGTATGGAATCCTCTTTCATTTTTCATCCTTTTGTCTTAAATCGGAGATTGTGTTATGATTTTGTGAAAAACAAAAGTAAAGGTAAATAGGAAACTTATATTTTATAAATAAATAATATTTTAATAGTACATATAAATGTAACAAAAATTATTGTGAAATATATTTTTATAAAGAATTATGTTTTATTATTTTTTGAATGTCCACACAAGGAAAGGGGTAAGGGGAGATTTGAACTAATGATCACTATCATAAGGCGTGATCCACGGCCGATTGAACTACCTATTGAAGACATATTTTTATGGGGTTTGTTAGTGGTTTTCCCCATAGTGTTCTCCTCGGTTCTCCCTGACTTACGTAAAACATGATTTAAGAAAAAATAAAATTGTAGTACCGTTTTTTTGCCAACAAATTAATTTGTATTAGTTAATACTTAAGTTCTAATACTTTAAAACTTATTTTTGAATTCAAAATTAAAACCTAATGATGGAAGGTTAACCCTTTAGGGATGATATTACCTAAAATAGATTTGATAATCATAAATTTAGTGCTAATGCATCAATTTTGGTGATAACGTCTCAAATTTGGTGCTAATGCTTAAAAAAACGGGTGATGGAGGTCACTACAATTTTTTTTTTTCTTAAATCATGTTTTACGTAAGTCATGGAGAACCCAAAAGAACACAATGGGGAGAACCCCTAGCATTTTCTTATTTTTATAAGGGGTTTGCTAGGGGTTCTCCTATAGTGTTTTTCTGGGTTCTCAAAGATTTACGTAAAACATGATTTAAAAAAAAAAATTATAGTACTGTTTTGTTGCTAATAGATTAATTTTTATGAGATAATATTTAGGTTTTAATGCTTTAAAACTTGTTTTTTGATTTAAAACTAAAACCTATGAGTGGAAGGTTAACCTTTTAGGGATGGTATCACCCAAAATAGATTTGATCATAATAAATTTAGTGCTAATGCCTAAAAAAACCGATGATGGAAGCAATTACAATTTTATTTTTTTTTAAATTATGTTTTACGTAAGTATTGGAGAACCCATAACATTTTATTTTTTATAAAGAAGTAAAAAGTAATTTTATATCCTAAACTCAAGGAAAATAAAAGAGAAGCCTCAGAAGAATGTACGAAAATAGTCTTCAATTAATAGTTAAATTAGCTGTGAACCACACCTTATAAAGTGAAGATTACTAGTTTGAATCTTCTTCTTCCTTCATATGGATATATAAATAAAAAATAAAAAAGTACGAAAATAGATATACAACAAGGTTGTGTTTGGGGATGGGTCGGACCAAGGACCTAAAGTCCCAAATTGTTTTTCTTCAAAATTAATCTAAACATTCTTATTTTTTAGTTTTACATCACATTAATAAATTTTGTTATTATTATTTAAATAAAAAAATTATTACAAAAATATATATTTAATTTTTTTATATAATTTTTTTTTTATTTAACCAAATCTGCTACCGTATCAACTCATTTAATGTTTCAAGTCTCTTTCCCAACAAAGCCTTAACTATTTCTACCAACAAATATGGGTTTAGTCGAGAAATCGGTAAAGGACCCCACCCAAACAAACCACTTTTAAACGATTTGACCCGTTGTGTCAGTCTATGATGAGCAAATTGACATGCCGCAGCACCTTTTTCCCCACTTCAAAAGGAAAAGAAAAATTATTGAAATAAATAAAAGAGCGTGCTGCCAACTAACGAAGTTCTCCTTCAAATGTCTTTCAGTAATTATCTATACCTTCTTGTTCTCAAACTCGGCTTAATCGGTTAACGAAGCAAAAAGGTATTTGTTCGAATATATTAAAAAATAAATATATATATTTGTATATATTTTTGCCATATTTTAAAATAATAAATATTAATTTTATAAAAGATTAAAGTGCCCATATTGCTCACTTATTGGAACAACTCTTAGTACATAGAGGCCAGAGACCTACTTGTCCAAGGCAGATAGCCCTACTTGTCCAAGGCAGATGGGATACGTGTAGACTCCTCTTTAAGGGGCTGCAATTTGGACACCTCAACCAGAAATTAGATTAGTCCGGATTAAATTCTATCGCTTTTAATACGATGTACATCATATCATATCATATCACATCATATAAAAATTTTAAATAAGGTAGTACCACGAACAATATATATAATATTAAATGCGATAAAATTTAATAAATGCTATAAAATAATTCATCTTTCAAATGAAATAAAAGAATCTTAAGTATAAATTATTTAAACTTACGCAAATCTTGTGTCAAAGAATTTTGATAATATATTATTACTGAAGTAATTTATGTAAGAGAGCAAAAGGAAATCAAAACCCAATAATCTTATCAGGAGTTTACTCCAAAATCGGGGAATAATGTTATTTAAACTTTGTATTAGGTTTCGTCTCAAATCTTGTTTTTATAGTCTTTAAAGAATAGTTCAATTGATTGAAAATTATACCTCATAAAACGAAAATTACTCGTTTGAATCTCTCTCGCTCTTTTCCCGAAGGAAAATTCTTGTTTTTGCAAATAAAGATAAGTTGAGTTGACCTAAAGCTAACAGAATTGTACTACAATTTGGACACCTCAAGTGTATGGAGTTAGATTTCATAGTCCGGATTAAATTCTACCGCTTTTAAAGCGATGTACATCATGATAAAAATTTTAAACAAGATGATACGGACAATATATACAATATTAAATGCAATAAAATTTAATAAATACTATAAAATGATTCATTTTTCAAGTGAAATAGAAAGAATCCCAAGTATAAATTGCCAACAAAACAAAGTAATTTATGTAAGAGAGCAAAAGGAAATCAAGTAAGGATATACAAAACCCCAAAAATCTTATCAGGAGTTTACTCCAAAATCTGGGAATAATGCTGTCTAAACTTTGTATTAGGTTTCGTCTCAAATCTTGTTTTTATAGTCTTCAAAGAATAGTTCAATTGATTAGAAAATTATACCTCATAAAACGAAAATTACTCGTTTGAATATCTCGCGCTTTTCCTGAAGGAAAAATCTTGTTTTTGCAAATAAAGATAAGTTGAGCTGACCCAAAGCTGGCAGAATTGTACTGTCACTTGGAATCTTCCAATCCTCCATGCAAGCCCAGATAAATGAAGAGAAAGCCCAAATCTTAAACTGTACTTTTATTCCATGTCTCACTATTGCACTATTTTTCAGAACCTAAACATCCATAGAATGGGAATAGATGGTTCATCTGACGACCGTAGTAAGGCAAACAATTTTTAATAAGATCTGTAAATTTGACAAGAACTCAACATAAAAATAGTACGTTAGAATTGAAAAGTCTAACTCGTTTAATTAAATGGGCTAAATTGAGACTTAGTGTAGTTTTATACTTATATCTCAACACACAAACACAAATTGCTATCCTTAGAAGGTAGGTTAGCATATTTTTTCTATAAATAAAAAAAATAATTAAAAAAAAACACTCCAGTTAATGAGAAAATGAGTAGCCAGTTGTACATTACAAAGTATACCAGCACACATACAACACTCCTATGATCCTATCTTCCCAAAAACATGCATGGAAATCAAGAAATAGCCAATCCCATACATTTGGGGTTGGCTGCCAACATCTACTTTGTTGCCTATGAGCCTATCAACCTTAATTTTTTTTTTTTTACTTCTAGAGCGTTCAAGTGTGACAATATCTCACCTTCGCATTCAGATAACCAATGGTTTGGCCTCCAATGTGCATGACCAAACCATCTAAGCTACATCTCCTTCAGCATGGTACCATTAATAAGTTTTTGCAAGTAAATTCGAAGAAATATGTTCGTGTAAGCATCTTGAACGGGTACATTCACAGGTGCGTGTTATTTCATTTGGTTTATTTGAAATCAAACCTAAACAAAAGAGAGGATCTTGATCACCTTAAAGAAGAAGCACAATCCAAACCTGAAAAATAAACTCGGCCGAAAGCCAAAATTTGGAATCAGGCCCCCTCTTTTCTTTTGATAGGAAGAATCTGAGCTCTGGTATTTCGTATTACACATGCACAAGTGCACATACAATCTCATTTTAGGTACTCTCTGCATGTACATAAACTTATTTCCTACTATCATAGAATGACCATTATAAACAGGCTTCCTGTTATATTTTCGTTGATATTTCCCAGACATTGGACTCCCTTATTTGTCAGCATTCCAGAAAAAGTAAACCAAGAACCATACCAATATTCAATGACTAGGGAGCACGTCCAAATAAACCAAAACCAAGATTCACCAACCATCAAACCTACCTTCAACATGTTCGCTACAGATAATGGGAAAAGCAAGCATATACTTAATACTTTGTAGTATACATGAGATGCCTTCAGTTTCGTTCTCTAAGCCCTAACCTGCATCAAGTATCTCATTGCTGCTGCTGCTGCTGGTGCAGCATTTCCTTAAATGTGCTCATTCATCCACACATCTGCCCAAATTTCATGCTCTATTTTGCATGCAGCCATGTGCTTTGGGAAGGGAGTGGAGAGAGAGAGAGAGAGAGAGAGAGAGGGAAAAGGAGCAACGTAATTTAAGATTAATGTAGAAACATAAAAGTTTGTCTGCAAGGGGAAAAGAAGCTTCTGGTCGCTCATGACGAAAGGCAAATAGAGGAAAAGTAGAAATATTTTTTAAATGTGGTAGCTCCCATGCAAAATTCTGGCAGTATAATCTGTTCCAAGACCTCCCAATCAAAATCATTCATTAAGAGGAAATGGAACTCACGATATTACAAAAACATATTATAGCAAATAAATTATGGGAAACCATATGTAGGTTAACAAAGCCTCAATCCCTACCAAGGGAAAGGAAGGTACACAACCATCATAATAGCTAGCCGAAGCTCACTTGCACTCAACACCAACTTCAGCAGCCCGGCGGGGTTTGTTTTTTCTCCTACTTCCATTTTGTCGGAGTCCAGCGGACTTCGTTGGATCATCAGCGCTTGACTTTGTTCCAATGCCACTCTCAACTCCAACTGAATCTGTATTTTCTTTGACCTGGGCAGACCTCTTCCTCTTCCGCCTATTCGCTATAATACCCTGACTTTTCACATCTTTTCTAGTAATATTACCTTTGGCATCCTCGCCATCTTCTGCAATCTTTTCAGCATCTTCTTCTTCTTCTTCAATTTCATCCTTCAATGGTTTTTGAGGCCTTCCTCTTCTCCTGTATGCTGGAATTTTTTCTTCTTCACCACTTCCAGGATCCTCACGGGTGGCAATAGCAGTTTGCTTCTTCCCTTTTCCTCTACCTCTACCCATGATAAAGAAACTCCCGAAAGAAAATTTCAAACAATTCAAGAAGATTTCTGCAAAGTCGATTAGATAAACTTAAGAGGCCTAAATTAAAAAATGTAGTAACTGAGACTGCAAATTCATAAGATGGCACAAAAATTAATATATTTCATCTTCCACAGCCAAAAGGATTCAAAGAAATTAATATCACGCCAAAAATAAAGTTGAGAACGAATCAGTCGGAACACATAACCTGAGCCAAAACCAACAACCTTTAAAGAAGAGGACATATCCTCAGCCTTACTAGAAACAAAAAGGAATAATCACTCCATCATGAAAACATATAATAAATCTGTATTATACCCTCTATTTAATTGCTAAGAAAGCCAAGGAATATAAAAGAGAAGAAAATACAAGCTTGAATGAATTGCTTAATGATGCTTTAGTTTCTGAAACATGAGAACTCACCTCAACCATACCGAAAAGTTCTATAATATACATTCGATGGATTTTATGTTGTTTATGAGGTCCTATTTAACAAAATTTATATATTCCCAATTCTAGTTGGCTTTTTCTTTTTTACAACCTTCCTAGCAACCAATTCAAGCATCAGTAGAGTCCACACTCAACAAGGGGAAACCAGTGGAAACAAACATATCATGAACAGAAAAAACATGGTATAAATAAGCGAGATGAAAGTAAAATATCACAAATCAATTCATGCTGTTTATAGAACCATATTCAACCAAGCAGACTATATCAATTGCAAAATAAACAGAAGGAATCCATTTTATGATCAAAACAAAAACAAATCGATGCTAACAAAAAAATAATAATAATACAACAATCCTCAGTTTGGTTGTTTAGAAAACTGAGCAAAAGAAACCAATAAGAGAACCGCAGATCCTACGTCTTCTGTTGTTTTGGATTCCAGAAAATGAAATACTCGCCTAATCTAAGACCAATTTTTGTCAGTGAAGTAGAGTCTTTCATTTCTCAGTTCCCAAACAAAGGAACAATCGATGATTTAAAATATGAATTTATTTTCTTTTCCTAATAATTCTCAGCAAACCAAACAAAGAATGGACCTTTTCAAGAAGCAAAAAACTTCTGCGAGAACATACATCACTTCCTCATATATAGCATGTTTGATAGAAAGAGAGAAAAACAACAGAAATGAAGCTGACCTCATAACAAGCATCCATTTCCTGCATGTATAAGGCAAAACCCATTTCTCAAAATCTGATTATACCAATCAAGAAACCATTACAACCTCGAGAAACAACTGGGTTTGTTTCTGTTGACAGCTTCACCGTGAAGTAGCAGGGGCCAAAAAAGTGGTGGAATCTATGATCTGAATGAGAACTAATGAAAACCCAGATCAGTAAACGATGTCACTAAATAAAAAAGTTAGCATAAAAGATTGAAACTTGAAGAGATTTCTCATAAGTCATAGCCGTACTGTGTTTGAGAGCTTAGCCAAAGAGAAGAAAGAGGCAGGAGGAACTAGGAAGATAGTAAAAGGAGAAGAAAATGGTTGAGAAGTTAGAAAGAGTATATTTTTTTATTTTATTTTCCTCCTGTCAAGGGTCCCATTGGAAACCAGTAAAAATAAGAATAAGAATACGTAGGGTAAAAAAATTAAAGCAATGTTACGCCTACAGGCTACAGGCTACCAATCCTACTTTATTTATTTATTTTCACCGATAAGAAAGCAGTGAAAGGTTCACGATTGCGATCCTCTCTAATTATTTAAAAATAAAAATTTTTATATTATGAAATTATGATTCTTTATTTTAAATTTAATAATTTATAAAATATCAGTTAGCAGCTACTTTTGTATAATTAAGACATTAAATTTTGATTTTAAGTTGATTTTTGTTTTTTGAGTTTTAAAAGATTTTATATACCATTAAATTTAAAATAAAGGACTACAATTTTGTAATTGAGATTTTCCAATTTTAAATAATTGGAGGAGATCTTAATCCTGGTCAAGGTGTCACTGACTCACTCTAACCTGTCAAGTGTCCAGCGTAATCACATTTGACAAGTAAAAATATAATTTTAACGGGTACAAGATGTTAATTTTCATAAAAAATGTAGTTGGATTCTATTAATTATTTTAGCTGACCAAATATTAAAAACTTTACTACTGATAGGACATGACTTTGATATATGGAATTAGTAAAGGGATATTTTTGTCTTTTTACTTTTTGAGTGGACTAAAATACTTATCTACTAGAACTAGCTAACTATTATCCAATTTATTTGAATTGAGATAATCATACTTCTTAAAATATAGATTTTTGAAAGAAAACAAATTAAACAGAATAATAAATGATAATAGTTAAAAATAAAAAGTAAAATATAGGTATTTTGTAAAAATGAGTAAATAAATCAATTTGTTTAATTAAAAAAAAAAATGCTGAGCCAACGTGAATGCACTAAATAGTATACATGGCTCTTGTACGTCATCTTCATCTTGGTCAATGCCAAGATTAATAAGTAGTTAAATGGTTCGGTCTTCTCCCTTTTAATAAATAATTGATAAGAATGTGGGGGCTGTCCATGATTATATAATTTTGGGTGATTTTTTCTTCTTCTTCTTTTTTTTTTTTCGTGTGCTTGGGAAGTTCTTATTGAGTTGGTTCCTGTCTTTGATACAGTGATATAGTGAAACATACACCACTAGCGGAGGGGAGGATCTACAAGGAATAAGGAGATTAGAGGGCTTGCTGTTAGTAGACTTGATTAAAACACTCTGATGCTCAAGTTAGTTTTGATGAGGCAAGAGGAAATTTTTAGAAAAGTAATGATAAGTTCGATAAGGCATACCTTGACAAATACTCTCATTCTCCCCTCTTCTAGGGTTTTAGGAATTCTTGCTGATGGTCGATTTCTGACGTGAAGATTCATTTATCAAGTTTGTTAGGGGAGTGCATGGAGTAAGCAAGTCATTGGCTAAGCTGTCATAGTTTCCAATCAGTTGTTGACTGTAGGGACGGATCCAGGTTTCAATTTGGGGAGGGAACAAGGGTCAAAAATTTTTTGGGAAGGGACCGATTGTCAAAAAAAAAAAGCATTAATTTTTTTTTGTTTACTTAATTATTTTTTTTCTTGGGATTTGGGGGGCAGGGCCACTCCCAGTCCCCCCCTAAACCCGTCCCTACTATTAAGGGTTGTATTTTGATGAGAGTACACCCAAGGTCCCGAGTCCTTCCTGAATTGTTGCTTTTATGTTTGCATTGGAAAAAAATATTTTTATGTTAATGAGAATTGTTTTTAATATTTTTAAGAGTTTTGTATTTAAATTATTTGTTAATATTTTTATTTTGAGAGTAAAAAATGAAAGAAATAAAACAAAAGTTTGAACTACGGAGCCATAACCCCGTCCATGACTCATAAAAAAATACAATAGTTTTTTTCTTGCAAGCTAAAAGTACAACAGATTTAAGTTACGTTTTCTTTGGAAAAGATAGAAAAGAAAATGATGGCTAACATTATTATTATTATTATTATTATTATTTGTAAAATTCTTCTGTTACGGTAAAAGCTAATTAGGATGGCCGGGTTAGCATTGTATGGTAATCATGAGATAAAAATGTAATTTTTAACCTTACTATTTTTCAATGAGCAATGTTATATACAACATTGGTATTCAATAGCTACCGCAATGCCGCTGACGTCAACCAACCCAAGATTTTTATTTTTGTATAAGAATTGATTTAATGGTTAGTTGAGACTATAATATCAGCATCGTGAGATGATAATGTGATAAAAATATAGTTAGTTTCTAGCATTACTCTTTTCAATTTAGTGTATTAAACTAATACTTGTCTTTAGAGCATGCGATTTTTACAACCTTTTTTGAAAAGAATAATAATAATATTTTAAAAAAAAAAAAACATTCACGGTTGAATTGGCATTGCAAGATTAAGATAGTGAGATATTTATGAAATATTGGTATAATATATTATTATAAAAATGCACGTTAGAATCTCGCACTTTATTATAATAAAATGTACATGAGAATCATATGATTTTAAGGAAAGACGTGAGTATAATAAACAGAATTTGATAAGAAAAATTGAAAATTGGTTGCTGTGAAGTGTGAACCATAAACCCAACTTGTCGTTATTAGAGGAAGTTACATGGAACTTTCAAACGCATACAGAGCAGTACAAGTAGAGACAGTAACGTCTTGTTTATATGTTATGCTGGAAAAAGTCTGTCTCAATCGACCTAATTGAACAATGTTCTGGAATTTTACCAAATTGCTGTGACCCACAAGATTACATTAGAAAAAAAACAAAGGTCCAATCACGAAGCCCTAATGGTGAGCTGCCTAAACCTAACTTATGACTTTGCTTAATCAACTTTAATTAAATGGGATTAAAAAAAAATTAATATTACACTTCACACCCATTTTACATCGGTGACGTGGTATGAACGGAATGAAAATAGGAAGTTTCATTTTTTGAAAGTGGCGATTACTTAAATTACAAATATATTATAAAAAATAATAAAACAAGTTTAAAACAAGTTCTTTATTTATGCTATATCTGTAATTTAAAGTAATTATGTTATGAAACACATACAAGTGGCACATGAAACTTAAAATGAGAGTCATGTAGTGTTAATTGATTGATCTGACATGAACATACTATTAATTAATTAGATGGTAGATTGATGGAGAGACCTATTTAAAACTAAAGAAAAGCATAATGATATTGTTGAAATTTAAAACTTAAGACTTATATTAAAATCATAAGAAATTTTAGGTAGTAAAGTGATCATAACAAGATTTCCATTTGACTACATTCAAGAACAGAAAGAGTCCGTGGACAGTGGACACCCCTACCCTTTTCCTTGTTTCAGTGAAAATGAGAAAGTACAAGTACTTTACATGAAGTGTGAGAGTTTATTGATAAAAAGGATTACCCTTCTTTCATAGGGCGCCTTTCAAATAAGAGAAACGCTATTTATTATATTTTCGTACGATTTTTATATAGGGTTAAATATCTCATTAGTCCTTAGGGTTTCAAAATTTTATTTTTTCTTCCTTAGGGTTTGAAAAGTGACCAAATTAATCATTTTGGTTTTGAAAAGTGACTAAATTAGTCTTTCCGTTAGTTGACTTAACGGACTGATACATGGATCAATTATAAGTTGACACGTGGCCATCTAATTAATTTTTTTAAAAAAAATTTCACCAAAAAAAAAAAAAAGGAGGAAAAAAATTTGGGGTGGCCGAAACCATCCCCAATGGTGGTTTGGGGGTGGTTTCGGCCACCCCCCTGGCTCCTAAGATCATTAGCCCCACCCATGTCTGCTTTTGTTGAAGGGAGGAAGATTAAAGATAACGTCCTTTTGGCTCAAGAACTTCTTATAAACTACCACAGGAAGACAGGGAAGCTTAGGTGTGCCATCAAAATGGATTTGAAGAAAGCCTACGACTTAGTGCATTGGAATTTCATTATGGGGATTTTGAAAGCTGTTGACCTTCTTGCCCATCTGATTGAATGCATTGCGGCTTGTATCACCACCCCCAAGTTCTCGGTCTCCATCAATGGGGGGCTTGAAGGCTATTTCTCCGACGGGTGCGGGTTTGGGACAAGGAGATGGTTGGGTTGATATCTGCGCCTTAGCATCGGAAGAGATAAGAGGTAGGGTTGGGACAGTTGGTGCTAGCATCCAGGAAAGAGAAAGAGATGGTTGAGAGGCCCTGGCATAGGAATCAAGAATTGGTGGACTCATTCCCCATTGGTGAAGAGCAAAATTTTCTCTTTTTTTTTTTTTTTTTATAAAAAAATAAAAAATTGAATTAGGTAGTCACGTGCCAACTTATAATTGGTTCACATGTCAATCCGTTAAGTCAACTAACGGTCAACTGACGGAAGGACTAATTTGATCACTTTTCAAAATCACAAGGACTAATTTTGTCGCTTTCCAAACCTTAAGGAGGAAAAAATAAAGTTTTGAAACTTTAAGGACTAATTGAGTATTTAACCCTTTTATATAATTATAATTTATATTAATGTGGTACCTTTTTTTTTATTTTTTTTTTCCTATTCCATCTAACATTCATCTAATAATGATGACATGATATCCCCAACTTACTCTTGGATCAATAAACATTAAACTAAAAAGAAAAAGAAAGATCTAATGTTAATCGTGAGTCTCACATTAGCATTAGTATCTAACATCTCTCTAAATAACATGCATAACAAAATAATAGATTTTGAGTAATGCTATAAACTACATTTTACCAAGCTGACGTAGTAATTTCAATTAACCTTTGAAATTTGTTCACAATAATTAATTTAAAGATTGGTTGAAATTGCCACATCATCATTATAAAATAATTATGAAATAAAAACTCACAATTTCAAAACAAATGCTGATATAATATTGCCTATCAACCCTTAAATTACCCCTTACTTTAAAATAAAATAGGAAAACTTTCGAAGTTTTATTTTAAATACCATTCAAAATTCTCACTTACACTAAACTTTCAATTGCTCTCAATTTGGACATACTGCAAATTAGCACAAAATTTTAAAAACCAAAATATCCCTGATTTTTATTTTTTAAAAAAATAAAAAAAAAACTGGAATTTGAAATTTTATACAAAAGTCACCGTTTAAAATTCACTATATAAAATTTCAACTTCCAAAATGTTTTTTTTATTTTTAAAAATAATCGAGGGTTTAAAATGTTGTGAATTTTATGGATCAAATGAATCAATTATGAAATAAAAGTGAATTTTGAACAAATGCTGATTTGCAAAATAACCAAACTTCTTAAATTAGTGAAATTTCCCTAATAAAATAAAAACTAATTGGCAATGACATGTCAACAAAGTAAGATAAAAGTGTAGTATATAACATTACTCCAATTTAAATTCAAGATGTAATTTCCAGAGTCAATTGATTATTTTATTTCCATGTGCTACAATAAAATAAAATAAAAGCACAAAAGCTTGACGTAAATTCTCAATTCCATAAATTAAGGAAAATGATTTTAGTATTTAAACTGGATCTTGCGGCTTGATTGGCTTCTGTCAGCATCCTCACAGCTCATGTAAGGCGAATATTTCTTCCCTCCTTTTGACTCTACCCCGCCCCCATTAGTCATAGTAATCACTTCCTTTTTCATGAATCGTGGGAAAAAGCTTCAAAGTTGGGAACCAAATTTATCCAACCCACAATAGGAAATAGCACATAAAATAAACAAAGAAAGTACTGGGTGATCTTGCTGCTCTTTGTTAAGGATGGACTTCTCCATTTACCTTGCGGTCTTAATTAGAATGTGAATTTTATTAATACCATCTTATTACAACAGTTTTTCTCGTGTCTAACAACAACCAAGTCGTACCTGCAAAAGAAAGAATAAGTAACCAGTGGAGCCTGTTAGAAGTACCAGCAAAGAATGACTCCGATGCTTAAGTGTTCAGGAGATGGGTATTGTAACACGCTTAGAGTCGGAGTTTTGAGCAAGAGCTAAAAGACCTAGTGATTTACATTTTATAGGAGTTCTCATGCAACCGTTTCCTTGCCACAATCCCTCTTCAACCTGTAATTGACCCCAAGTTGGTCTTGATTTAAGCATCATCACAACACATCTTACAAAAGAACAACCACTCCAATCTTAATCTTTTGTTCTAACAGCAGTAATAAACTCATTCGAAGTCAAAATTATACAGCTGCAAAACTTTCTTCACTATGGTCTTGACTCTTGACTTACCAAGAGCAAGTATTCAGGTTATCTAAAATCTTCTCGGAATGGTTCAAATCAGTTGCAACCATTAGTTACTGAAAATGATTGGCTATAAGGACTTTAGGCAATATGTAAGGTTCTGTGCTCGCATGAATATTTTGAAAAAGAATTCATCGGAAAACATAAAGGTTGCCTTGTGTGGATTATACCACTGCATTCCTCGACTATGAATCCATACTTGGGAAACCCATCAATCATCTAATGGTAGGAGTCTGTTATAACGAGGTTCAGCACATCACACAGCATTTGATGTAAAGTGACTAACCAGATTATCTCCTTCGCAGTTACATTATCTCCACGGAAGACTCAGCACCATCACCGCTGGAGGCGGCTGCCTGCCACAAGACAGTTTTCAAGATATATGTTAACATGTAGCACGTTTGTTTCTGATGTTTTTGTAAATCAACACCAAAACAGCTACTCACAATAATAATAATTAAAAAAAAAAAAAAAAACACAAAATACCAAAACAGCCATTTAATTAGTGTAGTTGGTAAAAATTCTCATCAATGGAATGTTACTTAACCCACATGCACGATGCCTAACGATACAGGAAATGTCATCAACATATCATTTTGTTTTTATTTTTTCCGGTAAAATATTTATAGAGTTGAAAAATCAACCATTTTAAAAAGCTGATATTGCGACAATTCTTTCTGAATCTTTTTGGAAGGCTGAGCTGCTTCGATTTTCTTTGTCATTGAAGGTGACTGTCGCTAAGATTTCACCCCATTGAGCATGCCACTATCAGCAGCTCATAAGTATCTGCTGCACATGGCCAAAAAACGAAGAAAGTGACAAGCTTTGCTCATGGAAATAGTAAGCATTTTTAGGATGAATAAAGATCAAGAGAGCTCATTTTATACATAATTGAAACTTGATGGGAAAATTTGCTATTACTTGCTACTTTATTGGCCCCATCAAACACCCCAAAAAAAAAAATCAGATTAGCCGAGATCACAAAAGTCATTGTTACTCTAATATGTCTTCATGTTTCTCCTCCACATTGTAAGATTACTTTGATTTCTTCCATCTCATTAGCAGGTTATGATCAAGAATTACAAAATGGAAGTACTGGTGGAAAGTATTTGATTCATACAGCAGAAGAAACGACAAACTGAAATTGATACAATTTAGATATCTATAATTTGACTCATAACCCCAAAATTCTCCTAGATCATGCAGTAACATCAAATTACAATCTAATAGGACAAATTACTGTTGTCATTACAATAAATAGCCATAGCTAACCAAAAAGATAGAACCAATATCCAAATAACAAGACTAACAAGTAAATGAATGAGAAGATAAGATTTTCATGAGGATGGTTGTTATAGAGCAATAACAAGGAGTTTCAAATTCGAATAATGTGTTTATGAATGAGGTGAAGTTTTCCATGAATCCAACCATCTAAAATGACTCCCCCTCACTTTCTCAATGGTGCCACCCCCACCTTCTGAGGAACAAGCTTTTAATTGGGAGGAGCCTATATTTCAAATGGTCAATGTGCAAACAAAACTAAATTTTTGTAATAATTTCTGCATTTGCAGAACTTTGGAGGGGATCGGGTGCCCCCTCACTGCCTCTACATCTGTCCTGGCTTCTCTGGGGTGTTGGGATGAACTATACATTATACTGAACTAATTCACTCTTTTCACATGGCATGTGAAATCATACTCTGGATGTTTAACATGGAAATGCTGTCTTAATTAACAAAATACACAAGAAATGGAAATGTGCCTCCATATGTGAAACAATGTCCAAAAAAATGTATCCATTTTTCATGGGATGTCAAGACTCAAAATGCTTAAACACAATGGACAATAAGAAAAGAAAAAGAAAAATGAATTTAAGCAACGCTACCTGGTTTAAAATGCTTTTGTCCTTAAATTCATTTATGCGCTTGCTAACTTGACAAAAATTGGCTTCATTTAAATATGTGGATAAAAAACCATCGATGAATTTCACAACTTGTAGCTGTAGAAGAAAGAACTTTTCCACACTGACTTGCTGATAACTTGCAAGGCTAAACGCCAAAACCCTTAAAAGTACAAGTTAATATTTATTATTCAGAACTAAATCTTTTCTTCAAATCCTGCCAAACCTGAGGGCCGCTGGGATGATGATTCACATACTGCCTAAGAAATATACTATCTGAGCATGCAATTATAGTGCTCAAGGTCAGCCTGGGATCTACTTTTCCTTGATCTTTGAGCCAATAATACATTGATAATCTAAGCTTGGCCCTTCGACATGTGTATTGAAGATATGATGGAAATTTTAATAAAGATGATATGGGATAGCCCAAATCATTTACAAGAAAATCAATCTTCATTTGAATCACATCTTTTGTCTGGTTAAGAATTTGAGGTGATACTTTAATCATTTCATAAACATCCTTCTGCTTCAAACCAGCTTTCACGATACAATCAAATCTCTCCTGAAGCTCATCTCCCTTGCCTCGGAATACCTTCAATGCTGCTTTCATTTTGTCCGAGTTCTCTACAAAGCCCATGCTCAATAAAAACTTAGACCTCTCTATTTTTGATTTTAGGCCCTCTCCTGAATTTGGTAATGGCTTAACTCTATTTCCTAGAACCCAATTATTCAATTCTTGTGGGTTCTCCTGGACAATTTTACGAAGTCGCTTCTTCCCAACATTCAAGTTAGAAAGCAAGCTGTTAGTTTTCTTCAAAGTACATGAACCCAGCAATAGGGTATGAGAGCGGACAATCTTCCCAATCTCTGTGATCTCCATATCAATCTCATTCAGGAAAAGAAAGCACTGCCTCAAATTCAAAACAAATTTCCCAACTTGGATTTGTGGAAACTGCAGAAACATCAAATGTATCTGGTCCATTGTGGATCCAAATTTCAATAAGAATCCAATTAGAGAAAGTGTCCTATCCCCAGAGCCCTCAAATAGAAGGCCCGGATGCTTGGCGATCAATCCAGCCAACTGCTCCTTACTGCATCCCATCTTCCTAAACAAGCAGAGAAGGCCAAACATCTGGCTCCAATTATAAGTAGTCCCCTCCAACAATTGCCCCTCAATCCAACTGATTTCCATTCCAAAACTCTTCAGCTCCTCTAAAACCTGAACAAACTCCACATTTACATTTCCAATCAAAAGATAAGGACTAGAAACAATAAACTTAATTATGGTAGACCCGCTAAGCCCCAGTTCTTCATAAGCTTGTAGCTTTGATGACAACACCCCGTAATCATATCGAAAAACTTCTTTTGCCTCCTTACAAATCTTCCCAATCCTATTCCTCGCAATCCCATAATTACACAACACTTGATAATTCTCCAGCAACAAATCATCATCACTCAGAAACATCAAATTGCGTGGAAGAAGAGGAACATACTCAGAAGGTTTCAAACCCAAGCACTCGAAAAAGGGCTCAAATTCATTAATGGGATGGTAACGCAACAACCGGGCAATAGACCGCCCAATATCCTCTTCATTTTCGACCCTTTTCAAAAGATTTTCGAGAAAATGCGGCGAGTTTTTACTCATATTCTCGGCATCCAAGAATTGAATGCTCCTAGTTGAATGCAAATAATCCAGCAATGCAGCTTGGGCTTTTTTCCTTCTGGGAGGAGAAAATTTACTAACGATTTTGCTATTAGCAGATGAATCTTTATCAAAACTTTTACATTTTTCACTTTGAACAGTTCTTTTTGTTCCATAATACCGAGGGTTTCGGGCAATGTGGAAAGCCCCAGTTGGCCAAACTCGGGATTTTGATGAACCAAGGTGATTTTCACCAATATTTGAAGAAACCCATTTGAGAATAGATAGTATTGTGAGCTTCGGCAAATGGGTCATGACCAGTTTGATGAGATTTGAAAGTGTAAGATGAATAAAGAACCCAGTAGGTAAATTTTTTGGCTAAATAGCAATGAGTATCAAGTATCTGGGCTGAAATACTTACCTTGGATTTTGATGGGAATGCGGAAATGAACAAGAGTGTCAACTAAAAAAGCGTTAAACTTTGAGTTGCGAAGCTCCGTTGTACTGCTGGTTATTCAGTGCAGGCCACATATGGGAGCTATGGTCGCAGAGCCGCTAGCCCGAGTCCTACAAGGGTTTTTCAATCAATGTCCCGTGATTGGGTGGAGTTTTATAGGTAACTTCATTTTTGGCCAAACTAACGCTAACTTTCTATCAAAAATAAATAAATAATAAAAAATAAAAATAAAAATAACGCTAACTAATTAAAAAAAAAAGTTTATTATTATTATTTTTTAAGTTAGGATTTCTAATTTTTGGATGATCCTGGCCAGAATTTTCAGTAGTTAGATTGTGGCCCTTGCATATTCTGGAGCAGATGAACATTAAGGGTTTGTTTTGGTGTATGTTTGAGAAGATTAAAAGTATATGTAACATTTAAAAAGTTCGTTTGAAAAAAATATATATCTATATGGTAAAAAAATTGATAGCACTTTTAAGAGTCTAAAAAACTAAAAAATGACAAAAACGCACTTTTGAAAAAAGCTTAAAAATGAAGTTTTTGCTAATTTTTTTTTTTTTAATTTAAAAGTTATATTTTTCAAGCACAATTCCAAACATACTCTAAGTAGGCTTTAAGTGACGTTGGCTTAAAATTTAAGGCGACATTTTCTAGGCCAACATAGTTTTTCCTCTATCTATAAAATTGTTATTTTGATGAGATAATATGTATAGTGCTCGAGTGTGATCTTCATAGAGTTGTTCGAGATGCAAATGTTCCAAATTGACTTTGTGCTTTGGTTCGGAACAACTCAAAATTTTGAAGTATATCCATGTATTAGTATAATATAATTCTCATGTGATTAACTATGCATATGAAATACCTTGAATTTATTTATCTTTAACAATCTAATAGTTAGTTACGATTACTATGCCAATATCATATGAGATAAAAATATAATTTCTAATGTTGCTAAAAAAAAACTGTTTAGTAAAATGTTGTTCATTGGTGAAGTGGGGGGCTTTTAAGGTTTCTTCTTCTGTTTTTTTTTTTCGAACTGTTGTCACTTGCATAAACGGGCCTTCAATTGCAGGACGTCAGCCCTAATTTTCCTTGCCCCAAATTTTGTCCATTTTTTGGGGGAGATGTCAAATCCCTGGAAAAGGGTACAATCTTCCTCATAAATCCCTTACTTTTCCACCTAGGGAAAATACCAAAAAGTTATTTTCATTTCACTTACTTCCCTTTCGACTCAACTCCCCCTCCAAGCCCTCTGTAAAAGTTCAACGCTGGCCTTTCAGCATCAAGGAACCAAAGGACAACAGTATTTCAAATTTGCTTCTTTATTTTCAATGAGAGGCTCAATTGATGCCGACGAGAAAAATGCATTTCTAGAAGCTCAAGCAGGAAAACTTAACGGGTGGAGAAGAGAAACCAATATTAAGAACAACATTATTACTCCCTACTTTTGATCCAAGCAAAGATAAAACATTAACTAGTGAGAAACTACCCTACCACTGTAAATAAACTCGATTCCATTCTTCTTGGCTAACATTACAAGAAACAAATATCCAACGAGAAACCAATAGTAAGAACTTCATTATTACTCTCTACTTTTGATCCAAGCAAAGATAAAAACATTAACTAGTGAGAAGCTATCCCTATCACTGTAAATAAACTCGATTCCATTATTCTTGACTAACATTACAAGAAACAATTATCCAGCATTAGAGATTCCATGCCATCTTCGAATTGGCAACACCTATTCTCACCAAACAATTTCCCAGATGCATAAAACTAGGTACCAACTGGCAGAAACCATGAGATACAACAGAATAAGCGAGAAATGAAACTACCACTGTAGTAGTAGTAGCAGTGTTTAAGATCAAAGAGAGAAAAGAGAGATGGAGATTAAATATCTCCATCTTTCTAATAGACTCACGGTTATTGTTTGGAAATGTAATATGGGTAGCCACCAATTCCCACCGGTGTTGATGGGAGTCCAAGGGGATCTTTCTTTAAGTTGACTGGTGCATAGTGAAATTGAGGTTGTGTCTGGTATGGAGCAGGTGCAGTAGGAGGACTAGGGAAAGAAGCAGCAGGGTATGGTGCTACAGTTTGAGGGTAGGAGTAGCCAACAGGAACAGTGCTGGCGTGTGCATTTCCAGGCTGTTGGTATCCAGCTGCCATAGGTAAGGCCATTGGAACCACTGCTGTGGCTAACTGTGTTTGTTGCGATTTGCCCTTGTGGGAATCGGCTAGCTTCACAATAATATTCCTCCCCTGCAACGAAAAAAAAATTCACACAATTGCTTTTTGGTACTCCCTAGGGATATACAAAGTAATCTAAGAATCTTAACTTATGTTGAGTGCTCAGGAACTATTTCAAATCAGCACAATGGAATAGCCCCCATATATAGGATTAGTACTTCAAAGCATTAGGTTTATCGGTTTAACATTTGCAAAACAAATTAGTTTATAACCGCAAACACCACCAAAAAGTATAGTACATGGAGCCATTAACATCATCAACGAACCAACTATTTTGATGACAAACAAGACTTACGCAAGAGGTCCTCCTCCCTGTAAGTACCATAGTCTTCCAGCACAAAGACTTTTTCTCCAACCATTTTCTTACTGTGACTACCTGATGCAGGAGCACAGTAGGAAAATGGTGTGACTACCTGATGCAGGAGCATCTAAGCCCAAAACAAAGAAGGCCCCCTAGTCTGTTTTTTTTTTTTTCTTTTTCTTTTTTCAATCCATTAGCTATCTAAAGACCAGTCTTTTATTATTATGTTTTTAGTATTTTTTTAAAAAGGTCACGCGACTAGAATAAAGTTGGATGGTTATGATTTATTTGTTCTATGAAAGATGAAAGGCTAGGATTCTAGGATAGCTAAAGGCTATTATAAATAGCCTCTTTTGAGTCATTGTAGATAATCTTTTCTTCTCTAATATATGAAATTTCAGATATGAGTTCTTGGGCTTTATTGTTCCAATCTTATCTTCTTCTCTTTACTATAATCTTGTTTATTGCTAGAATTTCTTCTTAAACCCTTTTGTAAGCATCAATTTGCTTGAAAGGTGCCATCTTTGGTTGGTTCATTCAGATCTCCTTGCCGCATCACAACCTGTACTACCTTGGTGGTAACTGTAATAGGATGAAGAGAATAAAAGTGGCATTTGGCACTTCCTTATCTAAATCTCTTACTCCATTGGATTGTGTTCTAGTTATTGAGACTAAACAATTGTTCTTTCTTTCATGGCAAACTATAAAGTAAAGCCTGATCAGAGCTTTACTTCCATTTGATTGTAATTGGGTTGGTTAGGCTTTGTTGTTGGGAAAAAACAAAGAATGTGTTTTCAGAATTTTTTTTTTTTTTTTTCTTTTGGTAATTGATAAAAAAAATTATTGAATTGAGAAGAAACTAAAGCACTCCGGGCATGCACGGGAGTTTCCTAAAGAATTACATTATAAAATCTATTCTGCAAAATCAATAAAAGAAATAATGTGTTTTCAGAAATACAAGAAAGCTTGAAATATACTGGTTTTTAGAATTAATTTTCCTCCTAGAGAAAAAGGATAATATATAATATTCCTCAAAGTTGCAATCTCAAACTTGTTGTAAGCACTATTTTCGATTTCCTTTCTTTCTTATTTCTTTTTTGTATTCAGGAACAGAAAATTGGTTTCGAGCAGAAACAATCAGGCCTGTTATTTTCAAAGGGTCATCACTCATGCATGAAAAAAGCAATATTGAACATTATGACTTGACACAAGGCTTATAGTTACTTACCCCAAGCATCTTGTTTGGATCATCTATGGCCCTCTTTGCAGAGTCCACTGTCTTGTATGTCACAAAGCCAAATCCACTATACAAAAAGATTGAAAATGATGGCTGCATCATTTTAAAAATTCAGAAATAAAAGAATTCCCAACAAAAGAAGAGATGGCCATAGTGTTATACCGTGATTCATTTGTATCTTTGTCATATGCAACTGAACCTTCTTCTATATCGCCATACTTCCCAAAAAATTCAAGCAGCTTCTCACTAGTGATATCTGGTGACAAGCCCCCGATGTAGAGCTTCCTCTGGGCTAAATCTTGTGTTGTACTTGCTCCACTTAAGCCCTCACAAGCAAGATTACAAACAGCCAATCGGCCCTGAATGTATATGTTCAATCAACCAGGAAAAGAAAACAATAAATTCATTATTGTGAAGGTACTGTACAGTCAATTTGAGTAACACACTGGAGTTTTTGTCTTATGGAATAACTTTGACGAGGAATGGGGGAAAATTTAAAATTCTTCTACATGCACTATAGACAATGTCTGTATGGAGAGAGTCGTTCCTATGAGGAAAGACATCTAACATGAGAAGGACGATCCACTCTAACTAAGAAATCCCACGTGCAAATATAAAAAATGGGCTTAGCTTACATCAATCATTTTACTAGGTGCTCTCAATGCACTCTGAGCTGACTCCATATTTTTGTAAGTAATGAAACCATAACCACGTGATTTTCCTGTTGCTTTGTCATAGATCACAGCTCCTTCTTCTATCTCTCCATGCATTAGAAACGCCTAAACAACAACATACCTTCAAATGTTCAGTATACATATATGCTCTGCTCCAATTTTCTGAGAAGCCTAGAAGAAAAATAGCTAAAGGCAAAATGTTTAGTTAAAAATACAAGTGTATTGAACAAATTTAGCATCTACGAGAGAATAGTGAATATCTTTTTCCAGCTTTTATGGGACAATCACAAGCAAGACACACAAAGCACGATCAGCAATCAGCTATGCACTCACAGCACACAAGGTTTCCGAAGTGGTATTCCAGGCCAAGCCACGAACAAAAAGCTTTCGATGGACAGGATCTGCACTGGCAATACTTCTAATTTCTTCTGCAATTGAGGGATATTGGGATCCTCTTTATGCCTCAACATGCAAACAAACACACATGCACAGGGTCAATCACACGGCATACAGTCAAGAGCAACACTCATATGGGACCTTCTACCATGACACAAGCACAACCTTCTCACGCAACATGGATCACAGTAAGCACATGCATACACAAACACACAAACATGAGGAACACATGTTTCAGATGAGGCAGTTTCTAGTGCAGGGCTTAAAGCGTTGAGGCCTGCCTCACGTTCACAACCTCATGGCTTGAATCACAAGGCGAACCACATTCCAGACCTCATGCAAAGCTGACTATTTTATGAGTTACTTAGCTATTTTATATATTAACAATTTCTATGATATCTTTTAATTACGTAGAACAATAAAAGTTCCAAAACCATCATGAGAAGTGATTAACCGACAACTCTCATTGATAAACATTGACTGGTTTCACAGCCCCAAGAGTAGCTCGTAATGTGGCTTATTAAGAATATATTACACTTCTTGCTGGAATTGAAATTCAAAAAACTTTCTAGCCTATGATTTCTTTCACATGATGTCTAAGTAATGGTGCATCACTGCATTGCGACAAATAAAGGCATAATAGCAATCTGCACATTCAGAGATTCTGTAACCCAATTTGCCTTTTTCTTTGGAAAAAACAATTGATAATAATTAAAAATAATTAACTTTTGATTTGGCCTTCGCAAGCAACAGAAATTTAAGTGAATACAAATACACTCCCTTAATTTTCCAAGATTAAATGTACTTGTGCTACATTTCAAATAATTCACATCATCCATTAAAAAAATAAAATAAATTATGATAAGCATTAGCAATTTAGCATGAGATGGTTTCTTTCTTTTGGTAAGTTATCAAGAGATGCTAGCACCGCATGTTTCACTTACATGACAAATTCAAGAATCTATCACACAACATACAATGACCTGTCATATACCAATTTTCATTGGAATTACAAAATTTTAAAAAATAAACACTGAACTATGTTGCTCATTCTTTTAAGGAAAGAAAAAACAGAGCAGCGACTTTCAATTTTTTTTTTATATAGTACAGCTTCCCAATTTACCCAGGTGACATTTGGTTGCAAACAAAAATTAAAAGGAAAAAAGAACTTGACTTGATATTTTTCAATCCCGTGGAGGTAAAACACACATACCCAAAACTAGAAGTTTGGTTTCAAAGTTTCACAGTGGAATCCTGATAATTGAAAAATAAATCATATCAAACAACAAAATCTTATCCTATTTTTCATATTTCAGGGCCAGAAAACGTAGGGTAAGGGGATTGGAGACAAACCCAGAAGACAAAACCCATAAGAATCACCAGAGAAAGAGTGAAAAAGAGTGGGATTAGAATAAAAAGAAACGTACAGTTTAGAAAGAAGATGGACGAGCTGAGGTTTAGGGAGAGGGTCAAGCAGTAAACGCATCTCTTCTGATGATGAAGTCTCTCCGTCAGTCGATGCTTCTCCCAGCTTTCTCTTCTTCGTGTCCTCCATTCTTCTTGTTCTTGTTCTTCTTCCTCTGCTTCTTCTCTCTGTCTGTGCTACGCAGTGTGGAAAGTGGTTTAGGTATTGATTCCTCTTAGGACTTGTTTGGCTTTGGAAAAAGGTCATAAAACCTCAGGCCTGATATAAAAAATATTAATTAATTATTTAAAAAAAAAAAAAAATCATCAGGGACTGGCCTCGCGTGGAGTGGCTCCATGTCAGCAGTTCATAACTCGATTGGGTCTACAAAAATTCAATAGTAAATTTTTTTTTTTTTTTTTGAAAAGAAATAATTTTATAACTTCATAACTTAGGTTTGTTTCACACTTACAATTTCCTGCACAGACAGAGAAAAATTATCAAACCAAGTACATTCCACCCCAGCCGTTAAAGCTAACCTAGCTAGACAATGAGTAGCCCCATTTGCCCCCCTATTTACATGAGTAACCTTCCATGTGTTGAAGCTCTGAAGAAGAGTCTTTATGTCATTCAAAACTGGACCATCACTCCCCAAACAGTGACTGGCACAGTTGATTCCTTGGACCACCTCCTTTGCATCTCCTTCTACTTCCAAATAGATTACCCCCAGTTGGACGCCTAGGACCACAGCCTTCCACGCGGCTAGTGTTTCCGCCGTTGTCGGGCTCATTCATTATAAAGAGATGATTGAGAGAATAATGTATGACATATTTTAGAGGTGAAAAACAGTTGCAGTTAGTGGTTAAAGCCAGCTTAAATTGCTAATTGTGACTGTTTAGGTGGTTAATAAATTTTACTAACTGCTAACCAGGCAGTTAACCACATCTTACTAACCACTTTTTTCACTTAACGTGTTTTTTTTGGGGCCAGTTTTGGACCTTTTTTGTTGGACCGATTTTGAGAATTATGATATTTTTGAACTCACTTTAAAGCTTTTTTTCTCTCTCTCTCTTTCTTTTCAATGCCATTTTAGCATAAAAAATTGCTATATACCACAAACTAGGCAAAATTGCTACAAAAGAAGCCCATATTGAAGGATTCCAAAATAAATTAATACTAAAAAAATGCAACATTTATTAATATTTTAAACAAATAATTAAATACAACATACAAATAATTATCACTATATTGCAATGATTTATTGTCGTATATTATATGAAATATAAAAATGGTTAACAGTTAGTGTAATTAACAATTATAGTAGTTAGCGCTTCCAAAAAAAAACAATTATAGCAGTTAACATTTAAAAAAGTGGTTAGCGACTCTAAATTTTCACCTCTAACTCAAACCTAGGTTATTTATTTATTATCTTTGCGCTATTTGTAATTGGGATAATCGGAGAAAAGGGTTTTTCTTTGGTTTCGGGTGGATTTGGGAAACGAGGACTGAAATTGAATTTTATGAATGTGCTATTTGTTTATTTCTTGTATTTTAGTAATGAATATTATATTAAATAATAAAATTTGCTTAGATTGCCGCAGCCGTTAGCTACTAAAAAAGTATAAATTTTTATTTTATCCACTTATTTTTTCATGCACACTTCAACAGATGATCTATTATACTTTTTACTTTATTTAAATATTATTTTGTTTGAAAAAAATGTGAAAGAAAGAGGATGATAAATAGTAAAAGAAAGAAAGTGATAAAGAACAAATAAAAAACAAAGTTAGTGTTACTGTTCACATGAGATGAAAAAGAAGTCCATGAAAGTCAGATTTGACTATTATTAAAAATTTGATTATTCTTTTGGAGATGTTTTACAAATTAACCGGACGAAACTAGGTATTCAATTTTAAAAGGGTTAGGCGGTGTAAAAAAAATATATATATAGGGGCCAAAATTTAACAAATTTTAATATTAAAAAATATTTTTTAACAACTGTTAGTAAAATCATTTAAAATAAGGAAATAAAAAAATTTAACTTGTCAATTTGCTTAGTAGTTAACATGTTAAATATATACTCTTAATTATTTTACTCAAAAAAATGTTAAATACTATATCCCTATCTTATTGAAACATATAAGTTAGTGCTTCTCAATTATTTTTCAAGGACTACTAATGGGCACCGTTACACCGTCTAATAGGGTGATTATGAAATAGATTGTCACATCAATTTATACGAAAAATTATAGTAAGGAGGCATATGAAAAAAAAAAGAAAAAGGAAGGAACATTTTAATCCTCAGCAGCCACTTTTCATTTGTTTTAAGGAGTCAAAACACTAAAATCCATCTATTTTTGGGGTAGAAGTATCAAGACTTTTTCAAGATACTTGGATAAAAGTCCCATTTTATTCACTTCACAAAATCCCTACACGCTTCTTAGTGAAGTGGTAGTATGGGAAGGAAGGCTGGGGGGTTCTGAGACTTGAACAGGCCCTTAATTTTCTTCTGCTGTATGTCAAACATCGTCTTCAGCTGCCTCCCTCGTTCATCAATCAGCAACAGTAAACTCCTCTGAAACTGATCCAGTGAATCAAACAAAGAAAGCATAGCCAACGGTAATAATAAGAAAGTCAATTCAATTCTTGTGGGATCAAAATCACATGTGGAGAAACAGAGACAAAATGATGAGCATATGGATGATGCAGAGGGCTTCTTATACTTCCAAGTTCCAAGAGAGATACCATACAAAGAGTTGCATGCAGCAAAAAGAAGAAACAAAATTTGGGCAAGGAAGCATTGCCTCAATTTTTCATGCTGTGAATTGCATATTTCTTCCTACGATAATCTAAAGAAATGAAAGGATGAAAGAAAGACACAAAATTTAGATGATTTAACTTATAGAGAAATAGTTTGAACGTCTCTTTTACTTCTAGCTACATTAACAACAATAAATTTAATTTACACAAACTATCTTGCAACTCGAGTTACTGTAACATGCTATTGCCTGTAGCCATCATATGCAAACTCAAAATACAGTTTGGCAATAAAGTGATACAATACCTCCAACTGTTGATGAAGAAGCCTTTCAACATCAACTTGCCATTGCGGTGCCTTGTTAATTTCCATATTAATGCTGCAAGAGAAGTTAAGTAAGGTTAAGACACATTGAAGTGCCTTGTTACACAGGTTTGCATTTGCTGATTGAAAGGAAAGACTAAGAGGCCGGAGGGAATAGATGAATAGTAAAGATTATGAAGAGAAATTTAATTTATTTTATGATAACTTATTGAAATGATGATGGCTGTTGGTCAATTAGGAATTTTACACATTCATGTGAAGCTGAGGCATGCCATTTGCACTAGCTCTCTCAGTTTTTTCTGCAGTCGAAACAGGTAGTATTATCAGCTAACTACCTAGAAAACTACTTTAATTAGAGAGGACACAGCATAATAGTAAATTTGAACAAGATTACATGAAAAATTGATAAAAATAAAATGCTATAGACAAAAACAGAGATAGATAATTAACAAGCATATACCGAAGGCAGATTCTGGCATGTATTGTGTGGCTCGATATTTCTGCCATGCGGATGCAAAAGAAATTGTAAAGAACACAGTACAAGGTTTCAAAAGAACATCCATAGTTGTTATGAAAGCAGTACTTGTACCTGCAAATGACTTTTCACATGTGAAATGGTCAACATATTTGAGCCCATCAGCTTCAGAATTGCTTTTGGAGTTGCCTCTGTGGTCGATTGATAATAAAGATTGCATGATTACTATTATGATGAGTGTCTTTCTCTTTGTTTTTTCTTTCTTTTTCAAACAAGAAAAGCTCAAATCAAATTACTTACTTGCAGCACCACCAAGGAGATTGACACTGTCGACAAACTTCTGATGAAGATCTTGGGTCCATCTGATCCGTTTTTTATTTGAAATACCTGCCCTGGATGATGAACTATTGCGACCCTGTTTGGAAACAGCATGCAACATGTTATGATCACGCAGAACAAAAACAAAAACAAAAACATGCTTAATTCCTGGCAGAATCGAAGAACAGTATTGATTGCCACGCAAGGGAGATTTTACATGTGATTGCAAGGTGTCTGTCGTGTGAGAGTGGGAATTATCAAGGGAAAATTTATCCCCAGAAGATTGATAGAATACGATTTGTGGATTGCAAGTGCTGGGAAGTTGTGAGCACAACAAAGAGGAATTGTGTACTTCATGCCCATGTTCTTGAAGTTGAAGGGCTGTGTAAGTTTCAGCTCCATAAAACGCAGAGGCCATTGATTCCAGAGGATGCTTAAAGTTATGCCCTTGTGATCCTTCCCACATGGCTGGAATACTACTGCAAACGTCCATGTTCCATGGCTGTAGATAATCATTTTGTTCAGAAGAATAATCCATGAAATGGGTAAATTCATGCACTTGGAAATGAATCTTCCCTGTACTCTTTGAGTGGTCTACAGCTGACACAACAAATTTATATATAAACTACTCAAATAATGTTCTCTCACTTTAAGATTCCAGTTTTGCGAGTACGAGGGGAATAAAAAGAAATTGGTTAAAGTATCGAGTGTAGGCAACTTTTTTATTAAATCACTTATTATTCCTTCTCACATGTGACTCCTAATAACTCTTCGGTAAGTGTTATTCCGTTGACTTACGGGTTTTAGAGTCTGTTTGAAATTACGTTTAAGGGTGCGATGTTGTAGAAATAATCTGCATTTTTAAATAAAATTACAATTTGTACCATGTTTGAATTTGTGATTTTAAAAACGCAATTTTAAAAATCGTGTAAAAATCCATAGTTTGTAACTAAGCTGGTTTGAATGCAAATAACCTGTTCCAACACGACTTGCAGGGATTTGATAAGTTGTACAGTCACCCTTCCCACTTCAATTTATAAGTAGTACTAACTGGTGGGCGGCCAGTACACCTTTAATGGTCAAACACATTAATAGTACATCACATCCAAGAAGAAACACTCAAAGTACATATTTGGTAGAATACAGTAGTGGTACTACTGCCACAAAATGCTTTGCATGTTTTTTTAATTTTGGTGTTTTGCTGATTTTACATTAATATTATTGTGACGTTCTATATTGTTTGGTTATGGAAAAATGATGTATTTATATTAAATATGCTATCTTTAAATGATACGAGGTCTTTCGAGAGTAAACTCAATACTAAAACTATGCGAACTTGACTCAAAGCGAATAATATCATATCATTTAGAGTTCAGAGTCATAGTCTTTCCTTTGAGTCTTAAGAAAGTGAATGTGACATCTCACATATATGAAATATGCTATTTCTAAATGGTATTATGCCTTTTAGGGTAAATATAATATTAAAATCGTGAGACTTAGCTCAAAATGGACAATATTATAATATATCTTTTATCCTTGAAAAAGGAAGAAGAAGAATGCATGTATACGGTGGATATTGTTGAGAACGCACGCATGCGAAGAGCAAAATTAAGTACACAACAAAACGACATGGAACCAACGGTTACTTGCACCGTTTGAAGGGATCCACGTACGCACACAACTCACCAATCCACTCACAACCTGGAGATCGATCACTTACCCACTTTTCTTAGAGACAAACGTGGATTATATGTTGGATATGTTAGTGTGTGAGCATGCTATTGGATGAGGTTCTAAAGAGGATATTGGTGGGCAATTACTTGTGTACGAATTTTGGGCCAAACTTGGTTGTTCTGTTTATCTTATAGTTGATAAGAATGTAATGAATTTAATCATTTGATTTATAATATTCTAATACATACCTGATTTAAAGAGAAGAGGCTTGCAGAGCACTAAGTTACGTCGGATGTGGGTTGAGCCTATGTGTACCATATTTGGATGCATCATAATGCTCTAAAGAATTTAAATGTGCCATTAATTTTATCAATGACCCAATATGATGAATTTGAAATGCATGGTCCTGGACACATTAGAGTGTGTGTAACGTTTCTCAAAAGAAAATATAATATGTAACATGAACGCTAGAAAAGTCATTTAACTTCGGTGCAGCGTGTATATCTTATTTTATCTGCCATTCTCTAGTTTATGGAATAACAAATAGTCCCAAATCTGTCTGTAGGAGAAGCTGAAAGAGTGCACTTCAATTAGAAAAGTTGTGCAGCATGTGTACAATGGTAGCAAAGACAGGAGGAGGAGGAAATGAAATGGTGGAAATGAAACTCCTGGTGTTGTGGACAAGAAAAGGCAGGTGAAAGGAAGTAAATTGCTCACAGTACATGGTTACTTGATACATTGCAGCGCTATTGCTTCTTCTTCTTTTTTTAATTGAAGCGGGTCTTTCTCACATTAATCCAGAAAAAGGGAATTGCAAAGGTGGGTCTTTCTCACAATTGATCATAACTGAAGACAAAATTTCAAATATATGATTGAAAACGGCCATTTAACAAACAGATGTGCTCTAAAGTTAGTACTACGGGAGGTCTTCACTGCTGTCCAAGTAGTAAAGCCATGAAACTGCGAGTGAATACCCCCAATGATTACAGTAAATGACAAATCAGTAAAAAGAGAAACCTTGCTCTTGTGCGTTCGGTAAAAAGATAAACCTTGCTATTGCTTCTTGTGCATTCAGTTGCAGTTGGTCTTTCAGTTGGGCTATTTCCTGTTTTTTTAATTGGGCTGTCAATTGGCCTGTTTCCTGCATCCCAAGTGCAGCATCTTAATTTTTAAAAATTGAAGAAAACTCAAACTCACAAAAATAACCGTTTAACAAGTTTTTTACTATATTTCAAATTTAACTATTGTTAGACAAGCTCTCCAAATATCAAGAGCCAACAAGTGAAAGCTATTTATTCTTTTTTTTTTTCTTAAATAACTTTTGTTTGAAGAATGAATGCTTTAAGAAATAATTGGAGATTATTTTCCCACCCCAAGAGGAAATGAATCTAGTAAGCATGAATTGGGCCCAAAGATAGGAATAATATGCTTTAATTCTTTGCCTTTTCCTCACCTTTCCACTACCATGAAGAGAAAAAGGATTCTTTTGAGGAATCTGGTTTCCCCGAAGGAACAAGAAACTTGTGGCTTGGTTGAGAAAGTTGTCAATATTTCATTCAATCATGTCTCTTGGTATGCAGTACCTTATGGACAGCCAGTGGGAATTAATTCTACCATGAGCTTGTTTGTAATTAATTAATTGTTTGTTTATACAAGAGTCTGAAAATAGCTTTTTAATTATAAGAAATATATATATTAGTGAGGGTTAATCCAAATGCTAATAATCCACCATTAAATCAGCCCTAATTAAATAAAAAATAAAAGGTGGATTGGCACTGCTACGTTAGTATAGCGAGAGATTAATGTGATATATAGTATGACTGTGTATAACATTTGAGTAATTCTAAAATACTCAATTCATATCCGACATCTATTTTGCTGGATTAATGTGATAGTGTTCATCAACCTTTATTTATTTATTTTTAATACAAACTAATTCAATTATTATTATATAAAAGTTTAATATTAATAATTATTAAATATATTTTAGTAATTGGTTCAATCTTTAATATGGCTAAAGTCCAAGTTTGCCTTTATAATTATACTCCACAGTGTTTAGGCTTTATTTTTTGCGATTGTCTGATGTAGCGCAGCTTGCATGTTCTAATGAGTTCGGGTTTTCGAATGTTGCCTCAGTTTCATACAAATTTTATTTTATTTTTCTAATTTTTTATGACACTTAAAAAATTTTGGGTTGGCTCGAGACCTTTAAAAGTTAGGAATAATTTGGTTCTATTCGTGAGTGTCGGTAGCTTTTTGTTTTGAGGCATTAGAACACATCTTTCTAAATGATGTCTTTAGCTTCCGCCCTCGTTGAGTTTTCAATTCCAAGTACATAACAGACAAATATTATTACTAGGGCAAAATTTCTCTAAAGTAGGTTATAACAAATTTCTTTAATCTCAAACGTGTCCAAAATGCATTTTAAATATTTGCTAAATTAATAGACTAAAATAACAGTATTTCTGATCTTTAAACATTTATTATTTATGATAACTCTTCCTATAATCCTTGTACATTTGTGCAATATCTACACGACCACAAATTATGTCTTATTAAGCTTAAATTATGTCCTCTGAACTTTTGAAGGCTCTCTTCTCTTAACATTGATATTAGCTTCATGCATTGGAAATGGCCGTTGGCCTTCTTTTTTGCCTTAATATTCATTGTTTATCTTTTTATTTATCTTTTATTTTTTCTGTCCAAAAAGCAAATAATTGTTCTCAGCGTTATTAGCTATGGAATAAAGTTATAGTGGGCCATATTGATGAACATATCCTTTGAAACTTCATGGCTAAGAAAAGGCAATATTGATGCACAAATCATTTTTTTTTTACCTTGTCTCTAAAACTTTACACTTTACCCGAGCTTTTACACGTTCTCTCTTTACAAGTCAATTTTGAATCCAACGCAGTTCGAATATAGACTTTGTTTGTTAAAGGCAAAGGTAATTATTATTATTATTATTATTATTATTTTACATTCTCTAAATTTTTACATTATATCAATTATTTTTTATTACTATTTAAATAAAAAATTACTACAAAACAAAATTTATTTATTTTATATACCAAACATTTTTACTTTTTCATTTTTTTTAATATATTACTTTTGTTCACATTTATCAATTTTTGCTACAATATCGAACCAAAATCGAAACAAAATTATTTACCAAACGAACCCATGAAATCGAATGAGTTGTGGTTTTTTAGTTTTGTGATATAAGTTCTTGGTCACTTTGCTCTTGTAAGTCGTGTGTTCAAACATTAATTTTATTTGAAGTTTATATAAGTTAACATTTTATTTATAAATTATGGCGAGTTGTAAACTTACAAATTATCAAAATTTTATTGTGTCATATTTGATCGTTAATTTTGGATGGAAAACGGTGTATATGACATACATGTAACACTGAGCCGTTCTCTCCTAACAATTTTACCCCTATGTTGAATTGAAATGCACTATTTTAAAAGATAAATATTATAGGTCAATATTTTTCTATATTTGGCTCATATTTTTTTACGATCAATCATTAGATTTATAGACTTATGTGGGGTCAATGGTAGACCCCATAAACCTATTGGTGAATCTATTAAATTTATAAGATAATATGAACTAAATATAAAAATTTATTGACCACTTTTAAAATTACACAAAATTATGACAACAAAAGGATATGCACAACAAGTGTAGTATTTAATCTATCATTCACTGTACAATAATTTATGATTTTTTTTTTTTAATAAAACAAACGGGAGGAAAATAATGGTGAAGAAACTTGAGATTTTCTTCTATATCAACAGAACAGAAAATAATGCACCTTTCTCAGGAGGGTCATTAAGAAGTCAACTGTTAACAGCTATTAACAAGTAAAACAATAAATTCAAAAAGTCTGTAAGAAATTGCAATTAATTAGTAAGAAAACTTGAGTAAAACCTATTTTTAGTTAATTAGGAACTTTATCAATCTTCATCAAAAATAATATCTATTCTGTATTATCCAACCAAACTCAAAGCCTATATGGAATTCACAACAACATTTACTTTTATCAACTTAGAAAGTTAATTTTATTTGATTGTATTTAACGATGTATTAAAATTTTAAATAATGAAATTTTTTTTTTTTTTTTGAAGTGAAATAATGAAATATTATATACGTGAAGTTATTTTACGGGATTTTCTAAAAAAGAAAGCACAGCTAATTAACTCTTAAGTGTAATTATAGAACAAATTAATTTACCTTTATTTATTTATTTTTATTTTTAAAGAAATTTTATTTCCTCCTCTCTTTCTCTCTCTCTCTCTCCAAATATCTGTAGTTTTTGGGTGTGAAATTTTCTGTTCTCTTCTCTTCATCTTCACCCACATATATATAAATAGAGCACTTGGTTTCTCAGTTGCAATTCTTCTTCAACTCTCTCTCTCTCTCTCTCTCTCTCTCTCACACAATCAAAACCCTAGTTCCCGATCGCAAAAACCTTGAAATCCTCTTTGTTTCCGTTCCAAGTCCATCTGATTGTGGATTGGAATCATATTTCTAGGATCCGATCGTTGTGAATAGTGAGCGAAAGCCCTACTTTTTGTACTTTTAGCTACTCTTCTTGGATTTCGGGGTCTCTGCTTTTTCGATCGATTCTCGGTTTTTGAGGATTTGATCGGTTTCTTGAAGCGGTTTCGGTTCGTGAAATGCTTTTGATTCCAAGATGAAGTTAAAGAGGAGGAGGGCATTGGAAGTGGTCAGCATATCTACCAATGAGAAAATATTCGATTGCATAATTATTTGCTTCTATTACAATTTGTGTTTTACAATCTTTTTCGCTTTTTTTATATGCTTTTCCTGAAATGTTGGAGTGCAATTAGTGTGTTAGTATTGGGGTTTATGCAAAATAATTTCTTTGCCCTAGTGTTCTTTTATGTTTGCGATGATCTGAATGTGATTTTGATGGCTTAAAGATTGTTCTTTTACGGCTTTTATGGCTTTTTCTGTGCTTTTGGTTGTCATGCTCTGTTTGGTTGATTGAGAAATTCCGGAAACGGGTCAACAAAATAGTGTCTTTTCTTTTTTGTTTATTATTGATGTATGTGAATTTGAAAATATTTGTTTATTGAACTGAACACTAATGTTTCATTGGGATTTTTGTTCATATTGGAAAAAAAATGCTAAGTGCTTAGAAATTTTAGTTACATTTAATTCCATACTGGCCCATAAGAGTATTGATGTTTAGAAACATGATTTTTGGATCATTAGTTGTTCAAGTTGAAAGAGTCTTTTCTTCTCCTCATTAGAACACTTGCTGATTATTTATTGCTTGTTGCCGAGGTTGGATTGTTGTTCAATGAAAGAACTAAATGGCCCCACGATTTATGAGATTAAGCCGTTCTTTTTTCTGAATGCTTAGAAACTGCAGAAAAATTGGAAAAGCAAAAAAGTGAATACTGTGATTGCTACTGCTAGCTAACATGCCAAAAGGAAAAAAGAAGAAGGAAAAAATAGGAGAAATTGTTGTTGGTGCTAGGTGAAATCAAGAAAACCTAATTTTTGTAGGGCATGTAATATGTTCTATGTCAGAATAAAAAAGGTGCATGATTTCATTTTTGTTTCAATTTTAAATATAAAATAATCCTTTTAGAAACAGAAAAAATTATATTCAATAGAAGGGGAGTCATTCATGCTTATCTAGAAGTGTTTTATAAGGTTGTGGCAATCGTTACTTCTCAGTTGATAGTACAAAATCATTTTAAAGGATCTGGCTATGAAAGTTTTGTGCCTTTAGGTTTTGATATTCTGAAAGCCTTTTAAGAATCTCTGGCAGTGAAAGCTTCCTGACTTTAGATTCCATTTATTAGTGGTAGGCAAGTGTTAGCACAGGGGTATATAATTCCAAAAGTGCCTTTTTATTAGTTAATCTGTTTTTGATCTTTAATTTATTATGTGTTTATCTTGGTACAATGTAAATATGTTATCTAGTACCATGGTGATGCTTACATGTTTATGAACTAATTTTTTTTCCCCTTAATTTGTCTCAGCCTCCAAAAATTAGATCCTTCATTGATAGTGTCACTGCTGTTCCACTCGAGAATATAGAAGGACCTCTCAAAGGTTTTGTTTGGGAATTTGATAAGGTGACCTTTTTCACCTTTCATGTTATAAAGTTGTGGTTGCTGTGTTGCTGTTTGATTTATGTGTATCTTGGTGGTGCAGGGAGATTTCCATCATTGGGTGGATCTTTTTAATCATTTTGATTCATTTTTTGAGAAGCACATCAAAGCGAGGAAGGATTTGCAGGTTGAGGATAATTTTCTGGACTCTGACCCTCCCTTCCCAAGAGAAGCCATTATTCAAATTCTCCGTGTTATAAGAATAATTTTGGAGAATTGCACGAATAAGCACTTCTATAGTTCTTACGAGGTATGTTTATGTTCCCCTTTCTTTAATATACTTGTAATTTTTGTTTTTTGGATTAATACTAGGTGGTAGAATTGTCAATTCATTTGTATTAATGTATTTTGCTTATATTCATTGTTTGGTAATAACTGCCTCCATAATGTGGTTTAGGATTTTTCGGAGTTTTCACTTGAAACTTTGTTCTTCTTTTACCTTCCCATAAATTTTACACTTTTTGTTTGCATGAAATTGCAGCAGCATCTTTCTTTACTACTTGCTTCAACCGATCCGGATGTTATTGAAGCTTGCCTGCAGACTTTGGCTGCTTTTTTGAAAAAAACTATTGGCAAGTACTCCATCAGAGATGCTTCTCTGAATTCAAAGTTATTTGCTCTTGCACAAGGTTGGGGGGGAAAGGAAGAGGGGCTTGGATTAATTGCAACTGCTGTGCAGACTGGTTGTGACCCAATTGCCTATGAGTTGGGTTGCACACTTCACTTTGAATTCTACGCATCCAGTGAACTCCCTGCTACTGAACTTTCAACCCAAGGCTTACAGATCATTCATTTGCCTGACATCAATACTCGCCTAGAGACTGATCTAGAGCTTTTAAGCAATTTAGTTGCAGAATACAAAGTACCTGCCAGTTTAAGATTTTCTCTATTGACAAGATTGCGGTTTGCAAGGGCTTTTGGCTCTATAGCTTCTCGGCAGCAGTATACCTGCATTCGATTGTATGCCTTCATAGTTCTTGTGCAAGCAAGTGGTGATGCAGATGACCTTGTTTCTTTCTTTAACACTGAGCCTGAGTTTGTCAATGAGTTAGTGTCATTATTAAGCTATGAAGATGAAGTTCCTGAGAAAATTAGGATTTTGTGTCTGCTTTCTTTGGTTGCTCTTTGTCAAGATAGGTCTCGCCAGCCTTCAGTCTTGACTGCTGTCACATCTGGTGGTCACCGTGGCATCCTATCCAGCCTTATGCAGAAGGCCATTGATTCTGTAATCAGTGATGCTTCAAAGTGGTCTGTTGTTTTTGCTGAGGCACTTTTATCTCTTGTTACTGTTTTGGTTTCATCATCATCAGGTTGCTCAGCCATGCGCGAGGCAGGATTTATCCCTACTCTCCTACCTCTCCTTAAAGATCCAAATCCACAACACTTGCATTTGGTTAGCACAGCTGTACATATTCTGGAAGCTTTTATGGATTACAGTAATCCAGCTGCTGCCTTGTTCAGAGATTTGGGCGGTTTGGATGATACAATCTCTCGTCTGAAGGTGGAAGTGTCACATATAGAAAATGGTTCCAAGCAACAAGGTGAAAGTTCTGATTGTAGTGGGAGTAAGGAAGTTATTGCAGGCACGTCAAGTGAGCTAGATGACATGCAGCCTCTTTATTCTGAAGCATTAGTTTCTTATCACCGGCGATTGCTGATGAAAGCTTTACTGCGTGCTATATCCCTTGGAACTTATGCCCCTGGAAATACCGCACGTGTTTATGGCACCGAGGAGAGTTTACCGTATTGCTTATGCGTAATTTTTAGAAGGGCAAAAGATTTTGGTGGTGGGGTGTTTTCACTTGCTGCTACTGTCATGAGTGATTTGATTCACAAAGATCCCACTTGTTTTCCTGTCTTAGATGCAGCAGGTCTTCCTTCTGCGTTCTTGGATGCTATAATGGATGGTGTTCTCTGCTCTTCTGAAGCCATATCATGCATACCTCAGTGTTTGGATGCTTTGTGCCTAAACAACAATGGCCTTCAGGCCGTTAGAGATCGCAATGCTTTAAGATGCTTTGTGAAAATATTTACTTCAAGGATGTATTTGCGTGCACTTACTAGTGATACCCCAGTATCCTTGTCTAGTGGACTTGATGAACTAATGCGCCACGCTTCCTCATTGCGTGGGCCTGGAGTGGATATGTTGATTGAGATCTTGAATTGCATTTTGAAAATGGGATCTGGTATTGATTCTTCTTGCTTGTCAAGTGATCCTTTGTGCTCTTCTGCTCCTGTTCCCATGGAAACTGATGGTGAAGAGAGGAACTTGGTTCTTTCAGATGATAGGGAAGCATCCAAGATGGAAAGTTCTGAGCAGACCTCTGAACCATCTGCTGATTCCTCAACAGTTAATATTGAGTCATTCCTCACTGACTGTGTGAGCAATGCTGCTCGTCTTCTTGAAACGATTCTTCAGAATGCTGATACATGTCGTATATTTGTAGAGAAGAAGGGGATTGAAGCTGTTCTGCAGTTGTTCACTTTGCCTTTAATGCCTCTTTCCGTCTCAGTTGGTCAGAGTATCTCCGTTGCCTTTAAGAATTTCTCACCACAGCATTCTGCTTCTCTTGCTCGGGCAGTTTGTTCATTTCTGAGAGAACATCTAAAATCAACAAATGAACTCTTAGCTTCAGTTGGAGGGACTCAGCTTGCTGTGGTTGAATCTGCACTGCAAACAAAGGTTATGAGATATCTTTCCAGTCTTGAAGGCATTCTGTCTCTTTCTAATTTTTTATTGAAGGGGACTACTAGTGTGGTATCAGAGCTTGGCAATGCAGATGCTGATGTATTGAAAGATCTCGGGTGCACGTACAGGGAAATAATCTGGCAAATTTCTTTGTGTAATGATTCCAAGGTGGATGAGAAGAGGAATGCTGATCAAGAACCTGAGAATTCAGAGGCAGCTCCATCAAATGCTGTTGGAAGAGAAAGCGATGATGATGCGAATACTCCAATGGTGAGATACATGAACCCTGTTTCTGTCCGGAATGGTTCTCAGTCCTTGTGGGCTGGAGACCGGGAGTTTCTGTCTGTAGTTCGGTCTGGAGAAGGTTTGCACCGTCGTAGTCGACATGGGTTAACACGCATAAGGGGAAGGACAGGCAGGCACATGGAGGCTTTGAACATTGACTCTGAAGTTCTGTCCAATGTACCAGAGACATCTTCTTCCCAGGATTTGAAAAAGAAAAGTCCTGATGTCCTTGTTTTTGAAATTCTTAACAAGCTTGCTTTGATGTTCCGCTCTTTCTTCACAGCTCTTGTCAAGGGATTCACATCACCAAATCGTCGTAGAGTTGACTCAGGGTTGTTGAGTTCAGCTTCGAAGACCCTTGGAACTGGCCTGGCTAAGGTATTTCTTGAGGCTCTTAGTTTCTCTGGGCATTCTACTTCTGTGGGACTTGACATGTCATTGTCAGTAAAATGTCGATATCTTGGAAAGGTAGTGGATGACATGGCATCAATAACATTTGACAGCAGGCGACGTACTTGTTATACTGCAATGGTTAATAATTTTTATGTTCATGGTACCTTTAAGGAGCTACTGACGACATTTGAAGCTACAAGTCAATTGTTGTGGACACTACCTTACTCTATCCCAACACCAGGCATTGAACAAGAAAAGGCAGGTGAAGGAAGTAAATTGTCCCACAGTACATGGCTGCTTGATACATTACAGAGCTATTGCCGTGTGCTCGAGTATTTTGTTAATTCTTCTTTACTTCTATCTCCGACCTCTGCATCCCAAGTGCAGCTTCTAGTGCAGCCGGTTGCAGTTGGTCTTTCAATTGGGCTATTTCCTGTTCCAAGGGACCCAGAAGTCTTTGTTCGTATGCTGCAATCTCAGGTTCTTGATGTGATACTTCCCGTTTGGAACCACCCCATGTTTCCCAATTGTAGTTTGGGCTTTGTTGCTTCCCTTCTTTCACTTGTTACGCATGTATACTCTGGTGTTGGAGATGTGAAACGAAATCGAAGTGGTGTTGCGGGGACTACGAACCAGAGATTTATGCCCCCACCTCCTGATGAAACTACTATTGCCACCATTGTTGAGATGGGCTTTACTAGGGCAAGAGCAGAGGAAGCACTGAGGCGAGTGGAAACAAATAGCGTTGAGATGGCTATGGAATGGTTGTTTAGTCATGCTGAGGATCCTGTACAGGAGGATGATGAACTAGCTCGGGCACTTGCTCTGTCTCTGGGAAGTTCATCAGAAACATCTAAAGTTGATATTGTTGACAAGTCGATGGATGTCCCGACAGAAGATGGGCATATTAAGGCACCCCCTGTTGATGATATTCTTGCTTCATCAGTGAAACTGTTTCAGAGCAGTGACACAATGGCATTCCCGTTGACAGATTTGTTTGTTACACTTTGCAATCGGAACAAAGGAGAAGACCGTCCAAGAGTGGTATCTTATCTTATTCAGCAGCTAAAACTTTGCCCTTTGGATTTTTCTAAGGATACAAGTGCATTAAGTATGCTATCACATATTATAGCATTGCTTCTTTTTGAGGATGGCACTACACGGGAAATTGGTGCAGAGAATGGTATTGTATCGACTGCAATAGATATTTTGACCAACTTTAAGGCTAGAAATGAGACAGGTAATGAGCTTCTGGTCCCAAGGTGCATTAGTGCTTTACTGCTTATCTTGGATAACATGTTGCAGTCAAGGCCCAAAATTTTCTCTGAGAGTATGGAAGGAACTCCAGCAGGATCTCAGCTGGATTCATCAGGAGATCATGCTTCCTTGTCAGATCCTGCTTCCTTATCAGATCCTGCATCAGTTAATGACAGAAAACCAGCTTCAGATGCCCATGAGAAAGAATCTGGCGCACCATTTGAAAAAATATTGGGGAAATCGACTGGCTATTTGACCATTGAAGAGAGTCTTAAGGTGCTACTAGTGGCTTGTGACTTGATAAAACAGCATATGCCAGCGGTGATAATGCAGGCTCTTCTGCAATTATGTGCTCGCTTGACAAAAACACATTCTCTAGCCTTGCAGTTCCTTGAAAATGGAGGTTTGGCTGCTCTTTTTAGTCTTCCAAGAAGTAGTTTTTTCCCTGGATATGACACTGTTGCATCTGCTATTGTCCGGCATCTCCTTGAAGATCCTCAGACACTGCAAACAGCTATGGAATTGGAGATACGACAAACTTTGAGTGGGAATGGCCATGCTGGGCGTGTTTCTGCGCGGACTTTTTTGACATCTATGGCACCTGTTATCTCTAGGGATTCTGTGGTTTTCATGAAAGCTGCTGGTGCTGTTTGCCAGTTGGAGACATCTGGAGGTAGGACCTTTATTGTGTTAGCCAAGGAAAAAGAGAAGGAAAAAGACAAATCAAAGGCATCTGGGGTTGAAGCTGGATTATCTTCCAATGAGTGTGTCAGGATTTCTGAAAATAAGATTCATGATGGATCAGGTAAATGCTCCAAAGGCCACAAAAAGATCCCTGCCAATCTTACTCAAGTAATTGATCAACTTCTTGACATAGTCCTAAAATACCCTTCACCAAAAAGCCAAGAGGTTGGTGTGAATAATTTATCTTCCATGGAGGTTGATGAACCTGCTACCAAGGTAAAGGGTAAATCAAAGGTTGATGAGACAATGAAATTAGAGTCTGAATCTGAAAGATCTGCAGGACTTGCTAAGGTGACTTTTGTCCTCAAGTTGTTAAGTGATGTTCTTCTGATGTATGTACATGCAGTTGGGGTTATACTTAAACGGGATTTAGAAATGTGTCAACTCCGGGGATCTAATCCATCAGATATTCCTGGAAATGGTGGTGGAATACTTCATCATGTCTTACATCGGTTACTTCCACTCTCTGTCGATAAATCTGCAGGACCTGATGAATGGAGAGGCAAGTTATCTGAAAAGGCTTCTTGGTTCCTTGTCGTTCTGTGTGGTCGTTCTGGTGAAGGCCGTAGACGAGTAATCAATGAACTTGTGAAAGCGTTATTCTCATTTTCAAACTTAGAAAGCAATTCTACTACGAGCATTTTATTGCCAGATAAGAAGGTTTTTGCTTTTGTTGATTTGGCGTATTCTATTTTGTTGAAAAATTCATCCTCCAGCAACTTACCTGGTGGTTCTGGGTGCTCACCAGACATAGCAAAAAGCATGATAGATGGAGGAATGGTTCGCTGCCTAACTAGCATTCTTCAAGTGATTGATTTGGACCATCCTGATGCTCCTAAAATTGTGAACCTAATACTTAAATCTTTGGAAAGTTTAACAAGGGCTGCCAATGCTAGTGAGCAAATTTTTAAAGCTGATGGGACGAACAAGAAAAAATCCATGGGGTTAAGTGGAAGACCTGATGATCAATTAACTGCACCATCAGCTGTTCAAACCGTGGAGCATAATCAGACTACAAATAGACAGGAAGAAGTCAGAGATGTAGAGGGGAATGAACAACAGGATCAAGGAAATTCTCACGGTGAAGATAATCATAATGCAAATCATAATGAATCTGTGGAGCAAGATATGAGAATAGAAGTGGAGGGGACAATGGCTGCCAACCCACCTGTGGAGCTTGGGATGGATTTCATGCGTGAGGAGATGGAAGTGGGTGGTGTTTTGCACAACACCGACCAAATTGAGATGAATTTTCGTGTTGAGAATAGGGGAGATGATGATATGGGTGATGAAGATGATGACATGGGTGATGATGGCGAGGATGATGAGGACGATGATGAGGGGGAGGATGAGGATGAGGATATAGCAGAAGATGGCGGTGGCATGATGTCTCTTGCTGATACAGACGTGGAAGACCATGATGACACAGGCTTGGGAGACGACTATAATGATGAGATGATTGATGAAGAGGATGATGATTTTCATGAAAATCGTGTCATAGAGGTAAGATGGAGGGAAGCCCTTGATGGGCTGGATCATTTGCAGGTACTTGGGCAACCTGGGACTGCAGGTGGTCTAATTGATGTTGCAGCTGAACCTTTTGAAGGAGTTAATGTGGATGACCTTTTTGGTCTTCGTAGGTCCTTAGGTTTTGAACGCCGCCGTCAGACAGGTAGGTCTTCCTTTGAGCGTTCTGTGGCGGAAGTAAATGGTTTTCAACATCCTCTCCTTTTAAGACCATCCCAGTCAGGGGATCTGGCCTCAATGCGGTCATCAGGTGGGAATTCCAGAGATGTTGAAGCTTTTTTGTCATCTGGGAGTTCTGATGCTGCACATTTCTACATGTTTGATGCTCCTGTTCCTCCATATGATCATGTCCTAAGGAGTCTCTTTGGTGACCGTTTGGTTGGGGCAGCACCTCCACCTTTGACCGATTATTCTGTAGGTATGGACTCCTTGCAGTTACCGGGACGAAGAGGGCCTGGTGATGGTCGGTGGACTGATGATGGTCAGCCTCAAGCTGGTGCTCAAGCTGCTGCTATTGCACAGGCAGTAGAGGAACAGTTCATTTCTCAATTGCGCAGTATTGCTCCTACAAACAGTCCTGCTGAAAGACAGTCCCAAAATTCCGGAGTGCAGGAGAAACAACCTGATGCCCTTCCATCCAATGACAGTCCAGTAGTGGCAGAGGGTGCTAACACCCACTGTCAACAAAGCGAAGGGCAGCATCAAGAGAATGGTGATGAAACCACACATCAAGAAGTTAACCCAATGGTTGAGAGTGTAACCAGTGGAGAACAAGTTAATCCAGAATCCATTCTTGAACATCCAGGCGAATGTTTACAGGCACATGAACCTATGATGATCCAACCATTTTCACTGAACACTACACCAAATGGACATGATAGCATGGAAATTGGTGAAGGAAATGGCACTGCTGATGAGCAGGTAGGGGCAATGCCAGAGTTTGTCAACTCATCTTCAGACTTTCATGCTGATCTACAATGTGATAGGGGTTCTGAAGCACATGCAAGTCTTCATGATGTGCCAGTTCAGGCCACTGGTAGTGGTGGATCTTCAGGAACAGATGACCAGGCCAGTAATCTAGGTCTGGCAATTTCTGGTTTGCAGACACCTAATCTAGATGATTTTCATGCTGCTTCTGTTCGTGCAAGTGTTGATGTTGATATGAATAGCATAGATGCTGAAGGAAATCAATCTGAGCAACCTGTGCCTGCCTCTGAATATGGTACAGATGAGCCATCATCAAGGCAAAACACACTGGTTGCTCTGGACGCTGATCAGGCTGAGCAAACTAGTATGAATAATGAGGTATCTGGTGCTAATGCTATTGATCCGACCTTCTTGGAAGCACTACCTGAAGATCTTCGGGCAGAAGTACTAGCTTCCCAGCAAGCTCAGTCTGTCCAAGCTCCGACTTATGCGCCACCTTCGGCTGAAGATATTGATCCAGAGTTCTTAGCTGCTCTTCCCCCAGATATTCAAGCAGAAGTTTTGGCCCAACAAAGAGCTCAGAGGGTTGCGCAGCAGGCTGAAGGACAACCAGTTGACATGGATAACGCTTCAATCATTGCTACTTTTCCTGCTGATTTGCGTGAAGAGGTTTGCGTCTTTAACTTTCCTTTTCATATGCGTATCGAGATGTGATAACTGTTTGTCCTTTTATTTAATTCTTATAGTCCTCGTCTTTTGCTTGTTTTAGGTACTTCTGACTTCATCAGAAGCAGTTCTGTCTGCGTTGCCCTCTCCATTACTAGCTGAAGCACAAATGCTAAGGGACCGAGCAATGAGTCATTATCAGGCCCGCAGCCTTTTTGCAGGCACCCACAGGCTGAATAATCGAAGGAATGGGTTGGGTTTTGACAGACAGACGGTAATGGACAGGGGTGTTGGAGTTACAATAGGGCGGAGGACAGGTTCTACCATTGCAGATAGCTTGAAGGTGAAGGAAATTGAAGGTGAGCCACTTTTGGATGCAAATGCGTTGAAAGCTTTGGTTCGGCTCCTGCGGTTAGCTCAGGTAATGCCATGTTCCATTCTATTGTTCATTTGGATAAATGAACGGCTTTAGTTGGGAGATATTTGTGTTTTCCTTACCAGATTTTCCTGCAAAAGTGGTGTCTTTTTTCTTTTTTTTTTTTTCCAATTAAAAGATAGAAAATTTATGATAATTGAAATTAAATATTAGCTCTTGTATGCAAAGGAATCAAAAAGAATCTATGTTGAAGGTTGGTTCAAATAATGGAAAAAATTTACATTGATCTGGTAAAGGAATACTGAACTCAGTTAGTCATTAGGTGAACTGATGATCTGGACTTTATGAATCATCACGTGTTGTGGACAAATCCAAAAGAAAAATTATGTTAAGGAAAGAGGTCAGAATTGTTCTAAAATGCAGAATGCCTATATTCTTAACTTTGAGAAATTTCAGTATTTTTGGAAATTCTGTAAAAATTGACCCTGACTAAATATGATTACTGCAAGCTGCTTGGCAGTGAGATGTGTGTGTGTGTCTACTGTATTATGATATCTGGCTAATTGTTTTCTTTATGTGGTTAGCCCCTTGGCAAAGGCCTCCTACAGAGACTCTTGTTAAACCTATGTGCACATAGTGTTACAAGGGCAACTCTAGTGCGTGTTTTGCTTGATATGATTAAGCCTGAGGCTGAAGGATCAGTATGTGGATTGGCAACAATTAACTCCCAGAGGCTTTATGGTTGTCAGTCAAATGTTGTTTATGGTCGATCCCAGTTGTTGGATGGTATGACTTCATTTGATGTCACCAGAACCATCTGCTTAATTTTGTGTTTTGTATTAATTTTTTATTGTTGATGCTATCTTAAATTGTCACTTAACAGGTCTACCTCCACTGGTCTTGCGTCGTACTTTTGAGATTATGACATATTTGGCTACTAATCATTCTGCTGTTGCCAATATGTTATTCTACTTTGATCCTGTACTTGTTCCAGAGCCTCTAAATCCTATATGTATGGAAAGCAAGAAGGATAAAGGCAAGGAGAAAATTGTGGAAGAAGGATTTGCATCAAAACCTTTGGGAAACTCTCTGGATGGGGATGTTCCATTGATACTCTTCCTGAAGCTTTTGAATCGACCACTTTTTCTACGCAGCACTGCTCACCTTGAGCAGGTAGATCTGATATCTTGGTCAAGGGATTTCAAAATAGCTTAGGCACTCTCTATTTCTATTCATATATATTATTATATTAGCTTATTCCAATTATAACATTGTTATAATTAAATGTAATAACCTGGAGTCCATCTTGTTTAAATTTTTATATATTTTTTTTCCGGATATTTTTTTCTAAATACTGCAGGTCATGGGTCTACTTCAAGTAGTTGTTTATACTGCTGCATCAAATTTAGAGTACCAGCCTCAATCTGAACCAACAACAGCGAATTCCCAGGATTTGCCGGTCGATGAAGCTTCTGGTGACGTCCAAAAAGATACTCCGTCAATGGAACCAGAGTCTAAGCAAGAGGATAAATGTGCTGGTGCTGAGTCGTCCACCTCAGATGGAAAGAGGAGCATTGATACGTATAATATCTTTTTACAATTGCCTCAATCAGAACTTCGCAATCTGTGCAGCATTCTTGGCCGTGAGGGGTACTTTTAATGCTCTGAATCTTATTTCTGGATGGTTTAGATATTCTCTTTACTACTTATTATTTTGTAGCCCGTGTAACTCTCTTTAGGGTCCGTTAGGTTTGCAGTTTTTAAAAGTGTGAGTTAAAAATAGCACTTTGAAAATGTGATTTTTAAAAAACGCAATTAAGCATTTAGCAAAATCATGGTGTAGCCTTTAAAATTGCGCGTTTAAAAAAATCACTTCCTTGCATGGGATTTGAAAACACAGTTTCTTAAGTTTTCAAATCACAATCTCAAACAATCAATTTTATTTGATTTAGTTTGGAATTGCACTTTTTATCTATGAAATTGCAATGTCAAATGCGCCCTTAATGTCCTGCTAGCTGTCATGATACTTGAATTTCACTTCATGTTTCCACTTCCTGTCTGCATTACTCTCCTTTTTAATTTTTCTCTGCTGCAGTATTCTCCCTCTCCTTCTTCCCCTTAGTTTGTCTTAATTCAGATGAATGAGTGACTAATCTGTTCTATTAACTTACTTAGGCTTTCAGATAAAGTTTATATGCTTTCTGGTGAGGTGCTGAAGAAGTTAGCCTCAGTTGTTGCACCCCATCGAAAGTTTTTTACTTCAGAGCTTTCTGAATTATCCCGTGGATTGAGCAGTTCAGCTGTTGTTGAGCTTGTCACTCTGCGGAAAACGCACATGCTAGGTTTAAGTGCTGGTTCCATGGCTGGTGCAGCAATCCTGCGTGTACTACAAGCACTCAGTACGCTCACTTCACCTAGCATAAATGAGAGTACAGGGCTTGAGAGTGATGGGGAGCAGGAGCAGGAGGAGCAAGCTACTATGAAAAAGCTGCATGTCGCACTTGAGCCACTGTGGCAAGAATTGAGTGATTGTATAAGTTTGACTGAGACACAGCTGGGTCAAAGCTCCTCTCACACCATGTCAAATATAAATGTTGGGGAGCAAATCCAGGGAACCTCTTCTTCATCTCCACTTCCTCCTGGAACACAACGACTCTTGCCCTTCATTGAGGCTTTCTTTGTTTTGAGTGAAAAGCTACAAGCAAACCAGTCTATCATGCAGCAAGATCATGCCAGTATAACTGCAAGAGAAAATGAATCTTCTGGGAGTTCAGCCTCTTTAACCACAAAGTGCAGTGTGGATTCTCAGAAGAAGCTTGATGGTGCCATCACATTTACAAGGTTTGCTGAGAAGCACCGACGGCTTTTGAATGCTTTTATTAGACAGAATCCTGGTTTATTGGAAAAATCACTTTCAATGCTGCTGAAGGCACCAAGGCTGATCGATTTTGACAATAAGCGAGCGTATTTCCGTTCAAGAATTAGGCAGCAGCATGAGCAGCACCTCTCTGGCCCATTGCGGATAAGTGTGCGGAGGGCTTACGTTTTGGAGGACTCATACAATCAGTTGCGGATGCGTCCCACTCAGGATCTAAAGGGACGATTGAATGTGCAATTTCAAGGTGAAGAGGGTATTGATGCTGGAGGTCTGACAAGGGAATGGTATCAATTACTGTCAAGGGTTATATTTGACAAGGGGGCATTACTTTTCACTACCGTGGGAAACAATGCAACGTTCCAGCCAAACCCTAATTCTGTCTACCAGACAGAACATCTTTCCTACTTCAAGTTCGTGGGCAGAGTGGTAATTTCTTTTGGATATTTTGTATATATATATATATATTTTTTCTTTTGGTTATCATAGATGGTTTTTGCAACTGTAGTCCAAAGGTTTTTTACTTTATTTATTTATTTTGAATTGTTGTGCAGGTTGCCAAGGCATTGTTTGATGGGCAGCTTTTGGATGTCTATTTTACTCGATCATTCTACAAACACATACTTGGTGCCAAGGTGACTTACCATGATATAGAGGCTGTTGACCCTGATTACTACAAGAATTTAAAGTGGATGTTGGAGGTCAGTGGGTTCATATACTCACAATCCAGTGTCCTTTTTATGTTTTTTTTTTTTTTTTTGGACCCTTGTGGTTCTACTGACATTTTGCTATGGCTGTTGTTCTGTTTGGAATGTCACTTTTTGTCTCATTGTCTATATCTGACCTTTTTCAGAATGATGTAAGTGACATTCCTGACCTGACATTTAGTATGGATGCGGATGAGGAAAAACATATCCTTTATGGAAAAAATGAGGTATGTAAATTACAAGTTATGATCTGTTTCTTAACTTTTATAAAATTTGGTTACTCTTCAAGCTGCTTTGCTTTGAACTTTTATTCTGATATTCTTAAAACATGAGTAATTTTTCAAAGATTACATTAAGTTGTCTGAAGTAATATCTTCTTCTTCTTTTTTTTTTTTTTTGAAAAGGTTACTGATTATGAGCTTAAACCCGGAGGAAGAAATATAAGGGTTACAGAAGAAACAAAGCATGAGTATGTTGACCTTGTTGCCGGACATATCTTGACAAATGCCATCCGTCCTCAAATTAATTCCTTTTTGGATGGCTTCAATGAATTGGTACCACGAGAACTTATCTCTATTTTCAATGATAAAGAGCTTGAGCTACTTATAAGTGGACTTCCAGAAATTGATTGTAAGTTTGGCTTTCCCATGCGGTCATTGAATATTTGTTCTGTTCTTGTGCTCTACTTAAAAGTATCTGATTGTTGTCATTGCTTTTGCAGTGGAGGATTTGAAGGCCAACGCAGAGTATACTGGCTATACAGCAGCATCTTGTGTTATTCAATGGTTTTGGGAGGTTGTTACAGCTTTCAGCAAGGAAGATATGGCAAGACTGCTGCAATTTGTTACTGGAACATCCAAGGTAATTTATTGCACTATACATGAAATGGTAGTTTGATGCACAACATAATGTAAGTGGACTTGTATGTTTTGCATGTATGTGACTTTTATTTTCATCTGCCCCGGGTTTCGTTTCACTTTTAAAATTTATAAAATTCTCCTTTGCATTAATGTTAGTCGTCATTGATTAAGATGTGATGTTATGCTTAACATATGTTCTTTTGCTGTCCCCATGACCAATATTTTGTTTTGCTTTTTTGTCTTTTAATTTTCTTTCCCGTGAACCAATGACTTGACAATGTGGGTTCAGTTCCAAGAATGTCTTTGAATGGCAAGGACAGAAGTTTGCTTATTTCAACTAACTGGATTTTTATCTTGTTTGGATAATGCATTGTCTTCTGGTTGTTTCCTCATCTGAAATGTTATCCTTTTTGCATGAAGTTGTGCTTAGGAAACAGGAGAAGCTAATGTCTCACTGCTGAACATGATGTATTATGCTGCTATATCTGAAACGCTTTATGTGATGTGTGCCTTTTAAGTGGTGCAAATTTTGATTCTCAGCACTAGTTAGCCCAACCAAATAGTTGGTGCAAGGGTTTTTAAAGCTGGTTTAGGGTTTTTGTTTTGGTTGTAATCGTGAATTATATGTTTGACGTTAAGCCACTACATATTTTTGATAATTCAGGTTCCTTTGGAGGGTTTCAAGGCTTTGCAAGGTATTTCTGGTCCTCAAAGGTTTCAGATTCACAAGGCATATGGAGCTCCTGACCGGCTGCCATCGGCGCATACATGGTCTGTGTAAAGATATATGCACCCTTTATCTTTTATAGCCTGATGGGTACTTGGAATCAAAGTGGGCTTAAAATAACTAATTCATTTTTCCCTCCCTCGTGCTGCAGCTTTAATCAGCTGGACCTTCCCGAGTATACCTCAAAGGAACAACTTCAAGAACGGCTGCTGCTTGCTATCCATGAAGCCAATGAAGGGTTTGGCTTTGGTTGACCGAAGTTTGACGTGATATTGTGGCCCCAGCAGTGCCAGCAATCTGCCTTTAAAATTGCCATGTACATGTCAGTTAGACATCCTTTTCCATTATTCTATCTTTTAAAATTTCTTATTCATCATCTGCTTGTACTGCTATTTGATCTTTTTGGCCTAACAAGGCAAGTTTTCTACAAAATCCCTAGCGATTTTGGTCCGTATCGCCTGTGTATGGTTTTGATTACTACACCATTGCTCTTATTACTGTTTCCTTTTGTGGTGCAGGTAAAGGAGACTGCCCCAGGTGGACAATAAAATTCAAGAGATGGAAGGCCAGCAACTTTTTTGAAAGCATTATTTTATTTCATCGAGCCTGGCAATCAGTTTTTTTTTTTTTTTTAATTCAATTCAACAGATGATAATTATGCTTTCGCGGAATGGTGGGCTGGTCAGTATCAATTGGCTAGAAAATGTTAAATTCTTTGGATTCTTGCCATGCCAACGAGTACTAGGGAAGTGTACAAAATGTTGATGAACATATATTTTCGTTGTTCATAGTAGGTTTTTTGTTCTTAGATTATAGCCTTATGAATTAGCTTCTGTAACCATATATACCAGGGTATGTATATCTAATGACGTAAATTGTAGCCACATTTTCTCTTCCTTCTGCTTTACTTGAATGGTTAATTAAATTTTCTCAACCTACTAGCTTGTAGCCGGTTAAACCTATCCAAAGATTGTGGACATGCAACTTCCGAGCGCTTCGCGTTGTAAAAATTTTGTACCTTTTTTTTTTTTTTTTTCTCCCAATTATGAAACCCTTTGTACTCTCCTGCTGGTTGTATATTGATTGTAGGGCATGTATTGTTCTCGTTTTTAAAACATGTGAGTAGTGTCAAACGATTTGTAGCACAATATTGGACCTAGTACCTATTGCTGGTGCTTCTCAAATGATTTTGAACTGGCTGATTTATATATATATTGGGAAAGGAGGTAAAGGAATTACATGTACCTACCATTAGTATATAATCGGGTTAACTACATTTACCCTATTTTTATTATCATTCTTTTATTGTGAAAAATGGTAGCATTTGAAACACGCTCTTTCTGAGAAGGCTCTTGCAAAAACGCTATTTCGCTACCCTCCCAAACCTGATGTCTCCACCACTAGCCTCCTTAGGTGGGTGTTAATTCTTTTGAACTATTTCTTTGGGGTTTTGAAGGTCTAATCTACATCCATTTATCACTTCTGTTATCTATGCACTTCCTCTATATTTTTACCGGTCTACGCTCTTCCACCCTATGGCTCTTGTCTTAGTGGGTACACGACTGCTACCACGAGTCTATTACAATAAATTTATAGTTTCCTGGCTCTTTCTTGAAGATCTCATTTTGTGTTGCGAAATGAGAACATTGCTTTGCAACCACAATAATATATTGGGGAAACATTACAAAAACTAAAAATTGGAACGAAAATTACAAAAAAGATGGTAATTAGAGGATTGTAAATGTAGTTCCCATGTATAACCAAAATATAATATCCTTTAAAACTTGCCTCTCCTTGGAGACTCTTTGATCTCCAAAACTTGTTGCTAATGACTCAATAACAAAGATTCGTTCAAGAAGAAGACATACATCTCCCCAATTAACACTATGAAGAATAGACATCCTAACTAAAAAGAAAGAAAAAAAAAACATATCATGAGCTCAAAATTATCATATACATCGAAAGAGGAAAGGCTTGAAATTTCAACTCTAAAGAGCTATGCAAATCTGGTCGTGACAACCACCAATGTTTCGACTTTCCGGCAATTGAATTTGCAGAACTCCTCCAAACTGCCTTCTTTGCATTTTGGTTGTGTATGTACAAAAGCCGACAGACCAAATTTGGGGTAGGTCCAAGCTTATTGTAGACTCTTTGGATCAGGAGCCCGCACACTGCAGATCACAATCTCAACTTTCCTTTTTGGAGCCATTTCTAAGCCCTTGTAAATACCCATTACCTAGGCCCAAAATTGGTATCAATGAAATTCTCTGGACTAGTTTTCTACTTCTTCCTATAAATATTAAATATAATTCCAGAGGGTAATGGCGCAGTGCTGACTGCTGAGGAGTGAGGACCAGAGGAGCCACCGATGTATTCGTGTTTGAGTTCTTCATCAGCCAGAATCTCTTTAATTTTCCACAAATTATCAAACTTTAGACGTTATTCTCACATGGGTTTCTCTAGCTTTAGCAGAGGAAAGAATTTACACACTTCTCGCAGCCAAAATGAAACTCTGCAGAAGCAGAACACACAAACCTCCGGTATGCCTCTCTCTCTCTCTCTCTCTCTCTCTCTCTCTACACGTATGCGTGACTGTGCTACTTGTGTGTTTATATTGTATATGTTTTCTCATTGAAAGTTTTGGTTTTGGGGAACAGGTTCAGAAATGGAGAAGAGCATATACGCAATTCTTACTATAGACCGTTGGGAGTCACTGAACCATATGGAGTATAGGTTGGCTTCACTTAGACCTGTTCATGGGAGGCTGGCCTTGAAATTCTTCAACTGGGTCATCAAGCAACCTGGTTTGGAACTCAACCATCTTACCCATGTACTCTGCATCACAACCCATGTACTTGTTAGAGCTAGAATGTACGACCCTGCAAAATCAACTTTGAGGCACATATCACGAATGGGTATTGGGACAAATTCTGTTTTTGATGCTTTTATGAACACATACCCTCTTTGCAATTCAAGTCCTGCAGTTTTTGACCTTCTAATTAGGGTGTATATTAGAGAAGGGATGGTTGGAGATGCAGTGGAAACTTTTTATTTGATGGGTTCTCGAGGATTTAGGCCGTCAATTTTTACCTGTAATATGATTCTAGCTTCAATGGTGAAAGATCGGGGAGCTGGGTCGGTTTGGTCTTTTTTCAAGGAAATGCTTGGCAGCGAGGTTTGTCCTAATGTAGCTACTTTTAATATATTGCTAAATTGTTTATGTCTGGAAGGGAAGCTTAAAAAAGCCGGTTATCTGTTAAGAAAGATGGAAGAGAGTGGTTATGTTCCAACTATAGTTACTTACAATACTTTGCTGAATTGGTATTGCAAGAAGGGGAGATACAAAGCGGCATCTGAGCTGATTGATCACATGGGATCTAAGGGTATTGAAGCAGATGTATGCACATATAATATGTTGATTGATGATCTGTGTAGAAACAACAGGAGTGCGAAAGCTTATTTACTGCTAAAAAAGATGAGGAAAAATATGTTATTTCCTAATGAAGTGACCTATAATACTCTGATCAATGGGTTTGTTAAGGAGGGAAAGATTGAAGTTGCTACTCGGCTTTTGGATGAGATGTCATTGCTTAATATTTCACCAAACTGTATTACTTACAATGCTTTGGTCGATGGGCACTGTAGCAGGGGTAATTTTGAAGAAGCATTTAGACTTTTGGATATGATGGAAGAGGGAGGAATGCAACCTAATGATGTCAGTTATGGGACTCTTTTAAATGGGCTGTGCAAGCATGCCAAGTTTGACTTAGCGAGCAGCATGCTGGAGAGAATGAGGATGAAAGGGATAGTGGTTAGTTGTATTGCATACACAGTAATGATTGATGGATTATGCAAAAAGGGGTTGCTTGATGAAGCTGTGCAGTTGCTCTATAAGATGTGCACAGATTGTGTCTATCCTGATGTTGTCACATTTTCGGTGCTCATAAACGGATTTTGTAGAGTCGGGAAGATGAAAAGTGCAAAGGAGATAGTATGTAAAATGTATAAAGCTGGACTTGTACCAAACAATATCATATACTCTACATTAGTTTATAATTCTTGCAAGATGGGGAACATTGCAGAGGCATTTAAAGTCTATGCAGCTATGATTCGCAACGGGCATGAAGTGGACCATTTCACATGCAACGTGTTGGTTTCTTCTTTATGTGGGGTTGGAGAACTCGTAGAGGCAGAAAATTTCATGCATCACATGAGTAGAATTGGCCTTGGTCCTAACTCTGTAACTTTTGATTGTATTATAGATGGCTATGGAAATTTGGGTGATGGGTTAAAAGCATTGTCATTGCTTGATGAAATGATTAGATTAGGTCATCACCCAAGTCCTTTCACATATGGGAGTTTACTGAAAGGGCTATGCAAGGGGGGAAATCTGGGGGAGGCAAGGAAGTTTTTGAATAAACTCAACTGCATTCCCTCTGTGGTAGACACTGTTCTCTACAATACAATACTTGCTGAGACATGTAGATTGGGGAACTTGTCGGAGGCAGTGATCCTTCTTGATGAGATGATCCAGAATGGTGTGCTGCCTGACAGTCATACATACACTATCCTTCTTTCTGGTTTCTGCAGGAAAGGCAAATTGGTTGCTGCTATCCTCTTGTTGGAAAAATTGTTGCAAAATGAAACTCTATCTCCAAATCTGGTACTGTATTCCTGTTTAGTTGATGGCCTTTTCAAGGCTGGACAATCAAAGGCAGCCTTATATCTTTATGAAGAGATGGAGAACAAAGGTCTGAGCCCTGATACTATTGCACTTAATGCTGTTATAGATGGATACTCAAGGATGGGAAAACTGGTGCAGGCAAATGATGTCTTTTCTACTATGAGGAGCAAAAGTTTGAGGCCTAACTTGTCTACATATAATATTCTCTTGCATGGATATTCAAAGAAACGGATTTTATTGACATGCTCTAGATTGTATAGTGCTATGACCAGGGCAGGTTTTCTGCCTGATAAATTAACATGCCATTCTCTTATTCTTGGACTTTGCGAGTCTGGTATGTTGGACATTGGTATCAAAATGTTGAAAAAAATGACAATGGAAGGTGTTATAGCTGATAAGTTTACATTTAACATGCTTATTACCAAGTATTGTGAAATTGGTGAGATGGAGAAGGCATTTGATCTGATTAATATTATGAATGTTTCTGGAGTTATTTCTGATGTAGATACACAAAATGCGATCTTTAACGGACTGGTTAGAAATTTATCTTTCCAAGATTCCCATATTTTTTTGCATGACATGTTGGAAAGGGGTTTCATCCCTAGGTGTAAGCAGTATATCACTCTAATTAATGGTATGTGTAGAGTGGGAGATATAAAAGGAGCATTCAAGCTTAAAGACGAGATGGGAGCACTAGGAATCAGTTCCCGTGATGTTGCTGAGAGTGCTATGGTTAGAGGGCTAGCACGATGTGGGAAAATTGAAGAAGCCATGCTGGTTCTTAATTGCATGCTCCAGGTGCAACTCGTTCCAACTACTGCAACTTTTACATCTTTGATGCATGTGTTCTGCAAGGATGCTAACCTTACAGAGGCCCTAAAGTTGAGAGGCATTATGGAAAATTGTGGTGTGAAGCTTGATGTTGCTGCCTATAATGTTCTCATTTCAGGACTATGTGCTAATGGTGATGTTGTGCCTGCATTTGAACTTTATGAAGAGATGAAACAAAGAGGTCTATGGCGCAACACCACCACCTATACTGTTCTTCTCGATGCCATTGTAGCTGAAAATAATCTTGTCATGGGAGAAATGCTATTGAAGGACTTGCAGGAAAGGGCATGGATATCTTGGGATTGGGGTCGAAGTACACAACAATTAAATGAGGGATTGATGATTGCTATGGAAAAAATAAGTTCGTTGAAGAAAAACAGAAGGAAGCCAAAAAGAAGTAGGAAAACAATGTAATCTGAATTGGTACACGAGAAATAGCCTTTCTTCTGGAGTTCTGGGAGATAACGCTGACTATGGACTTCCATTACAGTTGCAGTTGTTATACTCATGATACTGGTACTTTTAAAAACTGCGTCAGTCCCTTATCTTGTGGTTCACATTCTATACGTCATATCCTTAAATTCTGTTTCCTTTTAATGTGTTTATCATTTCCTTATTTAACTAATTATCCATTTTTGTTTATTTTAGGTGATATGCACTGTGCTTCAAGCTTGAATATCATGGGAACTATAATACACTGCATTTGATGATACAGAGGGTTTTACTCTTTGATGTATTATGTTGGTTGTTGAAGCATTTAGATACCGTCAACATAAGATCAACATTTGAGCTGAATCTGTTATTGCCAACATAAGTTGCGAGACTTTCAGTGTAAGTCGAATTGTTTCTATAAAAGTATGCCTATATGTTTATGTAGGGATGACAATTCATGTTTGTGTGTTGGGTTCGGTTCGTGTCAAGGCATGAGTGTAAAACCATATAAGTCAATTCTAATCCGAACTATTTAATTAAATAGGTCAGACCCCTTAACTCTAACCCACTAATTTTGTATTCGGTTTTGTTGAATTTGCAGGTGTGTTAAAAATTGTTAGCCTTATATTTATAGAATAAGGACCTAGGAAAAGCGTAATCACATTTGCGTTATCTTAAAAATCACTAATCAAGGTACAATTAGAGCTCCCTATAATTACTTATAAAGCCTAGTCTCACCTAATAAGAAATCAATATTGGATTTAGTACTAATGAGCACCTTTATAATTCACCCATTTAATATAGGTAATCCACCCACCCAATGTGGGACTAATTTTCTAGGGTGTCACATATGGTCCCTTAGTTTATTTTATATCTAAAGCCTTTAGGGTCCCACATGATAGGTATCTGGATATTGTGGCTGATGTAGAGAAAAAAATGGAAAATGAAGTTTTGGCTTCATCACCTCAATTGTAATCTGTGGATCATATGGGGTGTAAGAATTCTAGTGTCCAACCATAATAGTAATACTATCGGGAGATTTTTTATTACTGGTTCTTTTCCTTTTAGTGCCATTTTTGTGATAGAGCTACAACATGAACTAGTATTTGTGATTTTTAGTCACAGATCAGATAAAACAACAAATAAAGTTTGTTCTTTTGTTGGTAATTTGAATTAGGAAGAGTACAATATGTTAAAGGTTAATCTTAGATTCTTTTTGTTGTAATATAATGTTGATGGGGAGCGCATTAATGCCTTAATTTTTTTCATTTTTCCTGATGTTATGTTAATTTGTTGAAATGATTGCACAATTCGATTTGGAGAACATGAGTTTTGTTGTTGATAAACCATCAATCATCTTGACATACCATAAAAAAGCAATCAGTGGTCTTGTTTGCTGTTCCTTGGTTTTAACTTCTTTCTAATTCTGAGTGCCACCTCAGATGATATCCATTTGCTCCTGATCAATTAACTTCTGACAGGATTATGTTGCTCTAAGAAAGTGCAAAACACAGCTAGCATTTTGTGAGGAATGGTGGATGAAAAGCCGCTTTTGGTCATCAAAAAGTCATCATTGTAAAGCTGAAGTTTTAGGTCTCAATTGAGGTAATTTTCTGATTGCCAGTTCCACTAAAGCCTGATGAAGATATTCAGACAGGATATTGAACTTACTTCCAAAGAATATTCCCAAAAAAAAGAAAAGAAAAGAAAAAAAAAAATTCCTTTTTTCAGATGTTATGTGAAGGAATGTGGGTATGATTTCATTTCTGTTATGTTTGCATGCTTTCTCATCTAAACCTTTTCTATCTCTCTCTCTCTCTCTCTCTCTCTCTTTCTTTTTTTAATCTCAATTTTTGCTAATCCATGAGTATCTTGGCTTAGATTTGTTTCTCACTAATACTGCCAAAAACAGAACTAGAAGATGGGGCCACAGCAGTCAGTGTCAAGCAATAAGGAGACATCTCTTCACATGCTGCTTGGGGGAATCCATTGGGGGGATCAGGATTTTTGTGAGCACTGAGCTCTGTAATGCTGTCCATTGGTTGGAAGGTCAGGACAAAAAATTAGTGGCACATAATAACCGATCTATAAGTTGTTCTCAGGCTGAAAATATATATTTTGTCAATGTACATTTTTTCAGGGTCATGATTTTTCTTTCTCCCCAGGTATTTTGGGAAGACCAGGATTGCTTGCAGTACAGATAGCAGCTCAAAAGAGGTGGATGAAGCAACTTGATGGTAAAAGAAGCTGGCCTACGAGGGAACCAGAATAGTGGTGTGTCTGAAATTTAATGTTATTATTATTATTAAAGCTGGCTTGTGTAGTGAGCCTTAGGCCCTCAATGTGTTGAATCTGCACCCTGTAATGGAGGCAGGAACTTGGCTCTGTCATAGAACTTGTCTAGGGGTTCCATTTTGCAAAATATAATGCATTTGCTGCTGCGTGGCATACAGAATCTAACAATTTTATCACTCAAGGCCTTCTTCCACATGCAAAAACCATGGTCATGTTTGTTTGTCTTTATTGTCTTTTGTTTTCTGTTATCAAGACAAATATATTAACAAATAACTCAAAAAACATCACACTTTTCAAAATACAAAAACATTTTTTTACCTTTGTATCACATTATACTACTTTTAGAAAAAGAATCCCAAAACCCTAGAAAGCAGTACTTTATCGAGCAGTATTAGCATATAAGAACCTTAAATTTTGAAGAGGAGAAATGAGAAAATAATGGATTGATATGATATAAAGGTAAGTTGATGTGGTATAAAAGTAAAATGAGTTTTGAATTTTTTGTAAGTGAAAAGTAAAGAAAGTTGTTTGTTAAAATGAAGAAACAAGTTTTGACTATTTTTTTAAATTTTTTGGGTGATAAAAATGAAAATGGGCCTAGTCTTTAGTCTCCAGTTAAGCTTCAATAATCAAAATCACATCTCTCCAAGGACAATGTTTTTCAGCAAAACCAAGATCATATTCAAATGCATTTTTATATCTGAAAGATGTTAAGGCTTAGGTTTTCTTGAAAACCCATGATTCAAGGTGGCATATTTTGGTTGTTTCTGTTGTTGGAATGTACTTAAAAAAAAAAAGTGGCATATTTTAGACTGAATGGGATATGGGATTGAAAACAAAAAAAATGAAGAGAAGATGAGCCGTGCCCACCCTTGGGCCTGAAATCCCTTACACTGCCCCCACTACTATAGTCTATGGCACCGCATGAACTAACCCAATACCTATCAATCTTGTCAAACATTTACATCCCACAACCTATAATATTCCACAACATGCTCAAATAAGAAAATAACCACCCGAATCACTCTTAAGCCAATAAGCATAAGAAAACTTTAAGAGATTTGAAGGCAAAAAAAAAAAAAAAAAAAAAAAGAAAATTGGTTATGTTGACAAAACAAAGTGGGGAATGGGTAAAGGAGATGAACCGAGTGAGAGAGATTAAGGCTTACAAGGTTATTCAAGGTAGAACAATCCATTGAGACTAAAACATGTATTTTTTGTGTCTTGTTTTGAGATAAATATCCCAATCTCAATAGATTTAGTTTCAATTATACTCTTAAAAAATAAGAAACCTAATATTGAGTTGAATTTCAGTATTTAGGAATTAAGTTTTTGATATTGGTCGATCAAATGTTGCATGTCATTGACCATCATATCAAACAATCTACTCGACAAACGCCAATTAAGCTTTTTTTTTTTTTTGAAGCGTCGATTAAGCTTTTAAAAATTCAGTTGTGTTAGATTTATAACTTGTTAATATATGTCAACATATTAGAGTTGCATCAAATTTTTAAAAAAGTTTAATAATCTCAAATTATATGTTGACACGTGGCAGAACGTACAATATTGATTGTGCATCCCTACAGGTGATCCATAGGCCCCCTTTTGGTAGAGGATGCGATTCTCTAACTAAACTTTCATTAATTAAGATTAAGACATCGAAAATCCAAACTGTTAAGGATTGCCAGCAAGTCAATGTGCTCACTGCCTCGGTGCAACCCCAACAGCACCGTTTGCCAGCTCACTACGCCCGTTCCGTTATTAATTCTCTCTCTCTCTCTCTCTGCCCCACGTCACGGCTGACACTGACTAACGGCGACGTCATACCTTTCATGTCCCCGTCAAATATAACGCCGTTGAATCAAAACCGTTGGCCCTAAATATTTCTCCGTTTCACATAGAGGCCCATTTCTGGCCCAACTCACAAAGCTCCTCATCACCACCCTCTGTCTGTCTCTCTCTAAAAGGCTCTCTCTCTCTGGTTTTCTTGCTTTATAGCTCTGTTGGCTTTTTCTTTTCCCGGAAAAGTTTCTCTCTCTCTAGAATTCATGTCGGTACGTAAACTCTCTCTAAAAATAGTAATTTTTATTTTGGTATCAGAAGTTCTGTGTTTTATTTCCTGTGATGCTTTTTCTGCTCGATTCGATTCGATTCGATTGTTGATCGATTTGAGCTTCAGTTTCGGTTGGCTGAGATTGGTAACGGATTTGATCATTTGGGTATTTTTCATTTTAATTTAAGGTCGAAGGCGTATTTGATTAATTATGTTAAATTTGAGCAATAATTCTGTATGTTCTCTGAATTTTTACCAATTATATTAGCGTCTTTGGTGGCCGTCCATGAATATAAATCAATGATTTGTGTATTTGAATTTGGAATAACTGTGTATTCAATTTCCTGTTGTTGGAGGAAATGAATCTTCTTTTAGAGATTTATTACACAAATGAAAAGAAACAAAATTCAATGAGAGCATATAAGGTGTATAGAATGTTATAAAAGAGAAAAAATATATATATATTGTTCTTAGGAAATGGAAAGATCTCTTGGGTCAGTCTGTTTGTGTCTGTGTTTATGTGAAATGTCAAAAGTTTAAATAAATATTGTAAAAGTAAACGAGTTTATGTTTCTCTGAAAAAGTGAGTATGTTAATGACTTGTTCGGAGAATCTGTTTTGCTATTCTGAGGAGCTTTGTATTGATCTAAGACATGTCTGCAACATCGTGTGGGAGCTTTGTTCTAATGTATGTTTACCTGATTAGGAGTGACTGACTAGTACTTTTGAGGTTTTCTTCTATGATTGCTGTAATTTTTTTTCTTCCTTTTTTTCATTTTGTATATAGGATTTCTTTGATTATATATGAAATTATCTTACATTCACCTCCTCTCCTCCCATCTCTGCCAAGTTGATAAAAAAGAAAATGTTTCTTTGCTGACCCAGCAAATCCTTAGATGGTTATAGGATCGCAAAGTTTCTGCTTTCTGCGATTTGTTATCGTTGGTCTTTATCATGAATTCAGTAAACTGGGAATAAATTGATCTCGATAGATTATATAATCCATAAGTTGCTACTACTTTCACTTCTTTTTTTCTTTTTTAGTTAGTACACCCAAGCAATTACTAATGATATTTGGATTCTGGAATGATCAAAAATGACTTAAAGACATGAAAAACAACAAATTGCCATGGGTATGGAGAACTATAGATGTAGTCGTATGGCACTAAAGTCAATGAAAATTACGTAATATCTTGTTTAAATATTTCACTTTGTGTCGGAGCGGGTTATTTCAAGTATGCTTTTACTCAAAATCAACCCAAAGTGTATAGTGGGATTGTGCCAATCGATTAATGCATTGAATCAAGTGAAATTCCAGCTTATTAAGAGTTCTCCTAATCAAGAGGTAGGATGAGTTGAATGTACTACCTGGTTGGACACCTTACAAAGTGTATAAAGCTGTAGCTATTTTGTTCATTGTATGATTTCTCAGTCGGGTGAGATGACTAATACATTATTGAGAGGACCTGTAAGAATGCCTCGTATGAGGCATAGCTTTATGGCATGATTATGCGGAAGTATTGGAGTGTTATGACTGACCAATTAACATGGATGAAGGTAGGGACATAGCAGAATGAAGGTCTGTCCTTTTATGTACTCAAAGTGTCTAGAATCTTGGGGTAAAATACTGCTTGATTAAGGTGTCTGTCATATGCTTTGCTTTTACTTATGGATGAGTGTGTTGTGTAGTTAGCTGCTTTCTTGGGAAATTAATAATTAGAAGCCTATTTCAAACTTGTTGGGATCAATATTTAATTATCATTGGTGACATACGACTAATATGAGCATCTGACTTTGTTATAAAATGCTTTTCATATTCAAACTTTGTGAATGATTGCATAAGGGTTTAATTCCTTTTCTGAGTTAATTTTCATTGCACCATTAGCAATATAATTCTATTGCTTTCATATATGTGCTTGTTTGCATCTTACTGTGTTTTAGTCCTCCATGTTGGATGGAGAATGCTCCATATCATCAGTTTTCCCACTTAGTCTCCAAATATTTTCATTATTTTTGCTAATTATGTTCAGTTCTATCAGAGAACAAGAAAATTACTTGGGTTGAATTATGTGGCTTCTGTTTCTAATTGTGATAGGGTTAATTCTATGTTCCATTTCTGAAGTTCATCATTGGAAGGAGAATGAGGATTTTAGTAGTTCCCTTTTGGGGTACATATTTCTCAATGGCAATTTGTATAACGTTTGTTAACATGGTTACTTATTTTTTGTTATGCGGCTGTCCTTTGCCTTTCACAGTTATCAGAATCGTTAATCTGAACTTTTTGCCTTTCTGTTTCTCCAGCAGGACAAGGGTCGACCACTGCCAAAATTTGGTGATTGGGATGTCAACGATCCTGCTTCAGCTGAGGGATTTACTGTGATTTTTAATAAGGCTAGGGATGAGAAGAAGACGGGTGGCAAACCAGAGTCGCCAGGAAAGGGTGATCCTCAAATTAAGCCTGGAGTGGATCCTGGCAAGCCTCAGCCTGTAAGATGCTATTTGCTTTCTTTATTTCTAGAACTGAAAAATGGATGATTCATTTTTGCCACCCACTTTTTGTAAAAGCTAATGTGATGTGTGGATGATTCACTGGTTGTCAGAAAAAATGGTTTTGCTGCATTCAAGACCCACCTACACAATCCTGATAAGGTCCTTACTGTGTGAGCGCTTCAACATAAGAGAGCATGTTTTTCTGTAACTAGCTCCACCATATTTGCCCCAAAGAAGATGGGAGCTGTAGAGCCATGGTGGCCTCTGCTGGAATGTAGTGTGTGCTGTAAAACGATTTGTGGTGAGGGAATAGGTAAAGAAGACAAATACTTATTGTATCTATATGCACTGATGTTGTGGTTTATTTATTAGAAGCCAGGCTATTTCGTCTCCACATGTGCCTTGTATTACGCTAGTGCTCTTCTAGAGCTTTGCTTGTGATGTCTGTTCTTTTGTTAATTGTATTATCAATTGGCCTTGATTATGATATGATTTTTTTTTTTTAATAAGTACTGATTTTCATTATAAAGCGTAAAAGGACTTAATTTTAGTACTCATAATGTATGTATACATTAACCTTCACTAATGATTAAACGAATTGATATTCTCGAGCTTTGAGTACTTCGGAGTATTTTACGCTTTTTGAGATATGCAAACGTTACTTATTAAAAAAAAAAACTGATATTCTCGAGCTTTTCTACAAACTTTTTATGATCTTCAAAATATTTTACATTATTCTCTTCATGATTTCTTTATAAATAACTTCTTCTTTTTTGTGGGGAGAACAAATAATACTGAGAACAGACAAAAGTCAAGAGAAATAAAGTAGAAAAATTGGAATATGTCATCACCCAATACAGGGTTACCACTATTTTGCAAACCCTTATTGTCTTGCATTGAAATAAGAATTTAAAGTGGGAGAGGAAAAAGATGACCTTAGTAGCACAAAGTGTGCTAGTCGAATAAAAAAATAATATTATGATAGTGTTCTTATGTGGATTAAGCACTCAGATTTTCTATGATTTTATTCTTGCCACCACTAGTAAAGATAAATAGATTGAGGGGCAAATAAAGTTTTTTTCTAAATTGAGTTGGAAGAATTTTTTTCTAACCACCTCTTAAATTAAATTTTGTCCCTAGAGCAACTTAGAACTCAACCCATTGGCTTTTCTTGTTCTTGAAGAAATGAGGATTTGGACAAGAGTTCTGTTGAAGGTCTAGCTCATTTAAATTTTTTGCTTTGACCTATGAACTTTTATATGGTAGTTACAAACTTTATGTAGAAGTCACCGTTGAAAACTGGCTTATAAGAGAATGATGCCCAAAAACTTATATACATATGATAAGATTGCACTTAAATCTTGTAAGGTCGTAACATAAGCTTATGTTTCTTCTTATTCTAGGGTTGGTCTGGCCTACACCTTTTGGAGGGAGAGGGGAATCTGTAAGGGTCTCTAGGTCTTCATGAAGTTTAAGGGGTACTATATATGAGAGCCAAAAAAATGGGAAGCTCCAATTAGCCAATATAGTCGTTGTTTTCTGGGTTCTACTGTACTACTGTGTAGTGTGAGATCCCTGTGCGAAGCTACCCTTCTTCAAATACACATTGTTCAATATGCTAAAAATGAAACACATTTCTACCGCCTTGTTATTTCCATGCGTCATTGTTGCCAGTCAAAGACTTGCTTATAGCAACAATGAACTGGTATAAAGTAATCAGTGATATATGGCTGCAGCCTGTGGCTAAGGGTGGCCTTTGGTGCATAGATTGGTCAAAATGGCAGTTAATCTAATGTACGTCCACAGTTGGGCTGAAATACAAGTATTTGTGCCTCCAGGACACTATCACTTCAAGGCAAGGCTGCCAAAGAGTTAACAAAACGGTCTCTATGCATATTGTTTTGTCCTGGAGTAATCACAAAAATTCAAAAAGACAAACAAAAGCCTGAAGGAAGAGTCTGGCTTCATAATTCTACAAATTGATAAATATCCTATGGCAATTCCATATCTAAACTCTTGATGTCCCAAGCTTCCGCTCAAACAGCCGGCGCAGAAGGTAAACTTGGAGAATGCTAGCACCAATGAGTGCTGCTGATTCAAAAAAGGCCTTGTGAACAGCCCTCTTGCTCATTCCATCATTTACTGCATTTCCCATTGAAACGGCAAGGTTAGGTTATGAAATGAATGACAAACTAATTCATTATAAGTCTATCTAGCAAATGCTTGCGCAAAGAGAGAGAGAGAGAGGATGATTTCATGTTAATGCCAACAATGTTTGCACATGAGTGCATGTGCACGTGGCGTGAACGAACTCTAAACCAAATTGATTAACATCGTATATATTCAAGTCAGCAACTTTTTTACTCAAAACAAAGAAGGTTTCCTTATGCAGCTTGAAGACCTCGTGAAAGAATGAAGCTTGAAGACCTCAGTTAGTAGGGAACTAAGAGATTCCTTAATATTGTGAAGGGCTTGGCAGATATGATAACCAAGTAACTGGACTAATCAGAGAAATCCTATTAGACCAAATCAAACTCCTACTACTAGAGATATCGTTGAAGATGAAGACAAAGAAGATAAACATCAAGTGTCAATAGAAGAACACTCATTATAGAACTCTAGTGTCAAGTGTAAATAGAATTAACACTTTTGATAGGACTCTAGTATTCATTTAGGGTTTAACTTGTATTGTTATTATAGAGTTCAAGTTAGAGTTGATATATAACTCAAGTTTGATTATATAAACATTGCCATACTGGTTGAGGTAGGCAGTATTACACAAAATCCTATATGGTATCAGAGCTATTACACTAATAACGTCAATTTTTTTTTTTTTCCTGCTTCCAAGGCTACTTCCTCCACCACCTCTTCCACTACACTACCTATGACGTCTGCTGCTCCCCACAATTCTTTGCACAACGTCACTCACCATATTACGCTCAAACTCACCTGGGATAACTATCCCCTTTGGAAGGTTGTTGTTGTTCCTTTCCTCGAAGGCCATGATCTTACCAGTTTTGTTGATGACACACATTCTCAGCCACCAAAACTCACTGCTGATTTTACATCTGGCATGCTGGTCACAAACCCAGATTTTCAGACTTGTATCACCAAGATAAACTCCTCATAAGTGCCCTTATTTCCAATTTGTCCGACAGGTTGTTATCTCATGTGGTTGGTATTTCCACCTCCCGTTCACTTTGGCTTACTTTGGAGAAGTTATTCTCTTCTCACTCTCAAGCGCAATGTTTGTATATATAATCAAACTTGAGTTACATATCAACTCTAACTTAAACTCTATAATAACAATACAAGTTAAACCCTAGATAAATACAAGTGTCCTATCAGAAGTGTTCTTTATTTACACTTAACACTAGAGTTCTATCATGATTGACACATTAATGTTTATCTTCCTTGTCTTCATCTTCAATGATATCTCCAGTAATATGAGTTTGATTTGGTCTAATATGGCAATCAACTATCTTCTGGATGGAAAGCAGAAGAAAGCCAAAAAGAGGTTCGTTTCGCTCCAAGAGGTTAAAGTTTCAAAAAGGTTTAATCAGTTGGAAGAACAGATCTGGCACATATTCCTTAATTGGTTTGAAGCCAAGGATTCTTAGCATCCAAAAGTTTAAAGAAAATGTCATTTATGGAGTCCAAAGGGAATGAATGAGGAAAAAGAGATACAAGCATCAAACCACTTTAGGACCGTGCTTTACTTCTATTCAAAGGAATTCAGAGTTTCAACTCATACCTATTGCTTGACGCTCAGTCTGTGCCTCTAGCCAATGCTGTTCAAACTGAATATTGTAAAGAGCTTCCTCCAACTTTGATATCTGTTCTAATAAGGGGTTGAAATGCTCTGCAGGCATGTACAAACAAAGCCAGTGAGTCCAAATTCATAGTTCAAAGTGCTTGAAAAAAAATCAAGGACTGAGAATATTGAAGAATGGTTCACCGTCTTTTGCATGCGGATCGTAGTATGTAAAATGGCTAACATGTATATCAAAGTCAATAGTTTCATGATAGGGAGACTTGTTCGTGAAGCAAAAACGGTGGAGTCCCTTGTGATGAGCCACAAACTCGAACTTCTCACTTGTCTTGTCACGAAAATCATGAACCTGATCACCAGTAGGTCCTTTCACCTGAAGATTTCGACAAGGTTGTAGTATCAGTGGTAGCTTTCTCAGCAAGAATAAGAAGCAATAAGGCATAAAACAATTAGATTTATCAGCTTACCACAAGATCTATGCCATCTTGAGCATAATGCCAAGCTCCATCAACCTTAATTACAACAAAAGATACATGGACTGTATCCCCTTCATATTTGACATCATGAGAGAAGCACTCTTCCCTGTCAATCACAAACCTAATCCCAAACACTACTTGCAGGGTTGACAAAAGTACCAGCAACACAATTGCAGCAAATTTTGGTAACCCAGCTGTCATCTGTAGATTACAAAGTGATACTTCTTAGTCATAACAAAGGATAAAAATATAGCCCGGGGTGAACAGAGTTCATGAAATCCCATAATTCACCAAAGCACAAAAATTTTCTCAAAGGAAAACTTTTTTTCTTTTTTTTAAGTAATCAAAATATCATTATGGGATTTACGCAATATAAAACACATAGCTAGCTAGAAGGAGAATGAAAACATATTATCCAATGCATCCAATGAAGAGTAATAAAAATTAACTTGAAGCAAACTTAGGGTGCGTTTGGGAATACGATTTTGCAAGAATAATCTGTATTTTTAAAAGATATTGCAAAACATAAGGCGTTTGACATTGTGATTTAAAAAGCACTTAAATGAAAAATAGGAAAGAAAAAAAGCAATTTCTATAAGCAAGCTTGGAGGTGCTTATTCAACAAAGCACGAATTTAAACCAAAATCATGATTTTGCATGACAAATATTTGATTAAAAAAATTCTCAAACGGACACTTCAGAACGAAAGCATATCATCATACAATTTTCTCCAAGATTGCACAAAATCCCATAACTTCGCTTGAAAATTTTCCAGAAACCAATTTCAACCAAGATAAACAGAGAACAGAGAGAAAAAAATTTCTCAGAAATTGAGAACAGAAGAACTCACAGAAAATTTCCAGATTCTATATTCTATTGGATACATTATATAAGAACATAATCAGAATGATCCACAATTAGCAAGGCGGAATTATATAATTCCAATAACAAAATTGAACAAATAGATCGATTTCTCATTAAAAAAAAAAATCTAAGGAAAAATAACAATATCTCATTTCATGTACTGTTTGGTCGCTAAGAAAACAAAGGAAAATAAGAGAGATCCCACGAAAATCATTAAAATTCAACCCACCCAAGAAAAAAAACCATTCTTTTGAAATCACGAACACCCAATATATTGTAAATGACACTACAGGTGCACCCGATCGTCATCCACAAGTCAAATTCAAAGCCATCACAGATCATGAGATAAGCAAGGATAACAAGGATTCAACTGGAAGTTAGCATTAATATTAAAAAATTTACTTGAATTGTTCTTTCATTTTCTTTTCTTTTCCCTTGCTTTCTCACCAACCAAACAGAGCATCACAGAATCCGACAAAGAACACAAAATTTGGTCAAATTGAGCAGCAAAAATAAATTATAAAGGTGAAATATTTACCTTTGAATTTGAACTATTTGATTGAACCCAAAAAAGAAAATTTTTCGAACAGTCTGATCTGATTAAACTCTTTGAGATTTGTTTTGTACTTGGAAGAGATCAAACTGTTTGAGATGGTCGAGGTTTAGGTTGTCGTAGAAAGGGATTCTCTGTCTCTCGCGTGCAAAGGGACGTGCAAAGGGACGTTTTTGTAGCCACATGATCAGACACGTGTTGTCCAATCTTGTGGGTCAGGGGCTTAGGGTGTAGAATGGGTCCGTCAGGATGTGCTTCTTACCATAAAATTAAGTTAATTATTTTAAAGATGATATAATTTTTAAATTTTTTTTAACCATTCTTTCACATTTTTTTTTCTCTTTTAGTATACCCCCTTAGGCCACTTTGGGGTGGTGGCCCACCAGGTTTAAGTGGCTAAAACCACTCCCTATGGGTGGATCGGCCACCCTTCTTTCACCTTTTTTTTTTTTTTTTTTTTTAAAAAAAAAAAATTTAGATTTAAAAATTTAAAATTAAAAAAAATATATATATTTTAATCTCCCAAAACGATGCGTTTTGGGATCAATAACTGGCCAGATTCGAAAAGAATGGCGGGGATTTTATTGTAATTTCCTTACATCCAGGGAGTAAATTTTCGAAAAAAAAAAACCTAAGCATTTTAAAATTTTGACTAATTAACCCAAGGTGTTATTATATATTTACCCTAAATTAAATAATAATTTTAAAAATTAAGTTAATTTTGAGATAATAAAAATGGGAGTGTTATAAATGCATTCATGTATTTGGTGGATAACTATTTAATTTCATCTCTTGAAATTCTACACATTCATGTCATCTTTTGGAATTCCTATAACATTCATGTATTATATTGATGTAGCCTATTGATTGATGTACTGCTCTTTTCATATTCTCCATTTCATTTTCCTTATCTCTTATTATGATTCTATGTATATAAAAGGGAGTATTGGATTGTTTGTAAAAAACATGATAATAGAGAAGAATCTTACCTAGTTCCTGAAGAACTAGTTTCACATATTGTAATCTCTTTATATTGTTTTGTTATTTTCTTATTTTACAACATAGTTTACTTTGCACCAATATATCATGTCACCAATAATCCAAAACAAAAGGACCAAAAAGATTAAAAACAAAAAGTAGGGTTAAATACTTGGAAAATGATAAAGGCACAACTTAAGTCTAACTTTAGCCCAACTTTTCTATTAAGTTTAAAAAAAAAAAAACCCTAATGTCGAGGAGAGAGAGAGCCTTAAACTAGAGAGAGAAAGAGAAATTTGGCTTATAAGTTGGGCTAAAGTTTGACTTAAGTTATGGCTATATTACACCTCAAAATACTTTATTCATTCTTGTAGTTTAATTATTTTATTTTTTTACCCTTAAGGCTTACTTTTTACTGCAAGAGATTCTTCTAGTTTGCTTAAAGATGGAGATAGTCCCTCCGTCCAAAATTTGATAGAACGTCACGTTAGTGCTAATCACAGTTTGGCATGTATCCGTCTAATTAATTAATTTTAAAAAAAAATTATTTGTTTAAAAAATTATATTTAATTAAAACTTATTAAAATAAATTGAAATAAATACATATTTCAAATAATTCACATGCATGAAAAAATTCCATAGAACTCATAAAACAATAATTCTCTATATTTAATCATAGGATTGGTAGATTCTAAATTTTTAAATCCTTAAGTTTTTTTTTTTTTGACAATTTACTTTTTGGGTCAATCAAAATCACAATAAATAAATCCTTACAGTCAAACTTTTTTAACATCCGTTAATTTTTTTCAAAACACATCATTTTACCACATTAAAATATTAATTTTTTAAATTTAAATCTAAAAAAAATACAAGGGTGGTCGAACCACTCCATAGGGGGTGGCTGGCCACCCATTTTGTCTAGGGGTGGTTTGGCCACCCCTGTATTTTTTTTTTAGATTTAAATTTAAAATTAAATTAAAAATTAATATTTTAATATGGTAAAACGGTGCGTTTTGAAAAAAAACTAACGAATGTTAAAAATTTTGACAACAAGGATTTTATTGTGATTTCAATTGACTGAGGGAGTAAATTGTCAAAAAAAAAAATAATAAGGATTTAAAAAATTTAGAGTGCTTACCCAAGGGGGCCTTATATATAAATTCCCTTAATTATATTTAATTATTTAAAAATGAAATAAATACATAGAACTCATAAAATAATTCAAATAATTCACATACATGAAAAAATTCCATAGAACTCATAAAACAATAATTCTCTATATTTAACACATTTATTTTCCAAATTGACTTTTAGATACATACAAAACACTGACAAGATCAGTAGAATAATGTAAAACTGATACAAGCAAATAGGGCAAATGCAATTGATTTGACTGCTAGGGAGCTTGGAATCTTGCCCTTGTCCTTCCTGAGGAAAAGGGCCTGATACAAAGGCAAGTTGATGAGAACCAGAAGCCCACATAGAACAGATTGCAGAGTCAGTGTCTTATAAACTCCCGTGATGCCCTCACCCAAGAATGCTTCTTTCACAACCCCAACAAGGCAAAATAAGTTGAGCAATGCAACTGTTGATAATACGGTGATCATTGGAGAGGAGATTCCAAACTCCATTATATCTTTCTCATATCTTTGGGAAACATCTTGGTCAGCTACCTTGGCTGAGATTATGAATGCTGATTCAGTAAAACCCAGTGACTTCAAGATGGTATCCATTACAGCAAAAAGATAGAACTTGTTCTCTTGTAGAGCCATATCCTCTGGTCATTCCACCAGCCCAGAATCGTGCCACCAGACCATAGGAACTCGACTAAGCCATATATGTGAATAACAATTATCACATATGCAAAGGGTAAGAACCATGGGCTCGAGATCTGAATAGAAAAAACAAAACTTTATCACATTCATTTCATTTACAGGTAAGAGCTATGATCACACACACACAAATATACATACATTGAAAATATTTCACAAGTGGTTCATATGGTATAATTGGGCCCCCTATAGAGTTGTGCTTCAAAATGCTATATTATGTTCTCACTGAAAAACTTCATAAGGTGTTAGTCTTCATAACAAGTGGTATCAAAGCCGATGGTGATTTGTGGTATGGTGGAGTGACACAGGCACGGATAAAGATCCCTAGAGTAGGGACAAAGGTGTGTAGCGTTGGAAACCCACATAGCCCACAAGTAATCTTGGAGATGATTGATAAAAGAAAAAGGCTTCAGTTTGAGAGAGTGTAGCAATGTGGTAGACTTAAATATAAAAGGAAGATTGTTGAGTATATATGTAAACGTGAAAAGAACTCATAGGCCTAAGCTTTTGGGTTGAGTGGTGTCCCAACATGCTCTATTACGGTCTCACTGAAAAACTCTCCAAAATGTCATTCTTCTAACAATATATATATATATATATATATATAATGCATCCACAAGTCCATATGATCGATGCAAGGAATCGTACCTGTGGAAACAGGGGAATGCCTTTGAGGAGATACAGTGAAGGGATGACAGAGTAGTATAGTACTGCCAAAGAATTAGGGGCCCAAAGACAATAGACGCAGTACCCCATTCGAAGGCCTAAGCTAATCTTTCCATGTGCAAACCATGCAGGACTATACTTAGATAACAGAATCTGGAGATCACCTTCGGACCATCTCTTATGCTGCACAAGTACCTCAGGGAGTGTTGCTGGAGCAACACCTAAGAAAGCTTTCCTTGATGGATTGAAGTAGACTGATTTCCATCCCCGGCATTGGATTGATAAACCCGTTATGACATCTTCAACCGGACACCCATATAACAAACCCATCTGCACTCAAACATCAGTAAATGAAGCCCACTTAAGAGATCGAACGAAACATGACTCAAAAAAGATACGCAGTACTGCACGGTGGACACACTTGAAATGCATATGATAAGAGAGAGTTCGAGCTTAGACAGAAAGTTGCATTCGAAGTGAACCTGTGCATTTGACACTGCTATTTTTTAGACCAAAAGTACGATTTTAAATCAAATTGTAGAAAGTGTATTATTTGGAAGTGTGTTCTTAAACAATTGCGATTTGAAAATGTAGAAAAATCTGTGTTCTTAATCACAAACAAGGGATGCATTTTAAAAAATGCACGATTGTAAATGTTAAATTGCGATTTTAAATAAAAAACTGTGTTTTTACCTAATGCTTAACTAGGTATTTTAAAATCGTGTTTTCAAATTGCACATTTTAAATTCACAAACCCAAATGGACTCGTAATTTTGTGTGACATGTCTTACATCAGAATGTGTGTGTGTGTGTGAGAGAGAGAGAGAGAGAGAGAGACCTCTTGTCCCCATTGGGTGTTTTTGTCATAGGTACAGCTTGCAAGACCCTTTAATTTTTCTTCTAATTCATGAACACTTTCTTCCCTCATTCTTTCATTTGCGCTAGTGCTCCAATCACCCTTATATCCCTTACTGAACTTCCTCCCACATAGAGTGTCTCTTCTGTGAAAGCATCCAGTACCAACATATGGAGGGCCTCCATAACCATCCATACCATGGAATTCCACCTTCATCACCAACCATTAGCAAACATAATCAACATAATATCAAATTTTACCAATCAATAAACACATACTGCCTAAATATATGTAAAAAATAAAAAACCTCACCTCCCTAATTACTCTCATTGAACTACTGTATATTTCATTCTTTGTAATGTTCTCAAAAATCTGTGGAAACTGCACGAAAGCAATCTCATGGCCCTTCTCTTCATCCATGAGAAAGCAAAGTGCATCTCTCACAGAATGTGAATTGTTCGAGTACATATCACAGTCCACATTAAGAATGATCGGCCCGTTGCTAATCTTTGATGACACTCTTATCTGCACATTGAAGCATACTATATGTTGAGCTAATTGGCTATTTACTGCATATGCTCTGAGAGAAATAAAAAAAAAAAAGTGTCATTTTTTCTGCAAGAATGTACATTACCAGTGCATTCATAGCTCCAGCTTTGAAGTTGTGGTGATGCTGGGGTCTCTTCTCCCGAGCCAAATATACCAGACTTGGCAGCACAAATCCATCTTCATCTGTGGCATTGGGGTCTCTCCCATCAATTAATATCTGCAAAAAAGAAATGAAAAATAAAACACTCAAAACAAAAAAGATTTGCTTGAAATTGCTTGTTCATAGTTCTAGCAAAGGTAGAAAAAAACAGATGTGATGATGCAGTAAGGTACCTGAAGAATTGTGTCATGGTCACGTCGAGAAGAATATGAATCCCACTGAGAGAATTGTTTGTGCTTTAAGCGTACTTCTTCAGGGATTAGACCTATTTTCGCTGCATTTTCGATTCGGTTCTCCATTTCTGCATATAATTTCTGCAAGATCAGGACTAGAGATTAGACAGCCATTAAAATGACCAATGTGTCAAAACTTCAATCGTGACAGAAAATCATGGAGGGACTTGTATTTGGCCTTTCAAGAGGACAATTTAACAGATGTGGGATAACTTAATTATTAACTCCCAAGTGAAATTAACAATTAGCACTCCAAACATATGGATCGAGGTCCCATGACTTCAGATGTTGCTTGTTAATTACTTTTAACAACCTTATTATTTAGAATGATGTACATAGGCTAGAATATTGAGATCAGGAAAGAATTTAGATTAAACCTTAAAATAATCAATGAAAATAGTTTAATAGTATTTTTAGATTTCATATATTCAAGGAGAACTGAGATATTGGATCTTGATTTTTTTTTTTTTAAACTCAAGTGTACTGTTTTTCTAGTATTTTAACACTCCTCTTACCTATAAGCTCAAATTCTCTTAAACGAACGAGACCCAACAAGTAAAATATTTAACCAAAAATTGAGGGTAAATTGTAAAATCAGAATTAGAATATCTTTGGGGAAAATACGTTTTAACCCCTTCAACTACCACCCAGTTACGTTTTAGCCCCCTAAACTATTAAAAGTTGTTAAATGGCCCCCCAACTACTAAACAGTTATGTTTTAGCCCCTTCCATTAGTTTTTAACGTCAAAGTGGATGAAAAGTCGAAACTACATTGTTTTGATATTACAAGTTACCAAAATACCCTCAAGTGGAAAAAAACAAGTTACAAAACAGTGCCGTTTTGGCTAATGTTTAGGGCTCCACGGCTTTCAAACCCGTCAATGACATGGTTGTCCCATACAACGGACCCATCTCGCCGGTGACTCCAAGCTCGCGGACCCACCTCATGCAGCAAGCCATCTTCCCGCGAGCTCTTGCCTCGTACCACCTCGACCGTGACACTCGGGTCCGCATGAGCTACGTTCAAAGTCTCCGGCGACAAACTATGCAACTCCATAAAAATCAATTTTTTTAGTTTCAGAAATTATCGAGTAGAATGTAATTAACCAAAAATAGAACAAACCCATCACAAATTCACGAGATTTGGATCAATTGCTGGCGGAAAGAACCCAAAGGGAGTTGAGCAAGCCAGAGGGGCTCAATCTGTGGAATTGTAAACATTGGTGACCGAGCAACCATCAAATTCATGGGCCTACCTTGCTTAAACCTGTAACCCGTGTGGAACCCTTTTCCGGGAAGAACTGCGGTGGAATTGTCGGCAAAGAAGTCGGGCGAAATGGGGAGGCCATGGCTTCGCAAGTAGCCGAGAGAAGGACCGCAATCTCTCCTCGTAGCCGCCAAGAAGCCGGACACTAGAGTCATGGGTCCCGGCTCGCCCGCCCACCTGTGAAAGGCTTCCATGGATGGACGCGGTGGTAGCGTTATCTTAGGACGCGCTTAGTGTCGGCTGCAGGCGCAACTCTCCCATATAATCGCCTTCTTCGCCATACCCTCATTCCTCTCTCTCTATAATCTGCTCTCGCTATCAAATTGTCTGTGTGCTTCGTCCAATCATCTCTCTCCCCCCTTCAAGCCTCTCTTCTCTCTCTCTCTGAAACTTCAGCAAATATTTGGTGAGAAATGGGGTATTGGTAATGATGGTTGCCTTTGTTGTTTCGTGCTATCTTCAATAGGCAAGACGTGTGTCCTTGTAGAAGAAAAGAAAAGAAAGAAAGCAGTGCATGGAAACTGACATTTACGTTGATCTTCACAAACTGAAATCCTGGAAGTTGACAACGAGTAAAACGACGTAGTTTTCATAGATCTGGTCGATCTAGCTTTCATATATTTGTTTTTTTTCCACTTAAGGGTATTTTGGTAACTTGTAATATCAAAATGACGTAGTTTCGACTTTTTCATCCACTTTGACGACAAAAACTAACGAAGGGGGCTAAAACGTAACTGTTTGGTAGTTGGGGGCCATTTAACAACTTTTGATAGTTTAGGGCTAAAACGTAACTGGATGATAGTTGAGAGGGTTAAAACGTATTTTTCCCAATATCTTTACTATAATACCATGTTATTATGATCGGTACCTATCCAAAAAAGCTTAAGCCGGATAAAAAACTAATTATTTCGAATGCGTCATGGATGACTACTCTATTGGAATGATTGTAGTATTATTACTCTATTATTATGTTACATGGACCTTTTTTCTATTGGATAAGTGCATGCATGTGGGCCAAATATTATATTATATATCTTCTAGGCTCAAGCTAGCTAAAGAATTTTTTACCTTGATGACGACCAAAGCTTTAGCTTGATTAGCATCGAGTGGGGCATCCCTTGAGATAAAATAAGCAGCTGGTGACCTTGGCTCCACTCTGAATTTCTTGCAGTATGGCAGCCAATGCTTGGCAAACTGAGAGGCTTCCAGGAGAGCATAATAGGTGAGATCTGAGCCACCATCATCTGAAAGATAAACACTTAGTTTCTCCGATGGATAATCATACGCCATTACCGATAAAACTGTGTTTATCACCATCAATGGCGGCTCCAGCACAGGATCCGCCGTGCACACGAATATGTCCACCCCCGGCATGTCTTTTCCATATCTGTTTCCCATAAAATTCTTAAATTAAAAACAAATAAAAAATGATACAAATTTCATGAAATGCATAGGAAACAAACTCTGGCAATCAAACTTTTCTTTTTAACAAGCCATTGCTCATGCATAGACTAGTTTTAACCGCCACGTATGATAATCATATAATAATATATTAAATAACATTATTCATATCGATTATCATATAGACTGAGATGATTTGTCAGTGAATTCACTTTTTTTTACAAGCACGTGCTGATTCAAAATCCTGTTACTGTCCTATCATTTCAGTTGTTCGACTTTTAGTGATTAGAAAGATGGAGAGAGAAGGGACATGAACCTTTGGGAGAGCCTGTCCTTGAAGGTGTGCCTATAGACACGGTTCCAGCGTTGGGCTTGAGTGAGAACCCAGTAAAAACCGAACCAGAGCTCAGCTCCAAGCAACCCAATCCAACCCCATCTGCCATTTCTTGGTATATGGCTCACTCTGTACACCCAAATCACACGCCCACCAACACAGACGCCGCAAAGAGCCTATATATGGCTCTGCCTTTGGCTCTCCTCGTCTCAAACAGCGGATAATACCCATTGCTTCCCATCTCTCTCCCAATGTCTCTGTTCAGTGCTTTTATGATCAGCTGCAGATATACTGAGGTGGTATTTATAGTAATTTAGGGAATCTTGTCGTTTTGCCTGCAATAGACTTTGTCCGATTTTAATATCTACGGTCAAGGATGGTGTCTTCGGAATTCAGAAATATATTATATTATAAGGTCGCCCAATTACGGTGGGCGCGCATAATGTCTGTCTGATCTAACGGTGACTTTCCACCCCTTGATGATTGTTTATAGGGAAAGAGAATAATCAGGAGTGATTAATGTTACATGCCCAATAATACGTCCGGTTGACATGGATAGCTAAAAAGTAATTTTGCATTTAGCATGCAATTAAAAATTATCAAATAATGGTACGTTAACTCGAGAAATAGTTTACGAATATGAGAAGTATAATCGTCTCATAAATATTAGTTTTTTCTCAATTAAAAATATTTTTAGATTGATCAATATTTTAAAGTAAAATTGAAATAATTCTATAAGTTGATCTTGTATTACTATAAGGATAATGTGACTTTTAAAATTATAATTTGATAAAAATTTAATAATAATTAATCATAAGGCCAATGATAACTTTAAAAATCACATACTTTTTAGAGTTACATAAAAGTAACTTAAAATTAACATAATCTGTTACAATGGAATCTTATTGATTTGTGTCAGAGATGCCTTACACGGGTTCTAATTTGCCTTTTAAGGGTTGGTGCATGAAGTGGGCCCATCGTGAAAATTTTCTAACGCTCAAAAGCCAAAAAAATATTTTTCACCAAAACAAAACGAAGCTTAAATTAATTTATTTTATATCAACTTAAGTTTTTTTAAAATTAAAAAATTGTTTAATATAATATCATAGTAAAAAACAATACAAAATAATAATTAAGAAAAACCATTTAAACCAAAACTAAGTACACGTAGGGGATGACATTGTTATGAAAAGGTGGCCGAAAAAAGAAAAAAGTTGCCCTTTTGGATCCGCGCGTGTTCGGCGGCGCCGTTGCGTGAAGGCGGAGGCAGTGGAAAGGCGGGTGGCAAGTCAAAAATGTGTCGGCTGAAAGACAAAACATAGCCCCACCCCGCGAGAGTTGATGGCTGTAAGTGACATCAACGTGATGTATTATGAAAAAGCAAAGAAGGGATTATAATTTAATAAAGTAATTATTTTTTAAAAAAAAAAATATTAGACTTACAAATAAATTTTACAAAAATATTTGTTTTTTTTTTTTTTTTCTGAAATGGTACTCATGCACTTAATATTAAGTAATCGAAGATTCTGCAGTTACAAGATCAAGCAAACTTTCTGGGAAATCCTCTCTCCACACCCTATTGGCTCCTAACGTAAGAGCTAATTTAGCTAGATGGTGGGCTGCTTGGTTCGCCTCACGTGGTACGTGCAGCACGTCATGCTCCTGGAATCTCTGCAACATCTGCTTCGTGTCTTCTATAATCACTCCGTAAGGGGCCCATACCCCTACATATTTGTTGATACCATATAAAATAGCATTCTTTATAGAAAATGGTAAATATCATTTACCAATGGCCCACTTGGGTCTTCGTTTATGTCAGGTTTATTCGGCCCTCGGCCCTAATGAGGCTCATTTTATCTCTTGAATTGAATTGTTTTTGTTGGTAGACGAGCACCAATGCCTTGCCACGATACCATTACAACAAACAATAAGACTACTCTTATAACCATTTGTGAAGGAAAATATTTGTCGATCACTATCGCAACAATCACGTCTGCCACTTGTTCATATAGAACATTTCATATTGACAAGATGTTCCCCCAATGAATGTAACAAGTAAATTTCTAATATTTTCATAGCTTTCTTACTTTGTATTCCCTCCGAAAGTCTCATGCTGACTTAGGTATCAGAGTGTTCATTGTTAGTACATTCAACAAATCACATTTACTTATTTTATGTATCTTCACGAATTTTCTTGATTTAACTACTAGCATGCAGTCAATTGTATTAACTATTAACCTAAAATATCTTTGCTTTGTAGGGAAAAACAAAAGAGTATTAATTTATTATTGATCCTCAATCATATATGACTAGTTAGAAAACAAAGAGGTATATCAAGTATATGTTGTTAAAAGCCTTAACAATTTTTATTACACGGATATTTCAAACCAGTGTGATAGTCATCATATATAAAACTTACCATGTGAATTATCATGTGATAGTTCATATAACATTTATCAAGTCAATCATTAAAATATGCATTGACACGTAAAAATGAAAGGCATCAAACAAGCCAGTGAAGCTAAAACGATAGACTTGAACATAACCGAGGATGGTATACGGCCCTTATCATGGCGGATGAAGAGCGCTTGGTACACTGGTATGTTGACCATGACTAGAAGCAGGGCAAGAATAAGCTGCAGGATCAACTGCTCTAACGCCTTCAACCGATCGATTTCCATGGCAATCTTTGTGATTCCCCCCAATAAAGTGAAGAGGTTTAGCATTGCCAGAGTTGCTACACTGGTGGACATGATAGATGAGCTTCCAAACTCTATGACCTCTTGCTCGTACCTTCTTGAGACATCCTCTGTGACCACCTTAGCTGTGATGACAAATGTTGTTTCAGACAGCCCCAATTGCCTGGAAATGGTGTCAATGAGAGCGAAAAAGTATGAAGTAGTCCTTCGGATCAACCAAATTCTCTGTGAATTCCACCAAGCTTCGAGTGTATCACCACAGCTCAGGGCCTCAGCTATGCTGCAAGCATTCCTGGCTAGAAAAACATATGCAAAAGGCAGGAACCAGAGGCTCGTAACCTGCAAATTAATATAAGAGACTAATATATGAATTTACTATATTGCCAAAACAGGAAACATCATAAGAAAGAAATATTTTTTTCTGACGTAAGAACACGAAACAGAAGCATCTATGTCTTTTGATCAAGAAAAGGAGTTCAAGAACACATGCAATTATGAAAGACTAAGCATTCACGGGCGCTCGGCTGCAAACTTGTCGGGATGGGAATGCAACCAAGCCTTTCGGGAAGTCTCCCAATGTAATTACTACCAAAAAAAAAATTGTAACGGACCATTAGTAATATTTTAGGACCATTAACATGTTACTAAATTTTAGTAACGTGTCAATGGTAACCTATGTGGCGGGTTATTAAATCGTAAGTTGCTAATGGGAGGATATTGTCAAACATTGAGTTAACTCGGCTACAGCATCGTTCAAACATGAGATTGCGCAGATACATAATTAAAATAAAAAAGGCAAAGATTTAAACCTCAGGGAATAAGGAGATGCCATGGAGCAAGCAGAGTGGAGGAACAATCACATAATAGAGAGTTGGCAAGGAAACTGGAGCCCACAAAAGATAGACACAGTATCCCATCTGGGCACCCAATTTGATCTTCCCATGACCATATATGAAGGGGCAATACTTAGTGACAAATATTTGAAACATGCCTTCGCTCCACCTCTTGAATTGGACAAGAACTACGTCTAAGGTGGTTGGAGCAATACCCAAGAAGGCCTTTCTATCTGGATTATAATAAAGTGATTTCCATCCCCTGCACTGGATAGCCAAGCCAGTTACAATGTCTTCCACCGAGCACCCGTAGATCAACCCCATCTGCATAATTCAGAAGAATACCGTTCATCCCAAAAGCTTAAGTTACTAGTAATAAAGAGAAAGAGACGGGGAGAGAGAGACCTTTTCCCCCCACTGAGTGTCTTTCTCATAGCTACAATTAGCAAGAACTTTTGATGCTTCTTCCAATTCATTAGAAGTTTTATCTGTGTTCTTTTTTGCTTCTGTTTCCCTTTCTGCTCTATAATCCTTAGAATACACCTTTCCACACAGACTTTCTCTTCTATGGAAACATGCAGTGCCACAATACAAAGCTGCACCATATCCTCCCACACCTGCAAGCTCAAACTAAATATATATAGCCAAGAATTATGGTACGAACATTTTTCAATTATTGAAAACAAAAGGCATGTTGTTAATTAAATTACCCACGTATGTGTCTACCTTATTAACTACTGAACAAGAACATCCATAAATATCATTCTTGGTGATGTTGTCAAAATTTTGTGGAAACGACAGGAAACCGATTTCATGGCCTTTCCTTTCATCCATGAAAAAACACACTGCTTCTCGTACTGTATCTGAATCATTTGCATACATGTCACAGTCCAGGTTGAGAATCAAGGGGGCATTGCTTATCTCTGACGACACCCTTATCTGCACATTTTTTTAAAAATATTGTCTTGAAAATACTAGCAAAAAATCAATTTTATATATATGAAGATTTCATATTTTACATTGAAGCTGAAAGCTTAATGATATATATACCAGTGCATTCTCAGCTCCAGCTTTAAAGTGGTGAGGCCATTGGGGTCTCTTTTCTCGTGCCATGTATACCAGTGTTGGCAGTCGCCCTCCATCAATATCCACCACAGCTTTGTCCCTTCCATCAATGATAATCTAAAATAAAATTAAAAAAACAGAAGGACAAAAATTAATTTTTTAATGGATTAATTAAGAAATGTGATAAACTAAACCATTTGTTTAATGGTGGATTACCTGTACAATTGATTGATGATCCTGCTTCGTCACTTTAGAATTCCATTCAAGAAAACCTTTATGATTGTCCCTTACTTCTTTTGGAATCTTTCCCATTTCAACAACCGAGTCGATCCGATTTTTCATCTCTTCGTATAGTTTCTTTAAAAATACAAAAGTACAAAAATTAAATGGATCTTGTCACTATATATATATATAACCGACACTATGCATCATATTATTAATATATTAGCATCTAACGTTACGTGCTATTTTATATTTGATATCCAAACAAAAAGCACGTGTAAAAAATATTATATAATCCACAAATTAGATAATAATAATAAAAAAAAGGTTGAATTATTAAACCATATTTTAATCTTATAATTTTGTTGTTGTGGTCGATCAACCTTTTAATTTTTATTATTCATTTAAAAATGGCAGATTCAATATATACTTAATTAATTAGTGATGTCATGTTAATGAAGTGAAATATTTTTTAAATCTAGCATTTCTCATCATTCAAATTTTGTACCCTGGCCTTTTAATCCAACTATATATATATAATAAAACGGAGGTCATTAATTCAAATCTCTCCACCCTCTTGTGCGGACATAAAAAAAAATTAAAAAATTAAAAAAAAAGGTAATTAATTAGACATGGCATGCATGATGAACATAATTAGTAATTACCTTGATAGCCAACCATTCTTGAGAATATGTGATGTCATGCGTCACGTTTGAATGCTGGGCAAAGTATGCTGCAGGGGACCTTGGTTCGACCATGAATTTTCTGCAGAAGGGAATCCAATGCTTAGAGAAACTAGCTGCCTCTAGGAGAGCATAGAATGTTAACTCCGACCCTCCATCATCGGAAAGATAAATGCTCAGCTTCTCCGGCGGATAGTTGTAGGCCATGGCTGATAAGACGGTGCTGATCACCAACGTTGGTGGCTCTATCTTCGGATCCGCCGTGCAAACGAAAATGTCTACACCCGGTATCTGGTCTTCGTATCTGATCACATGCAAACAGAAAAAAGTATTCAAAATTATGAAAATTTTGTTAAAATATTAATTAAAATTACTGTGAGTAAAAGAGTCAATGGTTCCCTTGCATTTTCTAATTAATATTAGAGGCGACAAGGGGCCGTGGCCATGAAAGAACCCAACAAGCATATATATATATATATATATATATATACACACATAAACTTTGTCGTTTTTTATGAACATATCCTCAAGTGGAAGATCATGCATGTATCATCCCCCGTATAAGTTCATGTTTCTTGATATCTTGAGATCAGAAATACTCAATTTATATATATATATATATACACGTTTTTTTTTTTTTCTATTTAACCAAGGAAAGAAAAACAAGCTTTTGAGAATTATAAAAATGTACTAGTTGTTATTATTATTATTATTATAAAATAATCAAAGAAAGGTGTTAATTGAATGAATTAATTTGTACGTATACACATGAGTATTAATTTATACAAGAAAATAGGGAGACAAATCCCTTAATTCCACTTAAGGAGAATTAATCCATCAATATTTTCCTTGTTTAATCTTGAGGATTTGGCTTACTTGGTCTACCCCATATCTGCAGTAGTTTAGTCTACCAGTCGCTGGGATTTTTTAACTCTTAGAAGACTAATGTGAATTAAAAAATAAAAAAACTCATTATTATTATTATTATTATTTGCAGTATATTTAAGAAAAATCATTATTCTTAGGCAATTTTAAATTATTTTACATATTTTTGACATAATTTATTATGAGCTATGACTTAATATAGTAAGTTAACAGCGTCATATATACAAGTACTTTGACTCTAAAATTTAACTTTTATTTCAATTAAAGATATATATATATATATATATATATATATATGTCGTCCAAGAAAAACAGAAAAGAACAGTAAAAGAATAAAAGAGGAGGAAGATGCACTCTATATATGAAGCAAGTAGTCCCCAATCCCCATGACTTCACCTTAATTAGCTAATATTACCTGTCTGAGAGCCTTTGTTTGAAGGGGTGATGGGAAACAGGGTTGAGACGAACAGACTGGGTGACAATCCAGTACAAACCGAAGCAGAGCTCCGCCATGAACACGCCGATCCAAGCACAATATCTCCCAGCTGCAGGCTTATCATCATCATCATCTTCTTCTTCTGCTGCTGCTGGGATGTGTGTCAATCTGTAAACCCATATCAAACAAATACCCACAAACACCGTGGAAGCAAACACCTTATACGCTCCTCTAAATCTCCCTTCTTTTGTCTCAAACAATGGAGCTGCGTCTTCATCTCCACCACCTTCCTTACCCATAGCTCTGTCAGTGGGCAGCTGCGTGCGTGTTTGTGACCAGGTATTTGCAATTGTGTGTCTACTTAAAAGATCTGGATTTCACCCAATACTTATTTATTTATTTATAATATATATATAAAGACCTTTCTATAATCATATATATGTCTTTATCATAAGCTGAACCTTTTTTGTCTCATCGTGTTGCACGAAAAAGCATTAATATTAATACAATATTATTGAAGTGATCAACATTCTAATTTGTTAATGTAACCATCATGATTCATAAAGACCTTTTATGTTCCACTACCTGGCTAGCTACTTACTTTTGCTCCTTATTAGGAGATTTTAGATTTATATATATATATATATATATATATATATATATATTATAAACATAATAAGATTTTAGATTTTACCCATGCTTAATTAATAAGTTTTTTTTTTAAGGAAAAATTGTTTTAGTCTCATTTATTGATGAAATATTATGAGCATAAAGTTCTTACATCACAGAACAAAAGCTCTAAGAAAATCATAACCGAAATTATAAGGTTACAAGTAATAAATATATACATAATCATATGGTATTCAAAACCTATCTATGATATCAAAATCTGCTAACATATAACTAATCTTCAATTATAATAACATGTCTGTTTCAGACAGACTCAATCTGATACATAGGTACCAACATCTCCGTCGAAACCCATCCTCCTCGACTCGTAAGCAAGAAAATTATTTACATCATCAACCCAATAGGTTAGGATCACAAAATACAAGAAAAAAAAAAAGGTACAAAAGTCCACAAAACACCACCGGATGAAGACTATCGGATGATTCTGGCCAGAGCGCGAAAAATTACGTTCAAGTCATAATCTATCGCAGGATTGTTGGAATTAGAAGCGATAAGTGCTATTGAAACAGACAAGGTCGATGCAGCGCGCAGTAGAGAGGGAGCTACGCAGCGCTCTCTCTTAGAGAGATAGGGTTCCCAAACTTTGATATGCAGCAAAGCGATTAACCAATTATGAAGTAAAAAGAATTAATAAGCCTTTTGTTGCTTCTTTTTTCTTCTTTATTTTATTTATTTTTTTTGACATGTTCACACAAGGGTAGGGGAGGGGTCTTTTGTTGCAATATTAATGTTAATGTTTAACATCATGTTATATTATTTTAAAAGTAACAAATATATCTTGTGACAAAAGAATAATATGTTAGCTTTTATATGGACCATTTATTTAAAATAAATGATTCAAATCGTAGCAAGCCATCAAGATGGCCATCGATAGAGGTGAAATTATAATATGATCAGACGAAGGAGAACAAAGCCAAAAAAATAATAATAATAAAGACCATAAAATTTAGAGAGTTTTTTTTTAAAAAAACTTGAGCAATGGGCGATTCCACCCCTAACCATTGTAATGGCGGCTGAACCACTTATTTGAGCAACAAGGTGGTACAACCACGTCTAATGGTTGGCTTAGGGATGGTCAAACCACCCATGTGACTAAAATGAGCAGATGGAACACCCTCAATAAATGGTCTAGATTAAAGGTATTGTTCAGCAAATTACACGGCATGACACAGCACTATAGCCTAAGGCACTGTAGCAATATTATTCATCATTTTAAAAAAATAATGATTGGTAAGAAAAAATGAAAAAGTGGTATTAAAAAGTGAGAAATTTTGTTTTATAGTGATTTTTTTTATTTGAATAGTAAATTACATGATATAAAAAGTGAATGATTTAATAATTAACAAAAAAAAAAGAAAATAAAATGAATAGTATGATAAAATGTAAAAGAATGCAAAGAAATTTGAAGAAAGTTGCCAAACAAAGCCAGAGTTTTTTTTTTTTGGTGCAAAATGAATACCTCACAATCACATGCATGGACCACCCCCACACTTAAGGGGACGACTTCCATCAACGTGATGGTGATGGCCCAAATGCCCAATCATCTCTCATTGTGAGGAGAGAATTCCACAGAGTCGAGGAAGGTGGGTGGGCGGGAAGGATCATTCTTCAAGTATATGCATGTAGACCGTATGGACATGTCAAAAAAAAAAAAAAAATGCATGTAGATTGTAGATTGTAGTATATTTGTTATGATAAAGTTGGCGTTATTGATTTATTATAAAAGTTGACGTTGAACAAGTAACGTGTAGATCCCTCAACTGTGACACGTCCATTAATCGATGGAGATACTGATTTGACGGTATCTTTTATTAATTTCGAGGCCTAACTTCTTTCCTTTTATTTTTATCAGTTTTTTTTTTAATATACTTAAAAAAAATTAAATTAATAACCACCACTTTATTAATAATAATTTCAATCGATTAAGTTTTCTCGTAGAACATTTTTATTAGTTTTTAAGCGTACATACATATCCAAATGAACAACTTGCCTATTGTCGAGGTTGGAAGCCGACACATCAGCATGATCAATCCCCACCTGTCGCATAAGAGCTCTAGTGCGTATACGGGCCAAAGCGTCGCGTCATAGACTGTACAATAGTACTACTCTTCAATTAATTCCTCGATATAACTTTCACCTTCATACACCATACATTAATATGGCAGCCAACGAAGAAGCCAAGGAGGGATTGGGATCCCCGCAATTCTCTTGTTCATCAATTTTTTTTTCAAATCTTATCTTGACCATTCAATGCATTTAATAATTATCAATATGTCACGTGTCCTATTAAAGATAAATAATAAAATATTATTTATTTTTAAAAATATATATATAACAAAATATTAAAATTAAAAAATTGGATAACCAATCACCTCAACTGAGCCACCCCATGGGCCGGTTGGGAGTGACTTCGGCCACCCCTATGGCCATAGGAGGGTGGTTCTGTATTTTTGGGTTTTGGTCATAGGAGGTGGCCGAATCATCCCCTAGAGCCAAAGCCACCCACATGGCTTAGTTGCCACCCAATTTTTTAATATTTTGTTTTATATCTTCTTTTAAAAATAAATAATATTTTATTATTAATCTTTAGTGAGACATGTGGCAGATTGGTGACTATTTGGATGACATTGGATGGTTAGGATTTGAGAAAAAATTGATGGACAATTTTGACAGTATTGCCAAGGATCCCAATCCAAGAGGGAGGACTGCAGCAGCATGTGCATGGCCATGACATATCACAACTACACTTAGAATCAAAGTATCAACATGTTCGTGGTGGGGTTTTGACGTCGGCCAGGTGACGACAATGGCTTCGATGATGATGTTGCACAACATAAATGTTATATTTAGGGAGATTAAAGTGATTATAAAGTTTATACTAAGAGCACATTAATATACACAATTAAAAACAACTTTAACCAAAAAGTCTAAGCTAATGGGTGAAGGTCTACTTAGTCATATTAAGTACTATTTTCTTTTATATTTTCTCAATGTGGGACACAACACTCACAACAATTTTCCTCTTACTTGTGAGTCTTTCTAGGAAAGTAACTATACTGATACCATTTGTTGGAAGATTAAAGCGATTGTGAAGTTTATACCAATAGCACATTAATATACATAATTGAATACAACTCTAATCTAAAAGCATAAACTAATAGGCTAAAGTCCACTTAGGTATATTAAGCACTATTTTCTTTTATATTTTCTCAATGTGGGACACAACACTCATAAGTACACTCACAACAATATATATATATATATATATATATATAAATGTGAGAAATTAAGTGTGCTTTTTTATTTAGTTTATATTTTAAAAATATTTAGTTTTTTTTTTTTTTAATATGGAACTTCCATTAATAAAAATTAATGAGTATAAATCTCTTACATCACTGAACATACAACTCTGAAAAATCATAGTTAAAAGTTATGAATATTACAGAGTTATAAAAATGACTTTAAGCTTCTGCTAACCCATATACAATTACATTTAAGGAACTCAAAGTGGATTAGATCTAAGACATAGGTAGCTAAAATACAAAAACATTAAAAAAAAGGGTTAAATACTTAATTAGTCATTAGGGTTTGGAAACTTTATTTTTTCCTCCTTAGGGTTTGGAAAGTGACTAAATTGGTCCTTATGGTTTTAAAAAGTGACCAAGTTAGTCTATCCGTCATTTGACCGTTAGTTGACTTAACGAATTGACATGTGGACCAATTAGAAGTTGACACGTGGCCAATTATTTTTTTTTTTTATTTTTTTTTTAAAATTAAAAAAAAAATATCTTTTTCAAAAAATAAAAGAAAAAAAAGAAAGAAAATTTGAGGTGGCCGAGCCACCCCTTGTGTTTTTTTTTTCTTTTTTTGAAAAAATATATATATTTTAATTTTTTTCAAAAAAAATTAATTAATTGGCTACGTGTCAACTTCTAATTAGTCAATATGTCAATCCGTTAAGTCAACTAACGGTCAACTGACGAATAGATTAACTTAGTCACTTTTCAAAACCACAAGGACCAATTTGGTCACTTTCCAAACCCTAGGGAGGAAAAAATAAAGTTTCCAAACCCTAGGGACTAATTAAGTATTTAACCCTAAAAAAAATAAAAAATAAAAACTAAAAATTCGGCAATGAGAGTTGAGCCCCCACACCAATTTATTACATTATCAACCCGAATGTTAGGACAACAAATTCATCCTCAACCTAATGCCATGACAAACAAAAAATAAAAATAAAAAACAAAACAAAAACCCTACAAGTAGCAAGGAAGGAGCATGGCATCATAAACATTTCAAAAGACACATCCTAGTCGAAGAAGACGTTCAAATTTAAGGTTGAATAGATTAGATCTAAAAGTCTCCAAGAGGTAGCTCAATCGGCTGTGAACCACGCCTTATAAAGCGGAGGTCACAAGTTCGAATCCCCCCTCCCCCTACCCTTGCGTGGACATGTCAAAAAAAAAAAAAAGATTAGATCTAAAGCAACTCGCCATAAATGAAAATTGGATGAGCCTATAGAGAAGGCACCAAGCGCTGTTACTATGAAAGGGGAGGAAGAAAGATCTAGAATTAAGGCCTCGTTTGGTTTGCGGATTGTCTAGTCCATTGGAAAAGGATTAATACATTTGAATAGATTAGTTACTCCTATTCCTTTGTTTGGTTGTAATGAATAGACTACCTAATCATATTCCTTTATTTGGTACAATATAATATGTTGATGAATGGAATGATTGTGATCTTATTTTCTAAAATATCCTTATAATGCGAATACAATTTATATTATTAAGGGCCTTTTTTTTCTTCAAACATAAACAACTATAATTTATTTTTTTAATTATGTCATGTATAGATTTTTTTTTTTTTGGGCATCACCATCTTCAAAGAATCAAAAGTTCTTTTCTTATCCAAAAATAAGACACACATACAAAAACCTATACAAAAGCATCTGAAATTATCAAAATGCTTGCAAGCCATTGCATTTGAAAGAATTCATTCAATATAGAGGGAAAAATACTACATCAAGAATAAGAAAATATATATATATATATACCGAGAGAAAAAGAAAAATTGATTCAGATTTTAACCCAATTATATTGATGATTCTAATGGGGAAAAAACCAGAGAAGAAAAGAAAAATGTATTTGAAAAAAAAAAAAAAAACTAGAGAACAAAAATAAAAATTTGAGAGAGAAAAATGTGATTTGAAAAAAAAAATCGGAGAGAGAAGAGAATGAAAAAAAATTGAGAAAGAATGAAGAAAACCGAGAGAACGAAGAACAAAAAACCGAGAGAAGAAGAAAAATGATTTAGATTCCAACCCAATTATATTGGCGATTTCATCTGAATGAGGAAAAAACTGAGAGAATAAAAGAAAACTGTGTGTGATTTAAAAAAAAAAAATTGAGAGAAAAAAATTGTGTGATTTGAAAAAGAGAATGAAAAAAAAATTTGAGAAAGAATGAAGAAAACCGAGAGAAAACGAAGAACAAAAAACCGAGAGAAGAAGAAAACTGATTCGATTCCAACCTAATTATATTAGTGATTTCTCCGAATGAGGAAAAAAATGAGAGAAGAAAAGAAAAACCATGTGATTTAAACAAAAAAAAAACTAGAGAACGAAAAAAAAATTGAGAGAGAAAAAAAAACAGTGTGATTTGAAAAAAAACACCGAGAGAAGAAGAAAAAATCCAAAAACACAAAGAATGAAATAAATAAAAAATAGAAATCAAGAGAAGAGAGAGATCAAAGAGAAGAGAGGGAGAGATGCCTTGCTTTAAGAGATGGAGATCGTGAGATGTGTGAAAAGCGTAGGGTTTTTTTGGGTAATTTTATATGATATTTTAATCCCATAGGAAAGGATTAGCTAAGCCACTCATTTTTAATGGCTTAGCTAATCCATGGGATTAGTAGTCCCATGGGAATAACTACTCCGAGGAATAGAATGTTACCAAACAAAGGATTAGCTAACACTAGTGTTAGCTAGTCCAATCCAAGGATCTAATCCGCGAACCAAACGGGGCCTAAGTCTTCTTTCATTTTGAAATTATTCTTAATATTATCTAAAAGAAGAGAGGAATTCTAGAGAATTATTTAGAAGAGAGAAATTCTAGAGAGAAGGTTATTTAGGCTCCGTTTGGTTTGCGGAATGACTATTCCATCAGGAAAAGGAATAGTTATTCCTGAGAATAGAAGACTATAGAATGGAATAGTTATTCCTATTCTTTAGTTTGGTTGTAACGATGGAATATAATCCTTATAATGCAGTCTTTTGTTTGGTACAGTCCAATATTAGTGTTTAAATTATTGTTAATGATTTTGTGGCGAACCAAACGACATTCGAATTCGCATCTCGTTTACTTTATTGTTAATGGTTATTTTGTGTTTTAAATTATACTATGATATAATCATTGAATCATTCGAGCAAAAGTGTTGATAACGCCGAGGATTGTAAATGGGCCGTAGAGAGGCCCATTATTATTAGTAGCCTAGTATGCGATTTCTCAATAGAAAGGGCCCTTCTAGCTTGGATAGTGGATACACCAAACAGAAACCCAAAGATTCATCATCTAATAAAACCAACAATAGCACCCATTCCTTGTCATTTCTTGTATTTGAATAAGTGTTTGTTCGGAATTGTGTTTGAATGGTTTAAAAATATTTTTAATACTCAAAAAATTTATTTGAAGAAAAAAGTAATAAAAATTAAAATCTAAAAATGATCAAACGCATTTTTGGTAAAAACTTAAAAATAAGCTTGTTTGAGATTGTGTTTGAGAAATCGAGTTTTTAAATTAAAAAAAAAGCTTTTTTTTTATCAAATAAATTTTTTTTTCAGTTAAACTTTTTGAATGTTAAAAACACTTTTATACCTCTTAAACGTAAACGTAATTCTAAACAAGCTTTAAATTTAAGGCGTATATAAATTGTGATCGAACAAAAATAGGCACATTAATTAATTTCCAAGTAAAGGGAAGGAAGGGTAGATAAAGATTCTCGAACTTTTCAACAAAAATGTTGATGTCCTTTGAAACATAAGCAATCAAACATGAAAATGCCAGAAAAACCTCGAGGATTTCCAAGAATAAATCATACGATGGACATTTCCTAAACCAAATGCATGCCTACGCAAAGGGCCAAAGGGGCAACTTTACCATGTCATGGGATGGGACGTGTTGGTTAATTTATATTATTATAATTATTGGTACTTTAATTATTATATCCAATCGATACACAGGCAGTTAACTTTAGTATGCCAGCTCTGCTATTTGTACGTTCACCCAGCCAGGAAATTTATCTTCTTTAATTATGCATATGGGTCTGCTACAGCCTACAAGCTATAAAGCTTCAAGATAGTCGATTACCCACTACTACCAATTAAGTTGTCTCTTGCTTGCTAGCCACCTTCTCCATAGTTTCAACAACAACTTGAAAAATATTGATCCATCTACCCATTTTGTCGCTTATTAAAACCTGTTTGAAATTATGTTTAAAAGGTTTAAAAATATTTTTATCACTAAAAATTCATTTGAAAGAAAAGGGTATTCGTTTAATAAATAAAAATTAATAGTATTTTTAAAAGTTTAAAAAGCCTAAAAATAGTTGAAATGCACATTTGATAAAAGTTTAAAAATGAAGCTTTTGTTCAAAAAAATGTTTTGACTTAAAAACTCTGTTTTTCAAATATAATTCTAAACAGGCTCTGCCTTTCTTCTTCCCTAATTAGTGCTTAGGTATACATAGTAAGGCTACACCATCCTAATAGAAAGAACCTATCAATGTTTAAGAATGCTCGACATTTTGTGTTTTCTTTTTATATATAAAGGAGAAAAAATGATTACATTAGAGGGTCTTTTAAACTCTCTCATTCGAATGAAAAATAAGATCAAACGGTAAATAAATTAAGGATACTTTCAAACATTAGATGAGAAAACGACCTACTTAACTAAAAATGTTACAAGAACAGCGGATGCCCCCACAAAGTTGATATATCCTTATATATATATATTGGAGATCAGGTCAAGGTGAAGATTATATATCCAACGGCCCACCTAATCTCTGGATAGAGTTTACAGAGAAAATGATGTTTTGGTGTGAAACCCGTGAGAGAGAGAGACGTGAAACAGCAAAAAAGCCTAAAAAAGGCAGAGACTATTTTAATTAGCTCAACTAAAACCCCACTTTTCCTTTCTTTTTTGGTCATCGTCACCGCCCAGACTTGTTCTTCGATGGTGCCACCCGTGTGTTTACTCCGCCCAAAAAGGCCCCACGCCCCCACCACTTTTTCCAATCAAACTTGGGCTACAATCCGGTGCGATATGGTTCTTCATCTTTGGCTGACTCGTGAGCAATTACATGAACAATCTGCCAAACGACATATGAATTACATCTTTGATGTGAGATATTTAATTTCAACTCAAGACATACTTTGTATTGAGCTACATATAATTTTTTATATAAAATTTAATTTGCATAATACAAATTTTATTTTCATTTAAACATTATTTTTATTTATTTTTTGATATGTTCACACAAAAATGAAGGAGATTCGAATTAATAACTTTCGCTTTATAAGTTGTGATTCTTAACTGATTGAACTATTTATTAGGAACTATTTAATTTTTTTTTTTTGAGGGAAAATTCATTTAACATCATTAGTAGAGAGATTAAAGAGTATAAAATCTCTTACAATCACAGAACATACAGTCCTACAAAATTATAGCCAAGTTAAAATATTACACGTCATGGAAAACAAAACATTTAGATCTTACAATAAATCCTAACTATAATGTCAAACATCCACTAACCTTGCATAATCTTCAGCTTATAGAATAAATTTGCTAACGTAGATTCCTTCCGGGGCAAAGGAAGCCTATTTTTCAGGTATGAGCAAAATACCCACACCCAAATTATTCTCCTTTCAATCCTAAGCTAAAAGCATTATTTACGTCATCAACCCAACGCTTAGGATAATAACACAAACACGAAAATACAAGGAAAAAACAGCGTAATAGACCACACACCGAATCGTAATTGCCCGAAAAGGATGCTGAATGTGCCATTAGTAGTAGTAACCGATGAAAGAATAAAGAAAAAGAAAAGAGGGAGTTGAAGACTGGGGGAGAAGAAGAAAACAAGGAGATGGAGAGGAGGAGGAGAGCAAAAGTTCTCCCCCTTCTCTTGAGCCGCTGTTGATGCTATTTAAAGTTTAAACATTATTTGAATGAACTCACTTTTTTTTTTTTGATATGTCCGATATGTATTGGTTTTAAGTTCAAGTTAAATTACAAGTTAAATTTTCCCTTTTTATCTTCTTAAAATCTCAATACTTTAGAAGTCTATTATTTGTAATTATTTTTCAACATAATTAGTGCCTAAATTAATTAAAGAGCATTTACTAACATTTTTACTATAATTGAAACCTTACAAATTGTTATAAAAGGAAACTCAATTATACTATTACAATTCGAGGCTTAGTGAGCCGGCCATGCAATCTACGTTTGTTTGTTTTATGTCAACTAAATTATTAGCACGTATTTTTACAAATAACTTAAAAGTAATTTGACCACCTCAACGTACAAATTAGACAGCATATGCCTTAACAATTTTTGAAGATTAAGGGTAAATTTGTCCAAAGTGTATAACACAATGCCCTCAACCTTGAAAGGGTACACATGATTAATATCGCACCAGATTTTTCCCCAACTCTCTCTCTCTCTCTGTTTCGGAAACTGACTCGCTGATATAGAATTTGTCTCGAACAGCTTTCCAATTTTCAAACCCATTTCCTCTCTCTCTCTCTCTCTCACACACACATACACACACACTCTCTCTCTTACCGTTTTGATTCTCTCGCAGACAGACGCCATTCAAATTCAAAACCCTAGAGCTTGATTCTCCGTATCTTTAAATTCCTATAATACCACTTTCTTGTCCGTTGAAAGATTTTGTCAAGGAGCTTTTCTTGCCAAGCTGAGAAATTTTCTCGGTGGCTTTCTGTTTGGCGCGTTTAAATTCAATGGGTTCCTGACTTCTGTCAGAAGCATGAAGATCGGAGAAGTTGGTCGAAGAAGATTGTCTCTGATTGCGACATCGTGTTCGGTGGTACTGTAACTGTAAAGGGTACTGTTGCTGTTTTTTGACTTTGACCCCTTGGATGTTCTCTAGGGTTTGATTAGGCTTTCTGGGTGAGCAAGTCTGTTCTTTGGGCTTTTGCGCTTTTCAAGCTCTAACTTTTGTTTGCTTAAAACCACTTCAGCTCTTGTTCTTTTTGTTTCTTTGTCTTCTTTGTTGCTTTTTTCAGCCAATTTTCAATTTTCGTATTTTCTTTTATATATTTCTTTGGTCTGGAAACAAGTAATTTCTTTTTCATACACAAGTTCAAGGTTTCGAATTTGGTGGTTCTGTGCGTTTGTGTGGAATAGTTGACTCATAATTTAGTTCTTTTGCTCTTGTGGAATAGTTTTGGAAACTTGTGGCAGAAGTAGTGAGCAATTGGAATGCCTTCTAAATGTCTATGCGTTATCTTTTTTGTTGTATAAAGTTTAGAGTTAGGGGGGATGGTAGGAGTCCAATCACTATGCGGTTATCAAATTTTGTAGAGTTTGATAGTTGCCCACGAGATTTTCGGTTTTCTGCTTGATGTGGAAAAGGGATGACGAAATAATTGCCAACTGATGGACAATTTACTTGTAGCTAAAATTTGATGGCGCCACTACATATTTACATTTTCTTTTTCCTTGTTGATATGTGGCATATATTCTTGGAAGGCTTATTAATAAGCTTAGGTTAAGGGATTGTTTACAAATTTCTTTGTCGGCGACCAAGAATCTTTTATCACTTAGTCTTTGCACTTGACTAAATACAATCTGCTTCTCAAGTATAAAATTAATTATTTGATGTTTTATATCTGTTTCACGGTTGATACATAGTGTTGAGAAAAACTAAGGTGTATTTTGAGGGGAGGCAGATCGTTTGCTACTGTTTGATGGTTGATTTAGGTTGCAATAAGCAAGGGCATGTCTGTGGGGTACGATGCAGAGACAGTCTTATAAAGCTACCAATGGTTTTGCTTAGTTGGCTGGGTGCATGTTATCAATTTATCTGGTATCTAGTAACTTACTGGGAGCTCATGTATCAACGCTGGATTGCTCCCCACATAGCTATGCCAGGTTACAGGATAGGTTCTAGTGGGGAAGTTATGGATACCTTTCCATACCATTTGAAGGTTTGGCTCATCCGAACTAAGTATCTCCAAATTTGAGAATGTGTGAATGACTGTTTCTCTCATAACTTTTTCAGGCCCATATGTTTAGAATTGCGTCTTCATTTGTAAATGTAGATTTATAGTGATGGGAAATGGGATGAAGTTAGTATATGTTGTATTTCTTCCACTAGTCTCAATAATATCCTGGCTGAGATTGACATGTCTCAGGAATTTTTCCAGGTTGGAGAGTGGTTTCTTTGAAATCAAGTTGCTTTGTAAATTGGTAGATCCTGTTTTATTAAGAGCCTATGATTTTGCCATGTATGGACATATATTTTTCCTGTCTTATTATCTTGTTTTTAGCCTTAACATGGTATCAAATTTCTTTGTAAATATACAGGAGAATGAATTTGGGTTGAAGTTCAATTTCTATATGCTGGGACATTGTTCTCAACTTGTTGTGGTCACCGGCCATCCTTTTTCTTCTTCTTCCTTCTTTAAATGATCTCAAAATTAACTTTTTTTTTAAAAAACTGCTTTCAGCAAGTGGGGTTCAGAAACAAGCAATAGATAAGGCATTATGGTTGCAAAAGCCTCTCAAAATGCTACCAACTCTCCTAGTCCTAAAGTGGAGGTGGGAGAGATAGACACCAGTGCACCATTTCAATCCGTTAAGGATGCTGTTACCCTATTCGGTGAAGGCGCGTTCTCAGGGGAAAAACCTGGCATTAAGAAGGCAAAACCACATTCTGCTGAGGTATTTGTGTTTCTTCTATATTCCAAGATTTATAAAGTATACATGTAAGACCAATACTAGTTTTGTTTGAATTAGTTAAATAATCACTTCCTATATCATACAAATATTGGGAAACTTGATAGGATTGAATCTAGTGGGGCCTGTGTTTAAGAGTATCTTGGCTAAAAGCCTAAAAGTGGTCTGTTGTCTATTCTCCTTCTTGATTGTGTCATTATTCCAGACGTAGTACTTACATAGTTAAGCCTGTTTGAGGTGAATGATACACATGTACTAAGTGGCTAACAAATGTTTGGACCTTTTTGCTTTATTTCCTGTGGATGGTTCCTTTCCCTCCCTTTTCTTCTTTTGGATGATGTTCCTAATTTGGATAGCAAGGATTTGTACTCAAGATTGAGGGCACACAGACACACTCACACACACACACACACAAAGAAAGAAAAGAATCGAGAATCAATAGTAAACAAATTGAGAAGCATCTATAGGCAGTCTGAAAGTGTTATTTGAAATATTTGATGTGTGCTTGTGTCTGTAATGCATTTGCTTCAGCTTTTTGTTCTTGTCTTAGAAATTGCTATTTAGTGAAATAAATTATGGGAAAACTGATTATATTTCCAATATTATCATAAGTTGCAAACTTGTTTATTTAAGGTTCTGTATGATGGATGCAAGTGAGGGTGTTGTCGCTACTGAATTAAGAGGGAACTTGTGTTTTTAAAGGGTCTAGGGGAAAGAGTTGTGATAGAATTTCCTTGTTTAGAAACTTGAGCAAAATTTATTTTCGCCCTTAAAATTTTGTATCATCCAGGCACTCTTAGTCATTGTAAGATAGTATTTACTGGAGATACCTATCAAAAAAAAAAAGAAAGATAGTATTTACTAGAGATTTTTGTACACTGGGACGCTGCTAAGGTTTACTCAATCATGTAAAGTAAGTTATGCAGTTACTTTTTGAGTTTCTAGAACTTGTTTATGATTTTTTGGTATTTCATGCAGAGAGTACTGGCCAAGGAGACACAGTTTCACCTGGCTCAAAAAGAGCTGAACAAGTTGAAGGAACAACTACAGAATGCTGAAACTACTAGAACCCAAGCCCTTGTAGAGCTTGAAAAGGCTAAAAGATCAGTCGAGGAGTTGACTCAGAAGTTGACTTCACTTAGTGAATCCAAGGAATCAGCGATTAAGGCAACAGATGCCGCAAAGAATCAGGCAAAGCAGCTTGAAGCAAACTCTGACAATCCTATTGGAACTAATGACGCTTGGAAACAAGACTTAGAAAATTCAAGAGAGCAGTACATGACAGTCATTACTGAACTTGATGCTGCAAAGCAAGAATTAAGGAGAATCCGTCAGGATTGTGATGCGTCCTGGGAAGCAAAAATTGCTGCCTTCAAGCAAGCAACAGAGGCTGAAGATGCAGCCAAAGCAAACATGGAGAAATCTAATGAGCTCTCGAAGGAAATTTCGACTGTGCAGGAATCAATTGAGCAAGTGAAGCTTGCAACTTCACAAGCTCAGCAAGAGCAAGCAAAGATTTTTTCTGAAAAGGATGTTCAGAGAGAGTCTTATAAAGCTACCCTGGAAGAGTCGGAAAAGAAATTGCTTGCTTTGAAGAAAGAGTGGGATCCTGAACTCACCAGAAATCTTGAGGCGCAGCTGGCTGACACAGAGAATGAAATTGGGACTCTGCAAAAGCAAATGGAAAATGCGAAGGCTTCAGATTTAGATTCTGTGACAACTGTCACTTCAGAGTTGGATGATGCTAAAGAGTCGCTACAGAAGGTTGCTGAAGAGGAGATCTCCCTGCGAAACTTGGTGGAAGCTCTTAAGGCAGAGTTGGATAATGTGAAGATAGAGCACTCTGAACTGAAGGCGAAGGAAGCAGAAACAGAGTCCGTTGCTGGGAATTTGCATGTCAAGCTCCATAAAGTTAAGTCTGAGCTTGAGGCATGCCTGATGGAGGAATCTAAGGCAAGAGGTACTTCTTCAGAGATGATATCCGCACTTAACCAGCTTTCTTTAGAAGCTGAAAATGCAAGGCAAGAAGCAGAGGAGATGAAGACTAAAGCAGAGGGGTTAAAGAACGAAGCTGAAGCTACCAAAGTTGCATTAGAAGAAGCAGAAAAGAAGCTCAGAGTTGCTCTGGAAGAAGCTGAAGAAGCAAAAGCAGCAGAGGCAAGGGCCCTTGATCAGATTAAGGTCTTGTCTGAGAAAACTAATGCTGCACGTGCATCAACGTCCGAGTCTGGTGCCAATATCACAATATCCAGGGATGAGTTTGAGTCTTTGAGCCGTAAAGTTGAGGAGTCTGACACATTAGCAGAAATGAAAGTGGGTGCTGCTATGGCTCAGGTAGAAGCCGTTAAGGCTAGTGAAAATGAGGCCCTCAAGAGGTTAGAGGCAGCCCAGAAGGAGATAGATGATATGAAGGCTGAAACTGAGGCAGCTTTGAAGAGGGCAGAGATGGCTGAAGCAGCCAAGAGAGCAGTGGAGGGAGAGCTCCGGAGGTGGCGTGAACGAGAGCAAAAGAAGGCAGCTGAAGCTGCATCTCGGATTTTGGCAGAAACAGAGATGTCGTCAGAATCATCCCCCCTCCACTATAGGGTTCAAAAGCAGAACATACCAGCAAATATTATTGAGACCCCAAAGTTGGAGAAGGGTAAGACACTTGTTTCAAAGAAAGTGCTTCTGCCTAATATTAGCAGCATCTTTCACAGAAGAAAGAACCAGATTGAGGGTGGATCTCCTTCTTACCTGCCTGGTGAGAATCCTGTGTAATTTTTGTGTTTACCAGACCTTTGTGCGAGTATGAATGATTGAGAGGGGGAACTTGTTTGATTGTGTGTATAGTTGAGACTGATGGAATTAAATTTCCGTGCTCTAGTCTGTTTTGAAGAGAAAAAGTGAACCATCAGAAGAAGAGTTTGGCAGCATCTTCAGGGAAGTGTGATTCTGTAAATGGTACAAGCTATTAGGTTATTCGTCTGAATCTTTTCAGTAGAAATCTGAGCTTGGCGTTTGGTACCATCCGCATTTTTCAGTAACTATCAGGATGGATCAAAATAATCTTGTGGCCACCAAACTAATCTTGTTTAAGCAATAACCGATAACCAGTTTGGTCAAAAGGCTACTTCTAAACCAACCCTGCACTAAGATTTTTGCCTTTTGAATGAAGCTCATGGTTGTATAGGATGCTATGGTCTATTTGGTTGAAGAGTAATGCTATTCCTTATACATTTGTCACACTTATTTTATACATGTTGGTGTGGTACGTGTTAAGTAATTTTTCATATTAGCTATTTAAAACACATCAAGTCAGCATGACAATAGCCTATTGTCATGTTAAAATCAGTGAAGGTTGTAGTCACAAGGTTTAACAAATTTCATATTTAGATCATGTGAGGGGTTTTATTCCCTAGTTTGAAAGAAATTCTTCAAACTTCTGTACATTAACCAATCATTTTAAAAATTTAAAATATGCATGTAAGGAATGGTAAATTTTTATAGCTTAATTTGAAAGAAAATTTTGCCTATTTTTTAATGACAAAGAAAACCTAACCATTGATCATCCCCAGTTTCTGTTTGTGCAAGGTAAAATAAGACTGTGTCTTATACAGACACACAAAGCCAATAGCTTATCAGAAAGATTTCCATGGTATCAAAGATTTACTTGGTATGACTATAGTCAAAGAGTGTCGCCAACACAAAGGAAAAGAAAAATCGAGTGTCAATAAATTACCCCCTGCCTGACACGTGTCATCCTCTCGAAAACAAGGACCAAACTCCACCAGCACACATCTACCTTCCTAGTTCCCATTCCACTGGAACACATCCCCCCCTCTCTCTCTCTCTCTCTCTCTGACAATCCTCAAAAACACACACGCAGACACTGAAACAGTCACTCTCTCGCTTTCTCTCTCCCTCTCTCTCTCGGAGTGATATGGCGAGCAACAGAGACAGAGACGAAGCTCTGACATTCACAAACCCATCGTCGTCGTCGTCCCCAATTACAGTCTCGGACCCACAGGACAGCTTCCTCACCGACCCCACTTCGTTCATCGGCAGCGCCTCCGGGAGCTTCCCGAACGAGGGTTTACTATCCGCCGACACCACAACCAGCGACGCCGAGTTCGGCTTCTCTCGTTCCGACTTCCGGACGAGCCAACTCGCCGGGACCGTCGAGTTCTACCAGCGTCACGTCTTCCTCTGCTACAAGAACCCCAAGGTCTGGCCCCCCAGAATCGAGGCCTCCGAGTTCGATCGCGTGCCGAGGCTGCTCTCCGCTGCTGTGTTGGCCAGGAAGGCTGATATGAAAAAAGAGGTTTGTAATTTCTTACATGTATGTCCGTGTGTGTCAGTCTGATTTTGTCGGTTTTAGTTTCGGTTTGATGAGGGTTGGTCTGCTCTGTAGAATGGTTTTGTTTGAGAGGTGATTAGGAGCCTTTTGGTTTCGTTTCTGATATGGGTTCATTATCAATTTAGTGAATTGAAACGGGTTTGTGTGTTTTGAGGATTGGTTGTGTTCTAGGGGTCAAATGGAGGTTTTTTGTTTCACTTTTGATTATGGATAGATTTTGAACTTGGTTATTTGAAATGGATTTTCTGTGCTTTGTGCATTACTTGCGGATTAGGATTAGGAGTCATTTGGAAGTCAGATTTTTTTTAAATAAAATAAAATAAAAATTATGGAGGGTTGGTTGTGAATTTGGTAGTTCAGTTGGGTTTCGAGTGTTTTATGAATTGGTTTTGTTCTTGGAGTCATTTAGGGATTTCTGATTTGATGTTCATTGGTTTGAAGTTGCTGTGGATTTATTTGTTTTTAGGGTTTTGAAGTGGGGTTTTTGGCGTCAGTTAGATTGTCTGTGTTTCTGGAGTGATGTGAGGATGTAGATTGTTGGGGATTTAGAAGATTGGTAAGAGGGTTACAATGGAGGTTGCGTTTTGGAAAATTTGGGGATGACTGATGCTGTGCTGCAAAAACAAATTTTGGTTCTGAATGATGCATATAGTTGACTCTTTTAATATTATATTAGTGGAACTGTTTAAAAATTGTAAGGTTCTAGTATTGGGTTTTTTTTTTTGTGTGTGTGATTAAATTCTAGTATTGGGTTTAATCGTAGGATCTATGGTTTAGTTTGTGGGGAGGCTATAATGAGAAGGAAATGGTATTTTAGATCTGGAAATAAATCACCCCTTAAGTTATACAAAATAAAAGGGATATTTGAGTTAAAAATATTAATCTAGACTACAAATTACAACACCTGGCTTATTCAGTCTGAATTGTGTCCATTTTCTTATATTTGCAGTTTCTAATCTTTTTTTTCTCATCAGCGGAGTTAAGGAGTGCCTTATATATCATCAATCCACCAAAATTCTGCGAGCTTGGTTTTCAGAGTACCTATTTTCTTCTATTATTATTTCAAGAAAGATTGAATAATATCTTTGTAGATACAAACGTTAGCAATGATATGAATAGTAATTGTTAACAAATTATCATAGCTGAGTCCTGGCAGTTTACTTCATATAAAGTATATACATAGCAGCTGTGGTATCTTGATTACAGTTTCAGCTAGCCTACTAGTGCTGTTTCAAATAATTACGTAGGACATTTTCCAGCTGTCTGTCATAATAATCATGACTGTGAGGCTAATCTAGTGTAGTGTGGCATTTTTTTCTTTGTTTGGATATATCATCTGCTAGTTGACAGTTTAGTAAGTAGATTCAAGAAATGATGTTAAATGTGGCAGCAAATTATTGAATTTTATTATATGACTATGTATTTGTTTCATATAGAGAGTAGTAATAATGAGTATACACCAGCATTTGAGTTAGGCAAATTAATGAAATTATGTGATATTGTAAGGTTTCTATTTAGATGGTGCATAATTCTGCTGCTTGAACCTTGGTGTTGCCTGGATTCCTGATTTTCATGGTTCTTTGCCGCATAAAATAGTGTGTCATACATGTTGCTTGCCAATTTCCTCACCCACCCTGCCCCGCCCCCCTGTTTTGTGGTATAATATCAGCTCATGTTAATCTACTTTTCTTGTCTTTAGACCCGCTTGACAATATGTGAGGGACATGATGGAACTGAGACATCAAATGGGGATGTACTAATCTTTCCAGACATGATCAGATACAGGTCAATTACATTCTCATTTTGGTATTTATTTAGATGTTTTTTCTCCCTGCAAATTTAGTACTGATTTAGTGAAAAATGCAGGAGATTGACACATTTTGATGTTGACACATTTGTTGAGGAAGTGCTTGTGAAGGATGGTGAATGGCGTCCTGGAACTCCTGAAACACTAAAAGTTTCATATGTTTTTGTATGTTCTCATGGATCCCGGGATCGCCGTTGTGGAGTTTGTGGACCTGCCCTTATCAGTAGATTCAAAGATGAGATAGAGTTCTATGGTCTTCAAAATAAAGTGTCTGTTAGCCCATGCTCACACATTGGGGGGCATAAGTATGCAGGAAATGTTATCATATTTAGATCAAATCTCAATGGAGAAGTCACTGGGCACTGGTAAGGATCCGCATGTTGATTGATCTGTTTTTACCAGCTAATGTTTTCAAATTTTCTTATTTTATTTTTTATCAGGTATATTTGTTTTCTTTCCCGAAAGACATTGTTTTAGTTTATTGATATGGAGTTATCTGGGCTTTTTTTTTTTAAATCTACAGGTATGGTTATGTTACTCCAGAGGATGTACCTTTATTGCTTGAGCAGCATGTTGTGAAAGGAGAAATTGTGGATTGGCTGTGGAGGTAATGTTTTTGTATCTTCCCTTATTATTATTTGGACTGTAGGGTTCCTTTTGAGGCGGTTTACATTTCTTGCATTTTATCCATTCACTCTAGAAGCAGACTACAGCAGAGCTGAATCCACTTTCGATATTGGTTTTAGCTGTATTTTAGGACCTTATAGGAAGCTTTCTTGGTTCATGTAATCGGAATGCTGGACACAAATTTTTTGTTGATTTAAAGAAAAATGGTTTGAGAATCGGTGCTTTACTTATATCTCTTCAAGAGCAGATATACATGAGTTCACCCACCCTCCTGGTTTTTGTATTGCTACACATCAGATGTCATATATGTGTCGGTCCTTATTTTTCCCTCCAAGTTTGATTTAATTGAAAATGTTGACTAGGATTTAATGAAACATTTGATCCTGTGTTCAGGGGTCAGATGGGTTTATCAGAAGAAGAACAAAAGAAATCCCAAGAACTAAGGTTCCAGTTGAATGGAGAGATAAATGTTGGCGAAAACACTGAAGAACTGACACGAACACATATGAGTGAGACATACACTGCTGCCTGTAGATCTCAAGTTGAGGTAATGGGGTGTTGCCAGGAAAATGGGAACTCACACTGCTGTCAGAACCCTGCGTTACCAGAAAAGCTAGATAATCTAGATTCCAATTCGGGTGCAGCAAAGGTGATGGCCGAAAAGAAGAGCAGCAAGAAACTAAATTCCAGGGTTAACAGTGGCAAAGGTACACGTAAAGTTTGTACCATGCCAACATGGTTTGAGAGCTGGGAACGTGAAGATACTTATGCAGCTCTTGCTGTTGTTTGTGCTGCAGCGTCAGTTGCCATTGCCTATAGTTGCTACAAACAGTTGAGATAAAATTAAACTTCAAATTCAACCCTTGTTTTCTTCTTTCAAATCTGTATAAGATATGGATGTCACATCATGTTGTAATGCCTCTTCAGGAATATCCTTTGATATAGAAGGGTAAAGAGTTGGAGAAAATCATTAGACTGGTGTGTATGGTGCTGGATTTCCCTTTGGGGCACTTAAAACTCTCTTTTGATCTTGTTTTTTGTCTGCTGTATGTCTAAAATATGTGTAACTTAAATATCTGATTTCTCAAAATTTTGCCACTATATTCCTTTCAAGAGCAATTCAGTTTGCAATATTATTCAGATTTTTTAGAGCATATTGTGCAACCTCCTAACCAAGACATTCCAGAGGATGTCTTGTGTTTTCCCTGAGCCATGAGGACGTCTTTTGATTGTTGGAGATTTTCGCTTTTGGACTTGTTTTGACAACTATAAAATTGAAAACTCATAACCATAAAAACTCTGGCTTTTGGTTATGGTCACATATGTGACATGATTTTGTATTCGCACGTTGATCAACTTTAGTCTGTTGAGTTTGTGTCGAATTTATTGTCATATAAAAATTATTAGCCTCAAATATCATTTTGGTCCAGGTCGTATCGAGACTCAAAGAATAAAATGAAGTTAATTCTAACTCTGACTTATTTAATGAAACAAGATGATCAATTGAAATTGCTCCTTTCAACTATCCTGCGGGAGAACACTGCTCAGTTGGATAACTCGAGCAATTATCATAACTCGTGATAGTTTACACTTGTCTCATGCTTCTTTTATATCATCCACCAACGTGGTAACGTCAAATTACAACAAGTTAGCTTTGTCCTTAATAAACCTGCATCGAGTTGATGCAAGAAAACATTTTTAAGGTCTGATGGTTGGAGAACAAACTCTCATCTCATTGTAGCCGTCATAGTGTTCACCCATTTTAGCATCGGGTTTGAGTGCCATGAGGACTTTGCAAGAGTCAACTTTATTCTCCAAGGTCTCAATCACAAGCCAACTTTCAGGCCATTCAGGGATTTGGAAAGGCCATTCTGATTTTCTAACTTGTGGAACTCAGTTTCTATGGTTTTAGTGATCATGGCGTCTTTCGGATCTGGCTCGGGAATATTTACATGAACCGAACCCTGTCTGATCAGTGAAACGGACTCCATAAGAGAAGCTTGCTGCTTGATATAACCATAGAACTGTTGATGGAATGCATGATCCAAGGAGAAACAATTGTCAGTGTTCCCATTTCCACGATGCCTGGACGATCCAGAGCCCTCTCTTCTACAAAAATGTGGGAGGGATCCATAATCCATTATCTGGATACAAGTTAACAGTGTTATTGTCAAATAAATGGAACAACACACAGATGAAAAACAAGGGACAGAGAAAACAGTAAAAGATTTCAGTGTACACTACTGAAGCACCATGGGTCCATGGGAAAGATATTACATGTTGAAGGCAGCTGTAGCACATAAACATTATGGGAGTAGAAAACAAACAACTAATAAGTTGCATTCAAAGAACAGGAAAATTTCCAAATTCACTTCCCAGATTGATTGGAGGTGATCAAGTTTCAATATGACGATATAATCAGACTGGAAAGCATGCTTACCTTCAGTAACTCATCTCTCCCACAACCCTGAAGAACCTGGATTTTCCGCCTTGTCCTTTCTTGCACAAGAGGCTTTACAACCTACCAATGGTTCAAGCATTAAGCATTTTGTTGCACAAGAAGCAAACAAACTTTTCGAAACATGAAGATAGACACAAACCTTCCAACATGCTGAAAATACATAGGGGGCATTTACAACATAATATGTATCTGTCTTCTCTGGATAGTTTAAGTCATCAATTGTAGATATAACGGACAAAAGCTGCATTAAGATTGAACAGAAAGTACCAAAAAGTGTCAAATATAGTATCCAGAATGAGTTTAGGCAACATATTAATTTTGTATTAAAATTGAAAACACTCGTCTACTTAAAATGTATAAAGAAACAAATACACAATCTCATCAGAGAAGCATAGAATAGAGTATGATCTTATAGCCACCAAAATGCACACAGGGAAAGCTTCATTATATGAAAGATCTGTAAGCCAAGGTGACATCACATTTATTGTTGCCAGTGCAACAGTATAGAGGAAGATGGCTTTATTCAGTTTTGAACCAATCAAACTTCGAGAAGAAAAAATAAACGTGAATACACTCCCTAGGTAATTACCATTCTTTTATCTATTGCCTACGGCATCATATAAGAACTTGCATATATTGAATGCATTGATACCTAATCATTGAAACCATCCATCAAAAAGAAGGAATATCAAGTCTAAATGAGTATTAGTTGCACAACCCAGATGTTCATAATAAAGCTTTCCTTTTTAAGGAAAAAAAGGAACAAAAAGATGAAGTTGGCTATTATTTGCTAAATAAATAAAATAATAATAATAACAATAAAAAATAATAAAAAGATTAATTGCCCTTTCAGTCCTTGGCTTTTAACTACTTTACTTTTTCCCACTTAAGTTAAGTTCCATTTGGTATCATAGATAGTACCTCTTGTGGGTAAATACGGAGATAGTACTTCTATCGATGAAACTAACGGAATTCCACATCAAACCAATTAAAATATGTTGTGTGTCATATGCCTTAACAAAAAATTAAAATTTAAAAAAATGAAGATAATATTAGAAACAATTAAAAAAAAAAAAATTGAAGAAAGGAGCCACCCCTTTGAGCTAATGAAGGTGGCCAGCCACCCCATGGCTGGTTTGGGGGTGGCCGAGCTGCGCTTTTGCCAAAAGGGGGTGGTTTCAGCCACCACCTACGGCTGGTAAGGGAGTGGCCGAACCACCACCCTTGGAAGGCCAAAAAGAAAAAACAAATTTAAGGGTTCAACCCCTTGGGGGCAAAGGCCATGGGGGTGGTTTCAGCTAGGGCTCGCAATTTAACCCATGACACGCAAACCCGACACGAACACAAAACTTAAAATTCGGGTTAGGGTTTGACTTAAACAGGTTCGGGTAGTAAACGGGTAGTTTAGTAAATGTGTCGTGTCAACCTGCCAGGTTCGTGGGTTGACATGTTTGATCCGTATGTTTTTTTTTTAAAAAAAAAAAATCATTTTGGTGTGGCTATAAAAGGTTAAAAACTATAATAAGTTTATATTCATGTCGGGTCGGGTCAGTTTATAAGCGGGTAACACGACACAATTACGACCCGTTTACATAAACGGGTTCGTGTTGTGTTACCCGTTTATAGGCCATGTTGTGTTCGGGTTGGGCTTAAACGTGTCGAGTCATAATCGGGTTAGACACGAACCTGACCTGCAAACACATTTTGCTAGCCCTAGTTTCAACCACCCCATATGGCCAGTCTAGGGGTGACCGAAACCACCCCAGGCCAAAAGAGCCACCCCCACCCACAAGGGCCTTGGGGGGTGGTTTGGCCACCCCCAAACCAGCCCTAGGGGTGGTTTTGGCCAACCCCACTAGCTCAAAGGGGTGGCTCCTTCTTCTTCTTCTATTTTTTTTTTAATTGTTTTTTAATATTTTCTATTTTTCTTAAATTTAAAGTTTATTTATTTATTGTGTTTATGCATATAACACGTGGCAAGTTTTGATTGGTTTGACATGGAATTCTGTTAATTTCATGGACGGAAGATAGACGTAAGTACTATCTCCGTATTTACTATTTACCCATGAGAGGTACCACCTATGATACAAAATGAAACCGACATGGAAAAGTTGTTAAAACTCAAGGACCAAAAGCATATTTTTAACCCAATAAATATATATATATATATATATATGCCCACCACTAGAGTTAATAGATTAAGAACTTTTTTTTATGGAAACAAGCTATGGTTAAAAGAAAAGACAAGTTATAGACTTACAAAATACAAATAGATACCTTTATTTGGTTCAGTGCCGAAAGCTTTAAACCAGTCATGTCTAACACTTTCAGACAAGCACCAATATATCGCCCTTGCTTCTTTGTTGCAGAAGGCTACAACAAAAGCAAAAATCAGGAAATAGGGAAAGTTACAAGTTATAACGATGATTAAATAATCTCAAGTACGTGCCAGTACAACACGATCTCTGTACTCGTTCATCTGGATGTGAGACTGCACATAGTAATGTACCTAAAATTGGGGGGAAAAACAAAAAAAACAAAAAAAGGAACTATGTAAGTGAAAGAAAATCCAAATATTACATGATGCATATAACAGTATTAAACGCTGCCTTGTGCTTAAGAAGTTGACAGTGGAGCATATTTGATGAGCATCTGTACAGTCATGTAGTTCCAAGTAATTACTAATATTTATTCAGAAAAATCATTCTATTCCATATTTCCTAGGAGCATCAAACAGAAAAACCCAGTATGATGAACAGGATCACTATGTACAATAATTTATTAGGAAAGAAATCATTTGAAATACTTGAATTGGCATATTGTAAAAGCCCACAAGAAAATTTCATACACGTATTCCATTATACACCAAATTGCAGGCCTACTAGTCCAACACAAATTTGTATCTGGGAAACTTAAGGAGATTTAATGTAGTGAAGATCCTTACAGATGCTTTGTCAAATGTACTGAGCCCAACACCAAGAGCAATGACTGGAAGGCCCTGGCAAGAGTTGGCAGAAAAATAAAAAATAAAAGAAAACATTATAAGTAAGAATGCAGGGAGTGAAATAATAATAAAAAAAGAGTTAAGGGTACATGAGTTTTTAAAATGTAGCAGCAAAATGACTTTTTTTTAATGCTAGACCTGCTCGAGCAAGTTAGCTAGAACAGCACAACAAGGACATAGATTAAAGGCCGTGATAATTTTATGTGAAAATGTAAAAGACAGGTATACCTCTTTTGAGTAACCAGACAACCCTATAAGTTGAGAATCTCGTACTTCTCTGTACAAATCAACTGGGATGATAGGTTTCTGTATAAAGAAACAAAAGAATTTTGTAATGTAATGAATCCTTGATTACCATATGAAGTACAGAGTTGCTTTACCAACATGGCTTCAAAATATTACTATTCAAAATAATTGAAGACTACAATCCATGAATGGGAAGCACAAAAAAGGACATAACACCATAAATGCAATCATAAAGTTTATTTTTAATCTAGACCAAATTTTACCAAACCGGCAAATACTACATTTACTTGCAGTACATATGTTAGATGCATAAGCATTACTGTAACTCACCATGACAATAATTATTATTATTTTTTTTTACTTTTTCAGCCTGGATTAAAAATCAACCTTGAAATAACCCCGGAAGTGCTAATTAAGGCTATACAAACTTGCCCTAGACATGCCCATAATATGACTCGCGATTGATCACTAATATATGCTCTTGGCACTGAACTAAGGCACCAGAAACGTCTTGAATGCTGACCATGTGGATGCTGCTAATCAAGGCCATACAAGCTTTCCCTAGACATTGCCTATAGTATCGTTCACAATTGATGATGAATTGATGTGACGACCCAAGGAAAAGCGCTAGCCACATCTGCGCTATCACTTCAAAAAGACTAGTCAATTTGAAGCTTTCCTACAATTCATTATAAAGCCCAATTTCACCTAGTAACTAGGCAATATGGGACTTAGCACCTATGACTATCTTTATAAACCACCCACTCTATGTGGGCTTCTTCTCATCTTCTCAATATGGGATCGGGGTGTTACAATATATGCTCTTGGCTCAGAATTGAGGCACTAGAATTATCTTTTAAGTATAAATACACAAATTGTGTCTTAATATATACTTTTACAGTACATATATCATATATATATATATGTGCATACAATTATATCTTTGATGCATAAAAATTATTACCATTCATCATGCCAATGTTTTTTGGGCTTGTCCAAAACTCAATACATATAATTATTACATGCACCAGAAGTAATAAAAACAGGTTACTTAAGCGTACCCTAGAAGTGTTCCGTATATGATTCATGGGGTTGAACTGCTACTTAAAGCAGGACAATTGTATTCAAGAGAACAGAAAATTTTACATTCACAAAATAAAATCAATTTTTTTTTAACACAACTTGCAACAGACAGTGCTTCGTTTACGTTAGTCCAGATGGTCAACAGTTTGCTGCTTCACTATAGGTTTAATTTCTTTCTTTTTTTGTGGGGGGTGGGGGTTGGTTTTGATAGTCCTATTGGTGCTCTCCATCCACCATGAAAGAGTTAACGTCCTCAGGATTGTATTATAGTGTCATCCAATGCATGCATCATCAAAGGCGTTTTCAATTTTTTTTTTTTTGGGGGTCGATATATTTGTTTAGGACATAGCTCAGGGTGACAAGTAGTTTTCCATCTCTTTATATCAGTTGCTCATCTATCGCTAATTGTAGTCCATATGATGCTTATCACAGATGCAGAAAAAGAAACAATATATTGATTAAATGCAAGAATTCATAGAACAAATGAGAAGTACAAGCATCAAATAGAGAATTTCAGTGAGTGCCTTTAGACACAAAATTTCGTTTTTAGCTAATAATACCATAGCAATATAACTCACCGCCAGTATTTGGTCAATCTCATTTTGTATTCTCCACTGTAAACAATCAACCAACTGGAACAGATTTGTGTGGTCAGTAAAAGCAGAAGTAGGTAAATGGCACTTAAAGGAGAATATAAAGTTTTAGATGCAACAACTTAATAGAGAAGAAGTGAAATAAATGGATCTAACCATTTTATGTGCTTTGGCAACATTACAGTCCCTGGCTTTGAGAAATCGGACCAATGTTTCGGTTGGATAACCCTGGTGCATATTCTGGATAACAAAGTATGCGCTTTAAGTTAAAATATACACATCATGAATAAAAGAATTTCAAAACATCCAAATTATCCACTTCGATTCACAATAGCAGCACAAAATACAAATAACCAAAAGCACAAGATTTCAAAATTATTGTTAAAACAAGAGGAAAAAATAACTTGAACTATATTACAAACTTGCATTCTTCCTCTAATGCACTTAAATGTGATTCGCCATGTTAAACTTTGTCCTCCGAATTATAGATTTAAGTTAACATTCCATTAGTGAATGGAAGAAAGAGAAGGAAAAAAAAAATCGAGCAGCAAAGTTCTGAGGAAAAACCAGCATTCGACTTTGATTGAAACTTGACCTGAAGATTGCATTAAAAAAATGAAACTATTATCTTAGCCAAACTCCTCTCAGCTCTACATAAAATGCAAATCGAACTATAAAGATCAGAAAGGGTTTAGCCAATTCAGAGGGAACCCAACATCACACCAAAGCACAATGTATCAACAAATCCATTTATTAAAAAGGAAAAACATATGAAAAAGCAAGATCGAAGACCCAGATCGCATACAAAACAATTCATGATTTAACAGTTTCTTTCTCAGAAAGTAGAACATAAATAACATAAAAAGGAGTCAGGGCCAAAATAAGCTCAATGGTTGAGTTATTTGTCATCTTCACCCCCAGCCCCCAACCATCCCACAAAATAAAAGAAACGGCAAATTTGATTTCTTTGGGCCAAGTTGAGTAGAGGGATTTCTGTTCTCAGATAGCAAATACTTAAAAGCTATACATCTCACAAATAATAAAACTTTCTTTTCCTGACTACCTTTTTTTCTCAACATCCGAACAAAGACAGATCAAAGAACTAAGAAAGAAGAGACTAACCTTGAATGTGTTCTTCAGTTGCTCATCATCTACTGCAGTATTTAAACAAATAACAAACGAAAAAAAAAAAAAATTAGCAATTCAAAGATCAAAGAAGAGGATCATAGAAACTCAAAGTTGGGTTTTTGAAGTTCACCCTCTTCCATTAAAGACTGAAACTGCTTGATCGCCTCCTCATTGGCAATACCCATCTCCTCTTTTTGCTTTCTAACGCGTAAATTCAAATAATCTGATCAGAATTCGAATAAAAATAAAATATAGAAACTTTGGGCTAAATTTATGAAAACCCCAACTGGGTCTGAGTTTTCGGATCTTTTCAAGCTCTCACTCTCCGCTCTATAGAGCTCCAACTTTGAGAGAGAGAGAGAGAGAGAGAAAGAGCTGAGAGTGCGCCCTGAAAAATATATGGGTTTTATAATTTTATTTGTTGGGGAAACTTCACAAGACCCCCCGAACTACCAACCGTTTTGAAATATCCCTGATATTCAAAAACTCTTAATTTAATCCCTTGAACTTTTAATTACTCTTAATTTAGACCCATCCATACATATTAGGGCACAAAATTTTTTAAAAAGACCAAAATACCCCTAATTTTTATTTAAAAAGATAAAAAAAATCTGGAAGATTAAATTTTATACAAAAGTCACCGTTTAAAATTTACTATTTAAAATTTTCAATTTCCAAAATGTTTTTTTTTTAAATAAAAATAAAAATCAGGGGTATTTTGATCTTTTTGAAAATTTTTGTGCCCTAATTTGTACGGATGGGTTCAAATTGAGAGTAATTGAAAGTTTAAGGGGTTAAATTGAGAGTTTTTGAAGATCATGGGGTATTTCAAAACAGCTGGTAATTTAGGGGGGTCTTGTGAAATTATCCCTAATTTGTTTATATACACATCTTTTGAAGCTTTTGTTTTAAACTTTCCTTCTGATATGTGTGGTTAAAATTAAGATAGAAAGAGTATACTTACAAAAAATAAAAAAAATAGTAAGAGTATGAATAAACAAAATTTGGAACAAAAAACACAGGAAATAGTAGCTGGATTGTGCTACTGATTACTCTTAGTTAGCTGGATTAGTTGGTGAGTTAAATTTCATACTGGATTTTTCTCTAGATTTTTGTTTTTGTTTTTCTTTATTTTTTTAAAAAATTAAATAAATAAATTGAATTGATATGATGGGGGATGATTACATTTGTTGAATTCACGTATAAGACGGTTTAAAATTATTAGATTAAGACATTCAACAAATTAATTTCTTGGACATTTTGCTTAATCGGGTTTTAAACTTCTAAACATATAATGGAGATAAGGGGATAAAAAATATTTCAACCAAATTTAGTAAATTGTTTAGGAAGCTGAACTAGATATTTGGGCATGAAAATCACGTGGGCTTTGAATTTTTGCTTTTAATAGGAAAATAATTAGAATATTACAACGTTTATTAGAATCTTATATAAATTAATGTTGTAATTCACATCAACAAATTAAGCAATAAAATTTAATAAGTAAAATTAATTATTTGATTACAGATATAATAAGTTTGCAAGATTATAATACCATTTGTAATACTCTTAACAATATCTCTAAAGAATAGGAGTTGTCTCTCCGCTCTTATCCTCATAAAACAATTTTGAGAGAAGGAGGGAGCAGATCTCCTCATCTCCTCCTTAGTCGTTGCTGCTTGTTGGTTGTTTGTTTGTGTTTTTTATTTTGAATAAGAAGTTTCTTCTCTTGATATATGTTCTCATGAATGATAAGGAATAATTAAGTGTAAGGGGTTATCTCTCACTACCGGTTTAAATAAATAAGTCATAAATGGCACCTAATTGTAAAAATTGTGTTTGTATTTTGACTATGTAACCTCATAGCATGTGACTATGATTTTTGCAAAGCTTTGTGATGTAATCACTTTTTGCTCTGCTTTATAAAAGCTTTATGCTTGCGATTTTTTATCAGTAAAGTCATCAGATTTCTGTTAAAACAAAAACAAAATTCTAAAGAACATGCATGACTATTAATGATTATATCACTTTTTATTCAAAAACAAATTCTTTACTAAGGAAATAGAAGGTATTACAACTTTTATTATAATTTGTTTACAAATTCATATGGAAAAGGAAATAAGTGTCACGTCATTTTAATGGTAGGAAATGGTATGATAAGTATCACACAAATTGTCACATCAGTTTGTGAACGTGGTAGGTATCTACATAAATTGTCACATGCAATCTATATTTTAGTAGTTGATGTAGTATCACATGAACGGTCAAAATTATATTTCAAGTTAATATTTAAGAAATTTGTAGTAAAAACTATAAACCCAATTAAGTGCAACAAAAAAAAAAAATTGATGCCAAAAATGTCGGTTTAATATGATTTCATTACCAATAAATGTGTAAAAACATTTTTCAAACATTAAAGAAAAAGTAGTAGATTGTATAAGGGGCCAGGGCCAAATGGATATATGGATTTCAACATTCAACCACCATTCACGCAGCCAAACAGGACAGAAAATGATGAACTTGCCCTAATTTAAAAAGGAATATGTGCTGTATTTTGTTATTTCTCATGCGATTTTTCTTTTTGTTGGGTGGTGTTCTCATGTGAATCTTTCACATGTTTGAGATGTATTTTCCATGTTCTTCCTCACCCCCAATGATTCTCTTTGTAGCTTTCAGAGCATCCCTTGGGCTCCATTCTGTCTGTGTTTTTATAGTCATTTTCTTGCTTACTTGCAACTTACCCCCCTCCCCCCAATTGTTCATGTATTTGCTCATAAGAAACAATATTTGAAGCGAAATGGAGATGATCCGATCAATATTTAGTTTTGTTCCATTTAAAAATTTTAAACAACGTGACAATATATACATTATTAGATCTGTAAAATTTAAATTGACCAATTAAATGATTCTTCTTCGTTCCCTGATCCGTAAATAAAGACACTGGATCCAACACATGAAAGGAGAGAGTGACTCATGTGATTAGTTCATACCAAATTTGCGGACATGAGATTCTCACAACTAATTTGTTGCTTATTGGAGTAAAATTTGCCTAATCGTTGGTGAATTATCTTCTTAAACTCTGGTCAAATGGCCACATCAAAGCCTACCATACTGCCAGGGTGGGTGGAGACCAGAGTCGGTGGGATGTACAAATTCTAATAGGTGGAATGTACAAGCCAGCCGATACTGATTTGAAAGCAATTCACTAAGTTTTGTGGGTTTTTTTTTTTTTTTTCATAGAGTAAAATCCTAAGAGATTGAATTTTATATATATATATAAAATACAAGAGAATATATACTTCTTTTTTTTTCTTTTTCTTTTTCTTTTTCTTTTTTTGAGTTTTTGATAAATAAGATTTGTTTGCATAAACCAATTTATGTTGCTCTCTCATGCTCTTGGCAAATAATTATGAGTCTCTTATGAAACTTATTTGTCCGAACAAGTCTTAGTTTATCCAAACACCAACCCAAACAAGTGAGTCATATAGTGTAACACTTTGCTCCAAGCGATATGATATTGTCCACTTTGATATTAGATGAATTAGTTTATGATAAATAATTTTTTTTTAAAAAAATGCAGAGAATGAATTATTATTATTATTATTATTATTAATCAATTATAATGGTGTCGGCCACTATGTTGACTCTTCCAAAATTTAACAGTTACTAGAGAACAAGTAAAATAAGATTGAAGAACAAGTTGGGGGATGATCTAATTATAAACTATTTAATTATATACATTATGGAGGAAATATCTGAAAATTTTAGCACAAAAATATTGATAGATTATTCATATTTTCTAAAACATCTTCAAATATATCCCACCATTATAATAATTTTTATGAACATTTTGTATTCTTGTTTGTATGTATCTAATTGCTAATATGTTTATTTTCTCAGTCTCTAGTTGTTAGCTCAATCAATTGGAGTTACATTTTATAAAGCGAATGTCAATAGTTCAAATTATTCTTTTCCTTTGTGGACATATAAAAAAAACATGTTTATTTCATAATATTCGTTAATTTTTAAAGCAAAAATATAATATACTTTAGGCATTTTTAAAAAGGCAAAAATCCAAAGATTTGTGATACTTTTGAAAAGTGAGAAGAGAGGCGTGATGCCAAAAAGCACATTACATGACAAGAGATGCTCAAATAATTCAAAATTGTGTTTCCTGAGTTGATTGCAGTGACTAGGGGGGGAATCAATTCGTTATTGAAAGAAAATGATAGCCAAATTCCCTTTCATTAGGAAACGTTTTTACTTTCATATTTGCTTCCACCAATTAAGCATAAGAAATATACCACCCATTAACTTATCCGGCATTTTGCGCATTATTTGAAGTTCGGATTAGGATTCTCTACAATTTTAAATTCTCAAATTACGGATTCAAGACGTTCACGTTCTCTATTAAACGGCTTGAAAAATGCAACCTCTTAAAAATTGAAGTATATTTTTTCATTAGTTTCTTGCTATCTATGTTTGGTATATTTTTGTCTTTTGATTTTTTGGAAAAGGGGAAATTACACTTTACCCTCCTGAAGTATCCATCAATTTTCACTTTTGCCTCCAAAGTTTAAAATGTGACATTTTACCCTCCCAAACTTTCAAATTGTGACAATTTAACCCATTTGGCCTATTTATTTCCAAAATGCCCCCAACACTTTTTTTTTTTTTAAAAAAATCCAAAAAAAACAAAAACAAAAAAACAAAAAACGGGGTGGCCGGCCACCACCTATGGGGTGGTTCGGCCACCCCAGCATATATTTATATATTTATTTGGTTTTTTTTTTTTTGGAATTTTTTTTTAGAAAAAAAAAATTGCTAGGGGCATTTTGGGAATAAATAGGCCAAATAGGTTAAATTGCCACAATTTGAAAGTTTGGGGGGTAAAGTGTCACATTTTAAACTTTAGAGGCAAAAGTGAAAATGGGTGGATATTTCAGGGGGGTAAAGTGTAATTTTTCCTTTTGAAGAATAAGGGCATATTTGTGTGTGCATTTGACGGGTTTAAAAGTTTATTTGAATAAAAAAAGTGTCAGGTTTGATTAAAAAAAAAAAATGAAAGCGCTTTTAAACGTCTAAAAAGCTTAAAAATTGCCAAAAAATGTTTTTTAACTTAAAAGTTATATTTATCAAACACAATCCTTAATATGTTCTTATTGTATCTTCAAAAGTGAATAAAAAGTATTTTATGAGGAAAATTCTTTTTGATCAACTTTGTAACATGCCACATTTTTAAGTAGTTCATTGCAAGAAACGGCTTAAATTTCTTAATTTGAGAACATATAATTTCCTTATAATTATTGGGAATCCTAATCTTGGATTTGACTCTCTTGCACTTACGATGTCTGAATTGCTAGCAATTCAGCCAACCCCATAAAAAGAGGAGATGCAAAGCTTACTTGCCCCTATTTATCCTGAGCCGCCCCTCACTTACTTACTTGGACAACCTGCAATCTCCACCCTATAAAGATGATGTTTAGATTAAGTTGGATAAATTTTAGATCCCCCTTAAGTTTAGCTTTAAATATTCTTATTAATATTTAGAACTTATTTCAATTAAAAGCAATAATTTGAATGGATAATAATATGTAAATTTTGTTGACTTGCAAAATTCAACATTAATATATAAAATTTGACCATATTTTTCAAAATCTTCTTTTAAAATGCCAACAACAAATAAAAAAGGAAAAAGATTTACCTAGAGAAATTAATGCAATTATGTAAAGATATAGGACCACAAAATAATTAATGATACAAGTTTTCATCAACTTTTTTCTGTTGATAGTGACGTGTTAACTATTATTTTAAAGCAACCCTTTATGGTCGATGTCAACCGGAATGTTATTTCCCACCGCAGCTTAAAAATAATTATTAAAATACATTTTTTAAAAATAACCACCGAATATGCCATCTGCTAGTGAATATTCCAATATGTAAGATAGGTAACATACTATTGACCAAGTTTTGCAAGCAAGCGGGGATAGCTCAGTTGGGAGAGCGTCAGACTGAAGATCTGAAGGTCGCGTGTTCGATCCACGCTCACCGCATTGATTTCTTTTGCAACAGGGCCCAAGCCCAAGCCCAAGCCCATCATTTCACTGAAATGGTTTACAACAGTTTCCCTTTCTTTTTTTTTTGATAAAATACAACAGTTTCCACTTGAGTCATGTTTCCATGCCATTAAACAAGAAGGCTCTGAAATCATTTTCATTTTATTTGAAATCGATAATAGCTTGTTATTGTATTTTAGAGGAATAAAATTATCTAAAAAATTAAAATGACAATTTTACTCATTTAAAAAACACTTATAGAATACTATTAATTTAATTTTAACATTCAAAAACTCTCACTTACCCTCTTTGAACTTTCAAAAACTCTCACTTACCCTCCTTGAACTTTCAAAAATTCTCACTTACCCCCATCCATACAAATTAAGACCAAAATACCCCTGTTTTTCATTTTTAAAAAAAATAAAAAAAAAACATTTTGGAAGTTGACATTTTAAATAGTGAATTTTAAACAGTGACTTTTGTATAAAATTCTAACTTTTAGATATTTTTTTTAATTTTTTTTTAAATAAAAAACATGGGTATTTTGGTCTTTTTTAAAAAATTTGTGCCCTAATTTGTACGAATGGGGGTAAGTGAGAATTTTTAAAAGTTCAAGGGGGGTAAGTGAGAGTTTTTGAATGTTAGAATGTCTGCAAAAGCGACTAAAGTTTGAGCGAGTTAGTAAATTGTCCCTAATTTAAAATAAAGAGAATCTAATTTCTTAAAAATTAAACAGTCGCATCTTCAATGCACCATTTGTGATACTTTGTAAATCAACCAAAAACCTACAAATAGCGCCATACCATTTGATTATTATTCATTCATCTCTCAATAAATCAAAATATATGTGCTTTAAAAGTTAGAATGATACAGGCATGAGTATGGATGGTTCAATGGCTTGCTTAGTCATTCCTCACAGGAGCAAAAAGAGCATCATGAACTAAGAACATCTGACTTCTGCAACACAAATTTTAAAATGTTTCATAACAAAATAAACATAATGTCATTATGGATGTAAAAACCCTAACTTTCACATAATCAACATTTCAGAAACTCTACATCTTTCTCAAGCAAAAAAGAAAGAAAAAAACAAAAACAAATAGCAGATTGGTTCTGAAAAATAACTAAAAGAAATCGAACTCTAAATAATTTTTATCAGCAGCAGAAGCAGCTTTGTCACTGGTGGACGGCATAGGGGCTGGAATTCGCTCAATCTCTACCGGCTTTGGGATCTCCGGTGGGCTAGCACACCGAATCAAAGCCCAATTTACGCCTTCGAAGAAGGGATGCTGTTTGATCTCTGTTGCTCCTCGCTTATATGCCAACCTATGTTGTGGCTCTTTCACTAGTAAGCCTCTTATCAAATCCCTTGCTGAAAAGCTGACCACTGGTGACTCTGGGAACCGCAATGGTTGACCCACAACATTGAACAAGGTGGCCCGGTTCCCCGATCCCTTGAAAGGAGTCTTACCAAACAGGAGCTCGTATAGAAAGATCCCGAAAGTCCACCAATCAACAGCACTGCCATGCCCTTCACCTTTGATAATTTCTGGTGCCAAATACTCATGGGTTCCGACAAATGACATTGAGCGAGCATTGGTTGGCTCTGCAATAAGCTCCGGCAATGGACTGACTTGGTTTCCCATTTCATTCTTGGGTTTCCGGTCTTTCTTGGATTTGCTTGAAAAAAGTCGAGGCCCAAAACATGTCGTAGGCGCCACACAAGATGGTTGGATACAGGAGGGCTCAATGCAAGCTGGTTGGACACAATAAACTGGGTTCCTGCGCAAGGGTTCTGACTCAAGTGCAGAAGACTTGACTAGTGTTGGACTCACAGCACAGCGGAGGGAAAGGTCGAAGTCAGAAAGCATTATATGTCCGTCTTCCCTCACAAGGACGTTTTCTGGCTTGAGGTCTCGATAAACAATTCCAAGCATGTGGAGATACTCCAGAGCAAGGAGAATCTCTGCCACGTAGAACCTGCATATTGAAGGTTAAGAGATAATAACAATGAAAATCACAGCCAATTGTCTGCAAGGCAACAAGATTATTGGTTTGCAACAATTATGTGACACAGGACTGATGAGTGAGAATTTCCTCTTGCTATGCAATTATTCTATAACGAGCATCACAAACAACCAAAACATATTCTTGGCATTCCAGCAGATAAAAGAGTCAAAATCCTTTAGATATTGTATTTGGTTTCAGTGGAGGCAAAAAGCCCAAGAGAACATAGGACAAAGCACAGGTCCAAAGTGACCCCAGTATCTCATTCTTTAACAAATGCTCAAGCCTTCGGAGGGAATTCTAGAAGAGGAAAAACAAATGGAAGCTTATAAATCTCATTGACAAGCTAGCAAACTTACTCCCTTCTCTATAGCTGGATCAATTTTGCATGACAAGTCAGAAGTTTACGGCAGTTCACAAGCCACTTTCCAGAATGACTTTATTGAAGTCTCAAGGGGAAGGTGATTCTCAATGCAAACGGTGGCTCAGTCCAAGATTAAGGCCAGAGCTGTAGAAAAGCTTCTACTGCATCTTCACTGGGTTCAATACTGAATTTTTTTAATGGGCATAGTTTCTTATTATTATTTAAAAAAAAAAAGTGGAAAAACATAACAGAGAGGTGGGTTCAGTTATCTTTGAAACAGGCCAAATAAAATTAGGGTGCTAAAACTTCATTAATCAACTCCTTGAAACTGTAATCATAATTTGTTCTCTTAATTCTTCAGTTAAAAGAATAATGATACGAAGGACTTGTTTTGGCTATTTAGTATGATACCGTTGTAGCAATCTGTGCTATAGGCTTATAGCTTTTCATGTTATTTTCTACAATAGCACATAAATGCTTAGCCTCTATGTACGAAGAACCACTAACCCAAAAGTTTAGCCCCCAGTTTATTCAGCCAATGATTTCATCAAATTTCTCACCATAGTGCTGGTTCATATGTATTATATCTGTTTATTGCACTAGACATCTTTAGCATTACCAAAGTGCATTCCAGCAAATGTCCTATCAACACATTTGACAAAGCAGCTACAAACATCACTCCTACTGATAGGACCATTGCGACAACCACATCATTATTATCCTCACAATTAGCCCAAGCAGCACGATGTCCTCCCTGTCATTCCCTCTAATGACAAATGAAACTGTTTTGCTTGATTGAAAAATTGAATGAACAATTAAGAAGACTATCCAATATCCGGGAGATGGTCATTTCTTTTAGCAAATAGGATAGTCCAGCTTGTAAAAAGAGAAAGAAAGACCACCCTCTGAACAAACTATCATGTAGATAGCCAATGAAGGTTAAAAAAATTAATCAACAGATCTTCTATATGTATAGGGTTTTAACATTTTTTTGATAGGTATGCATAGGCCCTATAGGGTTTTAACATTGATTCCTATTTTATTTGAGAAACACATTAACTCTAGAGCTTGTTATCACGCACATGCAGAATTGCTCCTTGAATGCCCAATATGCACAACACCTAATAAAGAAAAGAAGATTTCCTCCGAATTGATATCTAATCACTCTATATAAATTAATTCATACACATAACAACATTTCCTAGGGATTTTACTGGAGACCCATGTGTATCCACCTGGAAAGATTTTGTTTGCATGAGTAGTTTTTCATCATATTATAGATCAGCGAGATAAAATCAAAATTTTATTCCACAGCATGAGACTAGTAGGTACTCTCATAAGAACTGAAGGTCCAACTTTTAACAATAAGTTTGGAATAAAGCAAGATGACAAAGATTTTATATTTATTTATTATTTTTTTTAAAAAAGAACTAAATCTTAATATAAAAGCATGAACACAAACAGTAAAGAAAAATTTATGTGCCTCGTTTGAACCATATTGATTCTGAGTAAGGACAAGTTTCTTACTTTACTGCTTGTTCAGAAAAATGCTTCCCTGGTTGCCTCTGCCGAAGTGTGTGCAAGTCACCTCCAGGGCAGAACTCCATCACCAAACATGAAAACTTTTCTGATTCAAAATGGTTATATAAGGTCGGGAGGAAGGGATGGTCTAAAGATTGTAGTATTTCTCTTTCTGTCTGAGCCCGAAGCAGTTTTTTACGGTTTGCTAAAGACTCTTTATCCATAATCTTCAATGCGAAATAACACTTTGTTCCAGTCAACTCCGAAAGATACACGCTTCCAATATCACCACAACCCAACTTCTTAAGATGTCTAAAATGGCCCATACCCAAAACACCAACTTTTGCTCGGACAGCCTGTATGGCTTCCCATCGAATGTCATTTGCCTTGTGAGGTTTGTTGATACTGCTACTTAAGGTGCTACAAGTGCTTTCGTCGCTCACGTCACTGCTTGTGCTACCTCTGCAGATACTACTCTTCCCACTCTCAACAAAATCGGCTCGATCACTAATTTTGGCACTCCCACTTGTCTTGGCAACACTGTTGGTTCCATCACTGACTTTAGCCGAAGCTGGGCTAACTACATACTCCGATGGTTTCTTTTCTTGATCAGACCCACCTTCTAGTGAACTCTTAGTCTCGTTCACTGCAGGTCTTACATAAGCTGGCACATGTTTTGGCTCACCCAACGATAAACTTGAGTCTAACTTTCCAGCTAAAGAACTGCTGGAATCCTTTTGATGAGAACTCAGAGATCTTTTTTCCTCTCTGGTTTCGACAGGAACCTGCTTTGATGTGACTTCTTGCACACTCTTGGATAATGTTCTTGGTGTCACTGGCTCCGATTTGCTTGTCTTTGTAATCTGTAAAGGTGGAGGTCTACGGAAATTTCCTTCTGTTGTTTGACTACCAATCAATTTTCTCTGTTTTTCCGGAGAAGTTCTGGCACCAGATTTTGACGCCATCGACAGAATGCAGACTTGTCAAATAGATCAGATTGAACAAAACCCATCACTCATCCCCCAATTTCACCACATGACTCCCACCATTGACAGAACCAACTATTTCCATCTCCAAGTCCATCAATAGCAAGGCAAAATCTACAAGACACCAACAAAAGAGATCACCACCGCGCAACATACATAATATGCTTGAATCTAACTTGTCAAATCCATGCTATAATCTAGGTCAGACTAAGTGAAGGACACTTTCTGAGCAAAAAAAGAAAAAGAAAAAGAAACATATAAGAGAAATCTCCATGTGCAACATACATAATATGCTTGAATAAAAGTTGTCAAATTCAGACCATAACCTAGGCCACACAAATTAAAGAACACTATTTGAGCAAAAAACAGGAACACATCAGAGAATCACAAACATTATTCACCCGTATATCTACATGATCCATGTATTGGATCAAAAACCCAAATTCATGCAACATCCTTTACTACAGCAGTAACGAAGTAAAAAGTCTATGCACTAGTAGCTTAGACTTTAATTATTTAATTAACAATAAATGAAAAAACTTGTTATTTAACCGGAAAAAAAGAAAAGAAAAAAAGAGAGAGATTGCACGCATACCCAGATCACAGCTCAAACACTATCAAGAGACCAACCAAGAAATAGGTTGAAAATTTACAAAATCGAAAAACACCATCATCTACCTCAAAATGCTACAACCCTTTTTTCGTGAAAAATAAAACTTTCAAGAGGAAAAATGTCACGGATCAAAGAACCATAGAAAAGTGAGAGAGACTCAATGGATTACCACAGAAATGTAGATTCTTCATAGCTCTGGATACACAACAAAGGCCGAAAGAGCAAAAGATAAGAACAAAGTAAAGAGGAATGATACAGATCTCCAAAAACAAAGACCCACCTCTTTGGATCCAAGAACCCCACAGACACAGGTTGCTAAAAAACAAAATAGAGTGCAAAGAGAAGCAAAAACCCACTCAAGCAAAATTAGAGTACCCAGTTGAAAAGTAAAGAGAAAAGAAGCCCAAAAGAGTACCTCTGAGAGAGTCTCAAAGATCAGAACTTTGGGGGGTCCTTCGCTTTAGCAGAGTGGGAAAAGAGCACTCACTCTCCACTGTAGAGAGAGATAAAAGAGAGCAATGTGTGAGAGCTCCTTCTCCTCAAATGTGTGGAGAGAGAGAGAGACAGACAGAGAAAAAGAAGAGAGAGAGAGAGAGAGAGAAAAGAAAATTGCTTTGAGTGTGTTAGAAAGAGTTGGGTGTCTCTGTGGGCTACCAATCCATGTATTGTAGAGAGAGATAGAGAGAGAGAGAGAGGGAGGGGGGAGGAGAGAGAGAGAGAGAGTCAAAGTTAAAGAGGATTTTTTTTTTTTGGTTCAATTATTTCAATGTATTTTGTTCCCAAACAGAAGGGTCTGAGTCAACATATGGGCCTCCAAAGGCTCCAACTTGTCCCCTTATGTTTTCTGCTTTTTGAATTTGCCATTTAGGGCTTCAAATGACCATTATCTCCCCCTTTGTAACATTTTTTTTTTCCTGTTGGGGTCCTTGCCTGATGCCAAACATTGAGTTGTCCATAAATAGCCTACTTTTGCCTCCTCCTTTTTTGGTCATGTATAATCAAGTTATGGGCAAATGGTCCATGATGGTGTTGAGTTGATGAGGGGATGATCAAGATGGACGGCCAGGATGGGTTATTGAAAGGTCAAACAGGTGGGGTTAGCTAATTATTGGGTTAGGGTTTGGCAGCAATGATGGATAGAAATTATGCTTACTTGCCATTTTTACTTTTCTTTAATAATAAGAACCAAAACCCAAATATTTATCCCATAAAGAAACTAAATCCCAAATATTTATACCACTATAAGTTCTTTACAAACTAATATGGTAGTTTACGTAAATTTCATGTGGGTTAAAAAAAAAACAAAAACAAAATTTGACTAGTAAATTTAATCGTTTAATAATAAATGTTACATAAATTATCATGCTAATTTGTAAGAAATTGTAGTATCCGTAATATCACTTATTTAAGTGTACTATCCAAAGACCTCCAAATGGTCCAATTTTCTTGAGCACAAAATGAGCATTCCAATGTCAATTTTTATATGATAATGAATTGTTTTAGGCATATTGGCAAAAAAGAGGAAGATGAACATGAAAACAAGAACAAAGGCTAAAGGGGTGAGAGAAAAGGAAGGTCATAGCCTTGTTGGGATTTCCTCAGTTGGCCTGTCACGAAGAACACTAGGCAGGATTTTCCACAACCATTTTTGCAGAGCTTTTATTCCTTTACAGGATGAAACCAAGCAGAGAAGGAATCAATGAAAAAAGTGTGCAAGTATCTCCTTTCTTGTTCAAGCAAGTTGGACCAAAATTAAGATATTCAAAAATTTATTGCACACCCTACATTGTTAGCAATTTGTACAATAAATATAAGAGAATTTCAGGAGGAGGACCTCCCACTAAGGAGACCCTTGACCACGACTACGACCCTTGCCAACTCTACCAATGGGACCAATAAGAGAGCTCATGCATATGGTTTTATGATAGTTCACTTATAGCTACCCGAAACCTGTTATGACATATATATCTTATATTTACTGCACGAATTATTAACAATTTAGACAACAAATTCTTAAAAATCTTTATATTCCACTTAGCCACCACAGAATCCAAATTAAATTCCATCAATATCTAGATGGGGTGAAGTGAAATTGTAGCCACTCATGCCCTTCAATAGAGTTCTGTCTGTCTAGGAATGTTTCAAAAGAAACCCAACAGCTCAATCTTTCCAAATTGATTTGATTCTTTACCTCTTTGGCAAGCATGGACAGCATAGTTATTGCAATAATTCTCCATTTCCCACAACCTCAAATGGAAGATGAGTAATTTTCTTCGTAAGAGCTGAAATCATATCTCTACTCTATGGTTGGTAACCAAATTGCTTGTTTACCTAGAAAATTACAAGGCTTAGATTTTTTGAGATATTTCTTAGTCAATATTTGCTGGAAATTCCAACTTAAGAAGATTATTATTATTATTATTATTATTATTATTATTATTTGGGTTATTTCCAAACCCATCAAGTATATTGAAGACGCATGGCGACAACATCTTGACACACTAATCATAAATAGCATGCAAATAATAAATACTAGGGCAACCAATTTGCTGATGATAATTCCATAAGCATAAGCAAGTTTTTTGAACTTGAACTGACCCATCATCCACTAAATAATTGCATTTATCTATTAAATTTCATTGCTATTTTTTTTCATCTATATGACACAACGGGATATTAACGTGGACTGCTATATAAGTTTGTAAGAGAATTATAGTAAGAGTTATAATATTCCATGCATTTTCCTTATCATATACTTTTATACCAAGTTCATTAAGATGTTATGTGCTCAAGTTCATTAGGAGATAAACGCATAATAAAAATTCTACGTTTAGCATTACTCGTTCTACATATTATACATATTTGGCATCAAATTTAGGACTGTCTACAGTGCTGCCCTACTTAACATTTTAATTTCTCTGCCAAATATGGTCCTTCTAAAAGTGAAAATTGCTAGCTTGCTTTATATATGGTAATGACTCAAATTGCATTTTGTTTTTTTTGGGTCATGATAAAAAAAAAAAAAAAAGGAAAATTTCACTTACTCTTCTTAAACTTTGACCACTTTTGCAAATATCCCTATAATGTTCAAAACCTCTCACTTAGGTGTATCAAAGTTTGGTTTTCTCTCACTTTGCCGCTTCCGTACATAAAATCCTAATGGAATGCCAATTTTACCCCTGAAAACCGCATTGTTTTGGGAATGATATAGTTTTGGAGTCAAGGATAAAATTGGCATTGCAAAGGATTTTCTGTACGAAAAAGAAAAAGCGAGAGAAAACCAAAGTTTGATACACCTAAGTGAAAGGTTTTGAACATTTGGGGGTACTTGCAAAAACTGCGAAAGTTCAAAGGAGAAAAGTGAAGTTTCCAAAAAAAAAAAAGAATTGGGATTGACTGTAATTCATTGATCAAATTCTAACTTGCACAATCCGTGAATGAGAGAATGTCCCTTATAGCTTAGTTGTTTGCCTGTTTGTTTGGATAGGTAGACCTCATCATTACTCTTTTTCAATTAACTAAAATTTGGACGGGCAATTGCAAAAAATACTGATAGAAAGAAAAGAGTAGCAGAAAACTACTTGAAGGTTGTGACTTCTATAATATAATATATTTTGGAAACAATGTTGAGGCTGCAAATAACCGATTAAGAGCATGTTTGAGATTTTGTTAGAGAAATGAAACTTCAAAAATCGTTTTTTGGCAAAAGCTTTATTTTTAACATTTTCTTTTAGCTTTTTGAACCCTTAAAAAAGCGCTTTCAATTTTTTTTTAATACCAAATGAGTTTTTTCTTTTTTTTTCTTCAAATGAACTTTTGAGTGTTAAACACATTTTTAGACCCGTCAAATACACACCCAAACACGCTCTAACCAATGTTATGGTATATAGTAGGCCCAAACATTCATTAGTTTATTAGTTTAAGAAATTTGATGGAAGATAAAAACAAACTAGAGCCTATATATGATTTATTTGCATAATAGGGCTAGTGAGGTGCCAGAGAAACAGGATTCCTTTATTCCTAATCTCCAGGCTTGGCCACATGGTCACATAGACATCAATTACAAATGGAACCGTGCAGTGACCAAATAAAATTTAAAAAAAAAAAATTCTTTCATCAATTAAGAAATATATATATGCACATTTTACAGAATCTTTTCCATCAAACCCTAAGCCTGTGTTGTTTATTTTAAGACTGGCCATTACAGTGTCCTGCTACAGTGGTCCCAGTCATCTAAAGCTTTCACAGTTGTATGATGTATATGGCAATGTTTGATGATCTGTCATAGAGATGGCACTCGTGTCACAATGTGATTGGAGCAGTTCGTTCTTTTTACATGTGGCAAATGGCGGCTCACTGACAGAATAGATGGAAGGAGTGATTCTATAATATCAGAAAGCCCAATGGCCAATTTTATCATTTTTGAAAACTCAATAACAATACACATAAAAAAGCTGGTGGACCAATTTTGTATTTATTTAATCCTATATTGTAAGGAGAAGATGCTACAAGATCCAAAAGAAGATCTCCACGACAACATTCAACGACTCTGCCAATGGATCACAGGTTTTTAGGGCCTGTGATTTAGTGACTTTTATAAATTTGGAAACAACCCCCCAAAAGTTGTGTTATTGCTTTTCTCACTAGCTCGGGTGGCTAAATTTGTAATTAGCCAAGATGAGCCCCGCAATGTAAACAGGGAAGGAAAATTTTTCAACCTAATCTTTTAAACCGACATCTGTCCTTAAAAGCATGTAATTTCAACATGCACTTTCAAGCCTAAAATCACACATTCTATTAATCTTAATAAGAAATGCAAGAAAAAATTACATGCGCAAAGGACAAATGTCAATTTAATAAACCAGAATTAATACACGATTACTTCTTGCAAAGAGTTAACACAGATTGAAAAGTAAGCAGGTGACATTTATGAAATGTTCACACGCATTTTCAATCTTAGAATCACATGCTTTGCTAATCTTATTAAAAATGTGTACGCGAATTACATGCTCAGTTAATATTTCAACCTAGCATGCCACCTTTCCAAGATAAAAATCCTAGATGAATCAACAGGATTATGATACTTTAACCATCATGACAAGACAGGAGAGCTGGAGTCCATGCACTGAGATCTATTTAAATCCCATGATTGGCTTTTTCCCTGGCTATGCTGAGTAACCTGAGAGAAGCACTAAATAGAACATTCATACAAAGTATCATTCAAGCCTGCTATGCCTCAGGCTGAGCAAAAGCTAACATGGTTTCGAGCATATATTCATTAAGGAAAGTGCATTAATTGTGCAATCTTTATTTTTCCTGCCATGATTTGAAGGATTTATTTGAGTTCCTGAGAATTTGAGTGACTAAGAATTAGCTGGGGTCATGAGAAGATGGGAATCATTCTGTCTATGACCATGAAGCCCAAAGCAAAACATTCAAGTGAACACCAACACACCATAGATCATGTGTAGCTTTTTATATTTTGATATGAATATGTCAAACATCAGTAACCAGCCATGCATAAATAGTAAACTAGATCCTCTGCAGTCCTCTCTACTTCATTCTCTTTTAATTATCTGAAGAACAAAGCATATTAAGAGAGATCAGAAATCACACTTTCACACTTGGTTTCCAAAATCTTCACAGCTTCAGTAAATAGTACATCAGGAGGTAATGCTCCAGCCGATTCAACTGTAACTGTAGAGCACGAGGAAACAAATAAAATTTAGAACTGATCTCAGAATCTTTATACAAATAACAAATATTGAACCTGAACCATGTTCTGTATAAACTGAAAATTCAAGAACTATGTATGATTATATGTTGTCTAAAAAGTAAATAAGAGTTGCCTTGTAATGCCCAGATTTGCAAGCTTATACAGGTAATCAGGCTCCTCTAACAACAATATACATTTTCCTCTTTTTCTTGACAAGTGAACAATAACAATTATTCTGAAGTTCAGGTGTATAAAATCATTCTCTAAGCCCAACGGGATCTTTCCACTGTCCTATTAGCTAGATAGTTTGGCTGTCTTTTTCTTTCTTTCTTTTTTTAAATTTAAATTTGATTATTATTATTATTTTTAATTTATTGTGTGTACTATTATCCAACTTCATGGTATGGGGTAGATGATAATTGAGGTAATTTAAACGGGGACCACATCAACATGAATCATCTTTATGAGGGGAGACGATGCAATTTGGCTCAATTACCATTGATGTACCGTTTCATTATGTGAGGCACATGCGGACCCACATGGATCCCACATACCCACTGCATTGCAGAAGACATGGCCCTATTTAAGAATGTTTTGTTACAGGCAACTTTCGTTCGACTGAGTTATCCATGAATCTTTTACACCATTAGTTAAGCATTTTTCAGATAACTAAAAATGTAAAACAACACACCTAGAACCTTGTCAAATTACGTTCTAAGAAGGAATCAAGGAGATTTCATTCTCAAGCCTCAAGAGCTGTCAGAAAGCATGTTATTGGAGTAACCCTATATCGAGGCAAAGCTCCAGGCCATATTTCAATTGCTTCCATCTTGAATATAAGATGTCGGCTGTAACTCAATGATTTCAGGCAGCAACCTGGTGGGCTGTAAACAACGACTTCCTTTGAGGTAGAATATTACTTTTCTTTTGCATTCATTAAACAAATAAGTGACCATGTACCAAATAGGTGTTACTATCCTACTATCCTGAGAAATGTCGAATTGTTGCCTTTTTTAATTAGTGCCAGGCAATTAACACCCACACCCCACTAAACAGAATACGAACCCATCAGCCCCATGGATATGGGGGTGGAGATGCCAACTGACCCAAAATCTTAGGCAAAATGTCCTGCCTAGCTCTAATTAATGCATGAACGCCACAATACTTACATATGAAATGATCCTTAACACGATGTAGTGACACACGTTTCTCCCATTCTTCCCCTTCTCTGATGCATTCTCTACACAAAGTGCATGCTCGTGGTTGGGAGACAGTTAACCTTTTTTTACCTGCCCAACAGACAAATCATCAATTAGGAAAGTGAGTTTTTCCAAAGAAACAGGAAAATGTGATTGCATGTACATCTTAATGACAAGACTACATCCACTATTGGGACAAAACCTTCTTCTTCTTTTTTTCCTTTTTCTTTTTTATGAATACTATTGGGACAAAACCTGCATTCTATTTGGCATTTGTAACATAAAATCCCTTGCTGTCAGCCTGTAAAATATTTTTATTTTTTATTTTTATAGGTTATCAGTCTGTACAAATCTAAAGCACCTACAGAACAAATGTCAAAGAAAGAAAAAGAAAACCTCACCATTGGCAACATCTTCAATGTCAAAAACTCCAACTGGGCATTTACTTTTAAGATTTTCAGCCACCTCATCTTCAATCTCTTCCAATAGCACAACCTGAATAAAGTAAACTATTAATACACCTGCTCCTCAGAAACTTTCATAGTGTTAAGATGCAACCCTAAATAAAGTATCATCTCACCTCAGGAAGCATCCTATACCAAGCAGTTGCCACTGGCGACCACTTTGCATGTGTTTTACCAATGCCTTTAACGGCATGTGCTTCAAGTTCAATTTCCTACAAAAGATGGAACTTTTTTTTAATACGTAATCGATATATAATTAAAAGTGTAAAGTGCACCCAAGTACATTAGATGTATACAAGAGAAACACCTAACTAGAAAAAAAAAAAGAGCAAGAAAATCATAAAAACTAAGCTTCCAATGAGATACAATTGTAGTTGTCCAAAGATAGCTAGTATTGGAAGAAAAAAAAAAGCCTTAAGCTCCTCCAACGTCTTTTCATGGTCCTCAAAACTCCTATCATTCTTTCCCTCCAAAGGCACCACAAAAGACAAGAGGGCATCGTTTTCTAAACAGCAGCACTCTCAGCACTAGACCACCAACAAGCAAACAAGTCAACAACTCGTCTAGGTATAACCCTAGATGGGGAAAAAAAAAACTTCCGTAGGGCACAAGCAACCTCACAATAAAGAAGAATCTGGTCAACAGACTCCTCATTCCTCTTAGACAAACAACACATATCAACTACAATGACATGTGCTTCCTAAGATTATCCATGGTAATAATCTTTTCTAGAGCTGCTGTCGAAGCAAAAAAAGCAACCCAACCTTAGTCCGCCAAATACTTTTCCAAGGGAAATGAATGCTCTCATTACAAACAAGGACACCATAGAAAGATTTAACATTGAACAACGCACTTTTGGAGGGGGCCCACCAAAGCTTGTATTCACCTTCCCATCTTAGATTGAATATTTAAAGATACTTCGTGATAATCTGCCTTCCACATCAACAGCTTATCCAATAATATCCAATTATAGACAGGCTAGTAATCACATACAGTGTGAAATAAGAAACGATAAGCATAATCATTTTTCGGAAAGGCATCAGCACCTTCTTCTTTTTTACCCAAGGTGGTAAAAACGAAGCATGTTAATACATTGATAGAAAAAGCAAGCATTAATAGAATTGTTTAAAATCTTATAAGTACCTATTTAAAACCAGAGACAAAATATTTGTATACAAACATTTGATCCTAAAACGTAGATTTATGGTGCTCGCCCAAAACAATGTAAAACAAATTGATTGATATCCAATATGGATTTCTAAATTTGTTTGGGCAAGCAGTCAAAGAGAAGAGAGTCATCCAGGAGTCATAGAGCATTCAAGAAAGAAACTTAGTGTGGTTGTTAGGAAGGCAACAACTAAAAGAACACAGTTATAAATATCACCCAGATTGACATCTACGTTGGCAATCCATCACTCCAGTAATGGAATTCATTCATAGAAGTTGTACATAAAAAAATTGATTAACTAATACAGGATATTCCAAGCCAGAACTGCTCTGACATATATGCCCAATTTGGTCAATACATGGTGTCTTCTACAGTTACTTGTATCTTTCCAGTTCTCCCCAGAGGAAGTATTTGAATGTTTTCCATTAGCAACAAGCAAGGATGCTCTTCATTTTTATTTTCTGAGGAAACCACCATAACCTCACTTGCCCTAAATATGCAGAGGATGAATTCACCTTTATATAACATGAACTTACACTTTGCCTCTAAGTCTCTCCTCTCTTCTACCCATTCTCCCCATATGGTAAAGTGACAATGCCATCTCAGGACTACTCATTCTACATTTGCCTAATAAGTCACCATTCACAACTACTTTACTCAAAAGAGCATTTTTTTCTTCTTCTTCTTTTGATTAGTACTTTATCCAATAGCATTAGCATATAATAGTCCAATTCAAACCATCAATCATACATGATTCTAATTAAACTCCAGTGGGGCTTTTGCCAGTCAATAATAGAAGTCAATTGCAAAAGTTGATAAAATTTGAGCTTGCACTTACAAAACATCTGATTGTCCATATAAATTAAGCAAATGTATACATTATTAAGAAACAAGATATAACCAAACCTTTATAAGTAATGGCCAAAACAACGCCCAAAAAGGGAGGGGGAGATTACCTCACCAGGGCCAAGTTTAGCAATAATAATATCACCAAGTTTTCCCTTAAAGCCAATTGGATTGTCCGAAAATTCTGGCAGAGAGTCTTGGCGGCAAGTAAATTCAGTGTAGGTTTTTGGTTTTGAGGAGGAACTTGAATTCGAGTTTTCTGATTCCAGAAACTCAGTCCCATTAGGTAACCACTTCAAGTCACTTGCTTTTACTGCATTGTCCATTGCAATAATAACAAAAATAACCACCATTAGTCAAAAAGAAAGAAAAATAATCAACTTAAGTTTTGAGAATAAAATGCTATAATTATCATACATAAAGCACAAGAACTATACCCGTACGACGGAGGTGTTTCTTTCGTTCACAACGAACATGGAGTTTAAAAACAATGGAATTCCTCTCGTTCAGCGGATTACCATCTAACATTGAAAAGAATAAGAAAATACACATTCAGTTCCTTAAAAATGCAAGGGCAAGCAAAACGTGATATTATCTGTTCCGTCAAAAATTGGACCACTATGTCTATCTGAGCCTAACCTGCATATTCAAAAAGCCTCGGATCAACACTGATCGGAATGAGCCCCAATCTGTGGGCAAGAACTTCATCCTGGATTGCTGATGTATTATTTGCAATAAGAACTTTTTCAATAGCCATTGTTGGAACCTGCATGCAAAACAACCCAAGCAAATTCACCATTACCACTAATACCACATTGTAAACTAAATACTTGTATGCAGATAAAATCCCAATATTCAAGAGAAGGTGCAACATAGTACATATATACCCATCATTCACATATAATCAGCATGTTCTTCATCATAGAAGTGCAAATGAAGCATTAAGAAAAAGGAAATAGATTTCTTCCCCTTCCATAATCTAAATTAAAAACAAAGTAATAGAGATGGATGAAGATAATAGAAATAGGTTCACATTAAAGAGCATGGTATATTAGGGATGGGCGTCGGATAATTCAGTTACGAAATGGAGTTTTCACATTTCACCCTGCCATTGTTGGTAAAGTCGGAATTTTCACTGACTAATTCCGCAACTTTTTGTTCCGTTACCGAATGGCAGTCGGTAATGTCGGCAAGCAAAGAAATGGAAAATTGGTCGGCAAAGTTGGTCGGTAAAATGGGTCCAGTTAGAAAATAGTCTTCCGCCTACCGAACCGAGTTTGTCGGAAATAGAAAAAGTCTACCGTCTACTGGCTATCAGTTAAGCAGTGTCGGTCGGTAGGCAGTTGATAATCAGTAGGCGGTTAATTTGCCTACCCCTAGTATTTATCATAGAAATGCAAATGAAGCATAAGAAAAAGGAAATAGATTTATTCCCCTTCCATAATCTAAATTAAAAATTGACAGAGATGGTCCAAATAGATGAAGATAATAGAAATAGGTTTCTAATCAATTCGACTGAGTACTACCAAATCATAGAGTATTAAATATGAAATCAGGCATATTGGAGTATTTTTAACATTAATTCAACAGAAACGTGCATAAATATCACAACCTCAGAAATGAGGATTCTCCGAAATGCATTGGCAAGTGCTGGATCTACACCAATCATATCAAACTCCATGTCTTCATCTGAGTATCGAATCACTTCAACTCTAAATTTGTCGCGGAAATGGTCCAATCGAAAACTATTATCTACTCCAACAGACGCAAAAGCACCAGAATATTGTATTGTATCTGTCTACATACACCAAGGTCAAAAGATGTAAGAAACTAAAATAATTTTTTTTAAAAAAAAAGAACAAAACCAACAATTCCAAACACTCACACTTCTGACCAGTAGAAAGGAAAACATAAAGGGCTATAATTCAAGGTTTCCTGTTTACATCACTTGGTTCAACTATGCTAAAAGCAGAGGGATAAACTCTTGTCTTTTCAGTTCCAGATAGTTTTCCTTCTTTTCTTTTCTTCTTCTTCTTGTTCTTTTTTTTTTTTTTTTTAAAGGAACTTTAATCCAAAAACTTCTATCTTACTGAACCAACTAAGCTGATACTTGAATTACGCTGGTCAGAGGGATAAAGTCTTGTTCTTTCATTCCAAAGACTTCTGTGCGGTTACAAAGAAAAACTGAAAAAAGGGCTGTAATTCTGGGTTTCCTATTTATGCCACTTGGTTTGAAAAAGAATAAGAAGTCAGCTAAGCTTATAGTTGAATTACTTTGGAAGGATAAATTTTATTTTATTTTATTTTTCAGACGAAATCATTTTTAAAAAACGAACTTTAATCCAAAGTTCTATTTCACTCAACTAAGTAAGCATATAATTAAATTACGCAGGGCAGTGGGATAAAGTCTTATTCTATCAGTCGCAAATAATCTTTAAAATAAAAAGAAAGAACTTTTATTCCAAATTTCTATTTTAATACCTCCTATGAAACAGCAAACACAAGAAATTGGTACAACATTGGAAAAAACATGATTATACATATTACCATAAGACTTAGCTGCGGCTACATACATGTATATATACATACACATAAGCAAGTACTGCCACAGAATAATTAAACAGATGCAGTAGTTAAACCATTCAATTAATATTCCTCCAAAAAAAATTAAGACGGAGGTTAATAATTTATAAAACGAAGAGAACCCATAAAGTGGAGTTTGAGGGTGTTTCAAATTTCACACCAGACAGAGAAAGAACAACAATAACAACGACAACAGGACCCAAAAACAAATAAGAGGTATTTATGAAGTTGGAATAAGACCCAGAAACAAATAATGGGTAGTTAGGAAATTGGAAGAATTTGACATATAAAATAGCAAAAAGGATTTGTAAGAGTGAGAGGAAAACATGGTTGGGAGCGTCAGCGTTGCAAAGGACGCGGGTTCTCTGGAGCTCCACGTGCGGTGGGAGTTTCATAGGCACATCTGGAAGACTCATTATGTAATCTAGTCCTCCTCTCGATTTTTCTCCTCCTGACTGAGACTCAGACTCAGACTCAGACATTGATTCTGCTTCAGTTTCTTCTTCTCCTTCAGACATTCTTTCATCTCGCCTGGCCATTCTTTTGGTGGACTTTTCTATCTCTCTGTCTCTCTTTCTCTGCGTGTGCGTTTGTGTTTTTTCCTCCGGGAGGTTTTCGTTGCTAGGGTTCTAAGGTTTAGTGAAAGAGAAGGGTCTTGAGGGTTTTAAGGTTTAAGGGTTGCCCAACAAAAAGAAACAGAGAGAGAGAGAGAGTGAGAGAGGGTTTTAACTTTTAAGGTTTAAGACTTTAAACTTTAGAGGTTTACCAAAAAAAAGAACAAAAAAAATATTTTTTTTGATAAGTAAAAAAAGAACAAAAAATATTGATCATAACAAATTCTTTGACTTTATGCCATTTCAATTTATTTTATGGTTTTCAAAATTAAATAATGTTATTCTTGACACATATTTTACGTTTAATATATATATATATTTTTTGAAGTGACTAACATGTAAAATTATTTAAAATATGTGACGTTAATGGGTATAAAATGAATAGGATAAATTTGTATGAAAAGTTGCATTACTATTTTAAAATCACTTTTTTACAATTTTTGTTAGTGTACATTAACAAAATTAATGCCATGTAAACATTTTTATAGTGTTATGCCACATGCATTTAAAAAAAAAAAACACCATCCTCCAGGCCTCCACCCTCTATTGGGGCAACCAACGTGGCTTACACAATTTGTTCTTTTTAAGTTTCTCCCAAAAATGTTTTTCGTCCTTTTTTAGACAAAATTAGTTTTATTATTATTATTATTTTTTTCTCCAAATGGACCAACTTTTTGTTTGTCACATCTTTCTGTGTACCGAGAAGTCTTTTTTAAAAACTCCCTGGCCACTCATACACAAACTCTTAAGAGATGGAAATAAGATTGATGAAGGGTGTGGCTTACCCTCTCCTACCATTACCACATTTCTATTTTACTTTCTTTTCCTTTTTTTTAAGGGTTAATTGTATTATTAAGGTTTTGTGAAGATTTTTGTGAGGAATGGATGACTATAAAGGATAACGGCCCCTAAATGAAAGGGATTTGGTAAGGGTTCTCTCCGTAGTATTCTCCTGACGTTCTCACAGTTTTACGTAAAATATGATTTAAGAAAAAATAAAATTGTAGTACCATTTTTTTGTTAACAGATTAATTTTTACGAGTTAATAGTTAGGTTCTAATGCTTTAAAACTTATTTTTTGATTCAAAACTAAAACCTAAGGGATGAAAGGTTAACCTATTAGGGATGATATCACCCAAAATGGATTTGATTATCCTAAATTTGATGCTAATGCCTCAATTTTGGTGCTAACGTCTCAATTTTGGTGTTAATGCCTCACAAATTTGGTGCTAATGCCTCAAATTTGGTGCTAATGCCTAAAAACCGGTGGTGGAAGCCACTACAATTTTATTTTTTCTTAAATTATGTTTTACGTAAGATTAAGAACGCCAGGAGAACCTACAGGGAGAACCCCTAGCATTTTCCTAAATAAATAAAGTAATATTTTTCCTTTTATTTTCGGTGGATCCTAAATTTGGAGCAAAGTATTATAAATTTCAAAATTTTGTGTATTTATGGATATTTTGGGCCGTCTCATGGGTTCCGAGGGTGAAGGCCTGGAGGAGGTATGTAAATTTTTCCCAATTATTATTATTATTTTTTATTTTTTGCAAAAAAATAACGAAAGTATTTTTAAGGATTTCAACTATCACAAAAAATGGATCAGTGACCTCTCAATTTCATGATCCTTATTAGATTTTACAGATCTAATGGTATACATGTTATTTCTTAGTAGATATGTTATCACATCATTTAAATTTTTAAAAGATGTAACTCCAGACACACACATATATTTTGACATGTCCATACAAGAGAAGGAGAGAGATTCGAATTAGTAATCTCCGCTTCATTAGGCGTAGTTCATAATTGATTAAGCTACCCCATGACTAGCAGAGGCGGAGATAAAGGGGGGCGACCCAGGGGCGGGCGCCCCCGGTAAAAAAAAAATTAATTATGAAATTCTCAACCTTGTCCAGCTGTCCTTGACTTGCCGGAAGAATCACGAGGAGCTGAGTGGAGTCGTTTCCGTTCGCCTGTGCGCTGTGAGTGAGTATCTGAATCTCCTCTTAATTCTTTGTTACAGTTCTTTTGAGGGGCTTATGTGCTGGAGGTAGGAGAAGGTAGAAGAAGATGAGTTGTCGAGTTCAGTAAGTGTGCAGGTCATGTATTGGACACGTGGGCAGTGGGCTAAGCTGTTGAGAACAGTTAATGAGCTTAGCTGGGAAGTAATTGATTGATGGGGCTGTTTTATGGGTCAATGCACGTGGGCCTTTAAATGGTTGGGTTGGTTATAACAAGATGGGTTTATTCCTCTGTCAATGGGCTTATGGTAAAGTTTTGTTTCATATAAAAGGCCAAGGCCTATGCTTGTAATAACATTCAAACTTCTAGCAATTGTATTGTGATTGAGTAGGAGTAGATTCTTTAGTTGAGTAGTTGTAGCAAGGAGATTGATCATCTCGAATGGATTATTGTTTGAATCTACCTATTGTCTGAATAAAAGTTTTGAAATTCATTCCAAAAATTCATTAGTTTTCTTGTTTGAATTCTGTTGAGCATTTGGAGTGTAACATTCTTAAGTATAGATGGTTAACTTGCTTTATAGTTTTTTTTTAACTGTTTATGATATTCGGTTCTAGCCTCCTAGGAAATATCAAAAGTGAGAAAGAATGGTGCAGTGCAGATTTCTTTTGCCCTCCCACAAAAAAAAAAAGAAAAAAAAAGTGAGAACGAATGAAAATTGAGCCTTGAGAATTGTATTTTACTTTTTATTGCTGCACAAGATCCACAGCAGTTTTTTTTTTTTTTTGTCTTTGTGCAAGGACATTCATCATCTTCTTTCTTTGTTTTATTTCCGACCAAGAAATTTAATTATGAGAGAAATTAGAAAAAATCTATTTAAATTTGCACCAAGGTCGGCTATGAGTGTGCCCTTTTTGGATCATTGTATTTACCATATTATAATAAAAATATAATATATAAAGAGAAAAAAATTTATTATTATATTTTATTATTTTATTAACGCCCCTGGTAAAATAAATTCCTGGATCCGCCATGAGGACGTGTAACTCCATATATATGCCTAGATGCAACAAAACAAAATCAAAATGAATCCTCCAAGTAAAATTGAAAGGATCCTATCATGCAGAAAATGGGGGTTAATTTATAGTTATAGTGCTAAGCAATTTATGCAATTAAACAAAAACAATTACCCCCAAAACAGCACGCTGATGATATTAGGGTGGTAATCAAAATTGACTATTTGACAAACAAAGCCTAGTTAACACAAACAAATTTACTTCCAAATAAACAAAACCTTTAAAACTTGTAAAGACCGAGAAGTGCGAGCCATTACAAGTTTTCCCTTCCACTGTTGCTTACAAGAACAAATTTTGATATCTTTTTTCTAAGCAAAACAAAATTGGATAGTATAAATACTAAGCTGGAGATCATTAAAGTAAGGTTGACGTAACCCCTTGACTATCTTGTGATCACATTGCAAAAGCGTGCATGAGCTTCTAGTGAACACTCCCCCTGTTAATACGGTAATGCAGGCAGTTTGTACCAGAACTTGACCATTAGTAATTTACCGACCATGATTCATGTATTGCCACTGGTCGCTCCACTTCTTCCACTACTCGCGTGCAGCCTTCTTATTTTCCCTCAATGCTCTTCTCTTCTCTTCCCTGCAGGTGTTTGAAAGAAATGAAGATTTGCTTGTACAAAACAGACCAACAACACCCTAATATGTGATATGCAATTATTTTAATGGATGAAAGAGGTTGGTGAAACATGGAGACTGCTGTTACCTTGCTTTCGATATATTTTCTCTTGATTGGGATTTCCTTTTCTCCTTTTTCTCCTCTCTTGTTAGGTATTTCCTTTTAAACTCTCGTTTGGCAGTTGTATGTGCTTCTTTTTTGCCATTTTCAATAACACCGTTTTCCAAAACCTCTTTTTCTATTGTAGGGTCAACTGTCAATTCCCCAGCATTATTTCCACTGTCGACCTCCACCGTTTCTAATGGTTCATCAGAAGGTTCTGCAGCTGGCTTTGAATTGCTAAATTTTTTCAACTGTAAGAAATTTTTGTAAAAAGTAATAAGATGGAGATATCGAAGTTAGCCGCAATAAACTGAAGTGCAGGGAAATTACATAAACTATCGAGAAAGCAAGGTCCAAAATACTAAATTTGGATGGAGCAACTTTCAAGAAAACCCATTCTCGTTGAAGAAGTCATTTGCTGCAACAAGGCTAAACTGCAGGCCATTCATGTTTTCTGTATCCAACTCCAAGCCTAGACTGTCAATTCCCCAGAGCATTCTTTCCGCTAAGTTTGTTTTCCTTTTCTTTTTTTTTTTGGTGCAGACATTGATATAATTGATAAGAGTACTACTTCCATAGGGAAAATACAAGCTATATTTACCAAACTCAAGAATTAAGGGTAAGATTTTGAGTGGTTAGAAGCACTGATAGTATGGGCCTGTTACGTGAAGAGATGTCCTATTGGTTGACAACTTTTGCATTCTATACTTCGAGATTATATAAAAAAAATAATTGAGAAATTAAGTATCCAAAGAGCTACAGCAAAGGCCATCACTTAAATTATATGTCTATGCAGTCTAGCAAGCTAAAGTTGGGAAGCTAAAGAAATAAGAGCCCATCATTTCAGGCAGGTGCTTGGAATCACAAATCCATTTCCTTTTGCCAGGTGTGACAAATTTAGGTGCACATGGTGCGTACAGAAGCATTTAAATTTTGTATTATCAAAGGTGTGGCTTCTCCAAAACCCCCCTCCCTACCAACCCAATACATACACTAACAAGCTTTGCGAATAGGGAAAAAAAAATGTTTGCTATTTAAGAAAAAACATTATTTTCAAAGACTGATACGTACCTTCGCCACAAAAAAGCCATCCATATTCTGAACATGAGGATAGAAACGCCTTGTCTTTTCCAAGGATGGGTGAAAGCGTTGTTCCCTAAACCTAATAAACCTGGTAGATAGGAAAGCATAATTAAATGTGGAAATTCACAAGGTTTGACAGCAGCTATAGTGCACAAGAGTGACAGATTATTGTTACCCTGGACGTCCAAAGTCAAGCCCACAAGACACCAATTTAACATTCCTCTTCTTGAGCGCATAGTCAACAACTGCTTCATTCTGCAAGATGTAACTTTAGGATGGGAAAAAAATACAAAGGGGAAAAATAGAGCAAGCGTACTTGGAATTGTCCTTATAAACAAACCTCAGCAACCATTATGGAACAGGTGGAGTAAACAACGAATCCACCAGATTTTGAATTGGCATCCACCATATCGATGGCCGCAAGAATCAATTGCTACAGAAAAAATAATACAGCTTGAGAAGAGCTTCACATGCTAAAGCATCTGAATGGCAAAGGAAGAGGGTAATTTTGCCACCTTTCTCTGGGAAGTAAAAAAGGTCACAACCAGAAACTTTTTGGTTCACTTCAGTTTCAAAATATTAGGGTATATAGAGCACTGAATAGTATTTCCATTTTGATATTTTGGCATTAAAATTTTCTACTTTAATGCTCCATTTGTTTTGGCGTAAAATGATTTTCAAAACATATTTTCCATATTTTCGGGTGTTTGGTGCGACGGAAAATATTTTCGGTTTGACTGAAAAAGCCACTTTAATTTTTGGAAAATGGTTTTCAATTTTGAAAACTATAAACCATTTTCTGAGTTTGAGTATCTCATTCTCAAATCAACAAGCCCAGCTAGAACGTCGCCAGGACTTGACTAGGGAACAGTATAAAGTACAAAGTAAAAATTCACCTTCTGCAAATGTGCACATTTCTTCACTTCTTCCAAGCTTTTAGTGTTCTTAACAGACTCATCTTTAGATATGACCTGCAAAATAAGTACAGATCACTTAGTTTTGTACAATAATTAATGAAAGAAGAAGTCAAACAAGGAGAGTAAATAGTTGAACATCACCCCAATTACTTACTCCAGTCCCACTGCAAGGGGCATCCAGCAAGACTCTATCAGCTGTATTGACACCCAAAACCTTGGGGAGCTGAAACAGAAGAAAGAAAAAAGAAAAAATCTTCTACATTAGTCAAGTCGAAGCCCTTCTTCTTTAGGGAAAGCAGTTTTAAAATGTTGTGAAGTAATTTCCATGTGTAGCCTGCTTAAACTTGTAGATAATCGAAAAGTTCCTATCATCATACATAATAAAGCAATAATAATAGTGAAGTAATTTCCATGTTTAACATGCTTAAACTAATAGGTAATCGGAATGTTGCTATCCCCATACATAATCATTACACGTCCCCATACATGATCATTACACATTTTGCAACAAAAAGAAATTTTTTTCTATTCCACAAAATTAACTTTGCAACATTAACAAAACAAATGTCCAGGCTTTGATAAAATCAAGCATTCCTCAAAACATAAAACTTTCTAAATTTTATGCAAGAACCATGCAAAACAAAAATCGAACCTCCTTTCCATCATAGTTACAAACTACGGTGTTCGTCACCCCCATACGATGTAGATTTGCAGTGAGTGACTTAAGCCTTGGTGCCTTCATCTCATTTGCGATAATTATTCCTGGAGAAATGGCATCAGAACGCCAGAAAATTAATGGAATAGAATTATGGAACTTCTAGATGAACTTAACAAACAAGAAAAGAGTGGTCACAGCAGCACAAGGACATATTGACAACAAAGCCTTATGTATCTTTTCCTTTCAGGCAATATAAACACAGTTGACCCTCTGATAATTAATACTCTTATAATTTTGATAGTCTGTACTAACTAATAATTTCTCCAGAAATAAACTTTGTCTCATGTAGATATCTAATGTTCCTGTTAATTTTCAAAAAAAAAAAAAACTCACAACTATTAGTATATTAACCATTAGAATAATGAACTTTGCTTGTTCACAAAATACTGCAGATTTAACTGCCTTTATTTAAAATGTGTTCTTTTTAAAAGTAAACTGTGCAACTAAGATGATCGAAAAATACTTCAAAGTTCATAATTAAAGAAAATTACATCCATGAGATGCAAAGTAAGTAGTTAAGGCATGCAGAAGAACAAAGCTCAGTATTTTATAGTTACCAAAAATTAAAAATAAATAAATATTCTTAGGGCTTAGATTATAGATATCTTGAAATATATTTCTCTGTGACAGATTAAGACCTTCATAACACATTAATCAATTAAAATAATTAGATATTACCACATACCACTATTCTTCATAAGAGCAGCAATGTATGTTGTTTTGCCACCAGGTGCAGCACTGCATGAGGATATAATTGTTATAAAATCAATAGAATGTAGTGATAATTCTACTTGCAGAAGAATTGTATAAACATTCTGACTCTTTTTATTTTCATGTTACAGTAAACAATATGAAAGTTTCACACTTATATTTTTCACACAAACAAAGTTTGTGCGTGAGAGAGAGAGACAGATGCATGCAAGTTGTACATATAGATGAGATTATGTGTCCCACATTTCAATTACTTACTTTACTGATCCCTCTACCTGAGGCGCAAGTAGTTCCACAATAAGCAAAAGATATTACGTCTGTTTCACTCTCTTTAACTGAGATTGTGTCAAAAGCGTGGCTACACTAGCACAGATTTGCAACAAAACAAACTTTTAACTTTTAAGTGGAGCTACAAGTCACCCAGGCATTGGCAAAAAAGTGCACAGTTTTGCATGGCTTGACCATAAAATCCAGATACCACATAGTTTGTCGGAAAAACAACATAAAATAACATGTAAAAATTTCATCTTTTAGTATGACTTACGCCATATCAACGATCCGTTCCCTTTCTTGAGGAGCAAGGGCCATGATAGGCAAAAATGAGCTTGCACTTTGGAGCTGTGGAAAAACAAAAATTAGAACCCTAAGGATACCACATAGAATAAGTGAAATGAGTTACAGTGTAAGTAGAATATTAACAAATGAAGCCACCTACCATGTAGAAACCTGCCATATATTCAGGAGTTGCACCAATGGGCACTTGTGAATCATATACAACCAGTCCAACCTGCAATGGTCATATCAGTACTTATTATATTATCAAGTATAAGATAAGATTGAGAGAGAACAGAAAGTAAACGGATAAACCACTCCTTACTTTTGACCACTTGCTTAAGGGATCTAGGTTCACTCCTCTGTTAATCAGAACATCCGCCAAATCCCGCCTCCGTGTCTAAGTTGAATCAAAATAATATTCTATAGTATTGAGAAGAAAAACATAAAGTGGTAATAGATCAGATCTTGCAGCGCACAACAGTTATGTCACCTTTAAAGTATTAGTTCGCAGACATATGGGTCGAGGCTTCTCAAAGGCTTCAATAAGTTCCAGAAGTTCAACAACTGGGAACATCTGTAACAGAGCGCACAAATCGTTACATAGAAGCCCAGAAACACCTCCAAGTTTTTTTTTTTGTTGGGGAGAGGGGGTAGGAAACTTACATACAATGATTACATGGGAAGAGAGAGAGAGGGAGAGAGAGATGATCACCCACCTCGACTAAAGCCCCAATTAGGAAATCATTGTAGCCATAGTATGAACTTAAATCCTTCTTAAGCTGCTCAATGTACTCCTTCCGTGTTGTCCCCTCTTGCTTCAAAGCCTTAAAATTTGAAAGCACTCGAACAACTGAAGGAAATTTTAATGTTAATTTGAAGAAAAACAAAGCAGAACTTTGAAAATAGTAAAAGATAAAAACAAAATTTAAAAATTTAAAAAAAAAAAATTTAAAAAAAAAAAAAACCCTAAAAGAAATATTACTCACTCTCTTTTATCCTCCTTTGAAGATTTGAAAGATCAGGGGGCCCACGTGCCTCTTCATCAAGTTCCTAAGTTATTTTAAAAATAAAATAAAAGTAAGCATGGTAGAAGATTTCATCCGATCAGGACAGAAAATTCAATGAAATTGTCAACTAATTATTTTACAAATCATAACATGGCAACAACAATAACCTTCTTGGTAGGCAATCTGAATTCATCAGATTCATCTTTAATGTTGAGTTGAATTTCCTTCTCTGCGTCTTCTTCTTCTTGAGCCCTTTCTGCATCAATAGCTTTTGACTTCTTCTCGATATCAGATTCATCTGAATCTGAACCCAAGTCTGAGCCAGAACCCAAGTCTGAGCCAGAACCTTTCTCTGCATCAATATAATAAAATAACTAAATAACCAAAAATTGAAAGAAAAAAATATACATACGCAAACCTTAACATATAAGAATCACAACCTTCATCATCACTTCCTTGGAGGAAATCATCAGCTAATGGATCATCCCCATCAGAAGAAACTTCTGAACCAGAAACAAAATCTTGCTCATCTCCATCAAAATCCTCGTGTTCCTCTACTTCTTCATTCATACTATCAGAATGGTCGGAAACATCATCTTCTTTTGTGTGTTTAGCAGTAAAAAAGTCGTTCTTTTGCTTCTTTTTAGGTGGAGGCTTTTGTGACTTAGCACCCTTTTTCTTATTAGCACCCATTGCAGCTGTGGAAACAGAGTACACATTCAAAAGGGCATATGCAACAACCCATCAAACAATTTTACACAAATAATGATACTATCAACTGAATCAGTTAAATGGGTGCAGAATGAACTGAGCCAAAACGAATATAGGGTTATTCGAGCTCCAAGCTCCGGCCCAGCTTGGCTTGACAAAACAATTGCTAAGCTAGGAGCAAAATGGGTTTCTCTCTCTATGACTAACCTAATTCAAATAAACATATGACTAACACCAAACCAAGCGCAAGCGCGCACACAAACACACATAACTACATAAACAGAAATAGTAAACTCCAGCAGTTGATGGATTCTGACACACATTAATCAGCAATATATTCGACGAAAAGCTCCAATTTTAAAATCATGGAAGGCAAATTTTGACGCAAAATCAAACGCCAAGCTCAACCAAACAAGTTATAACTAAATATACACACTGCCAAAAGGAACTAGACTGAGCATGAGCAGCTTGCCTGGTCGTATTCCACACAGAGAGGGAGACGAGCGAGGGTTTCAGGGGTCAGACGTCGTCGTCGTCGTCTTCTTCCTCTTAGTCGGCTAGGGTTTAGGGTTTATGAGAGAGAGAGAAAACAAATTTCCCGCAGTAGCAAAGTTTAATGGCAATATGGGCTTTTTTTGTTTGGGCTGTATTTACAGGCTTGGGCTTTCCCACTTGACTTTTCCTGGATCCATAACTCTGATACGGGCTGCAAAGATTGAAAAATAAAAATTATGAGTGGTTTGGGCTGTGACTGCTGTTAACCGTACGTTAGGGCCAGTACTCTTTCTTCTTCTTTCTATTTTTAATTATTTTTTTATTCATTTTAGACCCCTAAACTACCGCACATTTTGAGAAGACCTCAAACTTTAAAAACTCTCAATTTACCCTCCTCAACTTTCAATTTCAATCAATTTAACCCATTTCGTTAGTTTTAGCCATTAATTTCTAACGAAAATGCCTAACAAGATCAAATTACCCATCAATTTTCATTTTTTGTTAATTTAAAATTAACAGCAAATTTAAAATTTTATAAAAAAAAAAAATCATTTTATCACTTTTAAGTTTTTAACATTTAAAATCTAACGAAAATTGGTATATTGATTGAAATTGAAAATTCATGCGTGTAAATTGAGAGTTTTTGAATTTTTTTGGGATTTTTTAAAATGCATAATAGTTCAAGGATTTAAAGTGAAGTTTTATTTTATTTATAAATATGTGTGACATTAATTACTAAATAATTAAATTTTGTAATGAAAATTTATTGCTTAGTGTTTTTCACGTGTAGCACCTTGTGACACTCACCTAGACCGTCTTGTTATTTTGTAAATGAATTATAATAAAAATTATAGTAACTCAAGTATTTCTTTAGACTATACTAGAGCAAACGAAGATGAATTTGAAAATTTTGACATTGAGTTGCGAACATAATAAGGTAAGGAGGCATCTTCACACATAATAATGGATTTTTAATAAAGCAGTCCTATGGAAGAGATAACAATGCCAATAATATATGTAATTTGTTGTTTCTTGGTCCAAAAATAAAATGGTAATTTTTACCTTAAAACATCTCCAGCAGTGTCGTTAAATGGGAAAAATAGTTATATTTAGTTATTTTGGCCATTTTTTTCTCAAACAGAATAGCTTAGGATTAACTATTATACCTTAACTGCTTCAATTAATAGCTATTTGTAAATAACTATTCACTGTAACACACTAGATTATTATTATTATTTTTTAAGGGCACTAGATTGAATTTTAATATAATATAATATTATTTTTTTTCCTTTAATTAAGTATTGACAATAATATAATATAAAAAATGAGAAATAATATTTTAAAGCAAGTAGCTAATAGAATATAGAATCTGTTAGAATTGGCATTAAAAAATGGATAGCTAAAATAAAAAATTGTACTTCTTGACTAATTATAATAGCTATTACTGCTGAAGATGTTCTGAGTATAAAATAATATTTTCAATTCAACCACCATCAAGAATATTACAAGTCTTTTGGCTTTACCGATTAGTACAAAATGTAAAAGAGTTTTACCTTTAAGGTTCATAGATCAATTTGAATGGATTTGGTCAACAGACTATCCATATAAGTGGGTGGATTTTATTTGCTTCATTATTAACTGAGATTTGACTTTATTAATAATTATAAAAAACTCTAATCGAAGTTCTTTTAGAATGATAATGCAAATGTAATTAATCATTTTTCTAAGTTGTGACAAACGATATTGGGGCCATGGTCAATGAATTTTATAAATAGTGTGTCATTTCTTCTCCATCAGCCTAGTGGTTTGTTTCATAGATCAATAAATGTGGATTAGAAAGGGTAGGAGAGATTGATAGGGTTGGATGCCGACTTGATTAGAGTCGGAATTTGCCTTATTCCAACTTCTGACTCGATGATAGTCAAAAATCGAATCAACCCCTAATTCAACTTGCACCCTAAAAGGATGACAGGCTGAACCAAGCTTGACAACATCAACTTGAAAATCGGTAACCGGTCTAGTGACAAAAGATATTAGGGCCATGGTCAATGAATTTTATAAATAGTGTGTCATTTCTTCTCCATCATCCAAGTGGTTTGTTTCATAGATCAATAAATGTGGATTAGAAAGGGTAGGAGAGATTGATAGGGTTAGATGCCGACTTGATCAGAGTCGGAATTTGCCATATTCCAACTTCTGACTCAATGACAGTCAAAAGTCGAATCAACCCCTAATTCAACTTGCACCCTAAAAGGATGATGGGTTGAACCAAGCTCGACAACATCAACTTGTAGCGGCTAGTACTGCAAAGATGCATGTCATGACCCAAAATCTCAATACTAGTAATGAATCACAATGAAGAAATATCCAAAACCATCATGATAATCATCAAACCATACCACCAATGCCTTTGCATAAAATCTTCTCTTGAGCACAACCATCATTACATGCCCTTTGCTGAAAATCAAAGAGAAGAAACTGTGTGTATAATTGAAGAAAGAAACCCTAAATTCTAGACCCATCACCACCAACCAACCAGAGAGACAAAAATGATTGTCATCATACCTTGGTCACAATCATGATCTTCACCAACAGTTGAAAGGGCATAGATTTTATTGATGAAAATTGAAAACCATCCACATTCTTTTCTGTCAGAATAGGTAAGAGTTTGGCAGATGAACTGGTCAGTAGGAGCTAAATTCCGAAATTTCGGGCTGAGGCAGCATGGGGCATGGTGGACCAGCACTATATTTGACATCTTCTAAAAGTCATCCTACTTACTCTAGCCTGTAGGGGTGTGGGCTTGTGCCCATTGCCCCATGTTTTTAGCCATCGACTAAACTTGCCTGTTCATTGTCTCATTTGCCTTTATTTTTTTAATGAACTAAGAGTTTTATTAGGGTTTCGATTAGGAATTAGGAGCCCTACCTTTAAAATTGTAATTTCATTCAATTCTTATTGTAAGCCTGTACAAGGCACCCTACACTCAATTTAGGGTCAATAAAAGTATACTTATTCTTAAACATTTGTCGTTTAATTAGGAAGTTTAGGGTTTTTCAAATCATCCTGCCATGAAAGCATAGAGTAATGTTAAAAAAAAAAAGAATAGAGTTTTCCTAAATATAATGTAACTTCTAAAATCACCATTGAATTTGAAATGGTTGTTGTTAAATTTTGATCAACTTGAGAAAAGTAAAAAAATATTTTCTTTAAGAAAAAAAAAAGAAAAAGAAATATATACTAAAACAACCAATTCATTACTTTCTCAACAAAATAAGGAAATACATTGAAAAGATGGAGGCTTCAAGGAAGGCAGTGAAGCAATAAATGATAATCTATTAGGACAGATAACTAATACAATTAATTAGACAGATAAACATCATTAAAGAGAGGATATGATTCGTCATATATAATACTATTGCCCTTCACTGCTTCTTCACATATCTCACACGCAAGAGATCTCTCCTTTGTCAAATCTGAGCAGTGCAATCTCACCATAAAAGATTTGACTAAATTGATCATAACCACTTCATTAGACCCCCAAATTCAAGCCCCAACTATCTCCATTAAAGCTCAACTAGCTGTCAAGCAGCTCCAATCCTTTTGAGGGCTAATACCAACCTGGCTCTCAGACTCAACAGCCAAACCTACCTAATTCACTATATACATATAATATGGTTGTGTGTTTGCTGATGCTTTTTTATCTTGTTTTTTGTTTGGAAAAGATTGAAATAATTTTTAGTATTTTGAAAATAATTCAATTATGTTGTGACGTAAATGGAGTGTTTTGCATATTCGAATAAGAAGCAGACAACTATAGACAAAATTATTGGAGCCACCGTCTTGGTTGGTTTTGGAGACTCCGATATCGGGAGCTCATAGGTGGGTGGAGGAGGGGGGTTAGTGATAGGTGGTGGGCGGTGGGTTAAAATGAATGAAAAAGAAAAAGTCAGTATGATTGATTCGAATTAAAAATATGTTGTTTTCATCTTTATTGTATTTTGTGTTTTTACATGATATACCAAATTTTTATTAAAGGCGGTAAAGTTGGGTTTCACACCATATCTTGATAGAATAGACTCTTTAGAGCTTATTTAGAATTGCGTTTGAAAAATAAAACTTTTAAATCAAAAACAGCTTTTGGGTACAAATTTTATTTTCAAACTTTTATCAAAAGTGTGTTTTGGTCATTTTTAGGTTTTTTAGACTATTAAAAGTGTTTTTAATTTTTTTACTAAATAAGTATTTTTTATATTTTTTTTCAAACGAATTTTTTAATGTTAAAATCACTTTTAAACGTTTGTCGTTTAACTTAATATCCAGCGGATAGCCCCCGTATGTTTAGGAGAAGGTAGACAAAAGAATCTCGCAAATTTATCGCCCTTTGTTTGCGTGTGTCGGGGGGGGAGAAGACAGTGACAACCCCCACCATGACGTTGATTTGTTCTTTAAGACGAAGATTTTCGCTTTAAACTTGAATTTTATATTTTATTTTAAGAAATTTAATTATTCAATTTAGACATTTAAAAAAAAATTTGTTGAAAACAAGATATATGACCAGTGTAAATCGGATGTGATAAGTGAGAATGAAGAGTTCCTTTTTAGAGTATTGGTATATATTATCCTTTTATTCTTATTTTATTGATGCAGCTTTTCAAATTATTATCCAATTTGAAATGAAGTATTATTGAATTTTGATTTAATTTTAATTTTAAAAGTGATAAAAAGAATATATATATAGCATTTACCCATTTATTATAGACAAAAATTTTATACAAACTCGTTTGTAAGAAACACATACAAATCAATATTTAGAAGGGAAATGTGTCATTTAAGCTATTAAGGGTACGTTTGATATTGCAGTTTCACAATAATAATTTACGTTTTTAAAAGATATCAAAAAACGTAAGGTGTTTGACATTGCGATTTAAAAAACACTTAATTTAAAATATAAAAAAAATACAATTTCTATAAGCAAGATATGAGGTGCTTATTTAAAAATGTGTAAATTTAAACTAAAATTATGATTTTTCATAACAAATATTTAATAAAAAAGTACTTTTAATATGTTTTACTTAATGCTTTTGCGATTTTAAAAAATAATGATTTCAAAAATACAATTTTTAACCATTCTTATTGAAATTCCAATTCCAAATAGACCCTAAAATAGCATATAAGAAGCTATGTTATTATGTGTTGAGAGATATTTCTTTTCATTATAACGTCCATCTTTACTAATAATGGATGAATCGAGACCTATCACTTTATCCCGAAACTCATTCCAAAAAAGTGATGTAGGATGGCTGAAAGATAATTTTGCATTTAACATTTACTCATTTATATTACCATCCCACGTCGACGAAGCATGCCAACTCAGCGAAAATATAATCAAATGGACGTCATAATATTACAACAAAACATTTATCATTACATACAAAATGACACGTGGATACTTGTCCAAAAAAGTAGGAGATATCTTCCTTACCAATTCCCACGCTCTGTTTTATCTGAAATAATCGCTTATTCATTTCATAAGGTATGAAAAACAGAGTGACAACTTTGCCTAAATTAATTTCCATATACTATATTTTTTTATTAATTAATGCAATTTGATTCTTCTTTCTAAATAGTCGGATCTTGTTGGACATGAATATACATTGAAATGCATGCAAGATTAAGAATAATAAAGAGCCGTAGCGGGTATATTCAGATTCTTGAAAGATTCATAGCGAAAAAAGGTCCCCCTTTTTCGTCGGTCAGTTTAGTCTTCGATTAATTTATTTGCTCGTCAAAGGAACAGTTAGATCCTATCTGGGTTGCTTTGAACCATAGAATACAAGTTTTTGCTTATAAATAGAAACTCTTCACGTAAATTTTGGAAAAGACGTGTGTTCGATATATTGGGTATGTACAGTCTGTAACATTGATTGCAGGCCAGTGTGCATCACACAATTGAAATTGAATTGTGTGTGTGTATATATACATATATATATATAGAGAGAGCTTGCGGTTGAAGGAACTGAGGGATTTGGCATTTTTTGTCCAAGGAGATCGAAGGAGCGAGCCATGACAGGTTACGCTGATGATGGAGTCCCTGCAAAATCGTCTGCGAAGTATGAAACCAACATCGACCTCACCGGTAAGCCTCACTTTCAAGATTCATCAAATTCTTTGTTATAATGGATGAATGTTTGGTGCATTAGATGAACTTTATTGCATAAACATATATATTACATTCCTTTGTTTTCTTATGATTATTTTCCTGCACGTGTGCATACATAATATACAGCATACAGGGGATATTTTGACATTCAATGAGAGATAGATGACATGGGTCTGAAATATTATCAAAGTTGCTACAAAAGAACCCAGAATTATGATTCAATTACATTCATATTAATTATTACAGAAAAAAGGATTCTTTTTGCCTGAATGCTGTTTTTTTTATCTTGTGATTTGGGTTGAAGCAGGGGATGAAGAAGAAAACGATAGCCCAATCGAGCAGGTTAGGCTGACAGTTTTACCGACCGACGACCCAACACAGCCGGCCTTGACATTCCGAACATGGGTTCTTGGGACAATATCATGTGTCGTCCTTGCTTTTGTGAACCAATTTTTCGCGTACCGCCAAAATCAGCTATCGATTTCCTCAGTCTCAGCACAAATTCTTGTGCTCCCAGTGGGGAAGCTAATGGCTGCTTGGCTTCCAAAGACGGTATTTCGAGTCCCTCTCACAAAATGGTCCTTCTCACTCAATCCTGGGCCCTTCAGTCTGAAAGAACATGTTTTGATCACCATCTTTGCCAGTTCTGGAGCCGGTGGGGTCTATGCGGTTCATATTCTCACCAGTGTCAAGGCTTTCTACCACAGGGGACTCCATCCAGCAGCAGCCTTCCTCTTATCACAAACTACTCAGGTATTTTTTTTTATTATTATTGTTTTCATTTCAATATCATCCTGCCACATGTTTGTTCACAATAACAATACGATGCAGGGCGGGTTTCAATTAGACATGTTTTAATTATAAAAAAATGTCATATCTCGAGCTCCAGACATTAGATGAAGGCGAGATATTGAAACCAGGCCTGCATCAGAATTCAGAATATCAGCCATCAATGTCTTTACACAGTGGTTCTCTGTAAATTTTTATGCCATATACCTCACTGTTTTGCAGATGCTTGGTTATGGATGGGCTGGACTGTTCAGAAAATACCTTGTTGACTCTCCTTATATGTGGTGGCCTTCAAACCTTGTCCAAGTCTCTCTATTCAGGTACTTGCATCCTCTTTCCCAGCCTCTCATATTTGAACAACGAGAAAGTTTATTTAGTAGATTCTTATACAACTGCGTAAAAATCTGCAATTGATTTTTCTTATTACAAAGTCTTTACTGATTTTTACTACCACGTAATCTCAATTATAGCCGTCTACTTAATAGCAATTTCTATGAAAAAAGTTGGCCTTGCTTTTTGTTGCTCTGCATTATTTCCTCATATTGAACAAAGTTACATGTGAAATACAGGGCATTGCATGAAAAGGAAAAGAGACCAAAGGGGGGACATACGAGGCTGCAATACTTCTTCTTGATTTTCGTAACAAGCTTCGCTTACTACCTCATCCCAAGCTATCTTTTCCCTTCAATATCATATCTCTCCTTCGTTTGTTGGATTTGGAAGGACTCCATCACTGCCCAACAGATTGGTGGAGGCATGCATGGCCTTGGACTAGGCTCAATGGGGTTTGATTGGTCCACCGTAGCTGGCTTCTTGGGCAGCCCTTTGGCCACTCCTGGATTTGCAATTGTCAATACTTTAGTGGGATTTTGTGTGTTTGTCTATGTCGTTAACCCCATTTTCTATTGGACTAATGCATATGACGCTAAGAAGTTCCCACTCTTTTCCTCTCACACTTTCGACCATGATGGCCAACGATACAACTTAACCAGAGTTCTTGATCAGAAGACTTTCGGTATTGATTATGAAGCTTACAACAGTTACAGCAAACTTTATCTAAGTATCTTTTTTGCCCTCACTTATGGTTTGAGCTTCGCAACTCTGACGGCTACTATTTCACATGTTGCCCTCTACAACGGAAAGTAAGCTTCTTGACACCAATTACAGTTCTGTTCTATTTCTTTCTTTTTTTGGAGTAAACCTTGGATACGCAACCCCGCTTGTAGGAACCATGTATCATCCAATCTCATAGTATTAACAAAATGAGTCGACCATTCGATTTGACCCTTGATAGTAGTTCTGTTCTATTTCTTGTGATGTAGTCCTTTCGAGTTAACTAACTTGTTCATGATATTCTTTTTTTTCTTCTTGTTGTGACTGAGCAGAACAATTTGGCAACTGTGGAAGAAGACAACAACTGCAGCAAAAGATCATCTCTCGGACGTGCATACAAGGCTGATGAAGAAGAACTATGAACAAGTCCCTCAATGGTGGTTTCAAGTCATCTTGCTTTTAATGGTGGGCCTTAGCTTATATGCTTGTGAAGGTTTCGACAAGCAGCTCCAACTCCCTTGGTGGGGACTTTTACTAGCATGTGGCCTTGCATTGTTTTTCACCTTACCCATCGGAGTTATTCAAGCCACAACAAACCAGGTATGTTCTTGCAATCATCTGCATTTTCTGCACCTTTAAACAGATTACATTTCTCAACAAACTGTGTTAATGTTAATTGCAGCAACCAGGGTTAAATGTGATTACAGAGTTGGTTATTGGGTATCTTTACCCAGGGAAGCCCCTAGCTAACGTGGCTTTCAAGACCTATGGCTATATAAGCATGTCACAAGCACTCTATTTTCTTAATGACTTCAAACTAGGTCATTATATGAAGATCCCTCCAAAATCCATGTTTATCGTACAGGTTGGTTCATTAGTTTAACAGTAAAATTTATTTGATGTTTTTTTTAATCCGCAACCCTACCTGCAAGAGCTGTGTTTCGGTTGAGTGAAGACTCGAACAACCAATCTTAGGGACATGTGGTATTAACCAAACGGGTCGGTACTTGTGGGAAAATTATTATTGTCATTATTTTTTTAATTTGAGTTCATGTTCACAATTGGTATATAAGGATTGATATTTTATTAATTTGTATTCTCAGTTAGTTGGAACATTAGTTGCTTCAAGTACCTATTTCGGCACAGCATGGTGGCTTCTCACAACTGTCCCCAACATATGTGATCTAACATTGTTGCCAGAGGGGAGTCCATGGACATGTCCCGGGGATGATGTTTTCTTCAATGCTTCGGTTATATGGGGAGTCATAGGCCCTCTCAGAATGTTCACTAGTCAGGGTATCTACCCAGGGATGAACTGGTTCTTCCTCATTGGCTTCCTAGCCCCTTTTCCCGGCTGGATACTTTCCCGCAAATTCCCCAACATAAAGTGGTTTAGGCTTATACATGCACCTATCATCCTTGGAGCTACATCTGCCATGCCACCGGCTAGAGCGGTGAACTACTTGGCTTGGGGAGCCGTCGGATTGTTCTTTAACTTTTATATTTACAGAAGGTACAAGGGATGGTGGGCTAGACACAACTACATCTTATCTGCTGCTTTAGATGCTGGGGTTGCCTTTATGGGAGTTATACTTTTCTTCACCCTTCAAACCAGGGATATTATCGGTCCGACCTGGTGGGGTCTGGACAGTGATGACCATTGTCCATTGGCTATATGCCCAACGGCACCCGGGATCCAGGTCGAGGGGTGCCCTGTTCTATGAGATGTCTTCAAGAAATCCCCATGACCAAGGGTTAGAAGTCTTGCACATGCTGATAAAGGTCAAAGGTGAAGCTGTAGGGTTAAAATATATGAAATATGTTGCTTCATTTAGTGATAAGGGGTTTTAGAGATGATTTTTTTTTTTTTTTTTTAATTTGTAATTAAATAAGATTTCTTATTGTTATTAATTCCAAGATAGGACAATTATTGGTTTCCCTCATCATATGATTGAATAATTCTTTTATATAAGATGCAATTCATTTAGAAACGATACAAAATAGCATATTTAATGTTCACCATGAGGAGCCTCATCCACTACCTACCAATAATCCCTGCAAGTACAAGAACCATCTTTGAAACAATGGAACCGATTTCTGTCACGCACAACTATCTCTCGATCAACTGTCTCTGAGATGAGTTTGAAAGCAGCATGGCAGTCTTCACAAACACGAAGATTCTTCATAATCCTAATTGGCCTTCCGGATGGTGTCTTCATCAACCCAAAAGCCAGTGCCAATTTCTCACTGTGGCGAAACAGAAATTTCTCCTTCTCATTCTCTTCTATGTCCAGCAGTACAACTGAAGTCTTTGGCACGTATCCTCTTAGCTTTATTTTTTGAAGTAGTTTTCCCCACATCTGGAATATCTCCTCAGCTTGTGGATGGGACTCGTCGCCGGCAGCAAACTCATGCAGCACTCCATCTACCATGATTGAACTCCACCCGGGTGTTTTCTTCACCCCGTGATCTTTCATAAACTTTCTCACTTTTGCAGTGTCTTCCCACCGTTCTGCTTCTGCATAAATGTTTGACAACACCACGTAGTATCCATCATTAAGTGGATCCAGTTCAGAAAGGTGTCGGATTGCTTCCTCAGCCAGCGCAATGTTTTTGTAAACTTTGCATCCACCAAGCAAAGCTCCCCACACAACCCCATTGGGTTTGATAGGCATGTTCATAATAAACTCGTAGGCCTCTTGAAGAAGGCCTGCACGACTGAATAGATCAACCATACAACCGTAATGCTCAATTCTGGGAATTATCCCAAAATCTCTAGTCATGCTCTCAAAAAATTCACGTCCCTTGTCTATCATTCCCATGTGGCTACAAGCATGCAATAGTCCAATGAAGGTAACATCATTTGGCTTCACGCCTATCTGAATCATCTCAGAGAAGAGTCTCAAAGCTTCCTCAGCTTGCCCATGCACTGCTAGCCCAGCAATCATGGCTGACCATGACACAATAGTTCGTCCTTCCATCTCCTCAAAAACTCTACGAGCATTTGCCAAGCATCCACATTTGAGATACATATCGATCAAAGTGTTAGAAATATGAACATTTCTCCTAAACCCACTTTGGTTTGAGTACTCATGAACCCTCCTTCCCAAATCCAAGGCACCCAAATCAGCACAAGCTGCAAGAACAGCCACCACTGTCAACTCATTCGGCCTCATACCTGCCTCTTCCATCTTCATAAATAAATGAATAGCCTCCTTAGGCTTCCCACATTGGACGTAGCCTGCAATCATTGATGTCCATGACCTCACACTTCTATCGGGCATCCGTGAAAACAAATCATAAGCCCCATCAATATCTTTCCTCTTCACCAATTGGCTAATCATTATATTCCACGTCACTACATCTCGCTGCGACATTTTCTCAAACAACAGCCGAGCATCCCCTATCGCTCCGCACAAAGCATATAAATGAACAATCATGTTTTGTAAAAACAAATTCGACTGCAACCCAAGTTTCTCCACATAACCATGAACAATTCTACCATTCAAAATATCCAATAAATGCGAGCATGCCTTGAGAACAAAAGAACAAGTGAAATTATCAGGAAAAACATCGAACTGGCGCAATTTATAGAAAAGCAAGATTGCATCAATCGGAGAATCTCCTTCGGCAAAGGTTCTCAAGCACGAATTCCAGAAAACAATCTCAGGCTTTTCCACGCGCTCAAGGATTCTTTGGGCGTAAGCGAAACTAGGTGTGAGAGCGCAAACAAAGGCGGCCTGAGAGAGAGGGAGAGTGGAAAGGGGAGTGTTGGTTTTGATGAGGTGGGCATGGACTTGTTTGAGCTCAAATGGGGTGTTGAAGTTGTGGAGAAGGTCAGGTGTAGGGCTTTGTGTAGTGGGTGAGTGAGAGTTTCCATGGTGAGGAAGAAGGTGAAGCCCTGATGATGGAAAGCAAAGCATTTCTATTGCTAAATTAACAGTTTTTTTAATTGAAAAAACAGCCTCTAAATTTCATGTATGCATCCAAAACATTTGCAATTGTTTCACAATATAGAAACACATCTCTGCTTTATAGCCTCCACCAAAACCAACGCCAGTGGATGAATTCCTGCCATGAATTCAGCAGAATATCACCTGCCATCTACTACCCAACCAAGAGTCAAATAAAACATCCGAAGTCGGTTTGTGATTGCGATTTCGGTAAGTTTGATTTTAAGAATTGCGTATTAAAAAATTACGTTTTTTAAATTACTATTTTTTTAAATCATCAAATATTTGTTAGGCGCCTTTGGATTGCAATTTCGTAATAATAATATGTGTTTTTAAAATTATTGCAAAACATAAAGTATTTGGCATTATAATTTAAAAAGTACTTAATTTGAATTTTTTTAAAAAAACTGCGATTTCTATAAGTAGAATAAGATATACTTATTTGAAAAGGCGCAAATTTAAACCAAAATTATAATTCCTCGTAACAAATATTTAATAAAAAAATATTTTTTAACATATTTTACCAAATGTCTTTCTGATTTCAAAATTGCAATTCCAAATAGACCTTTATGCAAAATCGCGATTTTAGTTTAAATTTGCTCCTTTTTTTTTCTTTCAAATAAGCACCTCTTAACTTGTTTATAAAAATTACATTTTTTTTTTTTTTCATATTTTAGATTAAGTGTTTTTAAATTGCAGTATCAAACGCCTTAAGTCTTACAATATCTTTTAAAAACGTATATTATTTTTACAAAATTACAATTTTAAATGCACCCTAAATTCTTATGCAAAAGTTTATGCAGATTTTGAAAGGTCGGACTAGAGATAGGGCCCATGTATGACAAATAAAAAGATATGAACACCAGCAGAAGGGCTGTTGAACTAGATTTTTAGACGGTTGGACGATTATGGGGCTCCTGCAAAACAAATAAAAAGACCAGGGTGACGCTCATCCGAGGTTGAGCCAACAAAAAGCACCAACATTTTGTTCAAATTAATGATTTTTGAACTTTTATTGACTTATTTGAATGGATCTCACAAATCTAATAGTTGATTTATTAAATTTGTAAGAAAATATAAGAAAAATATTGGTAGAATATTGGCACCAACCATTTCTCAATGCTTAATAGAAATGGTCCTTGGATGCTTGCCATTTGGCAGGCTTGTATAGGTCTATAATTATTTAAGCAGTTGAGCAGGCTTAACGTGATTATTTATTGTTTAACCTAATTATTTATTGTTTAACCGGCAAATTTTAGAAAATTAACAAATTTGGCCATCAAAATTTTTCATAATTTGATGCAAACAAAACCCTGTCGGCCCTCGTAATATATAATTATAATGATCTCTATCATAATAAACTTGAAGTTCTTATGCCCTTGCATTAAAAAATATTCCATGGGTAAGCATAATTAGTGCGTTAGGGTTAGACCCATTAACTCTCACTCACTAATTTCATGTTAAGTTCATAGGTCGTGTTGAAAATTGCCAGTTCGAAATTTCGAGTATCGGGTTCATGTTGTGTTGAAACATGGGTATAAGCATATTTAGATAATTAGATCAACCGTACAAATTTCTCAACCATAACTCACTAATTTTATATTAGGTTCGTACCAAATTTACACATTTGTGTAAAAAATTTCAAAACGTAATTATGACAATGGCAAAGCCCTACAATTCATATCGGGGTGTTGCTAATTTTTTTGGCATATTAAAAATTTTCTCCACTCTAAAAATTTTGGTAATTCACACAATATATGCGTCACAAAAAAATATCTATGAAAGTTCGTAAGTGCTCAAATTGATATATTAGAAATGTAATTACATGTCGGCACTATATCACAAAGACAGAAATAAATAAAATAAAAGTGTCTAGAACTGCACTTTACAATCTCTTAGAAGTATAAAATTATCAAGTATCGAATCTAAATCGAAACTTTCAGCAATTCTCCTTTCAATATAGAAAACTAAACTATTTGCAAGAAAACCGTCATCTATTTTGTTGCGAAGTTGTGTTTTAGCAATTTTTATCGTTGAAAATGTTCGTTCGATAGTTGCTGCAGACATTAGAACTCGAGTAGGAGAAAAGATTTTTTTTTTTTTTTTTTAAGCTCATGGCACCCCCAAAGCCTCACCTAGCTCCGCCACTAATTTAAGACACCTTTTTGATTGACACAAGGAGTTAAAATTATAAAAATAAAAAATAAAATTAAGGATATTTTTAGTTTTCATGCATAGACTCAAAGATTTATTATACATTTATCCTATAAAAAATAGTCACTTTTTTTCTAAAAATATTTTTAGCAAAAAATAATAATAATTTACACCAAAATAAATGGACTCTACGTATCAAAGATATATATATATATATTATAAGCACAAAGAAAAATATTTACATCATGCAGCTTTAGAATTTCTCACTGTATGTCTGTGAATGCTGCATTGTGTTTCCAATTTCATTCTAAGAACGACTAGTCGTTGGCTTTTATGATTCCAACACACACACAACTTCAGTTTTCCACCGACTTCGGACTCCTAACGGCGGGAAAATTTCAATCTCAACGTCTAATTTGTATTGCCAAGTCTCATGTACGACACAATCTCCTACGACCGCCTTAGCTAGAACCGACGTTGGCCAGTAAATTTGAAAAGCACCAACGTTCTTTCTTCCCTATAAAACTCTCACTCACCTCATATTTTCCTTCAAGAAACACAAAACCTTCTTGTTTCTTTGAAAAGCACCAACGTTCTTTCTTCCTTATAAAACTCTCACTCACCTCACATATTTTCCTTCGGTACTCCAAGATTCTCCAAGAAACACAAAACCTTTTTATTTCTTTTAGATTTGTCTCGGTTTGATGGCGGGTTTTTCTCAAATGTCCTCCAGTTCACGGGTGTTTTCTTTCGATCATTCGGGTTTGCTCGGCAAACCCGAAACCAGAAATTTCAAGACGGCCACGGCCATATATGATTTTTGGATGGAGAGCACGGGCATCCCAGACGCTGATGAGATGATCAATCTTTCATCGGTTCCTGTTACGACCATAACATCCGATGAGATCAGTTCCTCTTCCTCGTGCTCTGTAAATAACGGAAAGATCAAGGAACCCATCTTCTATAATTTTTTTGCTGTTGCGGAGAGAGTTAATGTTCAAGTCGGTGAAGCTGAAGGAGTAGTAGTTGCGAGCAAGAAGCCAACTGAATCAAAGGAGATTTCGTTGGATTTGAAGTTGGGTTGCGCTTCTTGCGTCGCCACAAAGAGGAAAGCATGCGAAAGCTCTGTCAAGCTCACTCCTCCTTCATCCAGCGCACGTGGGATCAAAAGGATGAAACGTAATTGCCGGGAAGTTTCACTGGAATTGAAGCTTGGGTTTGATCCCTGGGCTATCAAGAAGACGGTTCAAACAAGCGATGTCGGGGACTTGGCGAAACTCTTGCTGCCGGCGGGATTGGTAAAGCAGCATATTTTGCCGATGTGGGATGCAGAAACCATTGAAAAGATTAAGGATGGTTTAGGTGTTGTTGTGTGGGATTGTGATACAAATTCCGAACACCAAATGGACTTCAAACAATGGAAAAGTGGGAGCTATGTCCTCATCAAACAATGGACCAACGAATTTGTGAGAAGAAGGAAGCTGAAGAAGGGTGATGAGGTCGGACTTTATTGGGATCAAATCAATTCAAGATTCAATTTCAGCGTTCTCAAGCGACTTTGAGCATGGAAGCTTCAAGACCCTACATTTTTAGCTTTTATAATCCGTGTCTCTCTCTCTAGGCAATGTCTGTTTTCTGTTGATGTTTTTAAGTTGCAAAACATACCTAGTTCTTCAGCCTTTTCTTGTTGGTCAGGAAAAGAAAAATAGTATTGTAATGTCTGAAATAAATTGTTGATGAATTATCATTCCAAAAAAAAATCAGATTTGGATCAGGTGTACGCCAACAAGTTATGCAACACTAGGGTTAACAATGTTTTATGCAACCTACGAACCTAATACAAAATTAACAAGTTATAGTTAAAATGTCTTACATGTTTAATTAAATGAATATGATTATAATTAATTCATATAATATTATACACGTACTTCAAATACAACCCAAACCACAAACTCAACATGCGAATATGAGTTACCATCCCGTAATTCATGTTAAAGATATATCAAGCTCTACTGCATTAGGCACGTGTGGAAGGGCATACCGTAAAAAAAAAAAAGAAAAAAAAAAAACAAACTTGGCAAGTTTGTCTTGCTTGACATCGTCCCTGTTTTGGCGTGAGTTATTGGGATCAAGATGATCTCTTGATTGAGTAGAAGATCCTTTCAATTGGCTAGATGCCTAGATCCCATTACTTGAAATAGGTTGACGACACCTCATGCAAGCATGCCTGCCTTAGCCAGTAACAAGAAGACAAATATAACGATGAAAAGGGCACAAAAAATTCGACATTCCTACTCTGTAATCATAAATTTCAGCTGAAGTTCTTTAATTAAGAAACCCCTCAAAATTTAACAGTAGATAATACATTTTCAATTGATACATAAACCAAGAAACTTTCTCAAAAGTAAAACAAGCGTGGCCACATGGTCAACCTAATTCTCGGATCAACTTAGCCATGTCACCAACACCAGCTGATCGATTTATAGCCTTGTCATCCCAACATATGAAACTGAGTTAAGCATAAACATCATTTTGCTGCAGTACAAAATGTTTGGCAGAAAAGCTAGAACCTGAGCAAAAGATTACTTGAAGAGTTCAGGATTCAGCCAGTCCCTGCAAATAACAAAGTAAATCGCATTATTACGATTTCAATTAGTAACAGTGATTCACATGAAAGCAGAAATTGGTGGAAAATGGGAGAAGGAAGATATGGATGTGTGGTGGTTACTTGCTGATGTCATCAAGGTGGTCATCAAAATCTACAATATCCTTCCACTTTTCTGTTGAAATATAATCCAGTAGGACTACATTTGCTGATGGTTCCCTAATGGTCAGCTGGCTGCCTCCATCAGATCCAGCCAGCTTCCAATTCTTTGATGCATCCCTTGTGTAGAGCTGATTTACATGAAAAAAATAAGAGATTCTGGGACAACATGCTGAAACTTAACTACCAACGGAAAAGAAAACAACTTATATTCTAAGATAAGAAGACAAGAGAAAGTAAGCAGAGATGACTTTTTAAAGCAGAAAAAAGACCAATAACAGCATCTAGGACCAACAGGAAAAAAAAAACAAAAGGTACGTGTAGAAGAGTAGGGGTTTTATTGATCAGGCTAATAGAAATTACATAGCATCAAAATTATTGCCATGTTCTTTGAAAACCCTAATATATAAATCCTCAAAGCAATTTTCCCAACTCCAATCTTCTTGGTCACTGACATAAAATTAGAAAAGCGATTCTGTTAAGATCATATTCAACTGATCAAGGAAACATCAGGATGAATTGATTACACGAAGACCAACATCTTGCTATGGTAATGACTATCAAGCGCCACCTCCCCACCCCCCCAACAAAAAAGGGGAAAAAAAGGAGACAAAGGCGATTAGACAGTTCGAATCTTGAGTAAGCAACTATGGATAATAGATCTTATCTTAATCTGAAAGTCACTAGGGTTATCCAATAGGTTCTCTCTTCTAATGTTCACTCACCAAAGTTATGGGTACAAGCAAACATACATGGTGGGTGTTTGCTGTTGTGGGAGGAAGGCAAGTAGAATAGAGGTGGGTGATTGAAGCAGTGTGCCATGAAATTAGCAACTTTCAGCTTCTGCTTCAAGGCCAGCTCTTTTTCTATACTATGTTAGCAGGTGGAGTTCTGAATTCTGCTGCTGCAAGCATAACTGCAGCCATCATAGGAAGTTCATTCTAAACACTTCTTGAGGACGGAGTGAATCAATTTCAAGGAGAATACAAGTAGACAACATATTATAGGAAGTCACTTTATTAAAAACATATATATTATAGTAATGTACACATGTCATGTATGCATGTTACCCTGCCATTTCCCATAAATTTTCCAGTAATATATCCCCTACATACCCAACCTATCACTGCAGCAATAAAATTTCATATATGTACACAAAAAATTTGCATTGCTTCCCAGTATAGAAACTCATCACTGCTCTGTAGCCTACACCAACTGCAATGCTCCATCATCATGCAATAAATTCCCCCATGAATTCAAATTCAGCAGAATATCACAAGCTTTACTATCCAACCAAGAGTCAAATCATAGAACGTCTAAATTCATATGTAAAAATTTAGATAATTAACAAATTTGACCACATAATTTTCCATAACTTGATGCAGACAAATAATTCACAGAACCCGATTGACCCTTGGAGCAGATAATTAAGCCAATCTAAAGCATAATAAACTTAAAGTTCACATACCCTTGCATTAAAAACCTTTACATAATTAAAAGGCAAATTGAACATCTTTACCAATGCCAAGAACAAGAATACCAACCTGCATTACAGGGCTCCGGTCCTTACCCTTAGGTAAGGCTTCAAGCTTTTTGTTATCCAACTGCAACGAATTAAAACATGTAGTAAGAAAAAAATTCAAAACCCATCACAAGACACAAGCAAACACTCGATTACAGCACATCTGCCGATGAATACAAACACACGTACCAACAGAATAGCAGCTTGTGGAAAGTACCGGTAGATGTGATCACCGATATTCTTGGCCACGCCACTGAGCTCATAATCATCAAACCTCTCGTTGGAATGAAAATAGCCCACGATGTTCACACCTGTAGCAGCATAATGCTCCTCTATCTGAAAACCAATCAAGCAAGCATTCAAAAGAGCCACATTTTCAACTAAAAACGATTCCCAGAGAAATATTACTCTTAAAGAAGAATCAAAGAATTAAACTTTGTTTCAATGTGAGAATTAGTATAACAGCAGATTCTCATATAACCAAAAAAAAAAAAAACATTATTTTTAAAAGAGAACGAGATATTTCACAAGACAAACAGAGCCTTGGACCACCAATCATACATACATGCATTCATTTTATATTCATTACAATGAAATTGAATATCCCCTAACTACACAAAATATGAAACAAAAATCAAAATTTATCCAGATAAATCATTAACAATTCCCAAGAAAGAAAACATCGTTCGTATCAACGCGAAAATTATATAACAGCAACATTTCCATATACCCCGAAAAAAAAAAAAAAAGCCATAATTTTTTAACGAAAACGATATATTTCACATACACACTCACAAAAACACAGCCTAGAGCCTCTAATATCTACACAGAACCAAAATTCCATGAAATTGAATAAACAAATTGAAATGGACTTTCAGATTAAACCTAAACAGAAAAATAAACCTAAATCACGAGAGAGAGAGAATTATACGAGGATGAGGGAGATCTCGAGCTGGGGGAGGAGGCCGACGTGGGAGTGGAAGAGAGGGACGGAGTCGGTGATCTCGACGACGTCGTGGGCGGAGGAAGGCCGGCCGAGGAGGACGGCGTTGACGGCCGAGGACTTGTGCTTCAGGGCGTGGAGTACGAGCTTTGCGTACGCGTTCTGCGAGATCTCGTACCGTACCTCGCCGCCCATGACTCGGTGAGTTCTTGAAATTATCGCTGACGCGAAATAGATTGGCAGGAACTCTGTGTTACCACTTGATTCGACTCAGATGGGCTTTTCAGTGTTCGCTGACTCACACTCGCATATTTGCAGGAATCTTCTTAACGTAGATACCCAACGACGTCGTTCCTTTACTTGGTTGTTTCTACATTGAACTGAAAGTCTGTAACCTAAGGTTAAAAATAACCGAATTTGTTTAATAAATTATAATTTGATCTCAAGTCAAGTTAATCCGAACCAAGCTTGAATCTACTCGCAACCTATTCTATTCATTTACTTTGGATTTTCAAATCTTATTAAGCTTGAATGGAAAGATAAACTTTCAAATTAAAAATTTGATAATGGATTTTTTTTTTTAATATGTCCGCACATGAGAGGAGAGAGGATTCGAATTAGTAACTTTCGCTTTATTAGCGTGATTCCAACCTATTGAGCTACTTCTTGAGTTGATAATGGATTTTAAATATGTTTTTTGGTTTTTATTTGATAAATGTTTATAATATAAAGTAGTGAATTTTTTATTTTATTTTTTTGGAATCCCTATTTTTAATATATATATGTGTGTGTGTGTTTAAATTGTTTGTTATTAGTGGTTGAGGCCTTGTATATATTTCATTTGATTCTTATCATGGGTAAAATTAAATCTCAATTTTTGTTCTTAAAATCACTCAGGACTAGGATCTCATCAACATGTACATTGTTGATAATGTCAACTTCTTGATGCATGGGTTTGCGTATTTTAAAACTTAGAGAGCTTGTTTGCCTTGTAATTTCATGGGTTAAAAATGTGTTTTTAAACAAAATCGTAGAAAGTAACTCACTTGAAAGTATATTTTTAAAAATCGGTTTCAAAACCTAGAAAAATTTTTGTTTTTGACTTATATGAAATGTGTTGCATTTTTAAAAATGAAGAATTCGTTAGGAAAAAAAAAAGTGAAAACTGAACAATCGCTTGGTTGTCAAGGACACATCTAAAAAGGAGGTGAGTGAACGATAACTAGCCAAAAACCCGTGCTCACAATTTTAAAGAATAAATTACAATTTTACCAAAATTTAACTATGTTTTTTTAGCCATTTTGCTTTTGATCTACACTTCGTACATTAATTTCATATATTAAATGGCAATATCCACTAAGCATTAGCAAGACCCATGTACGTAGTAGTACTCTCTCGTTCCAAAAATCCTCTGGCTATCAATATAGTTTGAACTCTCCGCAGTCGGCTGTATTCACCGTTTTTCTGTATTTATTTAATTTTCAAAAACGTGAAGAAAAATGAACTTAAAACAATAAGAAATTGATCGATTATGCCGGCATGTTCGACTTTCCAATATTCTTGAAAGGGACTCGAGTTTTATTATATATTAATTTTTGTTTCATAAGGTATGTGCAACATCGTGGCTTCTTCTCCATCTTTGGTGCACATTATACAAAAAAAAGCTCTTTAGGGTTATTTTTTAGCTTCAGCTAAGCCGCCACCTCCCCTCCCCAAACGCCGTAACTACAAGGGAGGAGGGATGGCCTCCACCATCCCTCCTCCCCACGTCCCTCTCACACCGGAATCTAGTAGTTTACTTAATGTCCCTAAACCTGGTGCCCCCGTCCCTTTTTCTCATCCCCCGCCTCCTCCATTCTAGTTTTTGTTTGGTATTTTTTGTCACTTTTCCTGTCTGCTTTCTATGTTTTTGAGTTTTTATAGTTTATTGATCTTCTCCGCCCGGGCCACGCCTCCGCCCATTGTTGAGCTTCTTTCCCCACTGACGAGCTTCATAGTGCTCTTCTTTATGAGGGTCAATGTATGCGCGACGTTTCTTTTCTGTATTTCTTTTTGCTTGTATTCATTATGTTGCTTTTATTTTCTGTCTTTCATTGTTATTTGCTTGTAATAATGCTCTAGCCTCGATGGTTCGATTGGATCCCTTTTGATCATGACCTGTGTCGTGGATGTGTATGTTACCCTGGCTTTCGAGTCGATGAGGAAAAATGATCCAGACTTCTATGTCGTAAATGAATGTGTATCCTGACTTAATTGTCGAGGAGAATGAGTAACGGCATACGAGTGATGGTATCTACTTGATTCAGTAGTCTTTGAACTTGCCAAGCAGATTTGAATGTTTATCCTGTTATTTTAGTCATGGGATAGCGGATGTATTTTTGAATTTCGTTGATTTGTATGAGATTCAATTTGTGACTTTGTACTTAGGCTACAGTTACTTCAAGACTTGTCCTATAATTATAAGAACTTTTGCTCTTGAATTCTATGGTGCACATTATACAGCAATTGATTTGTAAAGTCGTGATCTAGGCTTGACCAAATGACGAAAGTGAATAAATTGGTGACGAATACATGGACTGACCAACATAACAAAAAGAAAAATGTCCGCCCTCTTTCTGTTTTGCAACTTCTAATTTACTACTTACTGTTATTGAAAGGCGTTAAAAGAAACCATACAATGTTGATTTCAAGCCATATTTGAAGCCCACATTCGCGCCAATAGACTCGAAAGTAAATGTTGTTAGATACTACAATTTTATTGAACGTGATAGCTATAACCAACCCTTAAATCAATCATTTCAAAAAAAAAAAATCATGGGTGGTTGGAACCGAGATGCAATGACATAAACTAATTGTTGGATAAAAATGTGACTTCTAACATTACTCTCAAAAATTAAAGAGATGCTAGAAACCACAGTTTACACTTTTACCCCACTTTTATCCGCTTCGTTGATGTTGGACTGCCAATAATCCCCACATACTTTATCCCTCGCTAACAAGGCACTGGTAATAAATAATTGGATCTTTTTTAAGGGTTTTTTCTTACACAACAAATGATGCAAGGGGTTAATTGATAATGTGGGATAAAAATATAGCATATACCATTATTAAAGAAGAAAAAACCTAGAATTAATTGGCAATACCATATCAATAAAGTTAGATAAAAGTGAAATCAAAATGTCGTAAATAGCATTACTCAAGAGTGTAAATCTAAAAACCCAACTCTTATACAACTATACAACTGGGCTGACGTAGAATACCCATAAACCAGTAAAATTAATGGGCCTTTTCTAACAAAGGATGATCAAATGATTTATGAGTGCTCCACATCACTAGTTATACATGAGTTGTATAAGAGTTGAGTTTGTAGCATTTCTATACTCAAAATTAAAAAGGCATTGTATATGCAAATCATCAGTACATAAAATAGGAATACTATATTTACACAAATAGATATATTTGCTAACGCTTTATTTTTCCCACAACGAGGTCTATACCAAAATGCCACCCCCAACACACTCTTGATTGTACGCAAAACAACCAGCCGCAAAAGACAACTCATATAGAAACTTATAGATTATGCCAAACCACAATTGCCTGCATATCTAACGTCTGTCTATAGCACATCAACATTCTTGTTAAGCCGAACTAAGCCATCAAAGAACTTTCTATCTGCATCAATCACTCTAAAAGATCCAAATGCTAAAGTAAATAACATGCTAAACATATATTAATATCACAAGAATGCCTATCTAGATCAAACTAAAGTAGATTATAAATAACACCACATAAGATGGCTATAGTCTAGTAGTCTACAAAACAGGCTAAATGAAATTAAACTAAAACATGACTTCAATAGTAGACATCAAGGACTAGTCCGAAGCAATCTATAAGTTTGTCTAAGCCATACAATAGAACAAAGTCTAGGAAATCTCTTCTGATCTTTTAAAGCTTTCCCTCTAGCAGTGAAAGGAGACCTCTAGTAGTTGTGAGAAAGTGCCTATCAATGCACGAGAAACAAAACTAGAGGAGCCTGCGTGTACTTCTAGGGCAAAGCTTAAGCAACTTCATGGAAAACCTTCATTTCTACCTCCCATAAGGAAGATACTACTGTCTTTCAATTCTACCTTGCATAGGGATGGTACCGACTAGTGCCACTATAGCCTCCCCTTCCATACAGCCCACCTGCTCCACCATAACTAGGACCAGGCCCAGAGTCATAACCAGCACCATAGCCTGAACTTCCATAACTTCCATAGCCTTCGCCACCTCGACCATATCCACCTAAACCACTTCCATAACTGCCACCAAAACCGCCACCATAGGGTCCAAAGCGACTAGAATAACCAAGGGAAGATTCACTTCGATAGCCACCTAAGCTACCAGCTCCAAAACCCCCATAACCACCACCAAATTCGCCACTACCACCACCACCACCACCACCACCACCATAACCATATCCACCACCAAGCCTACTGCCAAGACCTCCTGGAGTCCTATAGGGACCAGGACCAAACCCTCCATCAAAACCTCCATAAGAACTGCCAAAACCACCATAGCCATCATTGAAAGAACGAGACCTAGAGTTGCTACCATATGCAGGAGCAGGTGGTGGGTTTGAGGCTTTCTTTGGTTCAGCTTTCTTGATCTCCACCTACAACAAAGCAACTTAGTTAACCTAGGTTCTGCTGCATAAACTAGCATGATAGCCCTCTTTCCTGAGAAGATCTAATACCTGTAACAACCTCCATCTAGAATTAGTAACAGTGACTAAAGTAATTTCTTTGATTAAATACCTCAAAACCAAGCAAATAATAACCCTTAAAATGCATGTCATAAATATAAAAGGAGAATGCAATGGTGCGTGCTCCGTGATAAACAGGGATTGGTTTACATGCTGATTTCTTGGAGTCCACCTAGACAAGCTCACCTGGGTACCCGCCATATCAATCATATTTCCATTTGATAAGATTTCATCTACAACTTCATCACTATCAAAAATTATGAATCCAAAGCCTCGAGAACGGTTGGTTTCATGATCGCGTATGATCTGGTGTTCCACCACTTTCCCATACTTGGAGAAGAAATTCTGGAACTCATCTGAAGAATTAAAAAGGCAAATTGAAAAATACATATTATGCAAGCTAAATCGGAACATGCAAAACTTAAAACTTTCACAAAGTAAACAACAATTTCCAATCAAGACATAACACAACAACACAACTTAAAAGCCCTACCTTCGGTGACTGATGATGGGATTCCACCAACAAATATCTTCTTTGTTTTAAAATCCTTTGACTGCCCTTGGCCTTTCGGAATAGTCCTCTTAATCTCAACCTGCTCCAAATTAATTTAATGGAACTTATATTTTCAGATGAAAATACACCTCATATTCTATACAAGTGAGTCAAATACATTTTGCATGGCATACAAACCAATATTAACACAACTATACTATATAGGAAAGAAAATTTCCCATATTCTACTTTTTGAGAGACTAACACATATTCTCTTTAATCTAAATATATGTCCTAGACTACAGGCCATCAGACCCTAATTTATCTCATAGTGCTTGTCAGAGCAACAACCAATCTATGTATTTTTCATATAACAAACATAAATGGCCCACATCCCCACTTTATACAATTAATTAGTTGGACTTTTGCAGATTACAAAGATGTCTGTTACTAAATGCCCAATAGTGTGTGGTTACAGAAGAGCCAAACAAAAGATAAATGACAAGAATTTTGTCACTAGATCATCTGTTGTCCCAAATACTCCAAGCGTGAGCTTAATTGAGGTAAATAACTATAATTTTTTTATACGTAAATCAATCTTATAAGAAGGCTAGGGAGAGAATTATCCTAAGGCCAGAAACTGCAATGTTTTACTATTGAATTTTCTTTTCTGCATTTGTTTCACAGCAACCTAAGTATGAGCCTCATCAAGAAGAGAGGAAGGGGTATGAGCCACATCCCAATGTTAACCAAGAGACTTTTACCTGTTTTCCATTGATGATATGGGTGTCTTCAATGACCTTGTCAACTACTGAAGGATCAGCATAGGTGACAAAGCCAAACCCCCTTGGCTGATTAGTGTACCGGTCTCTCATTATCACTGCATCTGTTATTTCTCCATATTTCTCAAAGTAGTTCCTAAACGTCCCTGATAGTTTCAAAAATAGGCACACCAAAAAAAAAAAAAAAAAAGGTATAAGCAAGCTATTAAAATGACGAACAAAACGACTAGAGTGCTACAGCACCTAAGCTATTAAACTCAATTTAAATCTATGGCGATAACCAATCCAACTGAGGCGACTAGTCAAATGGCAACTACCCGAGTGAAGCAAAGAACAAGTCTAAATCACCTTACATGCACCGCATATACGTTTATCGCACTTCTTTGATTCAGTTACATGTGCGCTTAACGATTTATTCAGATCAAACGATGAATTAAATTAAAACCAACTAAAATTAACCACAACCATAAGAGTATAAATTGCAATTACACATTAAAGCCATACAAAAGTATAGGCTTTCTCCCATGCTTAAGGTGGATAACTCTCTTCTTCAAAATTCATATATAAATTTCGTGAAACATATAATATATTTGAAATTCAACTTTCTGAATTTCTCTTTCAATTTTTTTTTTTAAACAGCTTTCACAGTTGAAATTTTCCATTTAGCCGAATAAAGCCTCATGAACGAGGACTTACCAAAGCTCGTTTCTTTGTGCAATCCACCAATAAAAATCTTTCTGCGTTTCACAAAAAAGAAGATCAAAACAAAATGTTAGAATAACACCAAAACATATCAAAACCAAACAATTCGTCCACGAAACGCAGGCGACAACAGAAAACTCTACAGATCCAAAATCTTCCTCTTATCCTTTCCTCACAATTTTCTCTGAAATCTGATTAAACCGATGCAGAGCAAGAGAGAAAGAGAAACGTACCCGGGACTAGCGCCATCGCCAGAGTGTGGATGATCGCTCCTTGATTTCGAACCCATAGCGTGTGATTTTGGATTTGGATTTCCACGAGAAAGCGAGCGAGAAAATTCGACAGATCGTGAGACGGTGGAGAAAGAGAGAGGAGGATAGTTAGGGTTTTGAGGGGTATGCGAGTGGGAGGAATATAAAGCGCTGTTGTGTCTTGTGAAACGTCCACTTTGCCCCCGATGTAAGTCCAAGTATGTACATGTCCTGTTCCCGCCACCTCTTATCATGTTTAATAATGGTTTTTATTAGTAATTTTAATTTTTTTTAATGATTTAATTTTGATGCAAGAGTAATGTTATATACATTATTTTCCAATGTATAATGTTTTAAATTATTTGTTTATAAATTATTTTCCAACTGTAGAATGTTTTTTTTTTTTTATGAAACTCTTTCATATTTATTAATTGAAAAAAGATCAAGAGCATAAAACAATGATAAATCATAGTCAAAGCTATAAGGTTACAACGTCATAAAGACAAAAATAAAAATCTTACAATCAAGTCATATCTATAACTTCAATATTCGCTAACCCATGTTCAAACTTAAGTTATATAGTGGATCTGTTACAAACAAACTCAATCTAATACATAAGTAACTTATATTCCCAACTTTTATTTTTAAAAAAATGGGAGTAAAACCCTCGCACTGAAACTAATTCTCATCGACCCAATTTTTCTTTTTTAATTCACTCTAACTTTTGGATATTGATTTTTTAAATGATAAGATCTTCATAATGACTTCCATTTTCTACCATTAGAGTTTTGATTTGAAGTGAACGGAATTCGCTCGTGAATGTAATCCATTTAGAAGAAAGTTAGTGTTATTGAGTCGTTGCAACAAGTGGTAAACATGCCATTTACCTAGATTATGAGATTGAGTCTTCAAATTAAGAAAGTTTTGTAAGTAAAACAATCGGTAACTATTTTATAGTGGATGTCTCTTAAGTTCGTTGGAACCCATAATAGTTTTACCATTTGACAAGTTATTCAAATAAGTTTACACTTCGTTTCCAAAATTAATGTGTTGGTTTGTTTATATTCACTTAAATTTTGGTATTGATATTTGTAGTGTTTGGCTTTAAAGTTGATAAAGACAAAATTAAACTTAAATAATATTATTCATCTAACTTACCATAAAAGCATCCCAAAGTAGTAGTTAAATTAGTTAAGAACCATATTTTTTGAAGTAGATATTATTAGTTTGAACTATGTCTTTCCTCGCTCTCTAGGAAAAAAAGTTAAAAATACCATAAAAGAAGTTACCCTAGTTAGGTTTTATATGTTCTTGATAGGCTACTCCTCTCTTTTGCAGGATACCAAATCATACTAATAGACAGGAATGGAACAAGGGGGCGAAGGGAATGGCCTCTCTGGTTTTGAGTTTTTTCTTTAAACTGTTTATATATATTTGAATGGTTTTAAAAAATAAGACTTGATTCTTATCAAAATCAGGTTAAATTAAACCCCCCCTTTTTTATTCATGCTAAAAGAAAAAGAAAAGGAAAAAAAAAAAGAAGAATGAAGAAGACAAAACTGGACACATATATGCAGCTCCATTGGTTTTTTTTTTTTTTTTAATTCTATATATTTTTAAATAATTTAAAACCTATGAGGAGTACTAAATGAAAAAGTATGCACAACACATCATATTGGTTTTAACTTCTATTTACTATAGTTTCAAAAAAAAAAAAAAGTCGAGTTACGATTAGGGTTTCATAAAATAACTTATAAATGTCAATTTTTCATCAAATAGATAACTCATATGAAACTCATGACTCGTAAATGCCTTTTATAATTTATCCACTTAACCTAAATAATATTATCCTAAACTAACTTTCAAGAGAGTCAACTATAAGTGCAAAAGATGAATTTAATGTAGTTTTGACTTTTCAAAAAAAAGATGAATTTAATGTTGTTTGAATTTTCCTTCCTCATCTCCTAGTCAATAGAGGAATAGGATTCTCTCTGGTTCATTTGAACGAGATAATATCCAAATTAGTTATATTTGAAGTATATTTTTGTCTTTTCAGTTTTTATAATACAAAAATATCATTTCAATATAACTAACCGTATATTATCCCGTTCAAATAAATGAAGAGGATCCTAATTCGTCAATCCACTCATAAAAGAAAATTTTATTCGCCTTGTCACCCACAATTTTTATTTTATTTTATTGAGGATGTTGGTTTGCCAAGAATTTAAAGAGTATACTATTACTATTCTATACACCTTGCCTTGTCCAAATTTTATCATATTTTACAGATGTGATAATGTTAATATGCCTTTATCTTTTTTAATAAGTGGTGAATGCCACATAAATAAAGTGAGATAAAGTGTGATTTTTAGTAATTTTCAGATTTCAATAGTAAGTATTTTAAAATATTTGTCAAAAAAAAAAAAAAAAAAAGGCAAAACGCCATAAATCTAAAACAATAAATCTGTCGAGAAATTTCGATCAATTTGCATGCATATCTATGAAATAAAGATTACTAGTTCAATTTTCCTTTCATTTTCTTGCGTGGGCATGTTAAAAAAAAAAAATCTATAACATATTGTTGTATCATGTGGCAGTGTGGCACCAATATGAACTACTTTGTTAATTTATAAGATAAAAAAAAAACAAATAAAAAATAGAGAAACAAGAGAATGAGAGAGGCACAAAAATTGACCCCATAAGAATATATATATAAATAAATAAAAAGTAATTATAGTAGAATTAACCAACTATTTAGTAATTATACTATAATTTGTATTTATTGTATTGTATATAAACTCAATCTGCGGACTCTTAAATTGTTTTGCCTTGTGTTGTATCAGACACAACAAACAATAAGCCAAAGCAAAGCGAGGAAAGAAAATAAACAGAAGCGGCATGGCGGCGGCTGTGGCTTCTGAGGGAGGAGGGGGTGGGGAAGAAGCTAGGGTTTCGCAGTCGATCCCTGACCATACGAGAAAGACGATCGAGACCATAAGGGAGATCACAGGCAAGCAGCACAGCGACGAGGAGATCTACGCTGTGTTCCTGGAGTGCGCCTTGGATCCCAACGAGACCGCACAGAAGCTTCTATATCTGGGTATTTTTACCAGTCTAGCTATCTATGTCGTCTCTATCTGCATTAGGGTTTTTGCTGCTTTGGTTGTGTTTCTGTTCATTAGGGTTTTGTGTATGCTTGTTGTCTTGGGGTTTGGAGGGCGTTTCTTGGGTTTTCATATCGGTGCGGTTTTCTGGTTTTTGGTTATATGCTTAAGGTTGTGTTTGGTGGCTTAGAAAAGAAGGCAAAGCCGTAATTTTTTAATGAAAATAGCAAATCAACTGCATTTTGGTGATCGAGAAGAAGTATAAGTATTCTTTTATCATTTATTTGGTTTGTGTTTGGTTCCTGAGAAACCAAGGGAAAAAAAATTATTATTTGCTTTTTTTACTTTACTTTTCTCGGTGGGTGGGGGAGTGGGAAAATTGTAATCTTTCGTGAACATGTCAAAGCAACTGCATTATGGTAATAAAGAAGAAATAGAAGTACGTTTACAGATTATTAATTTGGTTAATTGTTGGTTTTTTGGCCTCCTGAAGATAATGTTGGTATTGTTTGGTTTGGCAGATACTTTCCATGTGGTGAAAAGGAAACGAGAGCGGAGGAAGGAGGTAAGATATCATTGTCCTTGTTTATTGGCTAAAACTAGTTTTTTCCATGGTTCACTGAGAAAGCTCTCATTTAGCCCTAGTTTATTAAATTTTATGATTTAAGATGCAGCTCAGTGCTGTGAAATAGATGGAACCTGGTCTCACTGTAGCTCATTGCAGATAATTAAATTATCTATTTGCGATTTTTTTCTCTGAAGTAGGTTAATTTTCACTGGGGATTGGTGGTTTTTAGAACTTGGATTTAAAGCTCTTGCTTTTCATTGTTACCAACATGCTTTAACCGTCAATATTTATTAATGACACGAAAAGATAACTCTTAAACTTATAGAAAGAGAAATACCGTCTCTCCTCAAAATATACATCTGTTATTTCATGTAACATGTAGACACATCTTTGGTTTGGTCATTTTTTCGTTTGTTGTTGTTGGACTGAAGGTGAAGGTGGACATTGAATCATCAACTGATGATTTTTCTCCACACACACATATGTGCATATTCCATATTGATCAGAAAGGATTTACAATTGACCATTATTAGTCTGACTTGTTCTCTATGTTGAAATTATTTGGGCATTCAATTTCTGGACGTATATGCACTTGCTATCTGAGACCAGTCTCTTTCATGGCAATTCTAAAGTGTAGTTGGTTAGGGATACAAGTGTAGTAGATTATATGGGTGATGCCCTGAGAAAAAAATTATGTGGGTGAAAAATCATGTATAATTTGGTGTTTCAAGCTTGCGGGATGACTTTATGCTTAATTGCTTGTACTGTTGCAGAATTTGAGCAGCGGAAAATCTGAAGGTTCTAGGTTCACGCAGGGGCGATTGGGTAGGGGTGGTCAAGGTAACTGTTCTGATATATCTTCTGGTAAATTCACTTTTGATGATTGGATAAGGATTATACCATATGCAATGCTTCTCTCTTTCCTTTCATTCTTGTTTCCTCTCAAGCAAAACCTCCAAAGGTCCACCTAGGAAGGTTATTATATTTAAATATGTGATGGTTTCTAGTGCTGAAGTTTAGGGCCTTCTTCTTTATCTATACTGTGTGAGTAGAGATTCCTGTAGTCCATGATCACCCTTCTTAGTTTCTGAGTTTTGCAACTAAGAATTTGAGATGTTATGTTTCAGGAATTCTTTGGTTTTTATTCCTTTTTTTTTTTTTTTTTTTTGTGGCCATCTTATCCATTGTAGCATGGTAAAATATATAAAATTCCGACGTTATATGGATATGGATATGTATTGATTCAAAATTTAGGTCTCTGTGGGGAAGACTTTTATATAACCTGCGTTGCAGCACGCTTTTAGAAATTCACTGTTTTTCTCTTATTGTTTTTGATGTATAGATACTAAAATTATATTGCTGTTAGGTTGTATTTTTTATGTTATTTTATTTTTGATGAATTTTATGCTATTTTGTCTGACAAACTGCTCTTTTCAGATTATGGTGGTGGGAGGAATATGGCCGCTAGAAGGGAAAATGGTATCAATCACACCATAGAGAGGGGAGGCTCTGTGCCAGTTGCTCAGAAAACAAAAAACAATGCTGCTCCTTTCCTGAAAAAGTAATTGTTCTATCCAAGTTTGGCATTTTGGTGTTTTTTGGTTTTCATACCAGTTTGCATTTTTCTAATCCACTAATCAACATCTCTTGAAATAGACCCATACAAATATGAATTTCACATACATGTTTTTATCATTTACAGAGCTTCAGCTGTCTTACCAAATGGCCCCACAAGTCTGTCGAATGGTAGTCTAACTCATGGTCCTTCCTCCCAATCATCTGTGGGTGGTCATGCCCCAAAAGGTAGTTCAGCTGTCATTGCAGCCTTTCCTCCCACGGGCTCTGCAGTTAAGCAAGGAAACTCCACATCAGGTTCTGATCAACTGTCTCCTTCTGCTCCTTCAGCAACTATGTCTGGTGTTTCTTTTTCTGTTTTGGATCCCATTCTGATGCCAGCTGTCTCCCAACAACCTGGCGCTGTAGGTTCAAATAAACATGTAGGGAGCCCAAGTTTAGATGCTGAACCAAATAATCTTCAAGGAAACAAACATGTTTCCCTAGATGTTAGTGACTTGGAGTTGTCCAAGAATGAAAAAGCAGCCTCAAAAACTGTGAGCTCCAAGCAGAAAAAAGGGGCATCAAGCAAGTCCCGGGTGGTTCAAAAGGATAAGGTGTCTGATCCTTCTCAATCTTCTTCTCCAGTTTCTGATGGTTCTTCAGATTATGCTAATCGGTCAATGGATGAGGCTGTCATCCCTAAAGAAGGTACTGTTTTACTAGTGTGTGTGTGTATATATATATGTATTTGTAGGCTACTTGTTGCATGAACAAAAGAAATTTCATGTTATCATTTATCTTGCACATGATGTACGTTTTCGAATTTTCCATGCTGCTAACTATACATGTACCTTTCCCATGTGGTTCATTTGAATTGTTCTTTGAGTCCTCCAAATTTGTGAAGTTTTAATACTTGGTTGCAGTAAAAATGCTTAAATTTCTGTACTTGCTTGTGTTTCTGAAACAGTGATCGCATCTGAGGTTGCAACTACTACAGTTGAAGCCACCTCTCAATCACCAGCTGAGTTGAATGTTAATGACAAGCAACTTGTTACTTTTCCAAATCATTTCCAGGTCTCTGAAGTTATGAAAAGAGGATTGACCTTTGGAAGCTTTGATTCTATTTTTGAATTAAGTATGAAATCTGTCAGCGGCACTGGTGGCAACAATACCACTCTATCTGTGGTTGAGTCCTCTGAGGAGAGTGATGAAACTGCTAAAGAACCTTCTAGGTTGGTGAATGTTTATTTTGTAGCTTAATTTTTGTTTTATGTCTGGATTTGGAGTAGGCTCTGACTTTGCTTCATTGTTTGTGGATGGTCTGCCTCTAGAACATGAATGTAGGAAGGTGTTCCCATCCTTGGTGGATAACTGTGAATTATGGTCATGGAAAATGGTCGTCTCTCTTTTTTTTTTTTTAAAAAAAAAAAAAGAGGGTGGGGGTTGTTTTGTTTTGCTTTTCATTTTTACTTCTCTAATTTTCATTTTAAAAGAATTCTGGTTTGTTTTCTAAAAAAACTTGAGCTAACCATGCTATTTCATATTTACATGCAGCAACCAAGTTGTATCCTTAGATGCACCAGAAGATTTTCTTGATCATCCAGAATCTCTGTCAGAGACTGTACTCGAACATGTTCGTCCTTCAGAAGGCAACGGTACATCTAATGCAGACTCAAAAGATGACCAGATGAAGCAGGAAATATTATTGCCTCCAGAAGGCCCCCAAAACACAACTGTTCAAAATGCACCAAACTACAATTTTGGTTTAGTGCCGACCATGCTAGGGAGCCAACATGTACAATTTGAAGGATCTGAGTCTCAGGCACAGGAAATGTCTCGCTTTCCAAACTTTGTTGTAAGCTCTAAACCCCGTTGCTCTCAGTTATTCTCGTATCCAGTTTTTGAACTTGCATTTTGATACTACAATTGGATGTATTTGTCACATGTATTCATGCATTTTCATCTACCAATTTGTTTAAAATGTTTTAGAATTGGTTGTGTATTGGGAACAATGTCTATTTGTCAAATTCATTCCAGATTCTCTATTCAAGAAGAAGGGCAGTATTTTAGTATCATGACCATGAGATTTTTTTATTTTTATTTTTCGTATCAGTGCAATATTTGTGGGAAAAGTAAGAATCATCTTGTTGGGAGTGATGGTGTTATATTACATCCTAGATGGGCTAAGATCTTTCATGTATAGAGTTGCACAGAAAATTTTAGGATCAGCATTAACTTGAGTAGTCTGCATTTATTTTCATTTTAATATCATTTTCTTCTTTTTACTGAAATTTATATGCTCTTGTATGCTTCTGATTCTATGTTATATTGTAGAATGGGAATTCTCCGGCTTTGTCCAGCCGTAGTCCAACTCCGCCTATTCAGAGCTCTGTGCCTCCACAGTCAGTTCCTTTTTTGAGGCAGCCTTATCCTCTCATCCCATATAGCCCCTACTACCCTCCATTCTATATAGCACAAATGCATCAGTATTTAGGCCACAATGGGTTTCCCCAGCAGCCTTCTACTGGCAATGTATATCTAACACAAGCATCTGTACCTGCTGCTGGCGTTAAATCATCTCTGCCTCAATTGAAGCCTGGGGCAAATGCAGGAAATCCAAATCATATTGGACTTCCGTTTGCTGGTTCATTCATAGCTCCCCCTGTTGGTTATAATCCTGGTTCAGCGGTGACCTCTGGAAGCTCTACTGGTATCGAGGATCTTGCATCATCTCAGTTGAAGGAAAATCATATCTACACGACCGGCCAACTGGTTGGTTTTCTTTCATTCTTTCTCAACTCTTTTTTTTTTTTTTATTTTTTATTTTTTATTTTTTTATACTTTGCATGGTCATCAAGATATATCCAGCTCTAGTATATAGAGTACTACTTTGGGGCTTGTAATCTCAGTTGTGTGATTTTGTGTCATTTTTTAAAGTACAAAGGGATGCAATCCTAGTACACCAGAATACGTGCCATATTTACCTCACAAACTGTTATATTTCTTCACACAATGTTTTCTTTTGGGTATTTTTTTGCAGAATGAAGGTCCAGCTGTCTGGATTCCAAGCCAAGAAATGTCCAACTTGCGACTCAATTCTTTGTACAACTTACCCCCTCATGGACAGCATGTGGCTTTCCCACCCGCTCAGGCCAGTCATAGTGCCTTTTCTGGAATCTACTCAGGCCAGCCGCTCGCTGCTTCATCTCCAATGCTGCAACACTCACAGGCCATGGCTGGAGCTGTTGAAACAGTAGCACCTCCATCTGGTGTTTTCCAGCAGCCTCAACATGCACAGATGAATTGGATTAGTAATTTTTGATCTGGCATTAGGCTTCATTGTAGAAATAGATGATCCTTGTGGATCAAGTCTGGGGGAGTATGAAAAACTAGTCTGAGTGTAAATATGAGATGCAGAGCATTTTGTGGGGGAGAAAGGTCGAGGCTTTTTTGAGTTAGTTTTTTCCTCATATTTTCTAGTCTTCTATTTTGGCTAGTGAGCATCAGCTGTTTTATTAGACTTAGTAATTTCTTAAAGATGTTGTTATAGGGAACGAAGAGGTGAATAGAATAGGTGGGATTTACCAATTTTTCCTTTCTCTTGTCTCACCTGTATATTACATTTTGGTCGAGCATGGAACCTTGGATTATACAACTGTAATTGGTATATGAGAACTGGCACTTCTATTTTGTTTTAATTGGAAAATTCAGATTGGTGTTGGTTACAAGATTGATTCTTCTCCTGTTTTTCTTCTGCTGCTGGTACAAAGATTATTTCTTTTTGAATCAAATTCTAATTGTACAGAAAGAGTATAGGAGTGAAAAGAATTGACTATGTGATAGGAGTTCCTTGAGGGATTCTAGTTGTTCGTTGTCTTATCCTAGTAGCTAGCTTGACTGTAGTTTTCAAGCACCGATAGGATAGAAAAGAAAGGTATTTATATTGATCATTTATTGGTTGGTTTTTAAAGCCAATTTCACACTTCAAATAAAAGTTTATTCTTTCCTCTAACAAAGTTTTCTTCTAATTTGGGTAGAAGGAAATTCGTACAATTGATATTTGTGTACTTAGAATGCAAGAATCTCATTGCATCTTTTCAATTCGGTCCTTCCTCTCTTCTGTCCTCCCAAATCATTATTTCTTCTAGAAAATTGTAATGAGCAAGCTGTAATGGGAAATGGGTAAAGTGAATCGACCAAGATTATTCTTTGTTTGGCAAAATTGTAATTTAACCTTTAAAATCATAATTTAGCCTTTAAAATTGCGCGTTTTCAAAAAAATACCACCATACTTACAATTTGAAAACGCAATTTTTTTACGTTTTCAAATTATAATTTTTTAAAAACGTAATCCTAAACGACCAATTTTTTGCGATTTGATTTAAAATTACACTTTTTATCTTTGAAATTGTAATGTCAAACGCACCCTTAATCAAAGCAAAATTAATCCATTCGAACCATTTCTTGTATGCTTATTGGCATTGAGGTACTATTATAGTATTATAGTTAAGCTTAATTGTCTTATTGCAGTGAGCAGCACAAAGTTGGATATTTTCTGAAAAAACAATAGAATCAGTCTGAGTTGATTTACTGCAAAATTCTAGAACTTAAAAAAAAAAAAATCAAAATTTCAGAAATAGCATAGAGTGAATAAAGATTCCTAAGGTTGAAATGACATAGAACTGATAGAAGGATATGCCAAGGCCCTATTCTCATTCACAAAAGAATTATGTTATAAGCTAATTGCTTAATTCACATTTTAGACAACATTTGCAGCATCTTTAACGTCTGATTCTAAGCTCTCTCCATCGTTTGGTTTTGGTCTCGGAGATGGTAAGTTCTGCTTTGGAAGCTGCTTACTCAAACTTTCACCCGATTTCTGTAAGTTCTGTGATGTATATACAGTCATTCCACAAAGAGCAGCAACAGCACCACAGATGCTTGTGGACCCTGGATCTGAATCAAAAAAAAGGTAGCCTCCAAACATTATCATACAAGTCTTGAATTGTCCTAGAACAACATGAGAAGTTGCCGATGTTGCCCTGCATAATACACACACACAACAGATGTCAGGAAATAAAAGAACTTGTCCTTAACATTCCATTACTGCAGATTTTTACTTCTTTGTATGGCTACTAATATCAAAGAAAGAGAAATGTGTAAGGTAAAGGCAGTTGCTATTATGAAAAGCTGCAGCAGAATGAGAATAGGGTCTCACCCAAGTGCCAAAGCTCCAGACCATTGAAGGAGAAAACCAAGTGCAGCTGATATAAGTACAGCGGCAATGCTATTGAGATTCCACTGAAATGATAGCACTCCTGGTGGATCCAGCCATGGCATCAGAACTAGTAAGAAGAAAACCGTAGTTGGAGTAGTCTTCCACATCAACCTGCACTCAAGAAAATGTTGTTTGCATATCTTTATTACTAAAGAGTAAAGCTATTTATAGACTGTCGTACAACTTGATGATGTTAGAGTGAAAATCAACCATTGGATCTTGAAAAAAAAGAAAAAAAAAACAATGGCCGATTTTCACTTACAGCAGTGTATTAGACAATGCTAAAATCTTCTGGCCAGGGATGCAAGGGCAGAGGGTACTACTTACGCAAGAGCAGTCCAATGGCCTTGCTGCTGCAAGTTAGACCATAGGATTTTATTTATGGCGCTTGGGATTATCCATGCAATTGCAACTAAAGCACCAAACCAATTGAACTCCAAATCTGTTACAGTTGCTACTGCCACACCTACAGAGACAACAGCCAGAGCCAAAACCTGCACAAAAATGGAGTACTTTATGTAAGTCATAAGTTTTAAACTGCAAGAGTATGGAAGTAAGAGAGAGGAGAGTGAAGAGTTTTAGCTCACCTTCTTGAAAGAAATGGTTTTCCGGAAGAGGATGAACTCTGCAAGAACAATGGTAGGGGTGACAGCAATTTTAGCCATTTGGTAGAAACCAACACTGCCCATTAGCTGAAGAGTGAGAATACAAGATAGAGATCAATTGGAATTTATAAAGATGTAAAACTACGGATTAGAACCTGTTATGCTTTAGGCTGGTATTGGCAAGGCCAGAGGCAAAAGCCATGACAGTCCCCAACGAGAAGAGAAGATGAGACTCATGAGAGGGAGTTGTTTTAGAAGGTGGGGAGACTGGAAGCAGTGAGAATGCCTTGAAAATGGCAAGTAGACTCCAAGCAGTAATGTAGTGGATTAATGTGAGAAAAATTGGGAAGTTAAATCCAATTCTCCCCATCACCTGTAAAAGCACACATATACCACTTGAAGTTAAGTAAATCAACTCGTAACAAGCATACAAAAAACAAAACATACACACACACACACACACACACATATATATATATATGGCTATTTTGAGGGAGCCATGAACTTTTTGTTTACTTCATCAATAACCATTCTTTAAATTATACAAATGACCCTATTGATAAGGTTTAATAACCCTCAGAATTTATGATTGCATCGCAACTAATGTAAGCCTGATTGTACAAACAGAGACAAAATTTCCAGAAGATCAAGAACTTATACAGCTTGCTAAATCTGCGAAAGAACACAAACCACCACATATAAGAAGAGAAAGGGAAAGGCACTGACCAATTTGTTTGCCATAATAATGCCTACAGCAACCATGAAATTAAATACCATTGCCACGACCGGCCCACAAAATCTTTGCTGTTGGCGCTTAGCACCTTCGGAGGTTCGTAGCTCATTGTAAAGAGTGCTTCTGAGTTCTTCCAGTGCTCGACCTGATAATTTGGAGTATGAGAACCAGATTGAATTCAAGATCATGAGAAACCAAGTAATTAATGAACAAATGTATCCCTTTTCTTTGGTTGAAAACATTCATCGTTTCCTTTCCTTGAACCACATCATGGAAAACTTCTTGTTGGTTAATGGACTAAAATTAACAGTTCATATGAGAATCATATCACAGAAAAGAACACCCATTTGCTTGAATTGATTAAATAGCAAAAAATCTACAATGATGATCAAGGAATGCTATAATCAACTAAAGAAATAAAAACTGCCCACTGTGAACAACTCCACGAGTAACATGATGAAGGGTGACTGATAAGCCATTTCAAAGGAAAAAGAAAAAAGAAAAAGGAAAAGGAAAAGGAAGCTCCTATGAATTCAGCATAACCACAGGACAAATGAACTTTTTCAGGGATAAAGAGATTTTGAAACTAAATAGAAAATGATACAAATGACACATCTTATATCAAGGAAATGAAACTCAGAGAGAATGATATATAATGCAGCCCAGGAAGAAGATTGAGTAAAACCTGCTTCGCCTGCATCGCTGTCTTTCCTTTTGATGAACTTCCTCGCAGCTTTGCCAAACAAAGAATCAGAGAACCCCATAACAACCCAACAAAAAACGCATACGTGGGAATATCAGATATTAATCAAGCTGCTCAAATAAGAATATCATAATGCATAAACTAAACCATAATTCTCTTGATAGTGAAAGGAAGAAAACGATTTCTATATCTATAGACGACAAGGAGCTTTGTTTAATTTGAAAGTCTATACAAAACAGAGTCCTATATGCATTTCTACAACCATTTGTTATTTTGGATAAATCTTCAAAAAAGGGATGAGATTTATCATCTTAATCCTATATACATTTTCTTTTTCTCTTTTAATCTCCATTAACTAGATGGGTTTCGCGAGAATAGCACTCCCATTACAATACTACGATGTTCACGGATTTACGGAGAAGCTAAGGAATATCATGTAATGTAATCAAGAAAGAGTCATGAACGTTTACAGGTATTTAGGTGAGTAATGATGATATTATGTAGCCGTCCATCATAAGGAACAATGAGGCCCCGCATGTTTTGATCATTTGCCGTCCTTGTGAGCATCAAGGGCTGTCAGCAGATAAAGAAATTGAGTTTGATTGAAAAAGACTTGCTGGGAATTAGTTTTAATGGTTATTTAAGAGTATGAATTTGATTTCTTCAAAAAAAAAAAAAAGAAAAGAGTTTGAATTTGATTAAAACAAATTGCTGATAATTACATCTGATGGTTCTTTAATCTATAACCGGGACCCATTTGTTATTTAAATTTTTTTAATTGGATTGATATAAATTGCTGATAATTAGTTTTAAATTTTTAAATGGATCCGGTTAATTAGTGGTAGATAATCCATATTCTTATGGACAAATTAGTTTTATCTTTTAATCAAATTTATTAAACTATTGTTTAAAATTATCATTAGTTGAAACTGACACATCAGCATTATAGAACAAAAATGTGGTTTTGAAAACATTAGTCAATTGATAAGATTGACAACTCATATGTCTCACAATACTAACGTAATGATTCTAATAATTCTTCTTTTAAATGTTGACAACAACATTGTCACTAAAATCTAGTTTAGATAAAAACTTTTTGTCTTTATCCTCGATGAGAGAACGTGGATGGTACCATGTTATTTTTGAAGAGATTGCTACTATTCTACAAAATATAGGAGTCCAATAATTCTTCTTTTAAATGTTGACAACGACATTGTCACTAAAATCTAATTTAGATAAAAACTTTTTGTCTTTATATCCGATGGGAGGATGTAGATGGTACCATGTTATTTTTGAATAGATTGCTGCTATTCTAAGAAATGTTGGAGTTATAACAGAAGTGTATATCCAATGAAAGTGCCAAGTGTCATCCCAAGAATTGAGGCTGTACTGGAGAGGTTGTTGGGGAGAAAGAATGAATTGCTGCCATCCTCGACGGCCCAACAACCGAGGCCCATAGTAGTTAGGGGAACTTAACGTCATTGTCAAATTTGATGAAACTAGAGTGCATGTCAAGCAATATTCTACCAAAAAATTTATTTATTGTTTTATTTTTTAATTAAAAAAAAAAACGAAAAAATGAATGCATCTTGTAATTGAATGTTTGCAATTGATTTACATCGATTAAGTGATTAAATTTACCTTTTTTTTATTAGCTTAAGTTGTTGGGAAAAATTATAATTTAATACACAATGTAGCCAGGTCGAGATCGAATATATCGATCATCAATTCATTCTTTATTTAAATTAAATATTTAATGTGTTGGGCCCGCACATGAGGGGGAATGTCATCTAAATCTGTTAGATATTTTTAAGGTTCAAAATATATCGATTTTTTAAAATGAGTCTAATGATTCTCATAGCCTCAACATGTGAAAGGGCAACTTGATTGACTGCAAACCATGTGAAAAAAGCACTTCATTGCTTGCGAATTGAGAATGCAAATTTTATATGTTTTCAAATTGTTTAAAACACAATTCCAAACGATTCATTTTATGGGATTTAGTTTAAAATCACATTTTTGTTTAAGAAATCGCAATGCCAAAACGTCACCCTAAGTTAAATTACAACGTCCCTAGCTCATCTCCCTTGTATGCTTGTTCACACTCTTAGATTTGTCATGTTTCATGCCTTGTCAAAACTAACAAATTGTTCTTCAATGACCTTTTTGTAGTCTTTTTAACCTTATGCGCACAGCCGGAGAGACGCACCTCCAAACGGGTTTGTCAAATTCGAAGCGCGAAAGAACGTTTAGTCCCACATCGATGGAATAAGTGAATCTGGAAGCTAAGCACTGCGTATAAAGAAGCAATGAAACAACTGTACCAAGCATATCTTTCTCGGCCTTTAGGCTAACATCAAGTGTGGTATCTGTTCTTATCAGTTTAATATACGATACGTGGCCCAATGGGCCACAAGATATTAAATTCAGGAGAGGCCCACAACAGTAGCTTGCTACTGAGGCCTTAGACCGTCGCCCATGCTTTGCACTACAGCACGGGCCTGGCGCACACCATCCAATTCTAGTACGAATATGCTTTCTTGCTAATTTTTATATATTATAATGGATTTGATTGAATAATGGAGGGACAGGATTATAAAATGCCAAGACAAATTTTTAGCAACTTAATTATCATTTTTTTATTTTCAAGCGTTTTAATGCCTAAAAAGGTCAAAACTACAAACTAATTTAAAATTTTATTATTTCTTTAAAATTGTAGGAGGATCTTTTACTATTCATTATAATCATTTTCATTATGATAATAATAATTCATTATAATAATAGAAAATAATATAATATAAAGAATGTTAAAGTAAATATGAAAGCATAATAAAATTATTATTCATAATAGTATATATTTAATACAAACTTAAACCACATTATTAATTTGATCATGCAAGGTACTCTTAAATGTTCTTCAGAGCAGCACTTTGTTTTGATTTGCATCCTTCTTTTTTAATGTCTTTATCTCCTTTTGCTTAAGGAACTCAGCTAGTCCTCCAAGAGCAACATTAGAATCATCGCTCTTCAATAATTCTTTGCTATTGCTGTAGGAGTCACCTCTACTTTCTTTAGCAAGCTTTCAACCTGTTCAAAGGAAGGGTGGCTTTGCACATCCAGATAATTGGAGGCTAAGATTCAGAACCCATTAACGGTGCAAAAAGACAAGTGAATGTGCATGTCCATTCGACCAAGACATAACAATGCAGGATCTAGTCGCTCTTTGTGATTTGTAGTAAACACTATGATTCGCTTGTCCCCATTACCGGACCACAAACCATCCATGGCATTTAGTATCCGTGAGAGTGTCACCTACAAAAACAACAGCTCAATAAACCAACATCCATCTAGAAAATATTCATTCCAACAAAGACATATGGACATACTAATTACCTTCAAGAACATGGGATCTACATTAACTTCTTTTGATCGATCATGGACCACTTTGTTGCAGTCTATGTCCTCAACGACAATTAGGGAACGACTCGACGTTTCACGCAAAGCACTCATTAGTTCAGAGTCGGAGGAAAAAATGGCGAGGTCCAAATTGTAGAGATCAAACTTCAAGTAATTAGCCATAGCTGCGATCATACTGGATTTCCCCGTTCCAGGAGGGCCATACAATAAATAACCGTGCTTCCATGGCTTGCCAATCTTTTTGTAGAAATCCTTCCGGCCTCCTCAGGAACCGATCGAGGTCATCGATAATACCCTTCTTCAACTCAGGTTCAATGGCAAGTGTGTTGAATGTGGATGGATGGTTTAGTGCCAATGGTATCCATGATCTATTATTATTCATCGTATTGTAGATCTTCATCTCCTTCCTTCCCTCTTTGATGGCCTTGTATGT